>JAOBAS010000072.1:9606291-9618807 GCA_025311575.1 Elanoides forficatus | reverse complement strand
CCCCCTCCCCCCTTACTGCAGGTCAATACTCCTGGAGGGAAATACAGCACAGGGACTGTTAGGCAAACATCATACCCTCAGCAGCAACATGCTCTGAGACCTTGGACATTAGCATGTCTTTGACACAAAGATCCAGTGTTTGCCTGAAGAATGACGTAATTTCTCCATTTGTTTGGCTCATGTAGTGACACCTTTAGCCTTTACATGGACATGGTGAGACATCTGATTTCTCCTCTCACTGAGCAGCACTGTCTTCATTAGGGCACTTCCTCCCTGAGCCTGTCTCTCCTAGAGCTGCATGCCAAGCTCAGTGCCTGTAGGAGATCTTAATAGCTTACATGCTGCCAGCGGCAGCACTCCGTAACAGTCAAAAGAGAAACCTCTGAAAAAGCTGAGGATACAGTCCAATTGAAGGTCTTGGGCTTGTGTTGTTTTGTTTTCTTAACGTTCTCCTTCCTGATCCATAGCTTTTGGCTGAAGAATGCTGTGGCACGTAATGTGGACATAAAGCCTTCCCTGCTTTACAGTGTTTGCTTTATATTCCATATCTCCTATCCTAGCAGAAGGATGAACCCCATGGTGTATTAAAGTTTCTCCACCACAAACAGAGGCATCTAGTATGGATTAAAAATATTTTTAATGAAATACACATTATCTAAGACCCTTTTTAGGCCACAAAGGTGTCATACTGATGGTCTTCTTCAGGGCCACAGAGAAAATCAGAGTTTGAGTCCCATCATTCCTGGTTTGGTTAGAAGCTGTCACAGGTAGGAAAGTGCTCAGAAGTGTTTCTTTCCCAGTGTCATCTGTGATAAGGTCTGATAGGCTATTAGAGAAACGTTGGGGGGAGTCTTGAAAAAAACAGTGTCTGACATTTAGAAACCACTTTAGATAATCTCCTGCAGCCCACCTTGCATTCTTAACTCTTTCAGAAGTATATATATATGTGTATTTCCAGGTAGCTAATGGCTAATATGTGCCTTTCTAGTCCTTCTGAACCAATATCCAGCACTTCAAGCACTAGGATTACAGGTTCTAGCAGAGATTCTGAGGACTGCGGAGAAAAAAAAGTGAATGGACATGATGGTTAACTTTTTCACTTAATTTAGGAATGGGAGGCTTTTCAGGCAAGAAAATGGAATGAGCAATGATGCTAGATAATGTCACTGTAAGGTTCAGTACTATTAACATGCAGACCCATGACACTGACCATGCTGTGCAGAAATTAGTAGTAGAGTGATACTAAAATACTGGAAAAGAATACATACTTTCATCATCACAGTTGCATAATCATAGTTTGGGGATATTTATACCTCTAAAAATTTGGTTATAGTAGTATCAGTTATCATTAAATCATAGGAGGAATAAGCTTGCATCATGAGGGGAATGCAGCGTACTTGCATTTAACCAAGCAACTAACCTGCCCCATAAAAAATATCAAATCATTGCCTGCACTAATTTTTCTACAGCAAAATTCGAGTATTGTCCAAGTTGTAAATCTGTCTCATTGAGTTAGTGTTTGAACTTGTAGTATGGGCAACTCTCGCAGCTTTCCAGTGACCCAACTAATTTTGGAATGGTTTCTTTTTTTTGTTTAAGCCTTTTTCAGAGTAATGTGATGCAGCCATAGGGCTGTAGCTAGCAAAAGGCTGGCTGCTGGTGTGAGCGCCCTTGGCAGAGGTGGCTACGTCTAGACATTACTTTGACAGAGATTGAATTTGTGGCCATGGACAGCATGATTTTGATACAGATGTCACAATACAGGAAGACTGGGACACCTTTGATGGACATGGAGTGTGAGGAATACCAAAACCCTGGTGGAAGGTGTATTCGGAGGAATGAAGCAGATCACGAATCAGATTTGGGGGCTTCAGGAAAACAGGAGGCAAAGAGAGGCAGAGATCGTGCAGATGAATGTTAAGGGGTACAGATAACTTTGTGACAAAAAGTGGCTTGATAAAGGCGTGGAACAGATGCCCTCTTGTAGCATCCACTGTTGTTTGTGTTGCCACCCATCTTAGTGCTATCTGGGGTTTGTCTTCTGCAGTTTATAGGGCTGGCCATGCAGGCAGGGTTTCTGGTAGGCACTCAGTTCCTGAGGAAGCACCAGCTCTTCTCTGCCTCTCTAGGGCTTCCTCATCTCCCTCTGCCTCTGGCATGGGAAGGGAGGGCAGTGGAGCTAAAGAACAAGTACTCTCAGTTGTTGGTATTAAAAATAATTTTACAGACTATTGCAGTGACTGCTGATCCACTTTTCTAGTGAAGAGAAAAATATTTTAATAGAGCAAGGATTATTAACTACTTTGAGAGGTTTGGATGTATGAGAATTGATTACTTAAATACCTATCTAACTAAATGTGGTGATTAAAGTTTTTCTGCATGGATTATGGCTTTTTTATCTGTTAATAAGAAAGCTGATATAAACAGTCTTGCAATATAAAAATATTTATAGCTCACTCAAATCTGTGTTTGAAACATCACTGCAAACAAGATGCATAACTAGTAAGAGAGCTTAAATGTTCATTGTTGTGCCTTTTACAGCATGGAAACAGAAAATGGTGATCAGCTATATAAACCGATGGATAATGTTAAAACACAAGCGTCTAGCATTTCCTCTGACAAATGTGGCACAGCATAAGTGAATTTTGTACTTGAATGGCTTGGAGCTTTTGCTGATATTGACTTTTCCATCTGCAATTACCACACAAAAGCTGGCAGAACTATACATTTAAAAATTTTAAGGACCACTAAAAACTGTCTTTACAGGTGGCTTGAGTTATTATTTAGGTCTTAATCTGTGGTTTTGCTTTCTTGAGTTTGACAATGCAAGTAGTAGCTTTTCACAGCAGAATATAATTTAATTGCTGTCCTTGTTATATCCAACCTCGCTGTCAAAGGATCTGTCACTTCTGGACTGAAGTTTTGAGTGAAGACTGTTGCTTGATGAAGTATAATAAAATCAATGGAAAGCCTGGTTTAAAGGCAATTTTAGGTAAAGGTAAAAATCTTAGAATTGCTTATGTATCTTCAAGTTGGTGACTGTGTTTTCTGTGTGTTTCTAGCAGTATTGTTCCAGTACTGATTTTGCCTCTCATTACTCATACTAACTAGCAATTTAAATGAAAATAAGTATGTAAAAAGAGACAAACTGTAGTACATTTGAGAAAGAAAGATGAAAAAGAAAGAAATGGATGAAACAATTTCAGAGATTACATGGTCACCAAGAGAAAAATGAAAAAGTTAAAGCTTCCCTCTGCACTTCAGTAAATGAAGTACTATTAATCTTACCAGCACTTTTGTATGTGGTCAGACTTGTAAAAGGGTTTGAAATGGAATGGAAAAAACCACTGGAAGTTGGAAGAATGTCTGAGTATATTATGCATCCACACGAAAAACACCTGGCTCTGTGCGCCCCAAGGGAGTGCTGCCTGTGTGATGGGGTTAAAGTCTAATCAGAGCAGATTTGAGCTGAGTGGAGTCTGCCTCTTCCTCACCTCTCCACACCATGCTTGACGTTTCCTGTTTTCTGTACTCTGCAGTCTTGCTTAACTCTCTCAAAGTCCAGCTTGTTCATCCCTATCTAATCAGAGGTATTGTTTATTAAGTGGTTTGTTTTCCCCATTCACCTACAGCCCTCACCCCCAATGCAGAGAGCCTGGCCTTTAACCCCACTGAAAGAAATCGCCTGTATTTCTGGCTCCACAGCAGTGTCTGCAGACATGTACATCAGGGAGAGTATGGATGGTGTTGGGCAGAACAGACTCGGGCCCTCAAAGAGCACTGAGGGGATTGCACAGGGAAGGTCTGCTTGCTCCTCATTCTTTGCATCTTTAAGCAAACAAACACCATGACTTGGAATGAAAACCAGGCACATATCATTACTGTTATCAAAACCCAAATCTCTGTAGTAAATAAAAAGTGGGGACAGCAAACGAGGATACAACTTTAAATCAGGCTGCCAGTGGCAACATTTCTGGGCTGTGCAAAATAGCTGTAACAGGACATGAAGATAAATGCAGTAATGACACTGGTCTCTGTGCCTTTCTATTGATATTTGTTTTTAAAAAAGCAAGTAGGCAAACAACTGGCTGCTATAATGGGAGACACTTAACTGTTTATTACCTGTTTATCTAAGCAGCACATAGTCCTCAAAACAGCACGCTTTTAGGTGCTGCGTGTTAACATTGGCATACCATTTGCAAAATACAAACTACAACAGATGTCTGAAGTGGACCAGTTTGCTGCAAAGACTATTGCAGATGCAGTTCTGCACTGCTGGAGGAACACTGGACACTGTGGCAGAAATTCAAAGAGAAGGTAGGCACTGAAGAATACATAGCTGGCCAGAGGCTTACTAACAGGGCAAGAAAATGGAACACTACTTATTCTTCATCAAAATTTAAAAATCACCAGTGGTTACACAGCTGGGAATATGGCATTCATAGCTTGCCGTGCAGAACAAAGTCTTGGAAAAGGACATTGATATTGCTGATGCTTAGCCTATAGATGCATGAATAAACTGGCTGATGGGGTGGACTCTCTCAAAGGATGAGCTGTGAGGACAGGTAGTTTGTGGAAATGAAGTTACTCTAGCAACAGAGACACATGCAGTGAAGAAGCACAGACCATAGAGTACCTAATTCTATATGCATTTTTGGCAGATGTATGTTTTACTGAAGATTATTCAGAACCATATGCTGGGCCCTGCCATCTGCTGAATTTGGATATGATGTCTATAAAGCTGGTGTGGAAATACACAAAAAGAAACTCAACTGGGGGAGAGAAACTGCCACTGCCTTTGTAACTACAACTGCCTCCCACAGAAGATTACCTTTTTTATTTAATGAAAAATATAGCCTTTCTATACAAAAGTATACTATGGTTAAATTCCAGCATGGAGATTTTATCTCGGGTCCCTATTAAAATGCCTCAATACTTGATTGGAGAAGGGCCTGAGCAACATGGTCTATAAGACCTGCTTTGAGTGGGGAATTGGACCAGGGACCTTCAGAGGTCCTTTTCAACCTGAATTGTAGGATCCAAATTATTACATCCATGCAGATGCATGCAGATGCATGAACACAGAAGTATCTTTCTTAGTCATATATAGTAAGGAAAGAGATGGATCTGCCAGTCAGGAAGTTGAACAGTGGCACACAGAAAGAAGAGACAATAGAGTTTTAATAGAAAGCTTTTTTTTATCTGGTAGAAAGTTTGCTTGTAAATTTTTTTAGAAAAAAAGTAATTCACCCTGCATCCAGCCAAACTGCTGTTGAAATACCCAGTCTGGCGATTCACAGCTCCTCGCAGCTGAAAGGAAGTTTTTTTTCCTTGTCTCTTCAAATGCAGTGCCTTCTCACTAAGATATTGACACCTACTGTAGTTAGAAAATCCTCTTGGGCGTCTATTCTAATAGAGACCTATCAATTTATGCTTTGTGTTCTGCCAGAATCATGCTTATGTTGGACATGCCTTGGAAACAAAGGTAGTTTTTGTTTAATTGAGAAACTTCCCCTGAATTTTCTTGAACAATAATGCTTTGAGTCCTGCTCTTTGGCCCATCAAGAAGGAATCCTCTTCTGCAAGCAGTAATTGCTGCGTTGAAAAAGAGCCTCTGAACTATTGGGAATGAAACAACACTCAAGAAACCCCATATTATTTGTTTCAAAAATAGTGACTAAGTTTGTTTTAATGTGAGCAAAACCAAAGTCTTAAGGCCACGTTTCAAGGAGTTAATAATGCTAGGTGTTGAACTTATGTAGCCTGAGATATGGCAACTCAGCTCTGCTCCTCTGGTAGAAAAGAGAGGGAAAGGCTTGTGTCAAACTGCATTTTTAGGCAGAACCGTGGAACAAAATCCATCAGGAATTAAGAATTCACAGTAACCTCCCATTTTCTGTTGCAACGGTGAAGTACACTTCTCTGACTTGTCATTTCTAATAAAACATGTCACACAGAAAACAAAACCAAAAATCTATCTACTTCTGAAAGTTTAGAGGCAGCAGCAGAAGGAACAGTTGCCAGATATGACACATTGGCATGGTGGGCTCTGAGCAAGTACCTGAGTAACTCAGAAACAGCCCCCAGCAGGCTCAGTGAAAGAAGCACCTCTGTTGTAAAGATGATTTGGGCACTTAAGGACATTATTCCAAAAGGACCTGAAGAATTTATTAACCTGCTCCTTGCAAAAAGGAGTTTGTTCTCAACAGGTTTATCTGAAACTCTCTCACTGGCAGGTTCAGGTTGTAGGCCATCTGCATATTGTTTGGTCTCCCAGTCAACTTCTCTCATGTCTTATGCCCTGAAAATTGTCTTCTAGTCTAGAAGGGATGCCTCAAATTCATGTTCTTAATTTTCAGCTATGAAGCTCAGTGAAATTATTGACCTCTCCTGGACTTGCGGGATGGCAAATAAAGTACTACTGGGCAAACAAGGAAAATAACTTCAAGACAAACGGACAAATAATTTCCCACATCAAAACATTTATTAACTGCATATAGTTAGTTGGGTTCTTTTCTAAGGTTTCTTTCTTTCTTTTCCTTCCTCCTTTTTCCTTTCCCTGTTCCATTTATTGTACCTTGCTGTGACATTTGCTTTGCTGGAATGCGTATGACTGGACCCTCATGAAAAGAACAGGGCCTTGTCCAGGATTTGTATAGTATAAAGATAGAAAAAGATTGAAAAGAAAGCACACCACACTGAAACATTCACAGCTGAAGATGCATAAACAAACAAGTTGTATTTTCTCACAGGCACTTAGTGGAATAAATATACAATGACACTCAAATCCCGCCATCTTAACCATATTATAGTAAAGCCTGAGAACAGGTTTGCCCACCTGCCACTGTGTGACCACTCTGGGATCTTTGGGATTCTCAGCAGCTGGGAATAAATCATGGCTCTGCCTGTACAATTTTTCCTGTGTCCTCTGACAGGTGAGGTGCTTTGCCTTTGGAATGACATGGAATCCACAAGCAGTTTTTACTCACATCTGATTTCCAAAAGTGTTATAAAACTATCTCAGCTGATTACTAAGAGAGCAAAGCACTGCTCTGTGTTGTGGAGCCATTTCTCAGCTAAGTTGCATTATGCATTTGTGTTGTGTAATTGATATCCATTGCACACTGACAGCTGGAGGTCTGCAACTTTCTTTGGTTCATCTCTCAGGAGTTTTATGTCTTCCACATCTACAGCCAGACTTGTTAAGAGCTTAAGGCATAAATCACCTGGGAGAGACTGGGGGAAACAAAAGCCAAAGTACAACTCTTCCTTCACCAAAAACAAAAAACCAAACAACCCCCACTGACTCAACAGAAATAATGTACTTGGTTCATTCCAAAGCTAGGAGTGTGGTTTCAAAAATAGTTCAACCAAACTCCACATATAAGTGAAGCCCACTAAAGTCAGGGTGGGATTTTCATTAGACATAAACATTTTGATGCCAGTTTTGATTCTGTATGAGATCTGTCATCTGCCTGGTTTTATATTTAACTGTGCCCGCAGCTGTGGTACAAAGTACCTTTCCCAAATGCCTAACAACCAGAGCACATTAAGTTAATGGGTCAGTATCAGAGTAGCCCCTTGATGTGTAGTACTATCATTGCTTGTTTTTATGAACAGCTAGCTTTGTTTCCTGTCAGTATTTTGCTTGCTGCCAGGAGCAGTGAGTGAACCACTTAGTGCAAGCTGTGAATTAGAGCTCCAAAATGAAACAAGGATCCCGCACAATAGCAGCACCTGATCTAATCTTTCCTTTGCCTCTGTGCTGATAGAAAGTCAAGGCAAAGTCATATTGAACATCTAAGTCCAATCAGCAACTGATAAGGCCTCTTTTAATGACCTGGATCCACTACAACTAGTGACGATACCAACCAACACAGTAGTCATCCTATGTTGTTTATAACGTCTGTAACGCATCAATGAAAACGTGCATTTGTGACCTGGCTGCGTAGCATCAATGGCTGTTACTCTGTTTTCCTATTCCTACCTTCGGATGTGACCTTTAACGAAGCAGCGGAGGCATTGTTTTTAAGAGCCTCTGTTCCAAGAAAAAGGAGTGGGAAGCATGGAGGTGCAGATAGGATCTGTAGGATGAGATAGTAACAAATAGAGGCTTTGTAAAATTTGAAGAATCTAGGCAAAATTTGTGGGAAAGTGCACATAAACCACTGCTGCTTTTGAAAGGTCTGCTCAAAACCACACCTTTGAAACAGAGGTCAGAAATCAGACCTTAGTAAGGATGGGAAAATAGGGGCTTTTCCCTCACTAGCTTAAACTTGAGACATTCACTTTGTCCAATATTTCTGTTGCCCTAAGGTGAGGATTTCTGTAACCAATGTAAAGGAGAGTAGGCAGTATAGCTGTTTATATTGGTGTGAGATCTTCTCCCTAAGAGTCATTGAGGAGAGTAGACAATCCACACCCTCAGCTGGAATCCTCACCTCCCCTCCCACATGGTGCATGGTGATTAGTTCCAAGTATATATTAAATAGGGTCTGCATGTACGTAAGTTTATTTTTTAAGAAACTTTTTTTTTTTTAAAGAAAGAGAGTTATTCTTTGTCCACCTGGAGGCACAGGATGCCCAGTGCGAGCAGCACATCATCTGAGTTTGCACAGTCTCTGCGCCCAGCAGCAACTCCTCTGGGCTTTGTGTCTGGTAAGGCATGAACAGATCACAGCAGTTTCGGGTTGTCGTTTAGCCGAAGGCTGGAATACATTCCCACGTGCTGGACCAGGTTGGGTTCCACCACATAGGCCTTCTCCCCTTTAGTATGCAGCAGCGAGTAGAGGGCAATATCCTTAGCAAAACCTTGGCGGCAGTGCAGCCCCTTCAGGTAACCTAAGGCACGGTGGGCAGATGGAGCGGAGAAGAGCATGGCAGGCGTGCAGCACTCGGTGACCGGCACGATATTATACAGCGCGGGGGCCAGCCGCCGCAGCTCCAGCATGTAATGCCGTCCCACCAGCTCTGACAAAGCCATACTGTACAAAGCAAAGAACAAGACAATGGGCCAGCTGAGGCTGGGGCGCCCAGTTGCCCAGCAGTACACACAGTTCAGCACGGGCCCCAGAAACATGCCCAGACCTAGCCACTCGAGGATTCTCATGGGTTCAGGGTTGAAGTAGCGCTGGAGCCTCTCGGGATGGTAAAGCTTAAAGTAGAGTGCGTCTCTGAGGTATGGTTTGGAGAAGCGGGCCAACAAGAGGTGCTGCAAGACAGGAAATATCTCCTCCTCTGGCACAGCATCATCTTCCACTATGAGGATATATTCTGGGTTGTACACCAACAGCGACTGCTCAAGGCAGAAGATGTAGTCCTGCTTCTCCTTCTCAAACTGGTTCACTCTGGGGTCAGGATTCTCACCAGTTTTGTCACGATTGACCATAGGAAAGAAGCTGCTCAATAGCCTGACATCCTGATGGCTACTGGGGTCTGACTCCACATTGCAGAGGAGGATGCGGTGGCTCCGGCAATGTGCGCCACATTTCTGGAGGAGGCGGTGGAAGTGGGAGGCCACTTGCAAGACATAGTGGAAATCATTCCGCCTCTGCACAGTGATAATGGTGACCAGCAGCAAGGGCTGTAAGGTGTCACCACCAGAGGCCTCGGAGGCGTTTGCTATCTGTAGCTTCTCAAAGTAATGGAGGGCAGCCTGGCCCTCCTGCTGGTTCTGCTCCAGGAACTCCTGGCTCATGGGGTTCAGGTACCAGCGCCGCAAATAGAAGTAAGAGTGGAGGAGCCGGTGACAAATCAAAGGTGCAAGCACACCGAATGTCACCACAGTCAGTGTGAGGAGATGGATAAAAGGACTGGACCAACGGCACCACCTCCCATAGAGCTGCCAGGCTTGATATAACATGGTTGCTGCAGAAGGAGGGCACCCCTCCTCTACTCATGCCCTCATTCGTTCACTTCTGATGCATCCTCCCTGGATTGCGAGGTATCACTGGGGTAGTGGCTGCCAAACCAGCACAATTTGTCCAAGCCTGGAGAGAAAGAAAAGAGATGGTTAATGAAATAGGAACTGGCAGAGTGAGAAGACTGTGATTTGACAAAATGGAAAGCTGAGGGCTAGTCACTGAGTAAGCCAAAATAAAAGGCCCCTGAGGAGTCCTTTGTGGTGGCAGCATCACAAAATTGTCGGGAGAGGTTGAGGAAAGATAAGCCAAACTTAGTTTCCAGCAAAGTGCCCCTAAGTCCTTTTCAGCACATAGGAGTTCTGATCTGACTTAGCTAGATAAGACTTTGTTGTGTTTGTTACTGTGCTTCAAATGCATAACAAACAGGCAACATGGATGCAGGATGTGTGGAAATCCCTTTCTGGTAAAGGCTGAGAACTTAGACACCATTATCTAGTCACAGTGACATAGTAAGACTTGGGTCACAGCCAAGAACCAAAGCTACATCTCTTGTATCTTAGCCTAGCACGTATGTGAGAGACAAACTTTTACCTCTGTGGAATGACACATGCTTCCCTTCTGTTGCTCACACAATTCCAAATGCATGCTTTTTCACTTTACTCCCCAGAGTGTGAAGCAAGGTAACAAAGATACCAATTTACTTCACCAAGCGCATGTGTATGCCAAGTGTAATATGTGTGTGTCTCAGATATCTCCTCCTCTCTAGACTCTGTGAAACAGACAGCCACAGCAAGATTAACAGGTTGCAATCGAGCCACTGACTCATATTTGTTTTTTAAAAGTTTGTAATTTAAAATTATATGCCTTTAATTTAAAACTGAAACATTTATATAAAAATAGTATTTTTTTTGTACACACACACACTTCAAGCAAACATTCACTTTCACAAAAATTAGATTTTGCCACATTTGGCTTTTCTGTTCTGCTCTTCTGTGCTGCCATGAACACCTAACAGCCTGGCTGTCAGAAGCTTACACGAAATCATGGCGATTAGGCTGTTCAGATGAATTCTCTTGTGCCAGTAATTTCCCTTTTTAATCTGCTGTTTGACTCCCCCTTTTACTTTCCATTCCCTCTCCTTATGAACCAAGTTATTCACACACTCCCTGCCTCCCCCTGCCCCCAGCTGACTGACTGTGCACCATTCAGTGAAGAGTTTCTCCCATTTTTAACCTTCTGCCTTCACCAAGTTCAATCATGAAATGGTGCTCCCAGACCAAAATGCTACCCTTTTTCCTTCTCTGCACTGTTGTCTGAAGCAGCCTAAGCAATGGTGTGTGGATAGAAAGAAATCAGGGCTGTGGCTTTTCTTCTCTGTCTCAGAAGAATGGACCACGTAGAAGAAATGATTCAGAGAATGCTGAGCAGGGTCTAATTCTGGGACTACTTCAAAAGTGCCTTCGTTACCATAGTGATAGATTTGCTGTATTTACCATTAAGAAAACTGCTTCCTATTGCCGTATGGGAATCTGACAATGTTATATAAAAGGCCTTTTAGTAAGATTAATGGAAAATATACAAGAGTTATTCCAAATGTTTGTTAGAGGTCAGGCACTTCATGCTGTGAGATCTCAAACCATCTTTGCATAGACTGCGGCATCACTGTTGTGCTATCTTACGATTCACGAAAACACAAGACTTCAAAGATTTAGTGTAATTAAATAGAGAGAACAAATTTACATACTGAGGCATGAGAATCTGCAGTGTCTTCCCATATAGCTCTTTTTTTTTTTTCTTTCTGATTACACAACCCTATTTCACAGACACTGCATTGTATTGCATCAGCGGACCTTGTAAAAGCCTTAAAGGTGATGGCAGCATTTCAGCTGCCAGATCCAAGCCACGATGATTCAGGACATGAAGACCTGAAATCCATCAGATGCAAAGGCCTGGCATTTCAATGCATTTATTCATCCAAAATCCAGGGCTTTCCTTTTTCTCATTTTCTGCTAACCAGTCACAAACACAAACATTAAGGGAAGACACAAGTGCAGAATCATACTCTACAACTCACACTGGCATACTACTGAGCCTCCTCTTGATGCGAGCAGCATTGCTGGCACTGTCGCTGAGCCAGCCGCCAAACTTGAAAGCGAGGGCCGCCGTGGGAAAAGGAGGTGAAGGAAAGCTGGAAGGTACCTTAGCTCTTGGAGGGTAAAGAAACCTACTCCCCATCCGCCAGCCATGCTGCATAGCTGGGCCACAAAAACCATGAGCCTGCAGTGAGCTCCGCAGCTCTCAGGATACAGACTGCAGCATTAATGATGCCCACCCTCGCAAGGGGCCTCCGCCCCCACGCCGTCTCCCGTGAGAAGGGAGAAGGGGCTCTCCTGCCTGCCCTGCCTCCGCAGGAGCGGCGGGCCGGCTGCCAGCCCAGCTGCCGGGCTGCAGCCCCACGAGGCGGCTCAGGGAGAACCTTGCCCGAGGCCTCGCTCTTCTGCAGCCCGCCTCGGGCAAGGCTGGGGCCCACCTGCCCCACCAGAAGGTCCCTCCCGTGTCCCCGCGGGTGGGCTCCCACCCCCCCGGGCCGCCGCCCCCCAGCTCCGCGCTCCGGCGGCCCTGCCGGCTGCCAGCGCTGTGCTGGCGCTCCACC
>JAOBAS010000072.1:9587910-9597923 GCA_025311575.1 Elanoides forficatus | reverse complement strand
CATAAACCGAGCTATTTGGGCAATAAAGTGGCATTTGCTTAATCATATTGATTGTGTGCAGTGTCCGTGACTTCCGCGTCGACACGTCGGGAGCAGCGAAGCGCCAGCCCAGGTAGTGCTGCAGAGCCCCGCGGTCCTCTACGGCTGCACAAAGCTCCCAAAAGCCCTTCTGTGGCCAGGATTTCAAGTGTACTCCCGGCATGTGTCAGGTGTACTTATGTATTTGTCGGCTCCCATGGCCACGCCTTTGCGGCACTGCCCCAACTTGCTCCTTCTGCAGGGCTCCCATCCCTCCTTAGTCGGTAGCCGGTTTGTCTTCTGGCCGCCCGCCCCGCACCCCACACCGAGCCCTTTGCCAGCCGGGCAAATCACGGTGCAGTGCCTTACCTCGAGGGGAGAGAGATCACTCCCCGCATGCTCAAGTGGAGAGAGTCAGCGCTTCAGAGTTACCAGCAGATTGTTTTATGTGCGTGTCAACCATGGTGTGTAGAAATGCTAAGCTTTCCCAGTGGGGAGGCTCACCAGCTACACCAAAATTTGTATCAGGCTGTATCAGGCTATCATATCAAACTGACCCAAGAGTGCCTCTGACTTGTTCATTTCCACTCCCCCTTTTCTCTGTGTTCCATTTCCCTGTTCTTCTACACACATAGAAGAACAGCCCTTTGACCATAATTATACTTAATTACACAAACTGTTTCTAAACTCTGTTATCTGAAATATGCCTCAGAGAAAGTACTCTGTCTTTCGTTGTAAGAACTCCTTACTTTTGTGCCTGTAGCTCCAGAAAAAGTGAGTGCATATATTCAGGTTAAATTCTTTCCAGGCTTTAACCTCTCTTACTTCTAGGAAAAATGTGGAAAAAACCCAACAAGAAAAAAATCCCTTACACTGTTTCAGTAAAACACTATGTTCTGTTAAGCACGTATTAGAATTTTGCTAGAGCCCAGTCCAGTGATCAGAAGCTTCTAGCAGGATGCATGTTTTTGTTTTTTAATTTTAGCATGTCAATTTATATTATTCCCTCTAATAAGCATTATGGATGAAGGAACTCAGTTATGCATGCCTGTGATCCTTACTTCTTACAGCTGGCAAGAGCTATCCCCTCAGCTAAGGTTTCCTATTGTGGACACAATGTGAACAAAGTGGGGGAAAGCCAGAGGAACAGTAATGCTCATAATAACACACTCAAGCATCACATTTGGGTTCCTATAGCGACTTGCTCCTCTAGGAAAAGTTGAGGCACGCTGGAAGGTCCACAGGTTTACCTAGATGCATGTTACTCTGAAAATAAGAAGACAGTAGCAGAAAGCACAGTTCCTCAGGTGATTTGCTTTCCAAAATCCTTCTCTGCTGACCACCTCTGCCTCTTTTTCTACCAGTTTTTAGTGACAGTGATTCACACTCTACCTTCCACTTCAACATTCTCGCACCTGCAAATACTGATGCACTGGAAACACAATAGATCCTGGAACAGAAGAGAGGCAAAAGGGTATATGAGAGTACTGGGGGTGGGAAAGAGATTATACATTCCTGGGCGGTCCATTAGCATGTTATTCCCAGGACTGGATTGCAGAATTTGTGAGGAAGAAAAAAAAAGATTTTTTTTTTTCCACTTCTGTGTCAGTATATGTGTGGGAGAGTGACTATTGAGTGACATCAGCAGAAACACATCACATTGCACCCAGTATTACATTTCAGGTGGGGGTTCAGCCAGCAGAACAATTTGGCAGTAATAAATTAAAAGGAATGGGCCAGAAGGCCTTTTCTTTGGCAATAAATATTTAGGTAATTGTAATTTTGTGAGGAGCTTTTCTGTACAGTCTTCTCTGCTACCCTTTCACTCACTTGCCTGCTTTTCAGGGAACACTTGGCTTTCATCCTTAAACACTTATTTCTTTAAAACAGCTTCTGTTAGACCCGAAAGACTGAGGGAGAAAAGTCACGAGTGATTTGGGGGCAGTGGCACAGTTTAAACATGCTGTCATCCCAGACTACTCATTCTTATCACAGTGCTGTCTCCTGCTGGCGCTAGCATAAGGGAGACTGATGTGGATGAAAAATAAAACTTTTCTTATGATGGATTATTTCTTAGACAGATCACTTCATCTCTTCAGTTCCCCACACCAAATGACTAGGTCAGCACAGCAGGGAGGGGTCTGGAAAGCAGAGATGAACATCTGGGGCACAATCACTCATGCAGTAGTAACCTAACTGCAACCTGCAACGCTCAGAAGAAATAGTTACTTCTGAAATTATTCAGCCCGTACAATAACAGGACAATACTTTAAAATTATAATCAGAAAAAATCCTCTGGTGAGAATTGTATTCAAGTTGGGGAGGTTCAGCCCAGCCGTTCAGATCCAAGTATTTTCTGTTGCCAAAGCAGCCTTCCCCTCTATCTACTGTAACAGCTCTCGTGGCACTGAACATTTATGCAAGGGAATGGAGCTAATATTTTCTTTTGCTTTGCTTGAGATCAGATACAGCTCCTGCTTTTCATAAACATGAGTGTTAGAAGCAGGACAAGTTAGGCAGGTGATGTTTAGATGCTTGCACAATGTGGAAAGCAGCAGAGCAGAAGTTCATGGTCTTGGGGGCTGCTGAATTGAGAAGCCTGTTTTTTTACGGAGGTATATAATTTGCATCCTGTGCATCACTGTCAAAACACCCTTTGCTCCCACCTCATATTCCTTGCCCCCTCCCAATTCCTTAGCTTTCCTCCCACACAGTAGTCCTACTGCTTCATGTTTTTACTAGAAGGCAAGGGCATGAGGGTGTGCACACTCTAGTTGATTTTGTGCTATGTGTGCTTATTATTCAGCCAAGGAATCAAACATACAGGTTCCTGTTCAGTGTGTGTTGAAGGCTTGTGCTCAGTGGGATGGAGATGTGGGGCTCTCTGCTCTACAGGAGACCGCATGAAGTATATAGCAGCAAACATATTAGAGACTTACCTCCTTCAGCCAGTTGCAATGAAATTTGACAAGTGTGTTCAAAATTTATTAGGGACAGGGAAGAAGCTGTGAAAAGCCAGAAAAAAAAAAAAAGAAAAGAAAAAAAAGAAGGGGAGAAAAAAGAGAAATAAAAAAGATTTCGTTAGCCTGGTGTCTTTAGGAAAAAATCCAAAGCAATTGCATTCTAGCAGGAAGAATGAATAGCATGTTTACGGTAACATGTCAAACCAGTATGTATATAACCTGGTCAGTTGTAAGGGCTGTGCCTCTTCTGCAAACACCCTGAGAAGTTCTCCAGTGAAGTGACAGTATTATTTCTTTACATTCAGCTACCAGATGGTAATAATTACCCAGTTATTCCTGTACCATCAGCTGCACAACAGGTATCTTCTCCTTGTAGGTATCTGCTGTTCACTTCAAAAGCTAACTTTTAAAAATATCTTTCTTCCTTTGCTGCGTATTTATAGGAAAAAATGCACAGAGTAAATCAATAAATATTTCCTGCTTACATTCTGCTTTTTAAGATGCAGCAGGCATTTCTGATGGCTGTTTTAAACAGGAATACAATATTGATGATAACCAAATTACATACAGTGGCTTTCTCTTTTTTCCTTTAGACTCGGTATTGATCACTGGGGACAAAAAGTGTTCGAAGTCCTTTGTTGGTTACTGGAGACACAGTGAGCTCACATGTCAGGTCTATTGTGTTTGACTTTAGACAACAGTAGTGAGATGAAATACAGCTCCAAAGGGGATGAATTCATGCTGGCTTAGCTGTCTAGGGTACATCAATGTTCTCTGGAAAGGCTGAAATACTTTGATCTCCTTTTCATCCTGGTCTGTGCATTTGATTATCCACTCAGGACTAAGCACTCTTCATATATTTCCCAGGCCTTCCCTCTGTACAGCCTCCTGCATACAACTGCATTCCAGACTTTTCAGGCTTATACCAATAATTAATTTATCCTGCAGATACATTATTAAATACTGTTCCTGTAATCTCTTCTACCTAAGCTGCATGTGTCTGAAGATGACAGAAACACACTTATTGTAGTGCAGTTCTTTTTAGAAAGTATTGCACACATACACACACGCAAAGCTTCTCTAAGCAAATCATTAGGTAGGTCTGTTCATAGCAAAAAAATAACAGTGTGAGCTAACATGGTGATGTGTTAAATGACGGCAGAATTTCAGAAGGGCCGCAAGTGTGATTGCACGCAGAGAAATGGATGTACCTTAACCAGTCAATTGTACATGCTCTGGTGATTCAACTTCCTACCTGTCTTGCTCCAGCATTCTGATTCTTATAGACCACAAACCGAGCATGTCAAAGAGAGGGACAAATGTTTTAATTTAGAAATAAGAGTCAAGTGGCTTTCCAAACTATCTGTTAAAATACATCGGCTCTCAGTTACTTGCTCTGTGTTGCAACACAAAAGAACAGTCTGGAACAGTGTACTTTTTGCAGATGCTAAAAAAGGGAATGGGGTAAAGAGGCAAAACACAAGATTTCCAAAAGAGAGTCAGACAGGAATTATCCTCTAGGGACTGCTGGAAAGCTTTTAATTTTCCTTTGCAGAATGGAGTAAAGTTATTTTGTATGGTCACTGGGCATATTTCACTAACAAATTCTGTGCCTGTGTGAGAAGCACAGAAGGTTAATAATTTCTCTGCTCTCTTTCACTGCAAATTTTAGGTGTACACTTCTGGAACTAAAGGTCTGCCTCTGACATTAGAGAAATGGCCTCTCTAGCTATAAAGTTTGGGTACCACTCGTACAAGGTTTTAACTACATGAAGACTCTCCGGAAAACTGTATCAAATTATGACTTTTTAAAAACTGCTTCAAACCTGTAAGGGACAGCACTGTTTGACATTTAAGAGGTTGTTATTCAGTTTAGCTGAATGGTCTTTGGAAGTGAAAGCAACAAAATAAATGTTAACCTTTTTTCATTCTACATAACAGCGTCTGTACAGGATGTAACAGAAAGACTATAATAGTTAACTTTTAGTTCAGATTTTTAATTAATTCTGATTAATTTTTTTGAATATTTAAGTTTAGGCAAGTCCTGAGAGGCCAACTAGGGGTACTGGCCTTATTTGAAGAAGGACATAAAAGTCTGTGACTAGTCCATGATCTACAAGGATAATCTGCTATAATTACTAGTATAAAGATGCAAGTAATTTCTCTAGAGTTTATTTTGTAAATTCTCTAATTTTCACTGCTGATGAGTAATGAATATTTTCAGATAAATCTCATTTTCCTTTTCCAGTCTGATAGTGCAACAGACAGAGCTTACCAAGATACAAAGCAGTTTCTGAAGAGCAGCTCTTTAAAATTTAAGCGCATATACTCATATGGATAGTGGGCATAGGCTCGTTTTCAGGAAACTCTTCATAGCACTGTTTGCAGAATCATTTCCACACAGGAACCCTCCACACACAGACAGCAAATTAATGAGGTATGCTACCCAGCAACAAAAACAGAAAGAAAACATTCAAGCTACTGCTCCATTTTCTGGGCTTTTTATTTCTCATAATCATTATTGCAACTGGGCAGTGAGGCGGCAAGGCAATAGCTAGTAATGCCTGTTGAGACTTCTCAGTCTGGGTTACTCACTGATTGGAGTCTTTCATTTCTTCTTTCTTTAGATTGCCTGCCAGGATGTTCTGGGTGTTAAGAGAGTGAGCAAGAGAGTGAGAGTGCACTTCTCTTCTCTATGGTCTTGACTTTTAATTGAGCTGCTTCCAGTATTTACCTTTTTGTATCTCCAGGGCTGGCTGTCTGGTTCCTCAGGCACTTCCAGTGTGAGTGGTGCAGGCAAACAGTCTTTGGCTTATTACAGAAGATCATATTTATGACTTACTATGCTGTGCAAAAGCTACTGTTGTAACTATATAGTTATATCATATCTAAAGCTCCTATCTGGAAAAAGTACGGGCGTCCATCCTTGTGAGTCACCAAACAGGAAGGGGAAACAGATGAGGCATGTTTTACAGACCTCATTATTTCCATAAAATAAAACCACTTAATCATCTTTTGCATTCACACCTATATTCTCCATTTAGTTTATAGCATCAAGTGTTTCTCTACAAGAGGAAGACAATTAGGGAAGTAACATGACAAAACAAAAGTAAGTGAGAATTTCTGTGCAGAGCATAAAAGCTGCTTAAAAATTTCTATCCAAGTCAGTTCTGGTGAGACAACAATGGAATTTTATTCCTACACCAGAGCAAAATATAATTTGTATTTCCCTTTTCAGATGCATGTCATAAGTATTCTAGTATGCTGTAGGGTGAACTTAGATAAGCAATAATTAACTAATTTTAGTTTAAAACAAAAGTAGTACAATTTCTTTTTACAGTAAAGCAAGAATCCACTTAGTTCAAGTGCTTTGGCTACAGTTTTATGTGTGTTCATTTTCTTTAGTGAGCTTGTCTGCCAACAAAATTATACATCTTAAATAACATAAACAGCAATTGTTGGATAGATCAAGGATGCTGTAGAGTGATATATATCTGTGTGATCTGATGTACACACTGCATTGGGTGCATATTATTAGGTACACTACCCTGATGTTATTAAATACAGTTCCGCTGGTGTCCCTGATAAATATGTACCTAGCACAGCACACTGCAGCACCACCTTTTCATTCCATTTCATGCCCACAGCAAAAACATTAGCTACTTCACAACATTTGTGAGAGAAAACCAAAAATTATCCTATTTTTACAGCAAATCCTTAGTCACAATGTGGTAAAGACAAAGTCATGCCAAGAGGATGGGATACTAGAACAAACCTTAAAGAACCAAATTTTGAGCAAGGACTGAGGCTTTGTGCTTCAAAGGTCAGATTTAAAAATTAATTTTGTTATTGCTTATCACACTTTGGTAACATGAAAATGCCTCTTACACAAATTAGCCAATAAGAAAGAGATGTCTTTTAAGACACTAGTGTTCCTATTTTTGCTTCAAAGCACCAATGATCAAAGTAACAATAAGATAGAATCATCTTGGAGTCTGTAGCCAGTATATGAGGAAATTAAGGAGGTTGAGAAGTTCAGTCTAAGCCCTTCATCCTATTTATTTAGTTATTTATTGTAGTTGTTTTTCGAAGGAAAGAGCTCCATTTGCTTTGGAGCCAAACACCTGCACACACGTGACAGGATCTGGCACTTCTATTTGGAAGTATGTTCCACTAACGTGCATTTTCCTTTTTTTTTTTTTTTTTCCCATTTTGAGACTTTCCCTCCCTTTCCTATCAACTACATGATCTGATCTAGTAGGCTCTGAGCATATGTGTAAGCTACCACAGGACACACTAAGGGTTGTGTTTCATACCTGCTTTTCTATGGTAACTAGCCCTGGGTTATCACGAAGTAACTGCTGTGGTTCCAGTTTACAACCTAGCAAATGGAAGGCTGACTTGGGTGCTGATACTTTTTCCATGGAATTATTTATGGCGAGGGCTTTGCTCCATTTAAATTGGGGTCTGGTTAGCTCTTTCAGGGCAGCTGGTCCGCTATGAGTGTTGTGGATGCTGTTTTGCTTTGCCCATAAACAGTGGTTGCCTGAAGATGGCATTTTTCTAGCTCATGATGTTAGGCTAGCTGCTTCTTGTGAGGTCCAAGTCCTCAGGTCCATTTGTCTGACCTCTTACCTTCTATATGCAACTTGCAATCCCCTTCTCCACCTGCCACTGACAGCACCAGGAGGTGATTGGCCAAAGCTCTTCTGTTCCCATCTTTGGGATAAATCTGTGTTCTGCTATTTCCTCAGCAGAATCCAGGGCACATAACCTTTCTAGTAGATGAGAGGATTTCTCTCTGCCCTCCAGAGTAGAGCCTTCTGTCAGCCATGATCTCAAAGCAAGTTTCACTAACAGGTTTTAGTGAGATCAGCTATCACACAGTCTCCGATATGGCCTTTCCTCTTGGAAGCAGCACCGTTCTGCTGGATGAAATATCATTTTAGATACCATCCTGGGTGTGCCAAACTTCCAAATTTAACTACATATCTGCATGCTGCCTGTCCAGACACATATGCATAATGTGTGAACAGTTCCCAACACTGTGTCTCAACATCCTGCCTTACTGAAAAGGATGCATTTCAAGCCAACGTGTTGGGCTTTCATAACTAACTCTGGTATATGCTGCTACTACTACAACTTGAGAGAGAGCCAATGTTTGAGTTTTTGTAGGTCCTTTTGATTTGGAATAGAGATTAACTGGTAATGGGTGATGCTCAGTACAACCCTGGTCACAAGGCTGTGCAAGTCTTGTTTACACAAGGAGAATCAGTGAATCTGAGTGTCCTTTTGCTGTCCCAGCCTTAGCACACTAACACTATGAGCTCAAAATTGTCTCCTCTGTAGGCTGTTCCTTACACAACTTTATTTACTCAGTTCATCTGTGTGTCTTTGGTATTTTTCTTCATATCCGTCTCCCCTCTGCTCATGCTAAAACAAGTGCACATCATTGCCAAGAAACTCTCTGCTTCAGTCATTCAAATTCTTAACTAGCTATAGTTCTGAATTAAGTATGTGCTTAACTCTCTCTTAGAGCAATTGCAAGTGAAGGACTGCGGTTGAACCTGCCAGTTTCAGGAAAAAGCAACCTTATCTGTCACATTCCTAGTAGACTAAATAATTGCAAATTGCTGCAGGACATCCTCTGCAGTTCCTCTTCACTGACGTTAGACTGCTTGGCTCTCCCACTGTCTTCACAAAAAGTGTCTCAAGTATTCATACAAGTATTAATACTCCCTCTCTCTCCTTAGTGCTCATATTTATGCTTGTACTTTTTCCCACATCTGCTGTATTGTCTGTGCATAACAATTCACAAGGTTGTGACACTTAATCTACAAACACCACTAGGGGAAATGGCACATTCCTTCTACTGGAGGGAAGCCAGTGCCTCGGTGCTTGGAAGAAATGACTATCAGAAGTGGTACTGGAGGGGAGGAGGAGGGCGATCTTTGTGTCTTGGGTTTGCTGGCTCTGTGGAAAGTTACACAGGTATCCTGAAGCATTTCTTTTTCAGCACTACAATCTAGCTTGCTGCAAGAACTTTCCCTTTTAAACCCTGTTTTAGGGCAGGCCCAAACACTATGCGGTATGCAGTGTATAAAACAGCATCTCAGAGATCAGTTTGAATGCTTATCTAAAGCATGGTAATTAAGACAGATCTGGAAGAGAATGTACAAGAGTAGGAGGATGCTTTGGAGGCAGTGGGTTTTTCTTTCCCTGTGGAGGAAATGGCAAGGTGCATGGAGATAAAAGACACAGACATGAAATTAAAGTTGTGACTGTCCCCATTTCAGTTACAGTTTTGCTGTGATGATGTAAAGCTAGTCAGCTAGTCTGCAGGGGATCAACACCTGAGAAAAAATATGTAGAGGTGAGAAAAACCAAGTATAAAGCAAAGGCAGGGAAAACACAAGGACTGAACACTATGCTGACTTGAATATCTGATTTGGAGTGCATTCGATTCAACAAAAAAGCTCCTTTTGATTTCAAACATTTTGGTCAAGGACTGGCTGCACTGAGAATCGAAGAACCGTTTCTTACTCAGCTAAGGTGTCTCCAGCTGCAAGGAAATGCTGTGAGTGGAAAATGCATTGGCAATTTTTTTTTTTTTTTAAAAAACAGGAGAGGTTTGAGTGCAGCTTTTTAAAAAATCCCCTGAGGTACTCACCCTTCCAGTTCTGTTACATGGTTTATTTTATGCCACAGTACTGTGTAGATACAGATTTCAATCAAGCTGGTCAACTTCCCCAACCCAGCTGCTCTCACACTTGTTCACAAAGCTGCAGCAGTGTTACCAAAATCTGGAATAAAACTCCTTAACACCAATGTGAAGTTAAGAAGCAGGCACTTCGTTTATTGCAGTGCTGGGGACATGGGGGTATTGCTCCTCCAAAGGCATATCCAACTTAGTATCAAAATCCATCAGTTTGTATAGACTTTTTCTGTCAGGTCATTGTTACATAAGCTCTTTACATAAAAATGCATACTATGCTTGCTCTTAAATTTAACCTTTATAATGATTGGTCCTTT
>JAOBAS010000072.1:9549147-9586647 GCA_025311575.1 Elanoides forficatus | reverse complement strand
GTGGTAGGTGGGGTGGGAGGCTCCCTGCTGTGCGTGGGATCAGTGGCAGGACCCTGGGGGTCCCCACCGGGCGTGGAAAGCAGGAAAAGGTGTTGGGGCACGTCCCTGAGTGCTTGTGGGCCTCAGTGGCGCAGCTCCTTGTATGTGCTTGCGGACTCTGTGGCGGTTTGGAGTGGGCTTCTTGCTCTGTGTGGAGAGGAGTCTCTGGTGGGCGATGTGGAGCTTTATGTACTCTGTGTGGGGTGGTGTCTCTGTGGGACATCTCTGGGATTTGAAGGAGTGGCCACGACAGGTTTTGGGGGAGCTCCAGGGGGCTGTGGGTTGTATGAACAGGCAATGAAAGCATAGAGAGTGGCTGGTATGTGCAGGAAGCTGAAAGGTGAGCTTTGGCAGGCTTTTTGACTAGAGGTGCCATGAGCGTGTTAAAGGGCTCAAACACGGTTGATGGGCATGGGTTGTAGATGACTGGCTACGTATTGGGCCTGGGGAAGTTTGATCTCTGCAGGTGATTGATGATGGTCAGAGTGGATGACTTTTGGCCAGTAGCTGGTGTGGGGCGTGCCAAGTGGAGGTGTATTTTGGTCTCTGTGTAAGAGGATTTTAACTATAAGAGGGGGATTAAGGCGAAGCTGAGTCCCTGATAGGGGAGGACAGTCAGTCTTTCATGAGTTTGTGTGATCTGTCTGGGGAGACAAGAATGTGAATAGCCTGGAACTGAGAGTAAGGTTGAGTTCCTAAAGGAAAGAGAAGGTCTGCGGTCATGAAAACTTAGTGGGTCAGGCCCTGGCATACAGTATGTGAGGAAGTGAGTAGTGGGGAGAGGGGGAGCTAGAGCTGTGAGGGATGATGTCAGGAGGCAATGGAAGAAATATTCTTTCCGTGGACAAAAAATGTGAAAGGCAGTAGTCACTGGTGGCTCACTGGACTGATAGGTAGCAGATGTTTTTAAATGACAGCTGTTCCCACTACCCCCTCCAATGGCCTAGTCATTCTAGCTAAAATCAACACCCACTGAATTCCATTGCTCAAAGGAGGAAAACGGTTAAGTGGAAGTTGTCTTTTTTTATTTTTTAATTTTCAGATGTATTTAATACTTATGTTAAAAGACAGGTTACAGGAACACTACATGTGCTCTTTCAGTAACCCATTTAGAAATAATCTTTATATTATGTTGCATATGGTGAAGGGCAATGCCCAGCAAAAATGCTTGTTAAATGATAAGATTTGGCAAAGCAGTGTGCCAGCTTAATCCTAAAAATACGGTAGCCATATTACTTTCAGTAGACCTGCTGAAGTAAAGCAAATACATAAGAACTGGCAAGTTCGGTTTGTACCCCTTAGTTTAACTATAAATGACATTATAGATTTAAGCTGAAAAATAGAAATCTTACTTGTATGGTCTGCATTTCATTTACTTCTGGGTTTCATTTAGTTTAGAGTTAGAGATCTGTGGACTGAGTTGGCACAGCATCAGTGAATATAGGAGAAGAATGCTGCTTATGTCTAATGAAGATCTAATTGGGTTTGTTTTCCATCACTAGCTGCTATATTTGTTTTGGAAACGCTTTAAGGAGATATTTGTTATTTAGCTAAATAATATTTTAGGGAACTGCAAGAAATACTGTTCAAACTTAAGAAAAAACTGTTTTAATGCTGAGGGTCATGAAGTACTGGGATGGGTTGCTCAGTGACCTTGCCGAGTTTCTATCTCTGGAGATACTCAAAAGCTGACTGGACGAGGCCCTTGGCAACCTGTGCTGGCTGACCCTGCTTTATTCAGGAGCACTGAGCAGGTGATCTTCAGAGATCCCTTCCAGCCTCAACTATTCTGTGATTCTGTAACAAGTAGTCCAGAGCTTTTCAGATTGCACTAACTTGGGGATAAATACTCTTCAAAAATGTCTATGTCTCTCCTGATACGCAAGAAGACTCTTCAAATGGATCTTCACGTATCTTGGCTCTGAATTGCTGTTCAGTTCCATAGGATTTGTAAGATCTCTATATAAGCTCTTACAGGGCTCATCTTCAAGATGTTGCTGCCCTTGGTTTTAACTGATTTCGAATGTTGATATAATAAGAACAATCTGAAGTGAACTGGTGCCAGATATACACAGTCTCAGTTGCTTGTTAAATTCTAACCCAAATCATTTTTGTTAATACAGAGAGAGGTCAAAAAAGCAGAGACTGAACCCACATGAAGATTTTTTTCCAAAGTGTGATCAGGTACAGTGCTTCCATTTTAACATTACAGAGCAGTGGATTTTTTTCCCCATCAACTTGCTGTTTGCAGTGCTAATCCTAGTGGTGTCTTTTAAGACATAATGTTTGACCAGTATTTTCCAAAACCTTTTGAGTTACATGGTCTGTACTGTGTTGAGCATCTTGTTACCATGATGGATCAGTATGTTAAAAAAACCTAAATTGAGTTGATTGTGTGGGTGTGTGTTTGCTGGGTTTTTTTAATAGTGTTCTTTAATGTTCAGGAAGAACTTAGAGAAAGCAGAAATTTATATGCTTTGGCCACCATGTCTGGAATTGGTAATAAACGGGCAGCTGGAGAGCCTGGCCCTTCTGCACCTCCAGAGAAGAAGGCAGGGGTTGAAGATTCAGGGACCACAGTGGAGACCATTAAGCTTGGTGGCGTTTCTTCAACGGTATGTCTTCCTTGCACACCTCCACTCAACCTCTTGCTTTTTTTCATCTGGAAACAAAAATCTCTCTCTGAGTTATGTATAAGCACAGTGATCTGGCTTGTGTGCAATGTGCCCTGACTTGTACCTCTGCACAGGAGGAGATGGACATCCGGACCCTACAGACCAAGAACCGGAAACTAGCAGAGATGCTGGACCAGCGGCAAGCCATTGAAGATGAGCTACGGGAGCACATTGAGAAGCTGGAGCGTCGGCAGGCCACCGATGATGCCTCTCTGCTGATTATCAATCGATACTGGAATCAGGTTAGTAACAGGCTTTTTTATTTTATATATACTGTTCTCTTGTCTCTTCTTTTCCACTACACTCCTTTTATTCATATCTATTATTTGTCTTGTCTCTCCTGTCCTGTCACTCAGTTTGATGAAAATATCCGCATCATCCTTAAACGCTTCGACCTAGACCAAGGTCTTGGAGACCTTTTGTCCGAAAGAAAAGCACTGGTGGTACCAGAACCTGAACCAGACTCAGACAGTAATCAGGAGCGCAAAGATGAGAGGGAACGAGGTGAGGCACCTGGTTGGGGCCAGTGGAAAAGATGGATTTCAGTTGTGGACAATGTTGATGTCCCTTTCTAAAGGGTGACAGATTATGAAGACTAGCAATATGTTCCCTGCAAAAGGACATTTACTTTTTTGCACCTCTTTCTGTTCCCAGGTGAGGGACTGGAGCCAGCATTCTCCTTCCTAGCCACTCTAGCCAGCAGCACTAGTGAAGAGATAGAATCTCAGCTGCAGGAGCGTGTAGAGTCCTCCCGCCGTGCTGTTGCCCAGATTGTGACGATGTATGACAAGCTGCAGGAGAAAGTGGATGTGCTGTCCCACAAGCTGAATAGTGGAGGTATGTCCAAGGTGGCTGATCCTGGCTGATACTCAAGAATCCTCATCTACCCCCAGCTTAGACATGATTCTGCATTGTAAGCGTTAAGGCCTAGTCCTTCTTGTGCTCATTTATTTTCCAAAATAAATTGGCTTAGCTTTCCAAACTCTCAATACTCAAAACCTCTAATAAAGACTAGTACTATATGCTAGAAGTGTATTACAACTGCCTCTAAATTTGAATGCTGAGAACTCTGCTTAGTGTGTTGGGCTAAGGAAAGGCTTGTTTCTGCCAGTAGTGTGTTCACACACCTCAGAAGTTAAGATTATAGCTGAACCTTGTCACACAGCTGTCCTCAGCCACTGCGTAAAAGGCTTCATGCTTACAAGTGAAGAAGTGAAATCAGTATTGCAGACTGATGTTGGATTCCTTCTCACTTGCAGTTTAGTAAAAGATGTGGGAATAACCAGGACCTCAGCTTCCCCTGAGTTTTGAGCAAAATGGTAGCCTTCTAATGTCTTGGTATGCCTAGTGTAGCTGTCAGTTTTGAACACAAAGCAGAGTTCTGCAGAAGAAAGCCAAATGACTAGCTTCTGAAAATTAATGTAGCAGATTCAGTTTACACTCATATGATTCTGAAAAACTTTATTAGCTTAAGGTTAGAATTTTAATCTTTGAATGAAAATTCAGGTGAAATATCAACTCATCCTTGGTTTGCCTTCTGTTGAGAGTGTTCTGTATGCTCTGATCAAGGAGCTCTGGCAAGTCTAGCATTAGCGTGGTGAAGCATTACTGTCCTTAGCTTGCAGTCTTAAGCTCTGTGGTAGCATTGGCATTAGTGCAATGTGAGCCTGTACTCAGTGGCTCTAATTGTCATCTGGTATGTTAGCTAAAGCCACCTGTTTTAGCCTGTTTATGCGTGAATTTGATCTGCATTAGGGTGTCACTGGGTTACAAGGGCATGTTTTGTCTTGCTGATACTGACACAATTTGAATGATCTCTGACATTAGGGGATGGTAACTGACAGAAATGTGTAGTATGTTAAACTGCAGAGCCTTTTGCTTAGTGAATGCAAGTCAAAGCTGTTTGGATGGAGATCGGGCCCTTGGGAGCCACCTGCTGGAGAGATACAATAGGCAGAAGTTAAAACCAGAAATTTCCTTTTATGTTTTCTTTTTTCTCTTTTTGCTGTTTAAGAATTAAAAACAATCTTCCTTGATTTCTGTTAATTTCCTTTTCTTTATGCATCTTTCAGATATTTCATTGATGGAAGAAGCAGTCCTGGAGCTTAACACCTATCTCTCCCATGAAAATGGACGGCTGCAGGAGCTGGCTGATGTTCTTCAGGAGAAGCACCGAATCATGTCTCAGGAGGTATAAAAAGGAGACAGAAAGAAATCTGCTTTGGGGTTTAGGCAGATAACTGAACCGTAGCTTTAATCCTTTCACCATATTGTTTCCAGTCGCTCTTGCAACTGCTGCTGCTTGGGTAAGTCCTGACACCACTTCCACCGCAACAAGAACATATTGCTTCCCATCTGACTTCTTGAAGGGTCCTATACAGTCAATTTGCCAAGTCTCCCAGAGTCCTTTCCCATCTCATAGGTGGACAGAGGGTTCTTGTAAGGGATGTCTTTCTAGCCGGGTCCAGCACTGACTACAAGCAGATGTGATTGTATTACACAATTTCCAATGTCTGCCACTGGCTTCTTTGAAAAGACCTTTAACCCCTGAATGACCACGCTTCACATGTAACCACTCTAACAAGCATCTTCTTCAGCTTCTGCTGCCATCATAGCTAAGCGAGTTAGAGAGTCTACCCAATTATTCCAGATGTGTGCTGGGTGATCCCCTCCTTGGTATGCGGCTATCCATCCCACCAAGAAAGTTCCCCATTTGGCGATATTCAGAATCTCCTCCACAGCAACTATGCCATTACAGTTGGCAACATCTGTTCAGAGTGCTGATATCTGAGCACCTGTATCTACATCTGTTTCATCTAATTGCTCTCTTAATAGTCTTTCCTGCTCCAGAGCCTCAGTCAAAGCAGTATGTAGTCTCTGGTTAGTCACTTGCTCAGTGGTGAGTTGGTTGGAGAGGCTCCTTATCTCATTTTCCAATTGCTCCTGCAAAGCTTTCACCAAGTCTTGAAGGGATTTAATAATCTTCCCTTCTGCTTGTTGGGCCACACATTTGCCCTGTTGCGCTGCCACCAAAGTGGCTCCTAAAACTGCACAAACCAACGTCTTCCCTTTTCCTTGCTTCAACCTTCGTTCTTTAGCCAAAATGAAAATTCTGTCTGCTACAGCTTGCGGATCATGCCAATTGTTACAGGCCCAAGTCATACCAAGGGGAGAGGGTCAAGCATTGTAGCCCTCTAATCCCTTCAGGAGAGGGATACAGTCTACAGTCTGACCTCCCAGGGAGGCCATTATGAACACACAAGTACAGGGATCAGCTGCTTTTAGTAGTCCTCTGAGGACTGTCTCTACACTCAGACCTCCCAGGGAGACCGCAACAAAATCAAATTATTAAATCCTCTGAGGACTATTTCCCCTTGTGTATGACTCCTCTCAGAGAGGGGCCACAGTAAGGACCTGGTCCCAATGATCGCTATAGCAACACCGAGGGAATCCTGCCGACTGTGCCAAAAAATGCCACAACCCAGACTGGACAGACCAGGGAGTCATATTGAAGTTGAAATTTCCTCAGTCTAAATTAAGGTGAAATGACACCAAACGATCAGTTAAGGATTTTATTTATGATAGAAGCAAACTGAACTGGGGAGGCGTGATACTAGGTGGCAGGGCTTCTCACAACAGGAGTTGGCACAAGATTACTTCTGTAAACCGTGTAACCACATACATAAATTCAGGGAAGAAGGAGATCCCTCTGGTTGGGTCAGGAGGTTTAGAGCAGACCCCCTTGCTTTCTAGACTCCTCCTCAGAGAAGGGCGTAGGGGCAGCTGGATCCACTCTTAGTCTCAGAGTTGGTCAATGGCTTATGTCCTGAAACGGATGAGGTGTAGGGATTGTGGAAAAGGAAAAGGAAAGAGAGATGACAGAGAGAGAAAAATGAAGAGAGAAAGATTTCACCGTTTCTGAGTCCAGCATTGGTTCAGTCAGCGAAGGGGTCTAGTTCCGGTGGGCTTGCGCACCTGGGGCTTCAGTTCGTTTCCTTTTGTCATCCTTGCCCTTCCTTTGGGTGGGTACCTGAACTCGTCAGGTTAATGAGCAGTTTGTGAGCCTTTGGGCTTGGGGGTTGTTTGTGGAGTAACTTCTTCCCTGCAGATGTGGCCATTGTTTGATCTTCGTATCAGAACAGGGAGCTGGGCACCCTCTAGCACACCTTCCCCCTCCTGTTGCTGATGTCTGAGCTGATGGGCTTTTCAGCTTGGTTCCTTGCTGTGCAGGGTTTGTCTTTAAGCAGAACTTGCCCCACCACACTGTTTGAGACATTAACTCTTTCAGTGTCTCACAGGTCCTTCTTAGAATAAATTGTGGTTACCACAGTTTGGAAAGCAGGCTATTGCCTTGGAGGGGGACAGGAGCAACAAGGTTTGAAAGTTCCCTTCTGAAGAAAGGCTATGGAACAGATTGTTGTGGAGAACTGTACGTAGATTTTCTGTGATTTGGGTTAATTTGCTTGTTACATCACTAAATGAAAGAGTATAACCAAACCAGTGAGTTGAATGGTTTTAATTTTAAAAGAAAACAAAAGCAGAGGAAGTGGTAAAACAAAAGCAGAGGAAGTGGTAAGGTGATGCTAAGCTGGTTGTGTAAACATCTGAGACACTTGACGTGAAATCCCTGTAATTTCAAATTCCTTGGTTTCTCTGGGTCATGTATGAAAGTGTAACAACATTAATTACAAGATGATCCCAGTCATTAAGGGATTCATGTTATTGGCAGTATTTGCTTCAGAAGTTTCAGTTCCTTTAAAAACCGTGTTAACACTCGCCGTGCTCAGTGTTAGACCATTAAGCACTTCAGTGGTCTGTAGAGTAGATGAACATAAGGATTGAAAAGATTTAAAAAAAAATGCCTTCGAGTAAGCTGAGGTTGCTGCCTCTGTACTCTGCCAGTTATTGCCAGCTTGTTACTCTTTTTCCATTTTCAGTTTTTTCTTATCATTACTGTGTTGGGATTCAGCCAGTGTAAAATTCAGGGCAGTTCATTGAGTAGTCTGTCACCACAGTAGAAGATGGGTGGAAAGCACATGAATCCAGGGTATGACGAATAAGAGAAAAATTAATACTGAGAAGTCTTGGAAAATGTTAGTTCTATTCAATATGCTGGCTGAAACACTCTTTTGATTGCAGTTCTCCAAGCTGCAGGAGAGAGTGGAGACAGCAGAATCTCGTGTGTCTGTTTTGGAGACTATGATTGATGACCTTCAGTGGGATATTGACAAGATACGGAAGAGAGAGCAGAGACTCAACCGGCACTTAGCAGATGTTCTGGAACGAGTAAGCACCATCCTCTTTGCCAGGAAACCAGAGAAATGGCTGTAGTTTTGAGATGTGTGACATCATCTTATGGTATTTTGCTGTGAGAAGTGAGAATCTCTAGTGTGCCATCTTTGATCTTGAATATGCTGTATCAGCAGTCTTGGCATTTAGTTGGGTATTGATGAAATATGTTGCCTTTTTTGCAGGTAAATTCCAAAGGCTACAAAGTGTATGGAGCTGGGAGCAGCCTCTATGGGGGCACGATCACCATTAATGCCCGCAAGGTAATGTCAGGGGCTTGGTTGTGGGTAAAGGGAAGAATAAAGTCAAGGAGAGCTTGTAGGGCCACAGATTGGAACAGAATTCAGATACCTGCCTTGCCACAAATCTGGGTTACTCTGGGTGAGCCATTTTGTCTGTGTGCAAGTTTCCTAGTTACAAAACAGGAAGTAGACTTTGTCTCACTTGGTAATGTTACCTGACTATTAAATCTGTAGTTTCTGTTACTGTATAAACAGTTGCTTAATTAGTACCCTCAGTAGATACATTAACAGTAGGATTTACAAGCAGTTTCTTCCCAACAGTTTGAGGAGATGAATGCAGAGCTGGAAGAGAACAAAGAGCTTGCTGGGAATCGCCTCAGTGAGTTGGAGGAACTGCGCCAGGATCTTGAGGAAGTAACAACACAGAATGAAAAACTCAAGGTGAGACTTCTGTACCTGTTTGAGGATGAGGATGGAGATGTTGGTTCACCTCTGCCTTGCTGTCCTGTATCTCTGGAAAACCTCATTAATATTATTCTATTCTGAATTTGCTCTTTAGCTGGGTTATATTTTGTACAAGGTACAATTCAGCAAGTTTGTGAGACTTATTGCAGTTCAGTGCATTGGTGACACCATGTGGTCATCCTTGGAAGCTGTAGTGCTTTCTTATTTCCTGTTTTCCATTCTGATCTATTCGGTACATTTTAATGATGTCTAGTTAAAACTAATTTCACGTCTTTACAAGTATTGACCCCTCTTCCACCTTCCCCGTGCAAGTGGAACCAAAGAACTGAAACAGTCAGGGAACTTGTGTAGGAGAGCTAGGCTCTTGAAAGACTCAATGAACTTAAATCTTTCCTAGTGTGGTAAAATGCATAGATAGGAAACAGTGTATGAGTTTCTTACATCTTAATGGTGGTAACACAGAAAGCTGTGAATCTAATGTACTTAAAATTTAGATTATTCTCTATATCATATACTTAGTGATCAATAGATATGTTAGCCTGTTATGAGAAATGTCTGAGCTGATAACCTAAATTTCAGAGATCAGATTCCAGAAACTGTCTTGAGGCACCTCTAAGTTCTGTTTACCCACATGAGTTTGTTTTGAGAGAAACACTGTTTCGCTTACAACTTTCCTTTTCTCTTAATTAATGTTAAGCTGTATGTGTGTACATATGCATCTGTTTCATTGCTGGTAGTCACAGTCATTTGCTGACTTTTTTTGTAAGGAAAGTTCAGATTCTGTACTTCTGCTTTCTCAGTTCTCTTCCTTTCAGTCATTCTCTCTCACTGGTAAAAAGCTAACGTGATGCCCACTTGCTCATGTATTTTCTCTAGTTTTCTATTATACTTTTCTATATGTCCATCTTTATTTAGGTGATTATAGTTTTACAGTAAATCCATTGAAAAGGTATATCATATTTTCCAAGCTTGTATCTTTGAGAGAAACTATCGCAGAAGCTGAGAATCAAAAACTCTTGTCATGTGACTATGCAAGCGAAACAGCCTAGTGCATACAGAGAAAGTATAGACTTTTTTAATGGATGCTGAAGCATATCACTTGCATCTACTTCACAGCAATGCTATCAAAGTTCTACTTTTGTCTTTGCTTGTGGCAGCTTGATTCACTGTTCACCTTGCAAAACAGATGTCAAAACCAAGGAGATAATTTTTCTTTCTGTGGCATTTTCTGGTGTCCTGACTAGGTGGAGCTGCGACGAGCTGTGGAAGAGGCTGTGAAGGAGACCCCAGAATATCGCTGCATGCAGTCCCAGTTTTCTGTTTTGTATAATGAGAGTCTCCAGCTGAAGGCACATCTTGATGAGGCTCGCACTCTGCTTCATGGCACCCGCACCACACACCAGCGCCAGGTGGAACTAATTGAGGTAGCACCTCTGCTCCATCAGACTAGGGAACATTGTCATCCCATTGACCATCACTGCTGGGTCTGGGTGGCTCTGGGAATCTGCAGGAAATGTATTTTCCTGGCAATAATTCATCTGTTCTGGTACCTCATGTTGATTAGGTGAGAGATACTCCAGGGTCACAGCACCAACTTCTGTCCCTTTCTTGCTCTGCAGAGGGATGAGGTCAGCCTTCACAAGAAACTACGTACAGAAGTGATTCAGCTAGAGGACACCCTGGCACAAGTCCGCAAAGAATATGAGATGTTGAGGATAGAGTTTGAACAGACACTTGCTGCCAATGAGCAAGCAGGTAGGGAGTTTTTCTGCTGTGCTTAAAAAGAAACAAATGCCCCCTCTTCCCTCCTGCCCGCCTCCCGCCAATGCCCATTAGAGATTGCATTGCAGTAAAACACCTGGTTTGATTCTTTGTTATTGTTAAATACTTGTTCTGGTAGGTCTTTATCTCAAAAAAACCAAAGCTCTTCACGTGTTTTATGGGAGGCCAGTTCCATGTTATCTGAATTCCTTTTAGATGTTGCACTATACATGTATTTTGATAGTATTTTGGTTTGTGACAGAGTGTTTTGCATTATTAAAAATTACTTTGAGGGGGTGTGTTAATTTACAAATCTGGAATGACAACCTGGATAGGCCACCAGTAATCTTCAAATTTCATTAGAGGAAATGAAGAAGTTATTTCTAAAGTAGCATTTAAATCCTAGAGATTTTTTGTAGCATGACACATTTCCCTTAGGAATGTGGGGAAAAAGTAACGTTAAGGGGAAATTAGGACTGGGAAACTGCAAGGACTTATGGTTGCATGTAAAACTGGCATGACATTTTTCTGCAAATGTGTTGCGTTGCTCTGTTGTTTGGCAGAATGATAATAGTCTTATTTTGGTTCTTTGTCATTGTCACTTAGCTGGTTCTCCATCTCCCTGAAAGTCCTTGCAGAAAGTTGGCAAAAATATGGCTTGTTACAGTTGTGTTTCTGTTTTTGTAGGCCCAATTAATCGGGAGATGCGTCATCTCATCAGCAGCCTTCAAAATCACAACCACCAGCTGAAGGGAGAAGTGTTAAGATACAAGCGCAAACTGAGAGAGGCCCAATCTGACTTGAGCAAGGTATCAGAGCAGGAAATGCCAGAAAAGAGCAGAAAGTGCTTAGGAGAAGTGGGAATGGTGTCACCCTTGCCTGCAATATCAGCTTTTCTGTTACGGTGTGCAGGATGGCAAGTAATTTTTGATGGAGCTCTACACTCTGTTGCTTCCACTTGCCAAATGAATAGTCTTCCTTTGTAGCTGTATAGTGCTCCATGAAAAGTAGTAGCAATTATGGAGAGGGCATGCAAGCATGGATCTGGGAGGACCAGGGAAGGGGGTTAAGGTAGATTTCTGGCTAAGAACTGAGTTGTTTGTTTTCTGCTGTGTCTTTCTTGCTATTCCACAACAGATCCGCTCGCGCAGTGGTAGTGCTCTCTTACAGTCCCAGTCCAGCACTGAAGACACAAAGGAGGAACCTCCAGAGATCAAGCAGGAACCTGATGATCCTTCTGCCCAAGTGTCTGCCCCCAAGCCTGCTTCTGAAGATGTTAATGAAATGAAGGCCAGGAGAGATGAAGAGGAACGGGAACGAGAGAGACGGGAGAGGGAGAGGGAACGAGAGAAGGAAAAGGAGAAAGAGAGAGAGAGAGAAAAAGAGAAGGAAAAGGAAAAGGAACGAGAGCGGGAAAAGCAAAAGCAGAAGGAATCTGAGAAAGAGAGAGAGTCCAAAGAGAAGGAGAAAGGGAAGCATGAAGATGGCAGAAAGAAGGAGGCTGAAGTGATCAAGCAGCTGAAGGCTGAGCTCAAGTAAGAGTTGTTGTCCCTCCCTTTCCTGCTTGAGTAGTACCCTAACTGTGGTGTTTGTGTGAGATGACTTGTAGCTTGCTCTTGTGAGATTAGCTTCACTGAAGTGAGAGGTTTCGGGCACCCTCTATTCTGATTATGATTTGGGCAATGTAGTAACATTTGTCCTACGATAGCCTAAAGCATGAATTACCAAACCAGATACTTCACAGTGTGGGTCAAACAATCTTTGTTGCTGTCACAGCAATTGCGTATAGCTTTACAGCAGCAGGTTATTAATAAAGGGCACAGTAGTCTTCCTTGTCTTGGATCCGGTATCAAAGCAGAGATGGATAGTTTGTTGCTTACTGTTAAGGTAGATGTTTCCTCCCCACCCCACTTCTCTTGGCTTTTCAACCCATATGTGCCTGAACATGTTTCTTTCAGCCTTCAGCCTTTACTCCTTGGCTATTTTGTCCTTGGCTCATCTTACACTGGTAATACAACTCCATATGCGTGCTGTGTGGGAGATGGAGAGAATATTGCTTTGACTCTCATGCAGGATACGTAACAGAATAGCTTTCCCGCTGTCTCCTCACGGTTGTCTATCTCCCTGTCTCCAGGAAGGCCCAGGAGAGCCAGAAGGAGATGAAACTGTTGCTAGATATGTACCGCTCTGCCCCCAAAGAGCAGAGAGACAAAGTGCAGCTGATGGCAGCTGAGAAGAAGGCAAAAGCTGAGGTAAATATAGTTTCTCTTCTCTTTTTCTCTTTAGCATGTTCTCTTCGGATACTCTGCACCTGAACTGTGTTGGTTTTGTCTTCAGAATTGGAGATTGTTCCTCTTATATGTGTCACTTAGAAGAGAGATTGGAATTTTCTGGAAATGAACAGGGAGATTTTGGGATATCCTCCGCTGGGAAGGGATGATCCCTTTGCTGAGGCTGAAGGCCATGGCTGCCGGTTTCTCAGGTTGCACAACCAGTAGCGAAGCTGAGCACATGTCTGAGACATACACACACAGAGGACACTGACACGCCCATCAGACTGCCACAGACAAGGTGCTGCCTTCAACAGCATGTACATACAGGAGTCATAAAACGTAAGCATAGAGAGACAAGTCCCCTTCCTCCTCTACAGCTGGTAGAGATGGAAAGTCGCTAGTGCAGGCACACACACACACACGAGTCACTAGGTTCACAAGCATACACACATTCACAGATCCCTCAAGTATCAGCACGGCTCCTCTGTCTGTCTGGTACCCCTGTGATCCTAGGCTCTCTTACCTTGTTCACATACAGGTCTTAACTGTAGCTAGCACTTACTCTGTGCAGCACACATACACATGGGGTAGAGAGTTAGATTACACAGAGATAGCTAAGATAATATTTAATAAGAAGATAAAAGAAGATACGACAGGCTGTGGTGATCATGCACAGGGCTGAGCCAGACAAGTGTGTACTGACTGCCCACATTTTACATGTGACTGGCTCCTTTTATAACCTTCTCTGTCTAACCCCGATTTGTTCATCCCTGCACGTCCCTTCTGGGTTTGTACAGCTCTGTTGATTCCCACAGCCCTCCCAGTCCAGGATCCACCCCTGCTTTACAGTTTTATCAGTTGCAAAGTCCAGGTTGATCTTCCTGGAAGTGGTGCCTGTAGTTTCTTGGTAGCCTATCAGCTATCGTGAATGTGGAGGTTTGTTTCTTGTCTTTGTTTCTGTGTTTGTTTTGTCAGGTCTGTTTCTCTGTATATTTTGTTCCTGTTTTTTTCTTTTCCTGCTCCCCACCCCCTTAGTTTCCCAATTGACAGGGTCCACAGTTAGATAACCTTGCTGGAATAAACATTCTCACATGCTCTTGCCAGTTAGTGTGACTGACCAGGTTTGGTTCTTATCACTGCCTCCCTTACCATTTGTCTGTCAGGTTTGTGCCTCTGTATGTTTTGTTTATGGCTTCCTCCTTTTCTTATCCCTTTTTGTATTGAAAAAGGTCCTTGACCAGACACCCTTAAAGGAGCAGATGCTCTCTGTCCACATACCCTTACATATACAACTGCGAGAGACTAATGTTTCTACTCTGATAAAAGATGCTATGGCATTTTCAAAGGTTTTGAAATCAAGATCTGGGGCTTACAGCCCATATTAATGGTCCATCTGCCAGTGATACGCTGTCCTGTCAAGATGAGGTGGGTTTTCTTTTCCCATGCTTTGAAGGCAGTTTCTCCAACGTTTCAGAGAATTGTAGGGAAGACAGGCTCTTAACAAAGTTCAGGCCACATTCTTGTGTTTAGTATCACTTCTGTTTTGTCCTTGTTGTAGCTGGAAGAACTGAGGCAGAGGGTGAAAGAATTGGAAGACAAGGAGAAAAAGGAGAGTAAAAAGATGGCTGATGAGGATGCCCTCCGCAAGATCCGAGCAGTGGAGGAACAAATTGAGTATTTACAGAAGAAACTAGCCATGGCTAAACAGGTGAGAGGTTTCTGACAAGTTCTGTCTTGGCTGGAGTATCTGGGAAGGAACTGTCTTCAGGTTACAGCCAGGAAGATTACCTGGGAGAAGGAATTTCTGTCTCTGTATGTGCCAGAGATGTGAAGTTTGTCCCTGTTTATTGAAGGGGAAGAAACCTAACCAGCCAAAAAAACAACAACGATCAAAAAAACCCCCACACCACCAGGGTGTCACAAAGCTCATGACGGGGGTGGTGGGGAATGTTTAGTTTTTTGTGGCCTAGGTGAAGAGCACGGAGGAGAGACAGCTGGATCAGCCTTTAGGGGAGGAGGTTACAATTTCTATTTTAAAAGTATTATCTGCACTGTTCATATAATAAATACATGTGCATGGTACCGTGACGTATCTTCTTCCACAAAAAGGGGCTTAATCTAATGATAAGAGAGCAGAATCACCTCGGTAGGGGAGAGGCAAGCTAGTGACTTGACATGTCCTTTTTTTAGAATTCAGATTCTTTTCCTTATAGTACAGAACTGTTCTATCTTGTCACTTACTCCTTTAATGTTGAAGTGGCCTAAGTGAGTTTAAGGGGCTTGGCAGCCTGTTAGTTGGAAGCTGTTGAGTTGTCCACATGTAGAATTCTTGGCCTACTATATATGACAGCTATTCAGCTAGCTGCCTGAAGTTGGCAGCCAGTTTCTGCCCAGCTCTGGCAATGACTGTGTCACAGCTGATTTTGCCAGCACACAAGCCACAGTCTGTGAATGCTTGTGGAGATGACGATCTCTTTTTCTACGCCTAATTCAGGGCATCTCTGCTGTGGTGCAGACTTCTAGGGAGCATTCTTTTCTGGTTGCAGGGAAGATACTGTTCTCTGATACTGAGACATCTTCCTTAGCTGTGCTAGGTTTGGTGCCTCTCATGTTCAGGGTCATTGTATGGGGTACAGGTCACAGTTTTGCCAGAGCTTGTGATTCTTTTGCAGGAGGAGGAGGCCCTGCTGTCGGAAATGGATGTCACAGGCCAAGCCTTTGAAGACATGCAGGAGCAGAATATCCGCCTGATGCAGCAGCTGCGGGAGAAAGATGATGCCAACTTCAAGCTGATGTCAGAACGCATTAAGTCCAACCAGATCCACAAGCTGCTGAAAGAAGAAAAGGAGGAACTGGCAGACCAAGTTTTGACACTGAAGACACAGGTAACCTGGGAGAAGGAGAGAGGACAACAGAAATAATGGGGAAAGGTGGAGGTGCTGTGGGTTAACTCTGGTAGGCAGCTAAGCTCCATGCAGCTGCTTGCTTGCTCCTGCACAGTGGGATGGGGGAGAGAATCAGAAGGGCAGAAGCGAGAAATAAAGACAATTCAGTTGTTAAAGGAAAGCCGTGCAGACAAGCAAAGCAAAACAAGGAATTCATTCACTAGTTCCCATGGCAGGCAGGTGTTCAGCCATGTCCAGGAAAGCAGGGCTCCATCACGTGTAATTGTAACTTGGGAAGACAAACACTGTAACTCTGAACATCCCCCTGCTTCCTCCTTTCCACCAGCTTTTATTGCTGAGCACAGCATCATATGATATGGAATATCCCTTTGGTCAGTTGGGGTCAGCTGTCCCAGCTGTGTCCCATCCTAGTTTCTTGTGCACCCTCAGCCTACTTTCTGGTGGGCAGCATGACATGCAGAAGGTCTTGATGCTGCCTAAGTACTGTTCAGCAATAGCTAAAACAGTAGTGTGTTATTGATACTGTTTTGGTCCCAAATCCAAAATATAGCACCATATGAGCTACTATGAAGAGAATTAACTGTATTGCTGCCAAAATCAGTATAAGAGAGAATGTTCCCCTAATCAACATGGGTATGCTGCATCAGACTTCAAAGGGACTTGGCTTAGAAAGAAACAGAGACTGCTATATAAGTATGAAATGTCCTACAGGTTCATTGCTGTGGAGAGCAGGAGGGAGAAGGAAAGTGGGAAGTCTTTTTCCTGTCATAATGGTACTTCTACATACATATTCTGCCATCCTTGGAACCGAAGTGGAACTGTTCACTGCCTTGCAGCAATTCTCTAAGCCGTCTTCCAAAAAATAAGACATCTTTGTTCCTGGTATTTGACTGCTAAGTTTTAGTGTTGGATACAGCTCTTAGACTGCTAGTATGTCTGTTCAGGGAGAAAAAGGCAAGTTGAAGAGGTACTCCTTGGTGATGGGGAGGCAAGGATAGTTTCAGCATGTAGCCTTAATGACAAGTGTGAAGACCTGCAGAGCATGCATTTCAGGCCTTCTGTATCTCCTCTCTTCAAGGTGGATGCCCAGCTGCAGGTTGTACGTAAGCTGGAGGAGAAGGAACACTTACTGCAAAGCAGTATTGGAACAGGAGAGAAAGAACTAGGTCTCCGAACACAGGCCCTGGAGATGAACAAACGCAAGGCGAGTGATTGCTTGATTTCCTCTTGGATTGTAAGATGGAGTTGTTGTTTTGTGGGAATCATAGAAGGCTCCTAGTTCTCATTGGTATTACAGAACCTGATATTCCTTGGTTTTGGACTAGTATACCAGAAGGCTGAGGAGTCCTGAGGAGAGTTCTGATTTAAGTATTGCAGACTGATGTTTCCTTTGGTAAGGAGGAGCATAGGTGTTTCTGTGAAAGTCTGATTAGGAAGCTGAAGTAAGCTGCCTTTAAAAGGAAACGTATCGTGAAAGGAGAGGCAGCAGCCAGATGAAGTTAACTAGGGTCAAAGCTTTTAAAGGAAAGATGGGGTAAGTAAAAGGAAACTATGAATGTTAAGACCTTTAACAAATGACTAAGATCAATAAAGTAGGTCTGTTATGAGTAAAATAAGACTTAAGTCTCATGGTTGATGCTGCCTTTGTTGTTAAATCTTTAGTAGAAATGCAGGAATGACATTAAAACAGACAGAAAGGAAAGCAGAAATACCACTGTGAGAAGGAGATTGGGAGGAATTCAGCACAATCACTTGTGCTTAATGTCACAATCTGTGGTATTGAGGGAACTTGGCTAATAGATTCATTGGTGCAGGGACAGTTGGAAAATGATAGGAGAACTAATGAAGAGAGAAAATGAACACTTATCTTGCAGTTCCGTCTAGTTCAGCTATAGAACTGCCTCTAAACAATTTAGTAGAGAAGATGTAGAAGGTGGAAGGCTGAAAATACTTGAACAAGAAGAGAGATGTGTGGTCATTAGTATTTTTCTAAGTGACACACATTGCAGTATGACAGGGGTTGGCTGTACTGAAGAGGAATTTTGAAGCTAAATGATTAGAACTTGTTAATAATAAGATATTTTGCTGTTGAAGTAATGTGTAGGGAGTAATTCCAGTTATGCCATTTGGAAGTACCAAAATTAGATTGAAAAAATAGATCTCCAGCAGCCTGAGGAGTATTCTGTGAGCAGTCTTGGATTGACAGGCAGAGGGACTAGAAATCACTAGAGCTCTTTTTCCATGTTTGGTACTTCTATACTGGTTCTCTTTTTCAGGCCATGGATGCAGCTCAGCTTGCAGATGATCTGAAAGCCCAGCTAGAGCTGGCTCAGAAGAAATTACATGACTTCCAGGATGAGATTGTGGAAAACAGAGTAACAAGAGAGAAAGAGATGTTCAACTTCAAAAGGGCTGAGGTATATACCTCATGCACAGTCCTTCAGTATCTGTCTGCTTTGGTGTCTGTCTCCTTGTACATTGAGCTTGGAGTGGGTTTCAACTACAGTGCTTTTTTGGGGGTCCAGTCTATTTGATTTCAGCTTCATTGGGTCTTGGCTTTTTCGGGTTTTGTGCACTGGTAACTGACAATACATGTGGCATCAGATGGTAATGTAATCTGTCGCAAGTCTCTTGGACTATCGGGGCTGAAAGTATGGGTGGAGTGACTTAGCTAGGTGCACTGGTGGCCAGGTGCTAGTTCTTTTTAGTCCTTGAAGAAGCTGTGACAGAGAATGTACTGCTCATTTATTTGGTCACTTGTTTTTATGCAGGAAGATATCTCTAGGTTACGCAGGAAGCTGGAGACCACTAATAAGCCTGACATGGTTCCAAACTGTGATGAGATATTGATGGAAGAAATCAAGGATTACAAGGTGAGTAGCTGTCTCTGCCAACTGCACTCTTTAATTCTACTTCAGTCATGTTTTCAGTATATGACATCTCCTGTATGTACTCTGGCATTGTAGCCCTATCTTGCATTGAAGAAACCACCTTCTCCTTATGAGGAATGGAAGGACCTTCATCTTCAGTCATCTTTTAACAAACCTAGTACAATGCAGTGGGCCCTCACTATAATGTTTATGTCTTGCAGGCCCGCCTGACCTGCCCATGCTGCAACATGCGCAAAAAGGATGCTGTGCTCACAAAGTGCTTTCACGTCTTCTGTTTTGAGTGTGTGAAAACGCGCTATGACACCCGGCAGCGTAAGTGCCCCAAGTGCAATGCTGCCTTTGGTGCCAATGACTTCCATAGGATCTACATCGGTTGATTCTTTCCACTGGTGTCATGAAAAGTTGCCGCTTATGCTGACCACCCAGCCTCCCTCACTTTCTGTGATTGTCACCTTTGGGGCAGTCAGTGCTTCTGTCAGCTGATCTGTAGTCTCTTCTGGGAAGTGTGGTTAGGGTATGGAAAGAAATGGATTCTGGATCCTGGTTTCTTTCTTAGCCCTTTTCTTTTATTCTTGCCCTCAGTTTTTGTGGATTCTTTATGCCTGAGAGGACATTGCCCATCCATCACTTTCACACTGCCAGGTTGGGAACATCTAACTGAAGTCCTGCCTTGATGGGATGGAAGCTGTCTGTGGTGCAGCAGAGATAAATGAGGGCTTTATCTGAGGAGTTTGCTTTGGATGTTAATTATTAAATCCCATCAAGGTATGGTAGTGTTTCTGAGAGTGAATAGTTTCCCAATTAAAGGGCCAAAAACCGAACGAACAGCTGCATCTGTAGACTTCAGTGGAGTGACTCCTTAGACATCTTCCCGAGTCAGGGCAAGAATCTGTGAAGGCTGGTGCATTAGTAAACATCCTGCCTACCCCCAAAAGCAAATGCACATCTTGGTATCCAGAAGAGGAGGAAGATAAGACATTGGAGAATCTTTGAAAATAGCATTCCACTAATGAACCCTATTTGATGTGGACATCTTCACCTAGGTTGAAGCATCACTGTCATTGTCCTTAGTTTCCAGAAGAGAATTTGTAAGGGTTACTTTGCAACTTTTCCACAAAGATTAATCTTGTAATGCACCGAACCTAATAAAAGCTGTTGTCTGGGTTATTTTTCTGTTTTTCTTGCCTCTAGTAGTGTCTATCTGTGCTCCTGTCCTTTGTCCAGTTACTGGAAACATTTTTGACAAGCTTTAAGCCTTTAAAGTAGAGATGAATTTCTTTCTTCCTCTGTTTTCAAAAAATTGTTAACTAAAACAACCTTTGTCCTTTTGGCTTTATCTTCACTACCTTATTCCTGACACAACAGAAGGGCCAAGATGCTGGATTATTTATGCAGTCATTTTGTCATGGCCGCTGGGAATTTTGTGAAAGGACATGGCATAGGTTATAGTCTCTATGCTCCATGTAGTGCAAGGCTGTATTTGAAATCTGCTCCTAAAATCACAACGTGAGGTCATTTATTTACAGCATTCCTTCATAGGGCATAGTGTTTTTCTTGTAAACTTAATTTTCTTGGAAGGTACAACTGTCAGAGGTCTGTGTCCCTTCCCTGAATTGTAAAATCTGTATTACTTTCCTGTATTCACTGTAAGAAATAACAGAAACAATAGTAAAGTGAAGGCAGTTATTGCAGACTGTCTTATAGTATGCATTATTATCTTTATCTTTCTGAAAACATTCAGAAAATATGAATTAAACCTTGTAAATTATTATGAATCCTGAAAAGTGAAAAGGAACACATGACCCGATCTTTGCATGAGGAAGCTGGGATGCTGAGAGTTTGTGATACGGCTTAAGTTCTGTTACAGCATGTGTAGAAGAAATGAGAGCAGAACCCTCTCTGCTTTCACTGGAGGTTGCTTCCTGGAGTCCAGTTTGTGATGTCAAGTTGGAGAAAGAATGGAATACTAATGCTGACGGTAGATTTTGTGGTACAGATGCTTTTTTCATCAAAACCAGGACCTGGGTCACCAGCAAACGTTGGATCTTCAAACAACTTTGCTATAACAGCAGACTTCCTTTTACAGCTGTGAACAACAATCTGAATTAAACAGCCCTTGTAGAGGTGCAAAGCCCCTCTACGCTTTCCCAGTCCTTAAGTCACATCACCTTTGTACTGAAAATCAAGCTTGAAACTTGTGTGTATGCTGTCAGTGTTGGGTTCACTGGTCATGGTAGGAAGCAGACTTGAAACAGTTTAGATTTGTTTCACAGATGAGGTTTGGGAACTTCTATTTTTTCTTTCCTCACCAAGAAAAAAGTATTTTCTTATTTTAAAATAATATTTTAGTTTAAGCTCAGGAACTCCTTGAAGCTCATTTTGGAGGTGACTAAATTTCTCTCTGTGCTAATAACTTAAACATTGAGGAACAGTGAGAATTTTAGATGGTCTGTTTTGACTTGCCAGAATGATTGGAAATAATTGAAAGTTTATCAAGACCAGAAGTATTTTGGGGTAAAAGAAGGGAAGGAACAACAAGTATTCTTTATAATAAATCTGTCTACATTTGGTGTCCGAGCTAGAGTAATTAAGTGTAAATAGAGAAAAGCATCTTCTACAGTCTCCAGTGTATCTTCCTGTCATAGCCAATCCTCCCTCTGCTTATATAGTTGGCAGGCATTGACAGGTGTGTGATACTCCTCATCCCATAGAAAGGTACAGCAGTCTTTTTTTTTCTGCCTCCTATGGGATCAGGCTGGAGCAATAGTTGACGAAGAAAATAATATTACCAAAATGTCTCTTTTAGGCAACAGTAACTTGGACCTTCTCCCAAAAGGCTTCTAATTGGTGCTGCAGTAACTGGAGCAATCCCTATTCTGCATTTGACATGGGAGTAGCCCCTAAGGCTATCCACCGGAAATACAGATTTTTGCTTAACATTAATTATGAGGTGGTTGCTGTTTTTTCACTTAAATTTTTTGTTTTTAAATGAAGAGAGGTTTGTTGAAAGATTGGGTGTTTGGATTGGAACTTTGAACTAAATCAGACATTTTTGTTTAAGAGATCATTAGCATTTTCAATTACTTTAAAAACCCCCACCTTTTTCTGGGCTTGTGCATGTAGAGATAAATACAACAACTATTGATAAACATACTGATAAAATTGGGCTGAAATATTTCTTTCCTAGTGTTTGTCTCATAATAATGAAAAGAGCAGTGTTCATCTGTTCTAACCAAATGATTTTGGAGGTTTTAAGGTACTGGATGCTACACAAATAAAAACCTCTTCATAAAAAGCTGATTATCTAAATGAAGGCGGGAGAGTAAGGGAAGGCCACAAAAGCAGCCTAAGGGACTTGCCCATAGTCATCTACCTTGTCAGGAGCAAGGAAAGAAGGGACATCCTAGGTCTTTCAGACCTATCTAGTGTGCAGGGCTCTGGATCCTACTTTCCTGTTTCATGTCTAATTACTCTTTCCTTTGTTACTGACTGTATTGAAAGAAGCAGACACACTTGCTGCCCAAAAGCAGAGGCCAAGGACTGAGCAGGGAATAGAATGTGACTCCTCTTGATGAGGGTAATTAGTCTGGGCATTGCTGCTGTCAGCTTTTAGTGGTCCATGCAGAGCTTTTCATTTGCAAGTGTTTTTCAAAGGTTAAAGGTGCAAAAAGGTAGAATGCCTGTTTCAAACCCCAAAATACAGTTTCAGATCTGCCTGTAGCCTTTAAACCATGCCTGGTGAGAACATCACCCCTGGCAGCATTCACACATGTGGCTGGAGATATAGGGAGGGTAAAAATGACTTGGGTGACATATCTGAGAGACCAGAGTTAATCCTGACAGCGTTACAAATGTTCTTTTTCTCTGTAATAGGGGATGTGTTGGAAAGTATTGTTTAAAAATTCATAGAAATCTTGTTTAAATAACACAGTCAGTTGGGTTGATGCAGTATTTATTCAGGTGCTGAACAGCTTACCCTTCCTGCCCTTCTACTCATCATCCATGTGGGAGGGAGCTCCACTCCGTACATTGCCTTTGAAACCACAACTCTCATTCTCCTTCAGAGTGAGCCCTGGTACACAGGGAGGCTTTGGTGACTCCCTTTGACTTTGGTGGGAGCTTGGTGTCAGAATAAATCATGGACCAGAGCGCCTTTATGTCACTTTGGCTGTCAGAACCTTATTGTCACTTGAAGACAGAGAATATTAAGGGAGTAGATTCACATTGGTGAGTACTTCACCTTCAGGGGTAAATACTGATTTACAGTACTGCTACCCCTCCCTTCCCCTCATCCTTGCTCTGTGCTACTATGAACCCATCCCCTCACATCTGCCAGGGCAGCTGTTTGCATGGCTTCTCCCTGGGTGGGAGTAGAAGCCAAACCAGGGCTCAGAAGCAGACAGAGGTGGTGGTTTGGGTTTTGTCAAGTTATTTTTAAGCTGGGTGAGTTCCTGCATCACAGTCACAGAGTAGGCACATCTGCATTTGTGCTGACAGAGCTGAGGGAAATGTTGTGTACTGGGTTTGCCACCAAGAGTTTGTCTTGTGAAACCACAGCCTGTGCCAGGAGAGAAGGGATTACCAACACAGAACTAGCACCTGGCGTAATGAGGCAATCATAAGGAGCCTTAGCATGAACAGAGACTAGACCCATAGATAGCACAACAAAAACATACCAACAAGGAACATGCTTCCAATGAGCAGTTTAAATTTCCTTCTTTTTTTCTTTCTTTCTCTTTTTTTGAATTAATGCACAGAAAGGGCTAAGAAAGTGAGAACCTCACTGTACTGTCAAGTGGAGGAACCAGGAACTCTTGCTGTTTGGATGCTCCTTGTTTCTCCAGTCCCTTGGGAATGGCTGATGTTTGCCAGAAGAATAAGAAACTTGTTATGAAAGGAGGAGGACTCAGGAGGGTGGCAGTGGCTGTGGGCTGCTGCAATTCTGCTGTCATGAAAAGCATATTGCCTGCTTTATTTTTGCACCTCTTTCTGGCATTACAAAAGTGTGTTACAAATTTTACAGAGGAAGGAGAGAAAAGAAGAAAAGGGGAAAGGGCCCAGGTATGCTGGCCTAGGGCTCTGCAGTCCTGTTTGTCCTCTGATACTCTTCTAGCTCTGATTTCCTGTCCATGGCGAGTTGCAGCTCCTGCTTGATGATTTCAATCTGCTTCTCCAGCTCGATAAGCTCTTGCATCACTGAGGTCCTAGCAGCATTGACGGACTCTGCTTTCCCGTTGGTCGTTAAAGAAGCTGGAGTCTCTCTCCTCACCTGTGGCAGGGGGATGTCTTGGTGCTGTTGGATCGTCACCTCATTTTGCCCTTCATCGGTGCAGATATATTTTTTCCGGTGACAGTTGCCTAGATCGGCTGTATTCCACACAGCATGCTGGCTGTTCCCTACATGGGACCTGAACAGAGATGTGAGAGTTAATATGAAATCAGAGCCTGCTCTTGTGTGTATGCAACCCTCCCCTGTGAGCCATTCTACTGGAAAAATACACTGCTGTTACAAATTACATAGAAATATTATTCCTTTATCCTTGGAATTATTTTCCTAGAGAAGCACAAATCGTGAATGTAAATGGCCAAATTTTTGTGATTAAACCATAACAGAGACTAGAACAGAATCCTAAAATTCATCTTCCCCCAAACTTTTTTTGTTAGTTATGAAATTACAGTCCTCTCAACTCCAGCTCAGGAAAATGTGAGTCCTCCTCCATAGCTTTCTGAAAGCTTTTGTGGTTGCAATGTCCTAAGTTTATTACAGCGTTAGTCCTTTGTGTGTTAGTACTCTGCTAGCTTGGGCATTTGCTCCCATGGAGGAGGAAAGAGGCTGCCTGGAGTTGGTGTGGAGAGATGAAGGGGAAAGCGTGCCCTTTGGACTTGAAGTCTTGTTGAGTAGCTGCTTGCGCTTTGGGGGATGGACATGATGATGTGGTGTATCCCAACCCTGCAGGTACAGACCTGAGCTTCCTGACAGAACAAACAGACTCTAGAGTTTTTGTGTTGGGGGAGAAATTCCCATTTGGGAACTTTTTCAAATGCTTCAATGTTTTCCTGTGGAAAAGTCTTTCCAAAATATTTTGATTCCAGAGAATCTTCTCTCTCTTTCTTGGGAACTTCACTCTGCAGCCCTCCCAAATCAGGGCATTTCCCAGAGCTTCTTCCCCAATAGAGGAGCACCCTGTGGCCTCCACTCTCCAACTGGAACATAAGGAAGCACAGATGTTGCTGTTGTGGGGGACGAGCTTGGCTTTCCTACCTGTTTTACCTTTTGGGTAGATCTGTGTGCATTCAATTTATAAACTGAGGTTGAAACTCTGAAGTAGTTGCTCTTAAAACTGCTCCATCATAGAGGTCTTCTGTGGGTATCCTTGGACAAAATGCCTGTTAGTGTGAATTACCAATCAGCAGGTTAAGGAAAAGGATTAAGATTTCAGGATTGGGATTGCTGAAAACAGTTGGTTTCAGGAGTCCGGACCTGGGAGTAGATACTTTTCTCACCTGCCTGCAGAGAAGAAAGTTGGAAAGTGGAAATTTCTTTAGAGGAGGTGGCAATCGGGAGTGTTTTCAAAAAGACAGATGGCAGAGAGGGAGGAAGGGAGGCTTTACACAGGAGTGGCAGCCCCAGCCGGGGTCACACTCTGGAGGGCTCAGCGAATCCCAGCGGGAATGTGTATGTAGGGTTGTTTATTTTTATGTAGATCAGTGATTTTCTCATATTTCAAAATAAGAGACAGGAAGAGTCTCAAGTCTTGTGCTAAACTGGAGGTATGTTTTGTGATGCAATTATGCTAATCCCCTGAAGAGATGAAAACAAAGAAGTGCCACTTAAGCATTTTTCAGACAGGGAATAGGACTAGCCTCGGCAAGTAGAAACTGGCAAAGCATTTCCAGGGCCAAGAGCGGAAGGCCACCATGCTGCATTTCCACACAGACAGCTGTCTAGACAAAAAAGGCCACCTAGCAAATGGCAGAACTACGGGCAAGGGGCTGTGGTGCCCGAAGCTGTCTCCCTGCCGTGTAGCTCTGCAGAGCCCAGGGTCCCCAGGGTCCCGGGCAGCCAACGTGCCCAACTTGCCCTGGAGCAGAAATACATGTCTCAGAGAAGCTGCAGCCCTTTGTTTTGTAAATATTTCTCAGAGTCATCATTAATCCATAATTTCTGATACCTTTTTCTTTTGCAAATCAAAACACAGCTTTTTTTGATAAAGTGTTAGTAACTGACATAGCTTCTGCGGCTGCTGGTGGTGGTGCTTTTTTCTGGGTGTCTGGGCAGGTGGTTTTAACAAAGGCCAGAGTCCACAGTTAACACTCAAGTTACATCAAGTAAATAAAAACCCTTTACAATTTGGCTACTGATGCTGAGCAGCTGTCCTAGTTTTTGGAAATTTATGACCTGAAAAAAACAGTGGCTTTTCTTCCCTGAGGAAAATAGCAGTAGCGTAATACAGATTCTTTCCACCTCTTTTCTGTATCTTGGTGCTTTTAATAATTCCACAGTCCCCAGCAGGAATAAAAAAACCTATAGTAATATAATTGATTTGAGAGCCCTCGGTCGTACTTGCCACATCAGTGTTCATGCCAAGCTGGGCACCATGTTACTAGGTGTCTTGAGTTAAATTCTCCATAATTCATGCAAACAGCAGCTCAGACCATGACAAGAGCAAGGACAGTGGGTAGGTGTGCATGCACACACACGTGGGCTGGATACTGTGTGGGCAGAAGTTTTTGGGCAAGCAGCACACCTTCATTCTCAATGTTGAAAGAATATTTGTGTGCTGCTTCTTCTGAGCCATTCTCTGTGGGGCTTATGGCCATGTCCTTGTATTATGAAATTTTTGCACTGCTCAATATTCAGCAAATAATTCTGCTGGTGGTTTTTTATCACCAAAGATATAGAGAGCCCCCTCCTCTGGAAGACCCTCCTCCGGCTGAGTTAGTGCCTCAGGTTGTGGGAGTGTGAACGCTACCACCCAGTGAGGAGGGTGTAGGAGGAGGAAATGTTTTGCAGCAGTCAGCTCTTGGTACTGCTGTTCAAAGATCAAAAGAGAGGAGCTGCTGTGCACAAGGACGTGCCACACTATCGGGCTTTGTGGGGCAATAAGATGAAGGAATGAACAGAGAAAATTAATTGCATGTGCTTTTATATACTTGTTTGTATATAGGCAGTCTAGAAGCTTATAGATGCTCACTTCTTATATTTGCTGCCATTAGTGCAGGAATGACAAACTAAACACAACATACATTTCCATACGTGGGTTTCAGTCATGCCAAATATCTAGCAACAGCCTGGAAGACTTTTTTTTCTATAGTCTGTGGCTGAATTTACCTGTAGAAAAGCAATACTGCTGCCTGTGTCCTTAAAAAGTGCACTAATAGTTTTGAGTTACTGAGCAAATGTATAGTTTTAATAAAATGCCTTGTGTTCCTGGTAGCTATAGGTAAGATTGTCTCCTCTTCAGAGGACATAGGCTATGAAAACAAGGCAAGGTTGTTACCTACTTTTTTTCTCCAACAAGAATTGTTTAAGACAAGGGTTTCTGAAAGAACTGCATTTTCCTCTTCTCAGCTTTATTATTTCTCATTCTAAAAAATAAGAAAGCTGAAAAAGTTTCTAACATACATACTGCCTGACATCTCATTCGCTGTAAAGCTATCTCACAGGGCCCTAGTTAGCTGCCAGTGCTTTAGTACATGAGTAATTAATTACCTAAAAACAAGGGCAGCAGACTTTTAAAACTGCAAAGCATGTATTTAGAATGGGTGTGCTTTTATTAGATGCATGCAAAATCATGAAAGAACTAGATTTAATTAATTAATTTCTGCCTCCCTTGTCACTTCTATCTTGTTTCCTTTTTTTGTTTCTATTATCTTTGGTGTGTATTAGATCCTTAAGTAGATATCCAGACACAACATATTTCATTTCAAAGTAATTTTTGTAGTTTATGTTTTAAAGCATGCAAAACTTCCTACCTCTTTTCTACTCGTTTTGTCTTAGGCTGGCATTTGTCTTCAATAAACGAACTGTTCAGAGCACGATGTAATCTCTAGAGGGAAGAGAAGAAAATAAAATAGCAAAAGCAAGATTAAGAATAGCTCCATAAATAGGTAAACAATTTGGGCTTTGTGTGATGGACTTGTGCCAAAATTATTTTGCACGTTCAGGGATACAAGCAATGTCTGTGCTTTGTCATTACAACAGATTTATTTTCCCATAGTTTCCCAAGGGAGGGCAATGTGAAAGGTTGATAAATAGTTTGCAAACAATCCTTGGTGTTAGAATTCCTCAGAAAAAGAGTGGATCTTGGCAAACTTAGTTATTTTGTTAAGGATCTCTTTCACTGTGCTGCTTTAAAGCAACAGAAGCTCTTCCCTTTTGTGCTTTTTGCTGCAAAGTACCCTCTTCCTTTAGAGCAAACATCTAGAGCAATTTTCTTCCATCATTTTCCCTAGAATAATGAAGGAGGTTACCCAGCTCTTCCTGCATGCATCAAAAGTTTGGGAAGCTGTCAACAGTGAGATAAAATGTTCTGCTTAGCCAGTTCAGGATAACAACACTGTTTTTTCTGGTGTCCAAAAGAGTTGTAAGGTTACAAGTGCAAACGGAAAGGTCCCTTCTGTATGCTTTGCAGTTGTGAATATTTGAACTGTTTCCTCCGTGCTTCTCATTCCATCATTAAGTAAGCCTCTTCAAATTCCAGAAGCTGCTGTCACACTTCAAATGCTCATCACAGTGCTCATCACAGCACATCAGTGCTCCTGCAACCTTTCACACCTTGTTCTTGTCCAGACTTTCTTAATCAGCCACATGACTTTCACAAGGTTCCTTCTGAATACATACCTGACTTGTATGGAGCCAGTACTTCATCCTGGATTTCTTCTTGATTCGTGGTAGGAACAGTCTGTACACTATGTGTTCCCCAATGGTAGTGAGAATGGACAAGCCAAACCCAATGCATAACATCACAAAGAGCCCAGAAAAGTGCTTGATGCCCATTTGCAGTGTCTGTGAATAAAATCAAAAGGGGAAGTTAATGAAGTACGCTGTTAGTGTATTTTAACAGATACTTCTGTTTTCTCATTGGAAATGTGGTCTGACTGAACACAGAGTGGTGAAATACTGCAGAATAGTCTGGAAACTGTTCACAACAAAGCCCTTCTGCTGCAGAAAGCTCGTTCAATCAGAGCAAAGGACCTGTCGTGGGAGTAAGAATCAGCTAAAGACCAGGGAATTTTTTTCCTCGTGCTGTTTCCTGGAGGAGATTGTGTTGAACATGTATGAGAATTTGTGGTGTCTTTGCATTTGTAAAAGCAAATATAGCTTGACGGAATACAGTCAATGAACTGTAGAGCAAGTCCTTCATCAGCAGTAAGCTAAGATCGACTGTTCATATTTTCTGGGAATTGATCATTAACTTCCCCTTTTTAGGCTTTACCCTTGATGGTAGTTCATGGAGAAAACGTTTTGAAGTAGTAGAACAAACATGGCACCCATCCACTCCCTACATTAACAGGACTGAAACTGTGTCTGTTAGGAACCCTGACTGCAGTTATGAAAAACAGGAACACTCTCATCTTCTTCTGCTGACTCACCGTTTTCATGTAGGGTAGGAAGCCTTTAATTAATTTGAGTCTGTTACTGGCATTAATCATGTCTGAAGACCAAGAAACCATGTACAGCAGCAATATGTACTACAAATACCTGCACCCCAATGGGTGGGTCAGGTTTGCATGTTACGTATAATCTTAGTACCTTTATTCTCATGCCTCCATAACTCAGTTATGAGTTTATCAGTAACTAAAAACTCTTGCTAATAATTACTGCCAGCAGACTACTTTGGAAATATTTCTAAGCATACAAGTTCTACTTGTGCCTTTCTATTAAAGAATGTTATTCCCCATGTAAGAAAAAAAAGGAGCAGAAAATGGCTTTGTGTGTCAGAAGGTGGTATCTGGGATGCTATCACCCTAGATAATTGACCTGTGAGTTCCTTCAGTTTGTTCTTAGTTTTGTGAGTGGGTGATAGTGGGGATTGTGCTTTGTTACGACTATAGCTGTGTAATCCAGAAAAGCAACTGAATTTAGTCGAAAGATAAATTACAGAATGTTTGAAAAATCCTGTTATAAGGTCATTTTAAACCACAGAGACGATTAGTTATTAGTCCATTGAAGTTGAAGTCTTGGAAGGCCCTTTGTGTACTTTTGTTGGGTGATTGTGAGCAGTATTTCTTCTGGTCTTCATATTTGATTTCTGTTCTTTAAAACACAATGATACGAGATAGTGTATCACAGATTTTTAACAAGAGCAGAGCTTCAGCAATCTAGCAGAGTGAGAACTTTTGCATGTGGCACTGGCAATGAACTCTTATTTTGGTTGATTGTTGATTCTCTGCCAAAATCAACCTGCTTGCCCCAAAGTGCACTGAACAGAATTTTGGGGAAGAGAATTTTTGTACCAGTGAATAAACATGTCAAGGCTGGTGAAGGGTATAATGGGCATGTAAAAGCAGTTTGTAAAGAAACTTACTGCAGCCTGGAAAGGAAAGTGGAAAACCACAATAAAGTGAATCTAGGGTAGAAGGGTGTCAAGAGTCTTGGCACAAGGGTTTTCTGATGCTGAGGGTGCATCAGTTCAACCTAAAAGCAGAACTTCCCTCTCAGCATCAGAATTTCTTGTTGGCAAGAGCCTGTTGTCCCATACTTTGTCCTTCCAGTTGGGGAACAGGAGGGTGACACAAAAATCACAGGTGGTAATGCTTTAAACCACTGAAAAACCGAAGTGTTTGACTAGAGGTCTGTGTTACCTGGCCTGTTTCTTAATTAGCAGCGAAGCCCAACTTTTAGCCCATATAGCATAAAAGCAGCATGAAGCCCCATGTCTGACATTTTTCTCAGAGGTCTTTAGAGCCAAGACCTCAGTATGGCCCATCTCTGAACTCAGCATATTTAAGTACCTATAAGAAGTAAAAGACTGCTGTGTGTACTAGCTGAACTTACCGGTTAAATGTGCTTTTGTTAATTCTCCAAGAAGCACTAACACAAATCACTTGCTTCCTAAAAAGAATGTTCAATGGCAAGTATGAAACAACTTCCTTAGAGATTTAGAGTTAACAGTAGATATAAGGATAAATTGAATGAGAAATAGAATAATAATTAGAAGGAATAGATTTGCTCAGTTATCTGAAGAACACACCTCTATTTGTATACATATGTTCCCAGGTTACTGCTCTTTGGTGTCATACAGAACAACAGTCTATGAGTGGGCATTGCTATAAACTCCCTTGGTGGCAGGAACCAGTGAATCAGCTGGGTGAAGGTCCTTTTGCTTAGCTACTTGAGAAGTAATGCAGAAGTCCCAAAGGCAGGGGAGATCAGTAAGGAGGCCTGATCTGCTAGGGTTAGGTTGCTGTATGGAAGGGAGCATTTATATTGCTCTGAGAATAGGAACTAGGTTTCATGGCATATGATAAAACTCTAGCCATTCAAAATAATAATAATAAAAAGAGACACAGTGGCAATTGCAGTGGGGATTCCTGCATGCCTGAGATGTCTCCTCCAGTCTGAGGCTGGTGTTTGATGCCACTCCAGTACTGCTGCAGAGAGAACACTTGGCCAGCTCCTTACATGAAAAACAACTCCCTTGTCTTCAGTAAAGCTGCTCTGATTTATGCTGATGAGGGTCTGGCTCACTGTCCTGTCAGCTCTGCAGAATAGTTTTCTACCTTCCCTGGAAACAGGTGAAAGAAATTCCAGCACTGGCATCTCAGATGCGTTTTTCATTTGTAATGGACAGCTTTTGAAATTGTCCCAAACAAGACATCTTTTTCTAGGAAAGGCAATGCCAAAACAAACCATCAATAATATTTCATCTAGCAATACAGGAAATAATGCATTGAAAGAGCTGCCTGATAAAGGCTGCACAGTAAAGGGAAATTTTTGAGACTAAATTAAGTGGGGAAATGAGGTAGGAGAGAAATAATTAGCACAGTGTGTCGTACAGTGTATGAAGTGATTATTTATAGCAATATCAGCACATTTACATTTACATACCATTGTAAAAAGGCAATTTATCAGCTGTTCACAGTTACTGTAGACACACACATGTTAAATAATAAAGAAAATCATCTTATAGAGGCATCTCTCATTTTCATAGCTTCATGCTTATTGGTATCAGAGCAGCTCTACTACCTATTTTGTAGTTTGTTCGTGTATTTGTAGGTGCATATATAGAATATATTTGGAAAGAGCAGCAATAAATTGGATTCTCTGTATCACTGCTCTCCTCTCTGCTGAAGTGGTAGGGGGTCAGGTGTGTGTGTGTTAAGTCTTTGCTGGCTATTGCCAGAAAACCAACTGATGACTTTCTCTACTGAAATATCTTCTTCCCTTTCCTTTTTTTGGGGGGAGGGAATAAAAGCCCATAATGTGGTCTATTCTCTGTTAAGCCAGGATAAAAATAGTCCTTGCTCCAACTTTGTAATCATAAATTCAGGAGGTAACTCCCTGCATTTTAGGAGAAGGAACTCAATTATGCCCATGTGGTGGTTCTGAAGCCATAAGCAAGCAGAGTCAATCCTGTGATTATTACAGCTAACGGGTGCTAAGCACTACACTGGCAACAGCCTCTAAGTTATTTGTCACTTGCACATTGGGAAATTGGCAGTTTATGAAAAGCAACAAATACAAGAACAGAAGTGGAGGTATCTGCTTTTTTTATATATCCTTGGAGAAAGTTTACTAATTTATCAACCCATATCTGCAATTGCTACCTAAACATTTCCTGCTGTTTCCTCTGTAGTTATAGGCTTTTAGTTTGGGCCCTGAAGAGAAGGAAGGGGATGCAGAGATGAGAGTTTGATATTTGCATTTTCTTTGAAGGGGGGAGCAGAGACAAAAAACAGCATTCAGTGATTTCATTATTGGATCTCATGGGCAAAACTCCTGCTTTACACCCTGCTACAAGAGACTAAATGCTTTACTCTCCCTGGTTGTACTGAGAGCGGTGAATAAGCCATCAAACATGTCTGTGGTCCAGCTTTGGCTAATTAGAAGCCTCTAAAGATTTTTGTGGATACTTTGCAGCTTGGCAGCACAGCACAGGTATTGGTACTACACACTGCTGAACCCAAATACTAAGTAGGGGTGTCACGTGTGTATTAGCTATAATAATAAGCTATCCTTTTTGATAGCATTCTCCCCGCAAGGATTTTAAAAAGCTTTGCTGAGATCAGGAAGTTAAATTCTGCAGCACGTCTGTGAAGAAGGAATTTTTTTCAGCTTTACTAGAGATAAATGGATACGAAGGGCAGATTTCAAAACTCATTGGAGCATCTCAGTAGGTTTGCAAAATCCTACGGCTGCTGATGCTTGTATTTTGGTAACTAAACAGTATTAAAACCTGTCTCTGTCTCCAAATTGTGTCATTTTGTGTAGCTGCAGAGACTGTTAGTTATTCATTATTCGTTCTTACGGCTTTCTGTGCTCTCACAGAAGTGGGAGCACTAAAGTAGTATTTAATCTCTTTAGAGACATTATCCTTGGGAAAGAAAGACAGGTGACTGTGGCTTTAGGGTTTCAAGTGCCAAATTTTAAGATACTGTAAATCACCATCTCACATTAGGAAGACAAGTTTCTTTTCCCTCTTGTGAGGAGCTTTGCACAGATCTGGAAAAACACTTCCTTTTGTAATAGATCTTTTTCTTTCATCCATTATCCAAGACCTGTCCATAGTGGGAAGAACAACAATACACATATCATCTGAATTAGGTACTGAGATGTTTGCTTCTGTCTTATTACAAGCTGGTGAATTGGGAATAACAGCTTTGTCTCCTCAAATAGTGAACTATTTTTTTTTTGTTTTCAGTTTCAACAGGTGAATCTAAATCTATTACTCATTTCCAGGAGAATCAAAACATGCTTTTCCTGACTCTGTTGTCAGACTCCATACTCAATACACTCCTTTCTTCAGGACCATTGCATAAAGTATTTTATTCTCCAGGGCAAGTCCAAATGCCACTGGCCTTTCCCACACTGAGATGACCCCTTTACAATGCAATCTCTGTCATTTTGTGATAACCTTCTTCATAATGATCCCAGTCCTCCAGTGGGCAAGGACCAGCTCTCCTCCCCAGACAGCATATGTGCAGACTGAGCAAATTGTCTTGGAAGCAAAATCTTTGTTCCTGTTCTTATGTTTGTTTTGCATGCCCTAATAACAAGGTACTGTGAAAGGTGACTGATAGGCAGCTTTTATATATAAGCACAGGGCAGTTCGTTCCCTTCGTGAAGGGGTCTGCATGGCCTTCTCTTGACACCTGCAGTCCACCAGAGACAAACATATAAACTACAGTTTCAAGGCAATGGCTAGAAAAATGACTGTTGACTTGTGAAATGATTAGTATAATAAAAAAAAGAAACGAACTGTTGACCTTTAAGGAGACTAGGCAAAACTCCGAGCAGAAAGGGACAATTTGCTGGATGACAATGGGATGAAATCACGGCAAGATGAATGAGGTGCTGTCTGATTGTGCACCCCAGGCAGTGCCGAGGCCAAAGACCATCAATTCAGGCATAAGCCACTGCAGGTCAAGTTTGAGCAAGTTTCTTCAAAGACTCTGGAGAAGAGCCATCAGTGGATCCCACCACTGATGAAAGAAGAGAGGATGAAAGGACTTCTGTCTTTACTGTGTGCCTGGTCTGGATCAGATGGAAGCCCATGGTCAATGACCGATCCCCACCATTAGCAGCACAGACCCCTCCCTCAGGCACTGGCAGGAGGTGCACAGCTCCTATGCCTTCCCCAGTGTGACCACCTGTGGAAAGTGGTGGGTCTGCAGTAACAGGATCAGTTTGGGCTGCCATTATTTGTATGTTTGCATATACTGTTATTGTAAATGTCACCTTAGATACTGTTTGTGTGAAGCATCAATAAGTTGTTGATGTTAATAGTTGTGATAGTGTTATGTAACAATACATGATTTTTTATTCCATGTATTCGTTGTTATCTGACTGAACAGCCAGTCTATGTGCAAATCAGTCTCTAAGTTTTAAAGCTTCATTTCTCCTGTGACACTTCTGAATGGAGAATGTATAAGCCTTTCAAGTGAAATAGAGGATACGGTTTTAACAATAACATTAAAAAAATGTAGCTCAAAAGCTATGAAACAGTCTGTATGCATAGTTAACTTTTCCCAAAGCCTGACTACTCCCTGGACCAGGAGAGGGCCTTCTCTTTCATGCTGTCTGGAGAAACTGCAGTGTGCCAGCTCGTCTTCTAAACACCCTGCCCTGATCATTACTGCCTGGTCTGAACAGTCAAAACCACTGCTAATCGATAGGCAACTTGTTTGTTCAGGCCATCCACCCTGCCTGCTGTCATAGTGGCTTAGTGACGTAGCTGGTTTGCTACCATGAGCAGAAAGTTCCAAAGCTGCCAATTCACTGTATTTTGGTTCCCCAAAATGCCACAGAAAGTATGAATTTGCAGTCTCTCCTGAGCTTGGGTGGAGCTAATGTGCTGGAGGGGAAAGTCCTAGGAGCCTGGCTCCTGCTGAAGTGGCATTAATGAGAATAACAGTAGGGTAGAGGAAGGGCTGAGTGTACTGTATGCAAATTGAAAACAAATTACACTGATTATGTCCAGATGTAATGTTTGCAAATATAACTCTGTCAACCCCACTTCCCTCCTGCACCATGTTCTGCCCTAAGTAGGGACTTCGCAAATTTACAACAAAGAAATTCCTTGGAGGCTAGACTATGACAATTTTAAATCAAGAGTACTCAAGCGATATTGCTAGTGGCTAGCAATCAGCGTGAACAGCCACTGCTACCAACAATTACAATTACTTGTGGTGGAGAAGGTAAGATGCAATTCACTGCAGCAATTCATTCTAAGTTTGAGTTAGCTGCATCCCCCATGAATGATCCAGTGGGTGCTGGCCAGAGTAAGATGCTTTGGGCAAGTGCTTTTGCTGAAGAGGTTCATACAAAACAGTAGAGTCAAGCCCTACTGACCTCTGCACTTTCAAACTCATCTTTATTTGGCTTCTCAGCTTGAGGAGTCACCGCAAATTTTCTAGCCCCAGTCTGAATCATGCCTTTCAAAGACAACTTTGTTTTCAAATGCAATTTAGAATGAGCAAAGTGCTGCCAGATGGAGAGACATGGAAAGAGCTAGCAGTGAGTTTTGCCACTGGAAATACAATTTCCCAGTATAAGATTAGAAAAAATTGATGAGTAGGAAGATGAATCTCAAAACAAATCTAAAGAAAAATTAACCTTGGTGGGCAAGAGTGGCAGGTGGATAAGAATCAGGTACAGCCTAAAGAGGTTAATGACAAAAAAGGAAGATGGCTATTTCACCCATTTAAAGGCTATACTGATCAATATTTCACCTACATATGTTCCCATTTTTGGGTCATTACCCTTGGTCAACAGGCACAGACCAAATTTATCAAAAAGACATAGAAAAATAGAAAGCCTTACTCCAGCTATCAAAAGGCAATTGCTGGGTCTTAGTTTGGCATATAATCCATGTGAATGACTACCCATTTAGAAGCTGAGACTTTTAAAAAAATGAATTATTTGCTTCTGTGTTGAACATTGTCCACACTTCAGTGAATCTGTTGAATGTTACTGTGACTGACTCAGGGAGTTAAATAACGGAGATTTCTGTGCTGTACAGGAGTAAAGGATACAAACTGACATAAAGATAAGACAAAGAATAATTCCCATGCTTCTTGATGTAATGATGGAGTAGCTATGGTTTAGAGAGTGTCTGCTGCTTGGCCCTGTTTAGTTTAGTTTAGTAAATTTGTCCCAGCTGTGAAATTACAAGTTCTAAAAATCTGCAAGTTCTTGGCCAAGTGGAGTAGATGAAGAGGAAGGTATACTCATGGGAGATGAGGTAGAAGTAGAATAATTCAGGAAGAGGAAGGTCTGGACTTAGCAGAGCTTATCCTACAATGGCACACACTTTCAAGTGGTCTTTTGTTTCTGCTCTCTCTTTCTGATTGCATAAGGTCTTTGAGTATGTGAGGCTTTGTTCAAAGACAGTCTTTTGAGTGAGAGTCCTTCAGTTCAGTCACTGAACCAGCTTGCTGGATCTTGGTCTCTGGAGAAAAACTCAGTTATGCATGTTGGGTTAGCACAACTAAAGACTAAATAAGGACTACAGTCAGATAACCAGCCCCCAAGCAGCTAGACCTGCCTTCCTTTCTGGCCATCACGTGAGGGTTAACACTCAAAAGACTGAATTACTTTAAAGCACAGTACGTCTTCCAGCTGTGACCCCATGCTTAAAAACTCCTGCTATTCAACACTGAGAAAAAAGGAATTCTGTAGTCTATTCATGTGACAAAATCATATTTTTTTTTTCAGACTGGAGCAGCTTTTTTCTCACCTCCTCTCCCTTTGTTGGCAGGCCTTGAGGAATCTTTGAGTGCTTACACCATGTAATTGTTTTTTCATGCCATGAACATAGGGAATTTTAAGGCTCACCTGTAAACCAGTGACTCTCAGTATTCCATGCATTGAACATGAAGGAGTTAATGAAAATCTAGGGAAGCAGAAGAACTGGGTTTGCCTCAGAGAAAAATCTACTAGCAATAGCTGTGCAGGAAAATGGTATGGTCTTTCCTCATATTTTTAAATTGCAAAGAGCTTTCAGAAGAGTAACTGTAAAAATGACATGCTGCCTATTAGATTTTTTTCTTTCCAGTTTGAATGCAAGGTATTCTATCTTTGCTCGTGTTTGCTTTTCTTCTCAAAAGGACAAATCCAATTGGTTTTATAATATGCCTTCTGCAGTTTGACCAGCCAGGGTTTATTTTTTCTACTACTGTATTTGCTACAGCAGAAAAAAAGTTCCTGTTTCTAGAAACAGTCATGAGATCCTAAGGCTTAGAGCAATCATCCCCAAACTTTTTTTGATCACACACCTCTACCAGTAACTTTT
>JAOBAS010000072.1:9491404-9542686 GCA_025311575.1 Elanoides forficatus | reverse complement strand
TCTTATCTCGACCCATGAGATATATTTTTTCCCTGATTCTCTCCCCCATCCTACTGGATGGGAGGGGGAAGTGAGTGAGTGGCTGCATGGTGCTTAGTTGCTGGCTGAGGTTAAACCATGACAGAAACCCATTACCATCTCCCTGCCATGCATTCTGGTCAAGGGACAAGATCTACTGTTGCATACAGAGGCTCACTTTAGATATGCCACGCCATCCGGGGTTGCAGGGACATTGTACCGTCGCATGTACTCGTGCATCTCTGGAAAGCTTTGCCTCACATAGTCTTCTGCGCTGCTTTCTCGCACGGTTCCAAACCGAAACCCTTGGGATGGGTGGTGGAGCTGAGGAGATGAAATTACAGATTAGTAGTCATTTGCCTCCTTCACATCTGGTATCTTGGTCTTATGTGTGAACAGTTTGTCAGAAATTCTCAGCATTCATAGACCTGTCTCTGATGTTTTCCTGCAGTCAGCTTTCCACATCATAGAAAAAGTTTCAAAAGACTTACCAAGTGACTGATTAGCCTGTTTGTGTACTCTCAGGATTTTCTTCAAATGTGAAAAACATTTCCCTTGAGACACCCTGAACCCCTAAATCCAAGTGTTTAGTTGGATTATTTGTCTTTAAACCAGTCAATGCTTCAGGAAGTGTCATGAGAAGCCTCTAAGGCTTGCTAGGTTCCACTTTCTGGGTCTCTGGGTATCCAGCAAAGGACCCACAGTCTAGATTTGTTTTGGCAGAATGTCTTTTATTGACTCCTTAAGGATGAGATTTAGTCTTCTGCAGAAGGATAGCACCACCATTTCATCTCTAGAAGCCTAGACACCATACCACACACCACTGCTGTCTTTGCTGCTATTCTCCACAGAGATAGTAAGGACTGAAGTGTTGCAGACACCAAAAAGTCTCCCCTGGCAGTGAGAAGGTGGAATAATACCCCTCAGCATAGCCCATGCTCTAAGCTTGATTACCAGGCTATACATGTACACACAATTTTTGCAGTTCTGTGTTCTTTGCTTTTCACAACTGGCTCCACCTTCTGTACTAACGCCCCAAGTAGCTTAGATGTTCACAAGTTTCACGGACCTCTGTTTCTAAAGAAGTACCTTACTTGTCTTTGAAGCGTTTAGTGACTTGTAGGGAAATTCTCAAATTGCAGTGGAGGTGTCAAGTGGTGTCCCCTACTATGCCAAGCACTTCCTTGAGATGGCCGAGTGTTGCCAAGACCATACTAATTGGAAAGCCTTCAGCAATGTACCAGCCTCTAAAAGGTCAAACTTTCAGAGCACAGGAGGTCAAATAAAGCTAAGGCTAAAGTAGTCATGCTCTATTTGCTTCCCAGGACGCTCATGGTCGTCACAGCAGCTTGCAAGGATGATCTCACCATGGCCAAGCTCTGCTTTGCAAAGACCAAACAAAGAGGTGTTCTGCCGGTCCATCTGGCTCCCTGCATTATCATCTATGTAAAACAGAGTGTAGGGCAACACAAAGCAATACAAAAGACCTTTACCACTCTTCTTTTCAATTACCCAATGAATAAAAGAGTATTCCTAGCTTTTTTAAGAATAACAGAGGTAGGATGTAAATGCGTAGTCATCTAGTTCAGTCTGAAAAGGAACAGAAAAGGTCTTTTCGATGGTATTCTGATGTCCTGGAAGCTATGAATATACTGTATTTCTGGTAATTTTTATCTGGAGAGTGGGCAGGTGCTTTCCACATTGTGCTCTGCTGACCTGGTCCCTGTGTTGCAACTCAGGAATGAGACCTGTGGGTAAACGCCAGACTGTGGGCATGGAGGGAGTCTTGGCATGTTTTTTTGAGGTGTTTTGGTCTGGATGACCACAGGAAAAACAATGCAGGATGTGCCTCCATCCGGAGCTGACCATAGTGCATGCTGTGCCAGAATGACTGTGGGCGCAGAAGGAAATGTTCTTGCCTGGAAGTGTGGAAGCAGCATTCAAGTGCCAGAAGACATAAATAACACAGAGTTGTGCTGCGACATTACATCATGGAGACTTCCAGCACAATGCTGTCAACCCTAATCTAGGTCTAGTCTCGAGACATTGAAGATGACCTGCTTAATGAATGAGCTTAGCGTGGGCTTTATGCACTCTCTGTCCCAAGAAGCTCGTCGCCACAGTCAGTGCTATTTTTTTAGGTTTTATTTCGTGGCAGTTTCAGTGGAGAGACCGAAAAACCCACTGAGTCTCAACACTGAACTATACTGCCACCTTCGAAGTCAACTTAGGTGTTTGTTGTGCTATTTGTGGCCCACCTAGTGATGCCAGTTGCAGTGCAACATCCAATTTGTAGATAAAGACTGCTGATGCCTGACTTTGCTGGAAAGTATCCCTCACTCAGATTGCCACCAGTGTCTATACATCTAGCTAAATATTTAAGCTTCTATGAGAAGGGCTAGTATGAAAGACAGTAAACTGCACCTCTATGCAATTTTCTGTCCCAAATGCTTTATTGAGAACTGTCCTTGCTTTGCTTGGTGTTGGGCACATTGTCAAATTTTGCCACAGATTATGACAACATTGGAATGTGTACGTGCTGGTTTTGGCTGGGATAGAGTTAATTTTCTTCATAGTAGCTAGTATGGGGCTATGTTTTGGATTTGTGCTGAAAACTGGAATTAAACCACAACAATGTTTTAGATCAAAAGTCCACCCGGCTTAATATCCTGTCTCTAGCAACACCATACGTCTGGTGGGAAGTCTTGGAAAGTCTATGTAAAGAAGTTATGTAGTGATCCTTTCCATCCTATCCTCTACATGCTTCTGGTAATCTATGCTTTTTCTTAAGCATAATTATGTGTCTGCAACTTTGTATTTGATGACTCTTGATTCCTTTTATGAAGGATAAATCTTAATAGTGTTTTAATCCTCTGTGTCTTTTGGGACTTCAATTTTCTTCTTATTGCTGCTTATCCACATGAGGAAAAGATTTGCTTGCAGCTATATGAATAGTGGACTAACAACAGAAAATGCTGCCAAAAGCAGATAACATACTACCTGCAGTACCATCACTGCTAATATACTAAGACTGCTAAGAGTTACTTGCTTCAATGGAAGATAAAAACTTAAGGATTGAAACAAGACTCATCAGTTGTCACTGCTGCTTTCTTTCTTTCTGTGCTCCTCTCCTGGCAAGATTCTGTGAAAAGATGGAAGCCACAAATACCTGTGTCCTGACAGGATAGGTAAATGTCATAGTCTTCCTGTGAGTCTTGCCTTGTTAGTTGTATCTTTTTTTATTTATCTTTTCTGTTTCTCATGCTATGTTTCTTTTGTGTTTCTTATATTTTAAGAGTATGATATTGAAAGAGTCTTTCTGTTTCTTTAAACCAATAACAGAATCCTAATGTTTAGGGCTTCAGAGAAATAATGAACTCTGAAAAACTGGCACTTGAAGAATCACAATTTGAAGATTCAAGAATGGATTATATTTTTTTTTCTAACTGGTGATTTGGGGAGACAGGTACTTGCTTTTTTGTCAGTAATAGCAAATATAAAAGCTATCTTATTGAGAAGGAATAGTTGTCCAAATTATAGGGATTTCTAGTATGTGGAGACTACACTTCTGTGTATACTCTACTGTTTTTTCATTCAAAGCTCAGTCAGTGTGAAAGGTGAATAACCATCACAAAGCGGGTAATGGGCACTAGGAACTGTTGACACTTTTTGTATCCATAGAGCACCTGGAGATTTGCTAGTAATTCAAGTATGATTAAAAATAAATGAATGCAATAGCTGCAGATCCATCTGCAGACATGAGTTTTTTTTGGCACTCAGCTTACAATAACCTTACAAGGTCCCTCCAGAATCAGACAACTATGGCTGTTAGAAACCAAAAAAACCAAGCTTTGTTTTGACCTAGAGAGAGGCTTTCAGGGGACAGTGAAGTCCTGGCTTGACAATTCATTGAACAAGAAGTAAAGATAGTTATGGGTACAGATGATATATCCCTTTTTATTCGTCTCTTTAACTGCCAGACCTCCCTTTTGAAGACCTGGGAGCAAAGGAAATAACTCGTTTTTTTAAAAGGGTCATTGCTCCTGAATATAATTGCTTCTCAGCCAATATGCTAACTCTGTACTCCCAAGGAGCCTCTCCAATGTAGTGCACGGGAGCTAAGCATTGCTGCCGTGCGTGGGACTCATGTTTAGCGAGTAACCAGGCCTTTGAATGTTAGCTACCAAGGCCACCACAGCAAACTGCAAACTGTCCCTGCCAAGCTGCCAAGTGGGAAAAGTAGGGGAATGCCAATTGCCTGGGCAATGCAAGAGTGTGTATATGAATATACCAGTGGAGTAGTTAAAAGCCAATGTTTTTCAGGGGTTAAAAAGCTATTTAGTGTTGCTGGTTAATGGCTCTCCCAAAAAAGGTGAAGGCTCTAGCAGCTAACAATATAATTTTTGCAGCTCAAATACTGGAGATCAGGGATTTCACGTTAGTAATCTGAGTTTTATATCTGAAGCACTGCTGTATACCACGAATGGCCATATTAAGGTGCATCCCGAATTTTTAGAACCATCTCCCAGTCTACTGTGAGAAAGCTGTTGCACATGAAGTTGTGAGACACCTGGTGACCTCCCGTTTGGATCTGGGTTAGTACGTGGGGAAAACTCAAGAGATGGTCATGAGAGCCCTTGCAGCAGAGGGATGTAGGATGTAGTGCTGGAGGAGGCTAAGCCCTTGTTGTCTTGAATCATTACTCTGACTTCACAGGTTCAGGGCTGTGGAATGCCAAGATCAGAGGATCTTGCTGCATAGGCCAGGGACAGGTCGTTCAGGAAGGTGACCCACCTTCTGTGAAGACAGAGCTCTTAGGAGGGAGGACTAGGAAATGCTGCTGGGAAGTGCAGGATGAAGGTGCAGGAGAAAGGCTAAAGAGATTTGGAAGTGAGTACGCTTTCTGGAATTGGGGTACCAATGCTGTCCCTGTGACCTCTAAGGACAGTATCTACTATGGGATGCATGGGCTTTGCTGGTATTTCCAAGAACAAGTCTCACTGTTTAAGAAAACATACCATGGGTAAGAAAACAAACAAGGGGTAATGTTTTCTTACATTGTGTAAGAAAACAAGGGGTAATGTGAATGCCTGGAAGCACTAAGGAGGTGAAATGGTTGTTGGGTCACTTGAGCACTGAGACAGGGAGGTCATGTAGTGTTTAAGGAAACTCAAGAACTCTACAGAACATCCAGCTTCTCTGACAGTGCCAGGAAAAGCTCTGGGACTTCTCAGGGTCTTCTGTACCTTGTACAGCACTGTGCTACTAGACAAATGATGTTTGTGCTGCTTACTGCCAAAAGCAAATACTGCAGCTACCAGTTCCCTTGCCTTCTAGATCTTGGTTTCTGTCTTCTGTGGTTAAAACATCTGCTGAGTGGGAAGTGGAGAACTTGTTTTACTTGGGAAGATGTTGAGAAGAATTGGGCATCTGCATACATCTATGGCTTGGGGTGCCAATTATGCATGAAAATACCAATGTGATAAAACCACAGGAGCAGAAACAGGAAAATACAATCCTGAGTGTCAGGGATTTTGCATTACTTGGCACATTCCAGTTTATGTAATACAGTGCCATTGCATTCAGTGCCATCAGCTAGGCTGAGGACACCTAGACTCAGACTTGAAAAGACTCAGGCATAGAAATACCCTGTGCAAGTTGGGATCTAAGACTGAAAATGCATGAGATGCTGCCAGCAGGTAACCTTGACATACTCCAAAGTTGGACTGTTGGGTTTTGAGGTCTTTCTAGCAGGTTCTGGCTTCTGTATGACCTTTCAGTGCTGCAAAGCTAGAAGATTTGGCTCCAAGACTTTTCCCCCCTTAGTGCCCTGGTTGTTATGTCTACTATCATTTTGAGGTTTTCATCACACTTGGTTGTCATATCTTTTTGCAGTGTGTAAGAACCCCAGGTGTTCAGAATATAAATACAGTGAAAAGATGCTCTCAGCTCCAAAAAAGCAGGCAATACAATATTGCCTGCCGATCCCTTGGAGTTTGAGCTTGCTGGGAGCTATGGAGAGACAAGTAAGATCTAAACAGAGCAACTGCCGGGAAATGAAATTATGGCTATTTTCTATAAGCAATGAAGTGACTGAAATCTAGGAAATGCTTTCCCAGTACTTGACTGATGGGATGTACTAACTGCCTCACTGAATCTGATTCAGAACTATTCTGTGCACCTTGATAGCTGGCTGGAGGAAAAATGCTTCAGGAACTCAATTTCTAATTGCCAATTTAAATCATTACAATGATTTAATAATTTGTTCAGTTAGCCTATCCCTTCCAAAATTCAACTCCATGAATTATTCTTTGAAGGAAATGAGAAAGGGGCAACCCAGTATACAGTGGACTGCAGTGCCAGTGACTGCATCCTGCAGTGACAGATGCAGAGTTAGCATGGATTCAGCTTTTACCACCACATACAATACTGCTTTTTAATTTTAATAGGGTATAAAAAGGGGGAACATGGCTGAAAACACTCTCCTAACTTTACAACAACTTCTGAGGAAAAATTATTATTAAAAGGTTTCAGTAGTTCTGCCCCATGATAGTGCTGGTTACCTGGTATAACCAAGTGTAGTGTTTAATGGACATCCTGTATATCAGCAGAATGGCTGTTAGTGCCAGCATGATCTCTCCCAGGGAACTGCTGCAGAATCTTGAAAAACTTCAGTTTTTCAGTTCAGTTTCAGTTGCTAATCACTGGAGAGGGGTAGCATTAAGTGGCCTGCTCTGCTGTGAAGAACTGACATGCTTTTAGAGATCTGCTGTTTTGCAATCAGTCTTCTGTCTTTGGCATAAGAAGCAATATCATTTTATCTTGACTCATGTAACCAATACATTTAAGTGGTTGTCTAGCTGCTAATAGATTTCTTATGACCCACTGACAGAAGAAATGCAATTGCTAGTGCAAAGTTTCAGCAGAAAAAGAACAAACCAAATGAAATAAAAAAACCCCCAAACAATGTAGAAGTCTGTTCATGGGCTTTTCCCTACTTATCTGCAAGAGTTTTTGAAAACTAACTAGTGAATATTTATGGGGTGCAGAGGAAGATGAAAGAAAAGAAAATTATTCACAGCGAAGCACATGAATTTCAAATCTTAGCAGATGAAAATTCACAGCTGAACTTCTGGAAGTGGAGGCTTTGTTCAGAAACTGTCCCATGTGTTCAGGCTTCGGAGGTGGAGACGTTCCCAGGGCCTCCAGGAGATGGTGTATGCAGAATACATTTGAAAGCTCACTTTCCCTTCTCTGTTGCAAAAAGTGTCAGTGGAGCTGATTCTTGGCTTGCCAGGGTAAAGTCAGATTTTGTTAAAATCCTGTCACTTTGAATCCAACTCACCTAGATCATTAGTTGGCATAAATCTTTACAGCTGCATTGAAGTCAATAAGCAGTTTCAATCTAGAAACAAACGCACAGTCCAGTACTGACAGTTTATTCTCCTGCACTGCAAAAAAGCATAAATGAAAAAAAATTGTGACTTAGGTCTCGCTTTAAAAATATAAAGCCTCTGTATTGACGCTCCCTGTGTGAGTGCTAATAATTAATTATAAGATCTGCTCAGCTCTGTGTGATGCAGAAGCTGTACAGCTAAGGAATGAGACTACGGACTCTAGTGTGTGGTAGGTAGGTTAATTTCTGAAGACTGCCCTGCTGATTGAGTTGCTGGGAAGTGTTTTAGTGCACAAAGCTCCATAACAACAGAACCCTGGTGAAGATGAACTTAAAGGTGTGGTGTGTTTATCCCTGTTTCTTAACAGCACTTTAAAAGTTTTCTGGACAGAGGGATCTTTGAGCTGGGATTTATTCCAGGAGAGCTGAGAACTGTAAGATAGTAAGTGTAAATTATTGTAGGAAAAATGGATAGACTGAGGAAAAAAAAGGTATATAATTCCCAACAGGCAATAGATCTCTGTTTCCAGTTGTACTTCAGTAGCACAAAACAGCCATAAAAATGCTCCAGACTGAGTCACTTCATCGACCGTGTTCTTCTGCTTCCTACCTGTAAAATAGGACTAATGCTGCTCTAAGGCAGGTGAAGTCCTTTCCAAATTAGAAGCAAGGGAAGGAGAGCTGTTTGGCTGAATACATGCTCAGACTACCAAAGAGACATGGGAGATTTCTGGTTAAATAATCCCTCTTGTCCTTCCACCCCAAGTCTCAGGTCTGTGGATGAAAAGCGATCACACTTCTCTACAAGCAACTGAAGGCTGGAGGGGAAACCTAATGTGACAGTAGCTTAAAGTGTAGGTAGCTTACTCGCCTTCAAAACGATCATCTTTCAAATCCTTTTTCTTACCAACTTCTCCTGCTCTAGCTGTTGCTGGTTGCTTAGGGCAACACTGTCAGTCCTCCTGCCCACTGGCCATATGGCATTTGTCCCCCAGGTACCAGGGCTGAACATGGTCCTTTGAGCTGACACTGTAAACTTGTAAGGCAAGGCTAGTGCTCTATGGTTTCCAGGAAAGGAACAGACAATGGTTTTGTGTTGCAAATGTGTCACCAGTTACTAGGATGAAGAGGTTTCCAATTGCAGATCATGGAACTGACTACCAGTGCAGCCCTAATTTCTTAAATACATTATTTGCTATTGGCTTTTGGTTCAATAGCATCAAATGAAGGCAAATCAGGAGTCCTTTGTTACAGAGAGATCCAACATTGGAACTAAATGTTATTTTTTTCCTTCTTGGAATCAGTTTAGAACAGCAAGGCATGTGTGAAGCATGAAGTGTAAAAGAAAAATGATGGGCTCATTTGGATGTCTTGACCTCTTGCACAGTGAAATATGGACAAGAATATTTGACTTTACCTGGTGTTCAGTCAAATCTTATTGTACTCAGTGAAAACTACTTTTTTTTTTAGAGGGCTTCACCCCTTGGCATCCCTGAAATCCAGGGCATTAAGGCAGGAGCTGACTGAGGACTTCTATCACTGGGAAGGTGAGCCAGGCTAGTATCCAGGACACTGTTTATAGATCACAATGGCTGTGACTTTTGTGAACAATAATAAATATCCTCAATGCTGCTAAGTCAGCGGTATGATCTTCCATCTGCCAGGCGATAAGATCAACCTTATGCATCTTCACTGTTCTCTGCTCCTCTTTGCCAGTTACTTCAGTAACATCTTCTCCTCATATTTCTCTGCTTGCATGATTTCTTGCAAGGATCTGAGCCCCACCTATGATGCAGTTGCTATTTCTGGTGGTGGCCTTGCTTTCCTTTTTTTAAAAATGACATGACATATAGGTAAACTGCAGCTTGAAGAGTAAGAAACTGATGTGAATACATGTGGGAAAATGCTAAACCACATTAATTCCTTCTGGTGCTGAAAGAACAACCTTCATGACCTGCACCACATGGAATGAAGACAGCAGGACTTTCTCCCTTCCTATCTACCCCTACATTTTTTCGATCAAACAATCAGTACGGTGAAGTAAAGAGTGGCCAAGACAGTAGGTGACAGTACAAGGCATTCTGTGTAGGTGAAGACCTGGAGCAGTAGGGGTTAATATGCAAAGATACTAAAAAGATAGTTGTTGGCAAGAAGGCATAAAAAAGCAGGTCTCGATGGGAAAGGAAACTTGATTTGGAGAATGTTACAGTGTACTGCCTGATAGACTGGATATCAGAATGATAAAAATCCGATCTAGACAGATTCTGAGCCTCCAAAGCTGTAACTTTACAAGAAAGCTTTAACAAGGTGAGAGGGAAGCTAAACAAGTCAAGTGTTGACCACCATAAATTGCACAGGAAAGCTAAAGAAGCCAAGATTTCACCTCTATAAATTGCAGGTGTCTTTCATTCCTGTGTGAGATTGCTCTGCAATGCCTGTTCTTTATTCTGACTGGAGTTTGATACTTAATTTCTCCCTTGTCTGACATTTTTTCACTTTGGTCTCTGTGACAAAGTCCTCTTGAGTTCAAGTCCTTCACTGACTCATTAATACTCAGAAAAGCACCATGTATTAATTAGGAGGCTGTGATGCTGTGAGTCATGACCTTCCTGTGTCCAATGACTTCCTGCACAGAAACATTTGCTGTATAGATTTTGCAGCCAACTTCTTTTAATTGTAAAAAGAGAATCCTGCAGTCCTGTACAGATACTAAACCCCATGGGAGCAATAAGTTGTTAACTCCACTGAGTTTGTTGCTTGTTTTTTTGCTATACAATTTAATACATTTAATGCATATTTAAATACATGCTATTTCATTATATATTTAATACATAGCAGTGCAAGTGGTGCTCCTTATAATGATTCATCTTAGGTTGCTGCAGTGAAAGACCATTGCAGTCTTTAAGAGCACTTTCTTCAGTGTAATTCTTCCAGGGCTTCATTTTTTCAGGAAGAAAATTTATCAATAAACACACAACAGTTATGGCCTCACTCTAAAGCCTGCTTAACTTGAGGGAAAATATAATTAAATGCAGAGGTATTTGAATCATGCCTCTAATGATGAAAAAGGCCTGTAAAGTGCCTGGACCTTTCCTTTTCTATGGTTTAGAATTGCTAAAGCTCATCTGCAGTTATGTGCCAGTTGGTATTTCTGGACTGTTCTAATACATGTAACAGGGAGTTTTTAACTGACATAATAATTGCCATAAGGCCTCTAAATCAGCTGAGATTGTCATAAATCAGAAATGAGAGCTTGCACCCTCACATTTTATATTTTAAATCTAGAAACAAAAATCTGGGTGATTGTACATATTGAATTCCTGAGTAACAAAATCTCAGAAATATCTTGTCTGGATTACTCAAAGTGCTTAGTTTTGTAATAAAAAGATGGACAGCTCACAAGAGCAAGTGTTCAGACAATGGACTGGAAGAGAAGCAGAGATTTCTGAGGACTAATCCCGAAGCACACCAAAGCTGTTGAAAAGACTTGCTGGATGGGGTTTCTCAAAGTGATTGTAGGTGTCTGCAGTGTATTCCTTGGGGCAACTATGGTTTTTGTGAGACATTAGTGCTGACCATGCTAGTACACCATCATGCATGATGGAGGAAGTAGGCACTTCCAGGGAACGGTTTTGGTGATCTCATCCTGGAGTAAGTGTCTTCAACAGCAGCCCAATGTGCCTACCTCTCCCAACTAACTGTAAAACCATATTAGACTGACTAAATCATATGTAATGTCTCCACTGCAGACAAGCAAAGTTAGATGACATAACACAATGAAACTGCTGATGGTGGGATTCAAAGGTGTAGCCCTTTTTGTTAAAAGAATCCCAATATGTTCAATATATTCTGTCAAAATACAATGTGGAAAGGAACTTTGCCATTGTCAAAGGATGTTTTGAAGGTAAAGTGATCCAGAGATGTAAAAATATAACCATAGTAAATTAACAGGCATAGATACTCAAATGATTCCTAAAGATGGCAAAGAAAAGCTGACAGCTCTCACAGAAGTGACAATGGTTGGATAGCACCTGAAAAGCTCATTATATTGTTCATTCGATACTTTTAGCAGAAAGAAAGGCCATGCATTATACCACCTTGTGGAAAAATATGTCCAGCTCCTCAGCTTCTGCTGTTATATGCTTTCATGTTGGGATGTTTGAAATATTTCTTCTGTCTGCTGGGCTTCCACAATTATTTTGCCTCAGATAATCTGAACTACTCAACATACTCCTGACTTTATGGTGCATCTCCAACATGTGCTCTTGCGTTAGAAGCCTGACAGCAAAGTCCCTGGTTCAAGTCCTCTTGCCACCAAAAAAATCCCACTCCCTGGGGAGATCCTGTAATACAAGACCCTATTTTTGGACTTAATAATGAAGAGTTTTACTGGATCTGGGCCTCAGCTGCAGGCTCGCTGGGCAAAGGAAGGCACTGACATTGCTATGTATTTACAGATAATTCTTCTTTTCCCTGCCTGTGGCACTGAGACCTACATTACTCACATGCAGATAGTACCACTTTATGGAAACCATATTGGAAACTGAAAAATAAAATATCTGAATTTGTCACGAGACTGGCTAAAAGAGACATCAGCCATAAAGATACATGCTTCTAAAGCAAAATGGTAGTAAATGATCTTTTTTGTACCCAGAGCCCCTTGCTTATCAATCTGCCCCTTCTCTGCTCAGCCCATGCCTGCGAGGCTGTGTACTCAGCTTGCTGCTGTAGATCTGTAATGCAATTAGCACCTGCCAATCAGGAAATAGATGACAGTGGCCAACTGTCCTAGACTTATCTGTCCCCATCTGCATACATATGTGCTCCTCTAGCACCAGCTCTGTTTTAAGGAGTCACCTATTGCAACCTAGTCTTGCCACTGTGAAAATGTGCACTGGCCCCAGCGAAGGATAAAAACTGTGTGGTGGCTTTTCCAACTGTAACTGACTATAATGTCACCACCAAGGGGCTAAGGAGCTACACAACAAAGAAAGTGATAAGCAGGTTTGGGAGATGTCAGGAATAAAGGTAGCTGTCTCCAAGCCACTACAGGTAGGTAGGACAAATGATCAGACCAGCCCAAAGGCAGGCTGCTGGTTTGCATGCCTGTAGGCTGAATGACTGACCTTGTAAAGAAGTCAACCCATACAACAGTGTACCTGGTCTGCCAAGCAATCTGACAAAGAAGAATGTTGTAATTTTTTGTGCATCCAAAGATGTGACATTAGGAGAAAAAATGAAATAGGCCTCTGCAATTCAGATGAGAGAAGGGATAAGCACAGTATAAGATGATGCAAATACAATGTTTTTCCTCTGTCTCCATCTCCTCTCTCTGCAAACAAGCTTTTAAACTTCTTTGCCATGTCCTGTAGAGATCCTGTAGAGAGCTTTCTAAGAGGTAATTAGGACACTGCTGCAACTTTCATCTGGGTAACTGGCATGTTCATCCTGTAGCTATCTGCTTGTTGCTCAAACAGCACACTGAACATGTTCAGGTGAGTTTCTTCCCCAAATGCTGTGTCTGCCAGTTTCCACTGGCAAGAGATGATGATCTAAAATGTGTAGGATTAGAAAATGGGGAGAGAGGAGGCAGCTGTGGCCGAAAATTGCCCAATGTCTTTTTAAGATTTTAAGGTGGCAGGACATTGCTTTAATATTTCTGCAACTTACTGGCTATGTCGCAACTCCTACCGTAAAAAGTCACCTAGTAAAGGGAGTAGCCAGCTTTGATGGATACTCCAGATGTTTGGCTTTAGTGACCCACCATTTTTAAGATACTTACACAGAAAATACATACAAAGTTCTCCAAATTCAAGACATTCCCAGAACTTAATTCTCCTGCCTCCCACTGTTTGCCTTCTGCTCTGGTTTGTCTTGCCTCACTGCCTGCTCCTCCTTTCAGCAGCGTGATGATATTCCTATATTCCCTTACTTCTACTTCTACACTGTTAGTGCATTTAAAGGTCCAACTGAGATTTCCCTAATTCTGCATTCCACTTTACCTTGTGATTACTGGTTGTATTGCAACTCATTTTCCTTTGATTTCTGATGAAAATGTTGTACCTTCGAGACTTCAGCAACACAGGAGGACCATGTTTCCTTTGCTGAGCTGCTATGAGCAACTGCTGAAACACTGTACTGCTTGGTCAATTAAACATCACTGTTGTAACACGAATTTCTGTAGAAAAGCAGCTGCTATTTATTCAGGCAATATCTAACCTTGTGTTTTTTTAACCAGAAGAGAGAACGCAGATATTCCTGGCAATGCTGACTTTAGATACCAGGCATCTAATCTTGAAAAAAAACTTCTAATTTTTCCCAACTTGCCTTCCTTCCTGACCGTTTGCAATCTCAGATGGTATCTGCTGTTTGTGGTTGACAGCTTTAAGAAATTTTATGTCTTACGTCACCTCAAGAAGGTTGCTCCTCTATTCTGGGCTTTGTTTTTTAAATACATTTCAAAAGCACAGTACAAGGGCATATCTATCCTGAGAGCAGCAGAAGAATGTTTAAACGTATAGTAAAATTAAAAACATTATTTCTGCATCCTGCTGCCTTCTTTTTGAAATGATTCTCCACTGCTGAAAAGAAAAAGGTAAGCAGATCTGGAAAAAAAACCTGTAAAAACTTTAAATCACATTAAAAATGCTATAAGTAACTAACTAAAAAGTGGTGCATGTACCTCTGCAACTGTTGCGCCCCAAACATTTCCTAAACCTAAGCTTTAAGTCTTAGAGAGAAATCTGAATGCTCACAGCTCAGGCTTTGTGTGAGAAAAGGTTAAACCAGTACATTTTCTATTATACCTGCTCTTACAGACTCAGACTTTGGAAACAAGTGCATGAATGAAATATATTAAACTATTTTATAGTTCATGTAATGGCAGGCAATCCTCTTCCATAAAGTCTACCTTGTCTTATTCCCACATTGGAAACCGGTAACTACTCAGAAACTTAGATCTACTCTATGGGGCAGAGAAGTGCCTGTGTAGGAAAGGCCAGTAATGCCACTAATTTAATGGGATCACTGAGGTTACTAACCATGAGTCATCGGTGTTTCTGTTCAGGATTAAGACCTGTATTTGCAGCACCTGATATGCTTTAATACTCTGCGCTAAATTTTGTAACTCAACAGCCAACCTTTACAGTGCAGCTTTAGAATAATTTAATTTTCTTGCAATTGCAGAAATTTCCCAATACCTGTCTTAGGAACTCCATGTGTGGTCACAATAATGATGCAGAAAAATAGGATGTAATCTCATAGGATTTGATTTGATGGATTAGGTAATGACCATGCAAAGAGTAGAGGACTAATCTTATTTTCAAGCCAATATTATGGCTCACACAACAATGACAGTAACAGAGAGATGCCTGGAGCTGTGAAAATTCCAAAAGCTCTCATTTTCTTATTCAGAATGCTTTGAATAAAACAAATACATGATTCCTCAACTTTTGCAGCTTAAATTGATGAAGTTATTGATGTAGTATTTATGATATTTCTTCTGGGAGGGGAAGGGCAGATTATTGGTAGCAATTTGCCTGAAGCCATAAATCAATTTTAGAGTGCCTCAGGCCAACCATAAAAAGTAGTGTTCTTTGTTTAAAATATTTTTGGTAGAAACAATTTAGGTAATGTTGGAGGAAATGAGTCAGAAGTCATACTCACAAAGTCAAAACTATATGGTCATTAGTGTGAATGCAAGGTTTTACTAACATAATGGAGCTTGGCCTTTGCTGTCTGGAGGGACATATGTAACCTTTATTTACACAATTTACGAAGGCAAAGTAAATGTTCAGTTCTTGAGTTCTGAAAATGACTTTTTCCAGTGGCACAATGCTGTATCAGTTCAGTCACTTGAGACAAATTAATGGTGGATGGTTTCAAAGCTATATACCAGCAGTTAGGTCATGAGTATAAAACTGTGGACAATACAAGCACACCTTCACTGGAGAAAGTGTCAAACAAACAAGGGAAATTTTCTGTTGCCACCCTGTTCCCTAGTGACTGTCCAGTGAAGAGGATGCCTGCTCTTGTGTCACCTGCAGCCATGTATCCTCTCTACAAACCATTCTGCATGCATGTTTTCATGATCATTACTTAGTGGCAAATAAAATCAGAGTAGTCTTATAAAATGACTGGACTTACATTCCAACTGAAGATACCTTCATCCCCCCTTGGGACCAGGGCAGGGAGTGGGTGGAGGCAGTCCTGCTTCTACATTTTTCCTTGCCTTACCAAAAGGTGCTAGGAAGTCTCAGCTGTTTGCAAATGGGTTGTCTACAACGTAATTTATCTCCTCCCATGACAGTTCTCCAGCAGATACATTGCAAATCAAATGTCTGACTACCTGTAAAGTGAATTCCACTGTTTTGATGCAGAAGGTAGGATTTTTCAAAATACTTCAGTTCTGCTCCATTTGATTTAGCATTCGTGGGGAATTTTGCCAGTAAAGCCTTTGTAAGCACCGTTATGGCCTGCAAAATACTGGCAAAATCCTACCTAGAACATCAGTGGTTTTGTCTTCATGCTGTGTGGTTGTTTTGTTTGAGTAGATCTCAGGATGACCCAAATCATCCAACTGATCAAAACAAGTGCATCCAAAGGGACTCAGAACTGAAATCAAACCCTTAATCTGCATGTAGAAGCCACTTTTCTTCTCTGCAGTGGGCAACACCAAAATCCTTCACCTTCTTCCTCACCCTCAACCTTTGAAATCATCCCCCCCGCAACTTCTGTGGATGATTAAAGATCCTCTCTCACTGAACTTTAGTCCTGAAGTGCCGTCAGGTGGTAACTAATTGTAGTGCAACTGCTGTTTTGCACACAGATTGCTTTCTGATTTTATTAGAATAAAAATAATCAGGCAGCAGTGAATTTTGACTGGGAAGAAGAAAAGGCTGAGTTAGTAACAACAGACATCCTTTACCTTTGGGTCATGTATTCCAGAAAGCTCTTCATATATCTTCTCTCCTACCATGACAGCAGCTAGGTTGGCTGTGTATGTGGACAAACAAAACAGACAGAAAATAGCCCAGAGATTCATTAAAAACCTTCCAGTCCAGCACTTTGGGGGTTTGATGGCAGCTGTTCTTCCAAACAAGATCGCATAGCAGACGTTCAAGGCAGAGGAGAAAGAGAAGACTTTGTTCCTATTCCTTCCCTTCGGGGTCATCCCAAAAGGACTTTTCCACTCATATAAGGTGAGGAATATAGCTGTGATATGGAGAGCAACAAATATCCCCAGCCACATAGTCCAGTGAAGTGGCCACATAAAGGCTCCAATAGGAGCTGCTGTGTCTCTGGTCCTCACCAAGATGCCCAAGCTGGTTGAAAAGAAAGGGCTGGTGAAATCAATCACTTGGCTGCGGGCAGTGTTAATGCTAAATGATGTCACTGCCATGTGAGCTGTGCCAGCAAGAAGGTCTCCCACCAGCCCTGTCCAGTGGCCGTTCTTCCAGGCTCCATATTTTCCATCACCAACAATGTACAAGTCAAAATCAAAATTCATATCCTCAGCTAGCTTCTCCAGCAGGTCAATGCAGTAGCCATAGCAGCACTTCTTCAGCTCAATGGGAACGGTGTCATTCCCTCCTTGAAGAGTTTCAAACAGGCTATCCAGCATGGCTGAATCATTGGTCAAAGGATCCAGGCACAGCTGCCCTGCTGGGCAAAGACCTTCATCATCTACATCTCTTGTAAAGACGAATGGATGCTCAATGAGAGTTACCACTCTGAGGTGCAGCCGGGTGGGGTGTTGCATGTGATTTTTATGTCTCTGGGCCTGTTCTGGCCATATCCCATAGTCCATGATTATCTTTCCTTCTTGCCAGCTCCCCAGACGAGTCCACATTGGGTTCCCGACAGGGTCATGCTGCAGATTCCAGATGAAGAAGTTGTTTTCTGAGCTGACAATGGAGGAGCCTTTCACCTTAATATGGCCACTGAGACCATCAAAAGTTGTGTTGGCTAGAAACCTGTTGGAGGGAGAAAGCAGAGTAATCAGAAGCAGACAACTGAAGTCATCATGCTAAAGCATATGCAGACACCATGAATTTATGTTTAAGAGAATAGATTAGGGTTGTTGTTGAACACCTGGATCATTAATAGCTTTCTTATGGCATGATGAACAAGCCACTTAATTTATGACTAAAGTACTTGGGAATGCTCTCCTACATATCTTACCTAAAGTACACGAAAACTCTTCAGGAAAGATATTCTCATTTACTAGAAAAAATGAGTGAGAGGACATGAATTTTTTCAGTTACCTTTGTCTCATAAATTAATGAAACATAAGGCTAGTTCTAAGCTGAACTCACCAGGTCTGTAGTCAGTTTCCTAGATAAAAATACGTATGAAAATGGAAGAGTGAAAATTATGTATGAAATGTCCTTCCAAGAAAAATCCTATAATCGCAGTAAGATCTAGCTTACATAAGAGAGGCTACTGAAGTGCTGTCAACAGCTTTCAAGCACTCTGAAGTGAACCAATCCGGATTAAAAAAATGCAAATTTGGCATTGGTATATCACTGTTAGCCACTTCAGAATGAAGAAAGAGACTCAGAAAGATGGTTGCCCTAGGACAGTCAGTTTTAATTCTTACAAAAAAAAAAAAGGAAGTTCCTTAAAATATGTGCAAAGTAATGTTCTTAAAAGTCCAATTTTGACATTGTAGCAGGTCTTATGAAGTGCACCAGTTTTGCACTGCACATTTTACATTGAGATTTCTGGGATTTTAGTATTCCAATATTCACAATAAATTTAAGTATTTCATTTGTATTGGATGGCAATATTTGCTAGGAGTTGTCCTGCCTGTATGTTGAATCCAGTCTCTGGTAAGTCATTACAAAAGAGGCTAAAATGACATGGATAAAGGAGCAGGGAACTGAGCAGGAAATAAGTGTTGTGAGGAGAAAATCCTTTTTAGCATAAACACCATGACCAGCTGAACTGCACTCTGTTAATAAGAAAGCTGCTATGCATTTTTCAGGGGGTATAGAGGGACCCTACTAAAACTGTGTAAGTCTTAGTATGGTGATTCCATTAAAAACAACTGAGCTGAATTGCTGCTAATATTGTGTCAGGTAAGTCAGGCACATAGTTTTCAGTAAAAGGCATTCAGAAGACAGACTACTTAGCTGTCATAGTAGAATATAACAACTCACATTAATTTTGGGAATTGGTTGAAAGCAAGTATTGAAAGAAGTATAAAGGCTATAGCTGTCATTCCAGCCTCAATAACCAAGAAATAAACTTTAAGTAGCATTAATTGTTTATCAATAGTTAGAGAGGATAAAAAATAATCTTAAATTGATTTGAAAATGATAAATCCACAGCAAGTGTGTGTGCATGCATACTTCTGCCTGGTCTCTACCCTTTGTTTTGATGATTTTTGATGGAGTTTCAGCAGTTAAAACTCTGGACTGTGTATGTCTCAAGATCGTATCAGTTTTTGTCCTCAGCAAACGGTAAATTTAGGAAACTAATTAATATAGCTTTGAGTGTGGTTGTGTGTGCAACAGTCTTTTCTGACAGCTTCATAATTCTTCTTATACAGTCTATTTTGAGTAGGTTGAGTATGGAGAAAGATGATACAGCCAATATTGTCAAAAGCAATTGATCTGTACATGTGTTAACTTGGGCCTGAAAATTACACCTAAAAACTCACATAGGTGTTTACAAATGGGACAAATGCATAAATGTGGTTCTCATTTTTAAAATCCTTTACCACTTAGTCTAGTGTTAATGATACCATAACTTCATTAATCAGTGGTGTCTGCCACTGTTTGACTGGTCCTTTCCTCCTACCTTGTGTTTCATATTTGATGGTGTACTTGCATGTTGGTGTATCTAAACACTATGAAGATAAAGTTTATAGCGGAAGGCAATCTTAAGCACTAAAGAAAGGTTTATGTGCCCATAAACTTATTTGGTTTTTCTCTCTTCTCAGTCTTTGTAAAAAATTGTGCAACTTCTTCCTTAAAGCCTTGCTGGGCTTATATGCTGAAGCCATCGCTGTGACAATAACAGTAAAACCACTGCATGTGTAGATGGTTCTGTATGTAAAATTTTGAAAGAATTAAGTGTGGAAAATAGTGCTAGCAGTTCACAGAATGCCAAAATTGAGGGAGACAAGTCCTCAGATGGAATAAGCTAGCAAAGTTCTGATGAATTTGGCTGCACATTGCTACTACAGCATGACTTGGATATCAGAATGCTGCAGACCAGGTGCTTTGGGAGTAGATGAAGCTATGGAATAATGCATTAGATTTATTTTCTGCAGGTAGAATGGGAACAGTGGAATTTATGCACTGTGTTCGCTGATGTTCATTGTAGAAGTAAGGGTGCCCATGAGGGTGAATTGAGCCCTCTGTACCTGTCCTGTGGCTGAATTGTGTTAGAAGCAGTTACCTGAGAGACTTAGTAGCACTTAAATGTATGACTTTGCTACCTTATCGAGTTAGTGGCTTACCTTCACAGCTGATTTGCATGTTCTATATTTTTGGTAGTGACAGGACATGAATCAAAATAAATGAGGGGAATCATGTGGGAGATATACATTTTAACAACACTTTGTTTTATATGCAAGTGGCTATGGCTGCTAATCATTTGCATTGTATGCGGCACTAGTGAAACTGATGCCAGGGATTTCACATAAAAACTCCCTTACTCAACAACTTTAGGAAACAGATAAGAGGGTCTGACTACATTATTTAAGCCAGCAATCTCTAGTGTGAATCTTTGGGAATTACAAGTGCTGTGTATTGCACAGACACATTTGCAATATCTGAGCAATATCTTTTCAGTAGGGCTACTGACAGGTTTGTATGGAAAGACTATGTGTACAAATTTCAGAACATGAAGGGCCAGATCCTCAAGTCTGGCAGCTGAATGAATTTCCTTGATGCTATGTCAATATGTGTGAGCCGATGATCACACTGATAGGCTGTGATGGCTGTATCAAAGCTTTACTAGCGTCACTTCAGTTTGACCAATGAGTCCAAAGTGTGTCATTTGTTCATTTCAGCTTTGTTTTTCATGTCCTTTGTTGTAAGAACTGCTCATTAGAGCTTTAGCAGTACTACCATACTCCAGCAGTGATATCTTTGCAGTACCTTTAAGAATGATTTAATTAAATGATTCAATTTTCTTTCAGGCTTGATGGCTTGGTCATTCCACATCTTTCTTGGAAAGTTTATTGGAGGCAAGAACTAGCACGGGCAAGCAAATAGCAGGCTGCTGAAATTACCCAAGAAGCAGAGTTAAAGCTGTAAGACTAATTAAAGCTGTAAGACAAGATGAGGCTTTGAAATTTTAATGCCTTGTTCTATCAACAAGGATGCTCCCATGAGCAGGCAGGAATAGATCAGGGAATTGACCTCATTGTAAGAGGAATGAAGGATGGAGACTTACAACAGTATAATCTTCAGGGGTTTGTACATCTATAGCTATATCTATAGCCATAGCCATAGCCATATAAATAAAAGCATGCTTTGCCATGTTCCAGATCTTGGTCTTGTTCACAATCATTACTCTGCTCCTGGGTGACATTTAAATATCTGCACAGCCAATGTATAATGTATGAGTGTAGTGTTGGCAATGAAAGCTCAGGTGTCAGCTGTGCCAGCTAGCGGGAATGCTGTTTTAACTACTAACTGCAGTTAAAGGAGACAAAGGTCTGTGCCACTGTGCCTTCTCCATCCCCACCCACTGCAGCTCCAAGGCTACATATCAAACCAGATAGGTTAATTGAGACAGAAAAACATCCACATTAGTAAACATTTGATTAAGCACCAGATAAAAGTTTCATCTTTGGAGGCTCACCACTTGCCTAAACGCACTCCTGCAATGGACAAGGTTGGTCACAGTTAAGCCACTCATCGGTGCTTCATGACTGAGAAATTATTGGTACCACTCAGAGTTAATAGTTATGCTGCTAACTCAAATACATCAGTACTGGCCATCAGGTATCTATCTCAATTACACACTATAAAAACAGCTGCAGTGAGTCAGGACAAGGGTTTATCTAACCTTTTATTTTGTCTTTAATAAGGTCCACAAACAGATGCCTAGGGAAAAAAAGGCATATGATCCTTTTTTTGATTCCATAATACCTTTACTGACATGAAGGGACAAGAAATTTCATAGATGTGAAATTGCCTATGTCCTCCCAAAATATAACAAAAGCTACAGCAGTCACCGTGAGAGGAGCTAATAGTTTTCTGTAGAAAGCAATGATGAAGAAATATTTTGCAGGAATACTTTTAAGAGCTTTAATTTTGCTTTCCTTTTTCTTTGTCCCTTTAGCCCTCAAAAAGTCTGTTTGTAAAACTACTGTCTTCAAATATTTGTTACTTTAAGAAGCCTCTTGCTGAGTTTTACTTTTCAGGGACTCAGATATCATCTATTTAAAATACCCAGAAAAATGAGACAAAATTAGTATCACAAGTAGGTGGGGATATTGCAAGCCAGTGCAGTATTTATTCCCAAGCCTTATTTCACTCTTTGGAAACAGTGGGGTTTTTGACCCCTAAGTTATGGGTGAGTGCTGACTAAGGAACTGTTAGGGTCTCAAATGGTTATGTTTTGAGCAGTGCTGTTACCAATTATTGTGAAGACACATCTCAGATATAATTTCAAAAAAGGTTGCAAACATATAAAAAGCTTCAAGAACTTTTATCCTAACTCCATCCAAGAAAATATCCAGGTGGAAAACCAGGTGTAATGGGGGGAAAACATGCAACAGTCACTGGATGTAAACTAGCTGATGAATTAACACCCTTAGCAAAGACCTTTTTGTTTGTTTCCAGAAAGAACCATACAATTTTTCCTCTCATATGTTAAACCCCAGAATATTTCTAGACGGGAATCCCCCAGTGGTTTTGGCAATTACTTCAGTATAGTGACGTGCAGTGGTCTACAGGAATAGTTTTAGCAGAAGCTGAAAGAGGAGGCTCCCACACCAAGCAATACAGAGACCACTTTGTAGTTTTGAGTACTCTCACCACCAGCAGTGACCTCTGAGGTGGTCAAGGTGCATCTTTTTTGTTTCTTTCCCATGGAAGCATACTAGTAAGGGCTACACATCTGCTTTTATACTCTCTGATTGCTTTGGTAGTGCAAATATTCTTACTGTGTTTTGTATTCTCTCAGGTATCTCAAAACCTCAGAGAATTTGACACTAGCCCTGACTTCTCCCTTACATGCATAAACATACATACAAGATACTTTCAGAGCATAGTCTGTAACCTAGCCTATGTTTACTATGTGATCTCTACTTCTGTGGAACAATGTCTTCTTCTACAACTGGCTTAATCTCCCTCTGTGGCTAAATGTAAGTTCAATTATTTGCCAGTGGTAACGAAGCAGGAGGAAATACTGGAACAAGTATGTGTATTACAGAGGGTTAACAGCATGATAGCTAAGCCACTGAAAATGATGGGGAGGGGAAGGAGAATTATTTTTCTTGTATACCACAAATATTAGCTAAAAAAAAAAAAAAAAATAGGAAAAACTCACTTTGACAAATACTGCCCTGAAGTGATATTTCTTTCATCTGTGTCCATGCAATTCATTGTACTTGGAATAAGAGCAAGTTCAGGTTGAATCATGGTGGCTGCTGCTACAGCTCTTGCTACCAGCTCCATTGCATCCTGTACGTAATGCTCAAAGACTGACTGTGTTGTCTTGCCATGAGCTATGAGACCAAGTGGCAAACCTTCTGTCCTCAGTTCTTCCACGTTCTGTGAATCCCCAATAATCCAGTGAAGTTCTGGAGGCATCACACCAAACTGGGTGGTTATTTCAAAAATCCTCCGTGTTTTTTCCATGTCACATCCAAACATCACCATGGTAGATGTTGTGTCTTTGATGCTCTCCAGGTACAACTGTAAGTAGTTCAGAAGGTCACTGGTTGAAGTGAGATTTGCTGTGATGTTTATAATGGATCCCAGGTGGAACTTGGAGCTCTGTTGTGTGAGGAAGAGAAAATCTGTGATGTTCCACTCCTCCTGGCATAGCATCAGGCTGAAATTATACCAGTTGTTCATTGCAAGAATCGAGAAAGTGACGTCAGCATCAGAACTTAGTGAGTTTTCTAAACTCATCTGCAGGTGAAGGGGATTCTGTAGTTAAAAATATGAAAGACAACTGATCAGAATATGCTGGACCCAAAGTTAATGAGTTTGCTTAATTTTTATTCACGCTTTTAGTTCAAAGTAATCACCTGTCAACCAAGAGAACTGTGTAAGAACAGGGAAACTTATACCCACCCAACTTAAATGGACTGTGATTCATGAGCTTCCTCGTCTAGAGCTTGAGTCAACTTCAGTAGTCACTAATAAGTGTTTCCAAGAATTTGTATTTCTTTCAATCCATTTGTACTTTTGGATTTCTTGGCATTCTCAAGCAAAGATTTCCCTGTTCTCCCAACAGGGGTATGTGAAGGTATGCCCTTACTGTTCAGGTTCAACTCTGGTGTTAATGTTCAAATTCAATGGATGCTGACAAGTTCTTTGGTAAACAATAAGAAAAATAAAGAAGAGCCATCAGTTCTTTTTATTCTCTGTTTTTTTTGATAGTTGAGGGCTTTTTTTACACAGGCATGAGTAACCTAATTAAACAGATGACAGTCTACAATCAATGCACATCATCTACTGCCAATAAAACACAAGAAGATTGATTCTTTGGTAAAGGACAAGTTACTGAATGCACAAGAAGCTAAGATATGCAGACTGTGATTTCTGAGTTGGAAAATACTTGATAAATAAGCATTCCATACCCATTTTTTCCATGTCATTGATGATATAACAGAACTCAACCCCTTATGTTTCCCAATACCACTGCCCTTGGCTTTATCTTTTCCAGAAAAGGCGGAAGGATGTGGGGCTAATTAATTAATCAATCTGTTCTCTTAAGGTAAATATTTCTTCCTTTTGTATGATTTGATCCATAAATACTTTTCCCTTACTCTTATTCCTCCACCTTCCCTGGTCCCAAAAATGAAGTTAAATTTTATCTAGATTTAGTAAGGAAGAAAAAAATTAAAGACTCCAAGCAATTTCTGGCATTTTGCTACAAAATAATTCTCTGCTCTACCAAAATGTTTCTATCGGGCCTTCAGCTAGCACATTATATACTGTTCCAACTTTTGGTTTCAGCTCAGAATTTGACAGTCTTCAGTGTACCTTTGCTAAAATAGTTATTTTACTTTACACTGGCATTTGATTCTGGCCATGAGACTGTTAAAAAATGTCAATGATGATGCCTGTTTCAGTGCACCTTTTGGTTTGTGAGATCTTTGTTATGACTTTATGTCAACATTTGTCTGTATTCATGCTCCTTCAAATTATATCTTATCCTACAGAGGTACCTGAATTTTATCTTCCTATCCATGAAGTTACTAAACACTTAAGGTCTGTTCTTCATTCTCTTACATTTTCAGTAGTTAACATGTATTACATAAAAGAGGGATCAAACCTTTACTGTGTTTAAAGTTGGTATAAAACGCTGTCATTTTCATTTTAATAGTATTTTACTGTTCATTGTAGGCTTCAGTTTGTATGGATCTTAGAAATGTCATTCTGAATTTGGAATAATATGATAATTGCTCAATTTACACTAGTTTTACTAAAATAAAACCCTGCGCTCTCCAATACGGATGTAAGGGGCGGAATGAGAAAAAAAACCTTAAGAGCTAAACACCATTCATAAGCAGCAAGATTTCACTGTGTTAATTTGAAGTTACGTTAACTCATCATCTGTTTTCCAGAGCAGATAATTTAAATTCATAGCTTGATAAAGAGAATACTGTAATTGAAGATGCTCTCAGCTCTTTTTGTTATCTCTTGGTTTTGGTACCTGTGGTCTTTTTCTACACAGACACATGAATAAGCTAATTAAACAGATCACTGTCCACAATCAATGCACATCATGTACTGCCAATAAGACACAAGAGGATTGACTCTTTGATAAAGAACAAGTTACTGAACGCACAAGAAGCTAAGCTGTGCAGACTCCTTGAGTTCTATGCTGGAAAACATTGCCTACTAATTAAAATACGTGACTGGTTCAGAAAAAAAAAGCATTGTGCATAATATCTGGCTTTGGGAAGCTGATTTGAATAAATTAGTCACTGCAAACTGAATCACAACAAACTTTTTTTCTGAGGTTATGAGATGATTGGGTAAATTATCTCATTTGTCTCTCACTGCAAATAGAAGGGAGTAGAAAGGATTTTCCTTGTGTCCTCTCTGTCCAAGATCAAGTAAAAGTATGAACACTTTTTACATGGTGATCTGCCTCCAATCAGCAAAACTTTGCAAGCCTATTGGCTTAGTTAATTTGAGTGTTAGAGAAGAAATGAGTTATTCAGTATACATAAAATATTTTGCATATATAAATGATAGCACACAACCTAACCATACCCATACAAGGAACAGCAAATGTCTTCAGTATATTCAGAAGCATAGTATCCAAAGCATAGTACTATACCTATTACAGTATAGGCACAGGTATAAAAAAAAATATGTTGGATACAGAAAACCAACTATGTGCTGATGAGTGATAAAAGTTGGCAATAACAACTGTGTCCATACTGTTGAACAAAGCAGCCCCAGGAAACAAACTTGAGCATTTGTAATGCTTAGTTTGTTCCTGGTCTGGTTTTGGTGCATGCCAGTTAGCCTTCTCGTACCATGCACTGGCATTTTGGGTTCTAGCACATTTTGGGGATCACTCCCAATAGGCAGTATGGATAAGCCTGTATGAGAACTGGCTCTCCATCTCACCCAGCAGGTTTAAATCTTTGAAGACCTCTATGTCCCCATACTAAACCCAGTGCATACGCACAGCTTCATATATGCAAGACTGCTTCTGCTTGTCTACAGCATGGTTCTTCCAGTATTAAAACACTTTGAACTGATATGCAAAAGGTAAAAATTACACCTTAGAGTCACTGGGCATTACACTGGGCGCAGAGCAAACATAGCATGAAGCACACGTAGTCCAAAAAAAGTGAAACTCTGCCTCGGGGCCAGAAAACTGGACATAATTTTACTCAGTAGTGTAGGTGAAGGCACTTTCCCTCTGACTTGGTAGTCTCTAGTGCAGCGCTGGACTCTCCTGTAGCACTGCAGCTACAGCCTTAGTCCTCATGAGCTCTAGCATTGGTCCCTGTGTTATGTATTGGGATGTGTCAATGTGGTCCAACACACTCTTCTTGTATTGAGACACTGCTCCTCACTGAACAGAGATGGATTTGGGATAACCTGGTTTAGACTGAGCCTGCATTTAAAGTGCTTCTTGGTGTGAAACCATCTGTGCTTCAGCTGTCACTTTCAAAAGCCCACAGGTGCATCTACATGAGCACTTATCACCACTGTGATTTATTAGTTGCTAAACTCCCTGTTAGTGTGCTTGAAAGGTAAATGTTCAGCCTTGAAAAAGTAGGAAACACAATCCCTTTTCTTTAATAAGTGTATTCGGACTGCAAACCTGTCTTCAGAATTTTTCTGATACACTAATATACATAAAATTCAGTCACTAGGCATTTGTCTTCTGCTTAACTTTCAGTTAATTCTCAGTCCACCATGCAAACACCCCTGTAGACATTGGGGAGGAACAGCAATTAATGGTTGCTTTATACTGGGACTCAGGGAAGGTGATGCTTGATGGGCCACATTGTTTCACACCTCAGCCAAGAACATCTCTCTCAGGTTCCATCTAGTGAGTGGTTGGCTGACTTCACTGGTTTTATATGCAAAAGAAGATCCTTTTAGGAAAGGATGTGGAGATGTTTGGATTTAATACCTTCTTAATATTATTTTGAAAAGTTTATTTGTCACTTGTAGGATGCAGCTGAACATACAGGCCCTGACAAAAACTACACAGAAGTCACATGTCTGTATACAGCATTTGATACTACAGTATTCTTAATGCTTTTACATAATTTTATTCATTTGTCTTTCTTTAAAATAATTACTGCTTTTTAATGAGGAACTTCCAAAAACTGTTTATTCAGTCATTCAGTAGCAATCACTGAGACAGCATAATTTCATAGCAAAGGCTTTTGACAACTTAAATGATAGTTTAGATGTGTATAACTTTGTACATATCATGGAACAGAAGATGTACGAGATAGTATTAGTGTATTGAACTGTGCCCATCCATCTTTATTAAAGTTCTTAGGCAAACTCCTTCATTACCTCAGTCTGGAAATCAGTAAAGTTTGACTATTTCAGTTAAACTGTCAATTAAAGCTCATATGGAAATTCAATTGCTTGGTTTAAATTTGACTGTAAGCTGCCATTAAAGATGATATGACTTGCATCAGTTTTTCTTCAAATTATGCAAACAGACAATTAAACTTCATTTGAATAATGTTAATTGTGATCTATTTTTAATAATGTGTTTGCATTTACATAGTGTCACTAGCAAAAACATTTTCTATGTCTATGAGAGCTTAATTTTTTATTGCATGTCATTAGCTCCTGTTTTATAAACAGCCATGATCAACTGACTTCAGTGTCTACTGGGTAAAGAACAGGCCTAGAATCCTTAATTTCTGACTAATCGTCTTTGGATCAGATAGACCAACAGTCTTTCCACTGACTTTCAGTGGGCTTTGGACCAAGATATTCATGGAATATTAAGCTTTACACGGTCTGATGCGTTTCACTCCCGTACGTCAGCAGAGACTGTAACGACTTATTTGCTTTTTGTAACCCAACCAGAGCAGTTTTACAGTTTCATTGCCTGAGACACCTGAGATAGCAGGTTCATTTAACAACTGAAACATGATTTGCATTTCATTGATGTAATATTTTTCAAGCCTCCATTTCAGTAGTCTGTAGACCCATCCTTAGCCCTTGTAAATCTTATGAGCATGAATGCCTGGAGCTGGACTGACTTACACCCAGAAGGATCTGGCCATTTATCTCTTCAACCAAATTTGTAATGCTAATTAGGCATGGTCACAGTGACATTTTGTTTGACATTATGATAGCTTCATTAGCAGAGTTAAAAGCATGGGCTTTGGACGGAGTGGTCCTGCCACCCTTCCCGACCATCCGCTGAGCTGCCTGCATCCCAGTTGCCGCGCCGTCTGCCCGGTAGCAACAGAAGGAAGGTGTGCTCCAGCACGTCCTCCTCCAGCCTGCAGTGAGAGACCTGCTCTGCCCGCACGGGAGGCTGTGGCCAAGGGGCCACGCACCCGCAAGTTCCCACAGCGGAGGGTGAATCATCCAGGTTTTCTTCTCAAAATCCGTCCTGCAGCTTCCGCAGAGATACAAGTGGTGCGCAGGGCAGGCACGCATCCCTCCGCTGCCCCGTGAAGAGCAGCAGGAGCTGGGCCCGGGTGATGTGCTGCTCCTGGGCTCCCTCCTGGTTCTGGTTAAAGCCCCGGAGCCTTGTCATGGACGTAGGTAAGCATTAGATTTGGCTCCTAGGCCCTCACCCAGAAAAACACTCAAGCATCTGTCTAAGCAGCAGCATCAGTATGATTAAAAATAACAGCAGTACGTTTCTTCTGCTATTTAGAATTTTGGTTCTCTGGGGAAGAAAACCCCAGACCTGCTCTGGCCCGGAAAGAAGAGGATGACTTCATGAATTCCTTTTTCTTGTCTTGCGCATCTCTCTCCACATACATACCTGTTTGACCAAGACCGACATTTGAAACAGTGTAGGTCCCCACACTAAAGGCTATTTTTTGCATATGGTTTAAAAGCTTCTGAGAGGGAAAAGCTAGCTTAGACTAGCCAAGAGTATTCTGATTCCTGCAGCAAAAGAAGCCTGGCATCTCTCCAGGCAACCCTTATAAGCAGATCCTAAAAAGGCACCGACCGCTGATTTTAAAAACCACAAAACCGCAAGAGTTAAATTAATTTAAGTTTTGACTTAGTTTGTCCTGAAAATTATTTCTCTCATTAGACCAGACAGTCATGACTTGAGGTTGCTTAGAATCTCTAATGCCTACATACAAATACTCCAAACTAATCTGAATATGTACAGCTCTCCACAAGGTCAAAGAGGCAATATAATATATGAACTTTCAGCTGTTCTTGGAAAGTAAGATCAATTACTCATCTTCATAGCCACTTATAAATTATCGTAAGTAATACCACTTCAAAAACTTCAAGGTGTTCTTTGCTCCAGGAGGAAAAAAAAAATAAAAAAAAAATCCAACATTTGAAGTTTGAAAAGAATATTTCATACAGATGCCAAGAGCCAAAACAGTTTTTTCTTCCCTAAAATTTGTCATTATAGTTAATATAAGACAGATGGTAGCTAATACAAATAGATAGGGGGAGCTGCATTAATTCTCCATGATAGGCTTTCCTCCATCACTAAAATGGCAATGCAGAACTCCAGAGAACCACCTCTGCTCCATGGTACCCTTCAAATGGAAGAAAGAGGTGGCCAGGGCCATGTCTGTGACTCCTGCTCACAAGTGCTACATTATCGTAATCAATGTCTACAAAGCCCTTGCAAATGTTTGGGTAAAAGATGCTAGGACATACTGAGTGTGAATATTGGCCACAATGGAGAATTTGTTACTGCATGGTATTATTTTCCAGAAGCTCAACACTGTTATGGAATCAGACTGTCAGAAGTAAGTGAACACTTGCCAGCAACAGCAAGGAGATCTTGGCTAGCTCTACTCCAAGCTTTCTTTCTAATGCCATTTCCCAGTAACACATTTCCTTACAGCTGGCCTCATCTAGACTGTCATGTTTGTGAGCAGGATTTCTCATTTGGCGTTCATGCTGCAGCTACCCCATTACAAGTCTTCCCACTCTTACAAAGGATGCAAAATGCAGTAGCTGTTCCACAGAGGCACATATTTTTGGGGTTCTTCTGAATGCCACTAAAAGCCTGAATGGTTAGAAAATAGCATTTAGCAGAATTTAATTCTTCCTGTAAGGAGACATGGCATTCAGCTAACTCAAAGCTCTTCAGCAGACTGTCTAGGGGAGTTTGTGTGCTCTTCTGTTGGGAAACACCTCACAAACATCGGTGCTTTTCACATCCTGGCCACCAGTCAGAAAGGCTCTGTTTTAAAGTGACTCCAAAGCAGGCAGTCTGAGTTTTCCTGCAGGTGTTATTTAGGCAATGCGCAGGGGAAGGGCTTTTTTCCCCCAATTTTTGGTTTATGAGGGCAAGTAGCAATTCAACTTTCGATAGCAGCAGAGTCAAAACTATGGCAGCACCTGGGAGCTGACAGTGCCCTGAGCACTCTGTGTGTGTGCCTGCTAATGGAAGAAGCCTTATCACTCTTTCAGAGTGATTACTAACAACCCTAGATCAAAACTATAGGTGTGATCAGGCTGCAGTAATAAAATGTTACTTGGATTATCAAGAAATCACAGTTCAAAGACTGCTGAAAAAACCAAACAGGGTTGTATCAAGGATCCCCAGATGCGCTATCACAAGATGACAGCAGAAGCCTTAATACTGCAAGCACAGGACAGCACCAGAGTTTCCAGGGCTAAAAATCACAACTCACCAATGGTCAGCTACTGGTCACTAGGAGATTGCAACCTTCGGAGCTGCGTAAAACCGAGTTTAGGGAGAAGAAAGAACAAGTATCCAACATGTAATATGTACCAGATACCACAAACGTGGATATAAGGTGGAACTGTGAATGAATGAGGAATGGGCAAGTAAATACAGCAGACATGCAGACAACATTAACAAATATATAAAAGTGATCAAAGGCAAACCCAGAGAAGGAAGAAACTCCTGCCATCAACATGATACTCCTCACTTTAGAGATCTTGGGACACAGATGACTTGCCACTAACAACCCCCACCCCCTGAAAACACGCACACTTGCTCTGTCTCCCTAAAGAAGATTTGTGATGCTGACCTCAGGACCCAGAGGTGCATAGAAGGATGAGCACAACATTGGAGAAAAGAGATACAGGAACTGCATGTATGACAATTTGAACTGTATCATCACTGAGAATGAGCTGCAGTACTTGAATAATTTGCCTGTAAGTGTTAGCATCATTGGGACCAATACTACTACTTTGACATAACTGCTAGGACTTCAATTAGACTAACGATAAATTCTTGGCTTTACATATAGAAAGGGTTTCTAAAGCTCATGTTAACTGCATGCGGTGTTTGCTCTGATGCCTTGCTCTTGAGGACTGCCATTAATACAGTGCAAGAGTTGACAGAGAATTTGGCAACCAAGGCTGTAATTACAATGCACATTGCCAAGCACTGCTCCACACCGGGCTGCTTGGCATGTCACCCCCGCCAGGCTCCTCAGCATAAAGGGCTCTTGCAACGGCATTCCCATCCTTGCCCTGTTACAGCAGCTTCCACCTTCCCATCAGCAAGATGGAGATGTTGCAGTATATCACTAGAAAATGCTCCTTTTTCACAAGCACAACTGGCTACCAGTACACTTTCTGTATTACCTAGCTTTTTAGGCATGAGAAAAATGCTGGTCAAACAGAAAAAAATTCATTCTGGAAGAAAATGTAGAATATAAGGGGAGGGGGTATGGACAAGACTGATTCATGTTACGTCCATAAAAGAAGTCTGATCCCATTTTACAAAAGCAGCTATTGTCCTTTCCGATATGTACCCAGTGTACCAACACAGCATTTAATCCAATTAGATTTTATTCACCATTAACACCTGCAGCAAGGAATAAAATCTGGAACACCGCTTTCACTCTCCAGTCCAATTCCAGCATGGCTTGAAAGTGTCTTCAACTCTTCCTGAGCATTTGCATTCCCCTTATCCTCAGTAGCTGTGTCCCTGCATCTCATTATTTTTACAAATGACTATGTGCCTCCCAACAGGCTGTGCAACCCTATCTGGTGTTCGCAGCTCAGCAGAATGAAAATAGGTCATTTGACCCTGGAGACAAATGGGGAAGGAGGTGACAACTCAACAAAGACACCTTCCCCATTCATCCTGAACCAATGCCATAAAACAACATTCAGGATGTGGTGTGCAGGGCTGTCCTGCTGCAGGTAGCATCTCCCGGCACAGGACAGCCCTGGCTGCTGTGGGACTCTGTGCGCTCCTTGCAAGGCACTGGGTACCACTCCTCAAGGATAACCACCAGCCACCAAGTTAGCTTCTTTGTCTCTACGGTTCCCTACCTGTTGGAGAAATGCCCACGGGTTGTGCTGCATGAAGTTATGCAAGGAGCCGTCACTAAAATGATAGGGCATATGGCAAAATACAGTGGGAGAAATGAATTCTGACCCATATCCCGTTCCTCAGAAAGCCAGCATCAGCTCATCATCGCATCCTTTTCTGCTGGGCCTTGCTCCAGGCATGTTCCACAGGATTAAGTTTACCTACAGGTGCATTTTGCTCTATATTGATTTTTCGTATGAAAGAAAGCTAAGAATTAAGCTAGCAAAGACTAATCTCTTAACTCTATTAAATTAGGCCAGGGTAGATTAAGTTAGTAGTTCACATTTCTGAGGCTAGACATTTAAATCATGGCTCTAAGGTGAATTCTTGTGTGTACTTGCTTGGCTTAATATCAGGAACAGAATTTAAACATCTCCACTTGAGGTTTCTTATTTAATACACCAAGGATTTAATTAGGAAGATGGGAAATTAGAAAGAAGAGTTTTAACTGGCTCTCAGGGCAGGGGGTGAGCAGGGGAAAAAATAATTTAAAAAATCAAACATTTCTTTTCAAAACAAATACACCCAGCATGCGGTGGGGTGGGGAGCTGACAGAGAGGACCGGCCATTGGGACATGCCATCCCGAGTGGCCATGAAATGCCACCCACTGCCTACCCAAAGTCCATGATGCTGTCTCACTGGCCAGGGTAGGAAGGTCTCATCCTGCACGGGCATCCTCACTTTGCTGGGCACCTTTCACTAAGTGTGCCAGGTAGTGAAGCTACTTTCCTCAGCAGGAGGTAGTTTACATAAGAAATAGTTCAAAGATAACTGCTGCTCAACACCAGCAGTTGCTGCAGGAAGGAAAAAAAATTAACTGGGAGGTGTGATGTTGGCTCTTCAGCTGCAGATTTACTATCTTTCAACAGAAAACAAGAATATGACTTTTGAAAATGCAGCAAAGCCTAGTGGTTTATATTCACTGTAAATTTTTTAATTGCTGCTCCCCATTTTTCCTTCCCAATCCTGAATTAATACATTGTCATTAAAAAACCAAACAAAACTCCAAAAGACAACTGTACAATTTAGAAGTTTTGTGGCAGTGTTTGCAAATTGCTTTTCTGGGCATGCAAAACACAAAATAAGGCATGATCCTGTAATCAGGAGGCACCTACCCCCTGCCGCCAAAGGCAGAAGCATTTGAGCTTCCAATAAAGTATATAGCAACTACACACAAAAATGTGTGACTGTGCAGGCACACAAAGAGAGGAGGAGAAGAAGGAGGAAGAGGACGAAGAAAAGGAGGAGGAGGAGGACAAGGAGGAGGAGGACAACGATTAGGAAGAAGGGTCCCTGGGTGGCTGTCGAATACAGAAACTGAGCAATCTGGTTTGAAATCTCTGCCTTGCCTTGTGTTCCCTTTGTGAGCAAACCCCTCCCTGCAAAATGGGGATAACCCCCTCCGCAGTGCCCCGGGAAGGCGTACAGATCACCATTGTGGCAGGGCCAGGCTTCTTGCTCCTTTGTGAAACGGTTCTCCTCAGGCTTACAGCAAGATAAATATTTCACACCCTTTTACACGGGGAAGGATCAGAGGTGAAAAATGGGGGAATAAAAAAAACAAATCTGAGGTTAAGTCACGTGTCTTGGAGAATATACCAAGATTTTTGCCAGAAGCAGAATCCAGGGCTCAAATGTCCTGTTTCTTCCCATGCTAGACAGAGCTGCCTCAATAGATAAAAGAATGTGGAAAGTAACAAACAGCCATTTATTTTATGGGTTATTGTTAAATAATTTGGGCATTTGTACCACTACACTACTTACAGTACACTGGTCTGTCCTTCCAGACTAGTGTTACCCATCCCACTGATACTTGCCTCATCAGGGCCCCATATCTGTAAGCATTCGGACACTGTGATTTCCTCACTAGTTTTAAGTGGATAAGCAACTTACTAATTATCCATTGTATTCCAATAGAGTCCTGGGTACAGAGTCATGAAATGAGACCTTACTGTAGTAGGTACTTCACAGAGCAGAAAGTGGTTTACAGCAATTATTGTGGTGAGGCTCGGGAGAATCAAAAATCACCACCCATGCCTGTATCATCCTTTGATTTATAATGTGTTAGCTCATTGGGTGAACATTTAGAGCTCCTAGTTGTGACTCAATCTTCAGCTCTCATCTAAATGCTTGACAGAAAATACACAATACTACCACCTCTCTACTGTGCACAAATATTTGCCTAGATCACTGCTACCAGGTTTTCTTTTACTCTGCATCTAGTGTGGATGTTTAGACCAACAATGAAGTGATTGCAGAGAGCTTGTAAATCACTATAAAATATGAATTATACTTATTAATCCCTCCTTTGTACTGAGTTTGGACTCAGTGGAGCATTGGTAACTGATACTTCATAGGCTTTAAACAATGTGTCCATCCATATGTATGTAGTATGTGATAGTGGGCACAGATTGAAGATAAATCTGTGACCAGGCACACAGCATGGGAAAAACACCATGCCATGCTTGATGGGACCATCTGGCTGTACTGAAGATTCATACTGCTGTCTGACACCATCACTCTCCAGAAGCTAGCACTAATCACAAGACATTACCGCTGGCCAAAGAAATGCAATTCTCTTTTCCTTTGGCTCTGCCTGTGGCAAGTGCGGTTGGTACCAGTATCACGCCATCAGGAGAAGCTCGTCAGCCTTTCCCTGTAGATATCTTTCCTGCTGCAATTGCATAAAAGCACCATATGGACAAATCACTGCTGGTGGCAATGGACCCTGACAACTGCCTGGGTGCAGCAGCTCTGCCATAAAGAGAGAGCTTTTTGCCTTACAGCCTTCCCTCCCTTTATGTTGTGCTGCTGGTGCTCAATGGGCAGCCCAGGGGCAAGCTCTGCAGCAGAGGCCAGCACCACACTGGTGGTGAGGCTGGAGAGCTGCATAAACTGCATATAGTTGAAAAAATATTTGGAAATCCTTTTTGTATCAAAGATATACAAGATCTTCCCTTGTTAATGAGAAACTCAATAGCATATGGACAAAAAGAACTCAGCATACTGCTCTTACTAGCAAAACCTTTGGTGGTGGGGAAGTTTAGCATACTTTTTACCCTTGTAGAAAAAAATAGGGAGGAGTAGCTGGACAACTGTTGTGATGAAATTAAATACTAAATTTACTTCATTATAAATAAAGTTCTTCATCCTACCTATTTATGCAAAAACTTATTTGCACTGCTACCTTCGGTTTCTTGAGGGGGAAAGGGAAAAAACTGTTGTGGCAGGTTAATAGGGGTTGGCTTCATTTATGAGAAAGTAATGAAAGTAACAGCAACAATTTAACAGGACGGATGTTATTGATGGGAAGAACACTTTGGAGCATGGAAATGAGGAGAAAGGCCTTTACAAATCTAGTTTTCTTTTCAATACTGGCTCTACCTTCTCTGCTGCAATTCCTTTAAATTTCCACTGCCTCCATACCCCTCTCTTACAAAACTATGTATCTCCTCCTTAAAGTTATGTAGGGTTTGTGCAACTCTGTGTCAGCTGAAAACCACTACACTCATTGCAAAGCACCAATTACCCAAGTATGTTGTGTACTTTATTTATTTTTCAAGAGCTCTGTGCTTTAGGATCTGCTAAGGCTGCACATTTCTGTGAGTCAAAAGGCTCTCAAATACACCAAACCAAATGAACCAATAAACTCATCTGTGCTTGAGCTTGCCACAGACATACAAGACATTTTCTTCCTCACAGTTCAGCTCTTCCTGCCCTGGCCCATGTGATGACGTGTATGGATGCTCTCTCTAGGTCAGCTCTTTAATCCTGATGTCAGCAGATGGCTGATGAGTGATCACAGCTGATGATGAGGCCCTCAGCTCCTGGTAATGAACTCTGTAAGCATTTTAACGCACTTGGGCAGCCAGACCAAGCTGTCTGTGAGTAGGCTGGGTGCATCTGGGGCAAATAGCATCTTCACTTGCATAGCTCCAAATCCAAAAGCATCAGATGTATTAATGGATCTGCCTGCATACAACTGCCCTCCTCTGCATTTCATGGCTTATAAACTATTAAAGTACAGCAGCTATAACTCATTTTGAATGGCACCTTATTCACCAGAGCCACCATACTTCCTACAGCCTTCACAGTCCAGCCTTACAGACTAATATCACAGCCAAGACTAGCACTGCCAGTTCTATGGACTAGAAGAAGTAATGACATTTATGAATTTAACAAACAGGACAGAAGTTATGAATTTAAAGATCTGGGAGCCAGTCTTGAGTTATGCAAAATACATTGAGTTAGGTATTCACAAAATTGCTTCAGCATAATTGTCAGCACGTGGATTGTTTGCAAACAGCTAGCACAAACTACTTAGTGTTAATCATTTGTTCCGTGACATAGTTAGTCATGCACTATTTCTGCTTCTTGAGTGGGTGATTGTATCCTCCTAAAGGAGAGGGTAAAAACCAGCAAAAATGAAGCACGACCTGGGAGTTTAACATGGATAAGTGCTTGTGATAAAATATGAAAGCGTCATGTCTCACTAATCTCAGCAAGATGTTTGCGTCTATCCATCTCCATGCAAATAATCTGTGATGACTCTGCAGAGTCTGGTGAACCAAGCCTGGGGACAAGGAATTCACATTGACTATTTTTGGCACTATGATTCTTTTTAACTCTCTGAACAGGGGAAGTGTTGCAGAGGAGTATCTAATTCCTGCAGACAACCTGAAAGGAAGGGATGACAGACCACACCTGTCCTATGAGTTTGGCAAGAACATACAAAGCTGCTGCCTCTCTCTGCAGGAAATGGTACTGGTTGAGGGAGAGAACCTGTAATTAAAAAATCACAAAAAATGTATATTCCCTGAAGAAATAGGAATGTATATTTTTTCTTTCCCCATTTCAGTTTTCTCTGTTTACATGATGCTAGCACTTGAATGCAAATCTTGGTCAGTTTTCCAAAAGATAAATTATACTTCTGCACATTTCAGTGACCTGGGATGGAACTAAGGAAGGTGAAAAACCATAAGCTCTGAATTTTGTTGTAATATTGCTTTGATATTTTGCACTGACATGGAGGCTTAACTGCCCCATCTGAGCAAAAGAACTAAAATATTCTGTAGAACCCCCTGTTTAAAACCTTTACCAGGTACCACTCTGAATATCAGAATGTATTATTAAGAAATTAGAGTTGAACAGCCAGCCAGCTGTGAGAATAAAAGGGAGAGAGAGACACTCACAGAAAGCAGGATCTTCTGTGAAAGGTTTGCTTTTCTTTTCTGAAAGGTAAACAAAGTTTGGAGACCACTCTTAAAAGACTGAAGATTTTATACATGCTTGAGCATACTGATTAACACACACACAGACTCTTAAACTCGGGGCAGGGGGACACACACACCAAAGAGGTGTGAAGGCAAGCGTAGTTACCCCATCAGGAGGGCAGCATCGGTCTCCTGGCCCATGCCATGCGACTGGAAGCACTGCTCAGGTCAAATAAAGTCCTCTGCAAAAAAAGATTTCGTGCACCGCAGGGAACTTGTTTTCTGGGCTGGCTGTTTCTTCCTGTCACCACTAATACTCTTAAAAAAGGATGGATGCTGCAGAACCACACAACACTTCCAATGGTTACCACATCATCATTACATTGGGCAGTGGTCAAACGTGCACGCAGACTCAACGCATCATTTAGAGACAGGCAACAGGTTGCTGTTGATTTTGACAGCCTTGGACAACTTTTGACTTACCAGAGGAAACTTCGACAAAGCAAGGAAATTCTGCTGGACTTCTCCACGTCTGGACTGGTAGACCAGTAATGATTCCAGTACTCAGCCCAGCATATTTTCCCATATGTTTTTAACTGTGTTGGAGAAGACTGAATTTCCCATTTGAGTCCCCTGTTCAATGGTCAGACTGCATACTCATTCCTCCCCCTCTTACTGACAATAGTAAGCCATTTTGCTTCTTATTATTCTCTAACAAGATTGTAATAATTTTGTATGACTCTCAGAAGACATGCATTTGCTCTCATAGTGCTGGCATAATACAGATCCACAAAAAGATGAATTGTCTGAATTATTCTTGATCTTAGTGAATGGCTTCCTATAGATTTTTAAGTGAAGGGAACTCTCCGGTGAAAATAAGGCAAAGTCAGGTAAAATTAAAGGTTAAAGTTGATAGAAGTGTTAACTTTGCTTATAAATACAGTTTTAATATCACAGCAACAAGCCACAGATGCTGTTGGACTAGTTCCTCATCCTAAGCAAAGCCATACCACACTTAAGTGAACAGGAAGTCTGAATATATTGGTTTGGTTTTTTTCATGATGGGAATTGCATCAGAAACAACACATAGATACTCACATGAATGAAATTATTCACTTCAGCTGTTCTTGTTCTCCTCAACATTTGCTTTTCATGAACATTCCAGTAATCAAATTACACTAGGACAAATGCTTATAGAAAATGAATACCAAAACCAAACACTTGAAGTATTTGCCAGTTCCAGCTTCCATGTATATCGCCAATTTCTGTGTTTATCAGATGGGAAGAGAAAAAAAATAACCATGCGTCTTAGCTAAACAACCAAAACCGTATCTCAAGCTGGTCCCTATTCTAAGCCAGTGAAGTAAAAGGAAGCACTTTCTTACATTTTTTGAAAGGCTCTGGGATGCAGTTATTCCTAATGCTTATATTGTTCGTGTTTGCTCGCTCCAGAAATTTCAGGTGGTTTTCAGGCAGAAAAAAAATGTCTGTGATTATCAGATGTATTATTCACTGCGAATTCTCACTTCATTTTCATCTTAAGTACACTTCTGGGAGGGGAATACAAGAGCAGTACGATGTGGGCAACAAGCTCCCATTCTCTGTCAAGGAAAGCATCTTTCTTATGCTAATCATGTGGTATGCTGTATCCCACCATAGGTCTCAGTTTGCAACTTATTCTTCTGCTGTAAACCTGTAAGGGTTGTGAATGCCCAAGGAGGACATCACAGCACAGCTAACTTTCACGTAACTACATGTTACATATTTATATGCACTGTCAAAATGGTGGGAAGATATGAAATTGAGTTTCACTGGAATCTAGCAGGCTGAGCTATTTATAAATAAGTGTCTTATTTTTGGTGCTCTTCAGAGAATGTGATGAACAGTGAGTGATGAGCAATTTATGTTGCTGATCATTTGTATCACAATAGAGCCTTGCGGTCTTTTTCTGGAGTCAAGACTGTTAATTTAGGATCTGTATTATCCTACAGTGCAAGACAGGACCTCAGAACAAAGACTAATGGGCAAGATTAAGAAAGGGTGGAATGAGCGTATCACCCTGAAAATGGAAGAGTAGGTAGAAAGTGGTGTAGCTGAAAAAAATCTGAGGGTTCCTAGGGATTCTCGCCATCAATATTCAAAACAGACTGATCACCCATCTCTCTCAAAAGAATTTCTCAGTGTGAAGGAATCCTTTCCCACAGGTATTCTGCACTGAAGGATTTTCTATTTATACAATGAAAGATATCATTAAACGAAATATGGCATAATGAATGTGAAATAAATGCCATTAGAAGGACTATGTGCTCTAAAGAGATCTTAGGGGTATAACTGAATGAAAAAAGCAGGTTTTAACTAACAAGCGTGTAAGTATCCTCTACTATGTAAATAATTCATGTGTATAAAAAGATGATCATAAGGGTGACTGAATAATCATAATTTTGGCTTCCCTGTGTTGACTGCTGATGCAAGATTCCTAATCAGAGGCCACAAGAGTATTGTTAACTGTACCAGCTTATTCAGCCTATTTCTATACTGATACATTGTGATATGAAATTTTAAAGAGGTGATTAATAGGTGGTTTTTTTCTTCCCCAAATCTCCGGGGAACAAACACTGATGCTATGTTTTATCATTTCCCCCACATTAGCTCTGCAGTAGACAATTTTACAGATGCCAGTGGGACTTCAGCATAAGCTGCCCCTCTGTGTGGTTGGAAGGTAGCTGGTAACGGCAGCAGATCATCTGCCTGCCACACCAGGCAGTGCAATTGGTTTTGCAGAAATGGCAATGAGGGGGCATGTGGGGATCATATAGCACCACATCACCTCCTTCTGTGGTCCTTGAGCAAGAAAACAGCACTAAAAGTTACTGGTGCAGGTTGTGTGCTTGCTGGATGACTGGGGAAAGAGATGGCAGAAAAGCAGAGCCTTCCTTCAAACCATTGCTTGATTTTGTACTCTGGAAATAAGAATAAGTTCCTGGAAACTCCTGTTCGGCAAGTGCATCATGGTGCAACAACCTCTGAAGTTTTCATGTCTCAAAGCTTAAACCAAATATAATCAATGCTTTTTGCTTTAACTATTTATCTATGTTTGCCTCAAGGCTGTTATTGGGTATGTATTTGTCCCCTTGGAGCTCTATAGTTTATCACCTATCACATACAATTCAAACAGAGGAAACCCAGACACACAACTCTTTCACCTTGTTGCCCTTCCAATGTAGGAATCAAATCAACTCCATGGTATTAGCGCACTAAGAAAATGTAAATCACAGCTAAAGCAGTTTCAGTACACTCTCAAAAGAGGGCAACTATCGGCTCCAAGTAAAGGTTAGATCTTATTTTTCCCATGTTCTGATGCTTATGTTGAGTACAGTAAATTCTTAAAAACAACTGTTCCCCTACAGAGAGCTGTTTAACTGATATACATGTGAGCCTTAAACGCTGAGAAAGTGATAAATAATTATGCTTTCATCTAAAATAGCACTGGAAAATTATCAAACTGTGAACTCATAATACTGACTTTTCATCTGATTTGCAAAAAAAAGTTCTTTTTAAGCTGGTTTGAGTGAGTACGCTATTAAGATGAGTGTAATGTAACTGCTTTGTAGCATCACTGAGAGAGCCTGGTGCATAATACAGCTGCTCTTTGTGGCTATTAATTGCTAGGTCTAATAGTCTTTCCTTGCAACAAATGCAAAATTTCATTTTTAAAATCTCAGTTTATGCTTGAACATCTATCTCGTCCTTTAACTCTGTCTCAAGTTAAAAAGCCTTGTAAAATGTCTTATGAACAGCATGGGCAATCATTTCCTTAGTCTTAAAAAAGCTGGAAGTGGAATAGCACGCCTTTAGGGAAATACTAAGAGATTAAAATATGCCTGTGCAGCATATTCATAGATTTTTATAATGCATTTCAAATACTTTCCACATTGTAAAACAGGCTTTGGAAACTATCATCACAGATGAAAGGTGGTGAAGAAAAAGTAATAAAAATACTGTAGCAAGAAAAGGAAAAAATGGTGCCTGCTCCTGAATTCACTAACATTTCATTTCTCCTATATAATAATAACAATCTAACGATCACAGTAATTTCCCCATTTACTATGCCTTAGTGGCAGGTGAGGGTGCACCTGTATTCACGTTCACTCTTCTCCCCCTCATTCTCCACCTCCCCATCTGCTGCCTGCAGCCATGGAGATTCAGGTGACTGAAACATTTCAGATAAAAGTTAATTAGCCAGCAAGCTGCACACCAGATCTTTTCAAACCGGTGCCAAGTGGAAACCTTCCAGGCAGACCCTGAGGCCTCTCCCAGCTCACCACTCCTGCAAGGGTGCAGTCCATTGCAATGGAGACTCAATGCAGCAGGGTGCATCAGAGAGGTTCAGCATCATCTCTCAACATCTCTCTGCTAATGCACTCACATACCTCACAGAGACAGGGATGGCTGCTTAACACGGCAGCGGTACACACATGCTCTCTGCTTATACCAACAGGGTATATATATATACAGGGGTGCAAGATGCTCATGAATGGCTGTATTGTACTACACTGTGGGGAGATGATACCATAAGCTCAGGACAAAGTGGTGAACATCAAGCCTGAACAGAGATACGTTTTGAAACCCTGCCTACAGCCAAAACCAAGTCGCAAGGCCAGCTGCACTTAAATGTTTGGTTGCAACGCCCTGCAAAGGTGGCAGGTAACAATTACTGTGGCTTACTGTGGTTTGTGGTAAGCCACGCTGTCAAGTCCCTTCTCAGTTCTCCATGTAGTTGTCCACGATTACCAAGAGTAATGTTAGTAGCTAGATGTGACAGCTGTGAAGCACTTGGGGCCAGATTGTGAACTTCTTAGTCACACTGACGAGGAGTCCCTTGCACAAATGGTTTTGCTGGAGTGTGACTCCCTTAATAAATGAATCATCTGTCATTGCTGCCTACTCAGGCTTAAATCTTTCTCCCAGTTCTGCTGCTACTTCCACCATCTGCACATCCTCTCCCCATGGTGGTGAGAACCAATGTGGCTGACTGACAGTGTGTTTGGGAAAACGTGGAGACCTTCAGGGCCAGACCAGAAGTAAAGAATAGTCCCTGATGTCCAAAGCTGCAATCCAAAATCCACTATGCCTGAACTTGCTCCCATTTATTAGAAAATCCCTTTTGGGTACCTATTGGTATGATGCTGCATGTATCCAAGAGACCTTGGTCCATCTTCTGGTGCTCTGAAATGCTGACCAGATGTCTGACCCCACGTGCACAGTGTCAAGTGGGACTGTCTCCTGAGATGCCCAGGTGCATCTCTCTTCCTGTAATTCTCAGCACCAAGGAGGTAAAAAGACTTCCACTAATTACACTCGCCCTCCCCAGGGCCTCGCACCCTTTGCAAAAAGTCCCTCTAGCAGCAGCAATAAACTGCAATCTACCTTTGATCTAATCCCTATTCCTTTCACTCCTTCCTAGATGTTGGCTTAGCAGCTCTCTGGGAGGTCTGCACTATTTTTGGGGGAAGGATTACTCACTGGAAGTTAAGTGTCCTTAGCCAGGGATCAAGACAGCCCTGCTAATTCAACCCTGTCTTGGGCAAGCTGTTTTGCTCTGTGCTTGGTGAGCCCAGCTCTTTGTACAGTACTTTCATGTAAAATTCAGTTCGCTTGTTTTTATGGTTCTGGAATCACAAAAAGTAAAGAGACAGAGAAGGGCACCTCTTCCTTTTTTTCTCAGTTCATTTTATTTTCTCCTGCTCTCTCCCTATATCACTGACATTTATGTTTCTAGTTTTCTTGCTTCCTTTTCTTGTTTTCTTCCCTCTTTTCTCTGGCTCCTTTCCGCAATTCAGAATAAACTGCAATGCATAGCTATTGGTATTGCAGTAAGATTTGGTGTACTCTCCTGTTCAATCAGACTGAAAAGATGATCCTTGCCCTCTTTAAAAGCCCTTCAGTATGCTACAGAAACGTGGATTTATAGCCTGACTCTTTTGTGAAATAAAAATCCTAGATTTTTAAAAGAAAATGTGCTTTTTCCAGTTTTCTGCTAATCACAATAAATACATAAATTCTAACCATGCTATGCCTGGATTTTTTTCATATTAAAAAATTACATGGAAATCCACAGAGGAAAAGAATAGAATGTGAGATAAACATTTTATTTGATGGCTTAGAACTGTTGCTAAATCCAACATAGCCTAAAGTTCTACTATTGTGAGTTTTCAGTATTTCATGAGTTTAAATAGTAACTAACTCATTAAATAGACCCTAGATGAGAACATTTGTAAGTAGTCTTTGAATTTCATTGTGAGCATTGAATTGAATAACATATAGCATGACAAGATCCTTGGCTGTTTTCTAATTTCCATAGCTCTGCTTCCATTTTAGTGGAAAGATGGGGTGCTTTCTCTGGCTTTTGTGGGCAAATTCTTGGGGGAGGTTATACTGAACATGCCAACTTACATTTCTAGAGAGTGTTTTCTTTGTTAATAAACTGTTTAGTAGCATAACTTTTGTATTCATACAGTACCTGCCAGTAAATTGTCTTTAAATTTGAATTTTTTGGCCAAATTTTGATTTCTACTTAGTGAATAAAGCCAAGTATTCCTTGGTGTTTCTTCTGATAATGCACATCATTCAGTAAAGTAATAATCAATGATTTAACCCTGTCATAGTTTAATCACTCATTATCCACATGAGTTGGTGCAGTGTATTATGAAAGACCTCTTCTAGGCTACAAAGTGAGGAAGACATTGTTTTATGAACAGCCAGAACAGCAAAAAACAAAAAAGAAAACATCATGTATGGTACTGAATTCAGTATTAACTCAGCTTTTTCTGCATCAGAGAAGCAGCACAAGATGAGGACTGAGAAAATCTTGTTACTAGCCAGCTCAGGTATTTTTTCCAGAATCCAGTATGCTATCATGAGTAGAGCGAGGAAGGAGACTGATAAACAAACACACATCAAACTACAAAGCAGGTATCTTTGCTTTTGAATTTCCATAAGAATTCAATATAGATATTTGTTTTTCGTTTACGTAGGAAATGTCTACTGGTATAGTATTTAAGTACAAGAATCACCTTCCCTGAACCCCTTTCCCAAATCTTAACTCTTTACCACCCTTTTCAAATGGAATTGAATAATTTTAAGTTATAACTTAAAATACAACAGAACTTATGAAGTTGACTACGTGATTTGATAAAACTTGACAGAACTGGATGTACTTCAAGAACAAAGTGATTATTGGCATAATTTTATCTAAGGATTCCCAGAATCAGATACCCTAAATAATTACAGATTCAATGCACATTCTAAATCTGGATAATAACCCCTTGTTGTATTTGAGATAGATTGCTCACTGTTGACTTGATGCCACTCAAACAAAGAATCTCTGGTGCACATATGTATTTCAAATAATGCTGCACTATCCAGTTTCAAAGTCTGTAGCACTTGTAACACCCTAACTTTGAAATAAGCAGACATTCAAGCACGTCCAACATTTCCTTAAATAATAATTGCCAGGAAAAGAAAAATGTACACAAAATTATGGATGATGAATAACACTGTGAATGGTGGTTGTGCAAACCAAGCCTTACAACTTATATTACAAATTACAAATACTATAAAAAAAGAATACCTTTATGCTATCCAAGCTAAGTGTTGAATAAACTTAGGGAACTTTAAGAAAGAAGCTTGCTATAAGATTTCACTGAGACTTGGGTGGTAAGAAACACTAAATAACTTTCTAGTATTGCAAACAACTTCCAAGTCTTGAACTAATATGCTTGAAAACACTTCTTCACCTCAAAAATTTGCTCCTCCATAAGCAACAAAACACCTGGGAAAATAATACATTCTCATACCTTGAAGTGTCGTATACATTTACCATATAAATATACCGTTTACCATGCTAAAATATTCTAAGTTGCAAGATCCCTTAATTTCAAAAGCCCAGTGGCAGGATAGCAAATTCAATGGATTTCTGAGGGGCTTTCTTCCAAAGAAGAGGGGCTGGAGATAGTACTGGAAAAGTTCACCCCAGCAGAGTTCTGGCTCCTTCTGTCTCAACAGGATGTCAAAATTAAGGATCCAGAGAACTGAAAGTAAAAATACTCTCAGCACTTTCCTGCATTCTGAAAAAGGATGTTTTGCAGTCATGATGAACATCTCCTTAAACACTGTAACTGGAATAAAGAGACTGGTTCTTTTTTTTCTTTTCATTGCCCCATGTTTCTGAGTATGCAAAGCTTGTTGATGGAGGAACTATCTTTAAAGAAGTCCCCATGAGTAGGTAGGCTGCAATGTTCTGTTTTACATGACTAGATTCCTTTAGTCGTGTTTTAAATAGTGTTTATTATGAGTCTGACAGTTTAGGGGACACAGATGACTTCTTGTATTATCAAGTATTTGGATGTGATGGTCTTAGAAGTCTCTTCCAAACTTAATGATTCTATTCAAGGTCAGGTTGGACAGGCCTCTGAGCAACCTGGTCTAGTTGAAGATGTCCCTGCTCATTGCAGGGAGGTTGGACTAGACGACCTTTAAAGGTCCCTTCCAACCCAAATCATTCTATGATTCTAAGTGTGCAACACACAGAGAAAACAGACCCTGAGCATTAAACGAAAAAACACAAAATACAGAATGTGCCAATACAACTCCCAAACGTTATGCCAACACCACTTTCTCAAAACTTGAGGGCTTTCTGACCATGGACAAGAATATAAACAAGGACTCCTTTCCCTTCAACACACCATTTATCAACTTAAAGGCTTCAGCTGACAACACCATGAACTATGAAAACTACTTTCATAGCTGACAATGTTCAACACAGCACAGAAGCACAAGTAACACCATTCTCAAACTAACAACCTGAGGAAAACGTATGATATCAGAAAAAGCATGTGAGAGGCCGGAGACTGGATGTTACTAAACATTGCATAATTGCTTTTTAACAGAGGGACTGTTACAATGAGGAGACCTCTCGCATGATGCTAGGAACACAACGCTGCCAGCAAAATGTCAGTTACGCCTCTGAAATCTGTGTTTAAAAGAATTAATGACTCTACAGGATACCTGGCTACAGAGCAAAACTGTTAGTTACACAAAGCTTTTTTACATTAGCTGGCAATGTAAAAGGACTCTCATGTTATAGCAGATCTGTGGCCTAAACTGTGCAAGTTTCAATGGCTCCCTATGAGCAAAACTGCACAGAGACCGTTAGCTGAAAGAGAAGCAGCTGAACATTTGTTTGCACATCCTTTCAATTTCCATCCTTTTTTCCCTCAAGGCACCTCTCATAAACCCTCTTGAAGTGCACAAAACGTATAAGCCATACTGTCTATGCAGTGTGAGTTGAGGAGTGTTGGTGATTGCAGTGAAAGACTGAATACATATTCCTCATCTACACAGTAACTTTACAAACTTTAACATTTGGACTAGGTCAGATTAGCAATAATAGTTTGAATCACCAGAGCCTGCAGCCAAGCATGTGTTTTGCAGTCCCTCCTGGAAAATAAGATCTTTAATTTTTAAATTTTTTTTTTTTTTTTTTGCCAATCAAAACCACTTTTCTGCAAAAGTGCAGTTCTGGCTCAAAGGAGGAAAAAAATTGTCTTTGGGCATAGTTGGACAGAAGCTTTTCCACATCTCCATTCCCTTGCTGTAATTTCTGCCTGTCCTCATTGGTGCTTTGCATAGCCAGTGTCTTGCAGATCAGTGTGGCTTCTGCAGATACTGTACTCACAGTGGTATTCCTAGCTGTTTCCAGAAGGGAAAGATGTGTAATTCCCCACCGAAGGTGGTTTGATATATAGGAACTATAAAGCTGTTTCCAAAAGAAAGCTTAATTCCTTTAAAAACAAACAAAAAATTAAATGTTAATGGTCAGTTTCTTTCTACAGCATCTGTTTTGAGGCTGAGCTTGCTACTTCACCAGGAAATTCACTGTTTAACCTAAAACTCTGACTTGATTTATTTATTCTTTTGACCCTCTCTGAAGTCATAGCAGTAATCAGCACTGCTGCAATTCCAGTTCCTCAGGAAACCAGATAAAGCGCAGACTGGCTATGCAGGGACTGATGATTCAGATTTACTTTATTCTGTTTCACTGCTCTGAGAAGAGTCCTTTTCATGTTAAAAGACATCAGAGCTACTGATCTGTCTGAAACCCACTGAAAATACTCCCCAAGTTCTGAAGTTCAGAAAATGCTGCTGTACACACGACCTCGCCTGCATTTCTGATAGCATCACCTATAAAATGGATATTACAGGCTATTCTTCCCAGACTCTTGGCTCTGAACTGTAGTACTAGAAGAGGTTTCACTGTATTTATTTATGGTTCACGTTCCCTGGATCTTTTCCCTCTTCCATCCCTGGGAAAGTTATTAATGACGTTGGCAGCCTTGGAATGAAAAAATAAAGTGTGTTTCTTCCTAAAAACATACACAAGGTGACAAGCCTTGCCTCAATGGCACCAGTGCTCGTGAGCTGCTGTCTCCAAAATAATGAGGTGTCAAAGCTTCAGTGCAATTTGCATTCGTGTTAGTAGTAAAGAAATCCAGTGGTTTTTTGCTTGCTGAATGACAGTGTTAAATTGTTACTTTTGCTTACTGAGAGTGTGAAAATTTACTAGAGTGACAGGAAACTCGGAAAAGTAAACAGCTTTTTTTAGGTCACAACAGCATCTGGATTTACTGTCAGTATATGTTAGTCATTAAATCACATATATAAATGAAAATGAAAAAAAAAAATGTCACATTTTACTCTGTGTACCAACCCTTGAAGCCATGTGTGTGTTTTGCCACACACAATCCTGAACCTCCAGCAAAAGCTGTCCTTGTGAGAGAATGAATGCTGTACCACACTTTGTGACAGCTATTGTCTTGTGATTGTTAATTGTCATGGGGGAAAACTGTTTGATTTTTTTTTTTTCTTTTTAAGTTCAGGAGAGTAGAATTTAATGAGAAACAGACTTTTAAAGATGCTCGAATAACCACAAAACTTTTGAAAACATTCTAGGTATCCATCTGACTGTAGTTGCCCAGCTGTGACACTGTGGATTTCCTCTCTATGTTACACATTTGAAGTATATCATCAAATGCCATGGAGGCAACAGCCAGTATTATTGAAATGTATTTCAGTTCTGGATCCTTATTTTCCTTTTAATTTTAAGTACTTCTTTTTGCCATCTTAGGGAAGATTTGCTCAAAGATCAACATCTTTTTCAATTTCAGTGAATATCTGCTTATTATAAACTTCTGTATGAAGTAATTATGTTAACATTCAGCAGCAGTACAAACAGATGTGTACATTCCTGTCCCAGCGTAATGCGGAAAATGAGACCTTGTTAGACATTACTACCTTGAAACCATCCTAACAAAAATTCTGAATGCTGAGGAGAAGCGGCTTGAGACAGCATCTAGCAAATGTCGAGTTCGTTAGCATGTTTGCCGTGCTCCTCATATGGTGGACAGTGGGAAATGTTCTTCAAGAGCAAAGCAGTTTTGGGTCTGCTTCTACAAGGTGTGCTGCAGTGGTGTTTGGGAGGGAGGGAGGATTGCTCTGCCAAAGCATCAGTGGGAAGGGTGACCCCCGGGAGGCCAATGCTTCACATTTCAGAAGCAGGGTAAGATCTCAGTCTTTTCTTCCTGACTTCTCTTCTCTGAAAAATTGCATGCTGGGCCTATTAGCAAAATCTGTCTCACCTACAAAGATGTCATTTACACTTGCCTCCTCTAAAATTGCCAGTCGGTAGCCGTGGCCCATCTGTGGCTCTGGGGCTGTTAAGCCAGGAAGGTGGGAGGTCCATAATATGTTCACTTCATGCCAGTGCTGGCATGGGACTGTGAGTGACACAAAATCCCTGCCTGCAGCAGGTAGTAAGACACCAGAGGCTGCTGAGGCCAACATCTCCAGAGTCTCCTGGGGTCCAAGATGCTCTTGGAAATCCTGTAACTCTGGGAAGTATGTGAGGTAAGGCTGCTCGAGCATTGCCTCCAGAGTTAGCGTTAAAATGGTATTTATTATGTGAAGGTATGAAAAAAGAGTGTTCAGGAAGATGTCAGGCCCTCCAAGCCAATCTTTAGAGACTAATGTATTTGTATTACCTGCTGGCCTTTGAGTAAGGCTAAGATTTTTTTTTTAAACCCACAGAGCCTTGAAGAGTGATTTTTTCAGCTCAGCTGAAAAAAACCCAGACTCTATTCAGCACAGGTTCAATGTCAGCCATTGGTTTCACTGTCACTGAAGACAATGACACTTAAACGTCTGCTTAAGAACAGAGCCCTGATTTGGATAGATTGATCCAGTTGGCTCCCCACTGACAACAAAGTGAAAGTTAAGCAGGAGCTGTGAAGTCTGTGGAAAGAAGCAATGACTCTAACCCTCTGCTATATGCATTTAACTCATCTTGTGTCCTCAGGCAGCTTTGGATGAACTTCGACCCACCTTGCATGGAAGAGAAAATAATTCTGATTTTAACAGACAGAGAGCAAGGAGATGCTGGGTTCAGGATCTGGTCTTCAGAGAGCTTTGCCTATTGACTCCAGCACAACTGCGAGTGTAGCTGAAAAGCTGGTAGATGGAACTGAGCAAACTTTGACGCTATTGGCACCAAACATGCATCAATGGTGGCATTTGGTGGCACTGATTACCCTCGAGTTTCTGTATAAATCTACAAAAACCCGAGTTACATGGGTTTTGCTGGGGTAGAGAAAACTAGCTGAGTTCAGACCAGCATACAGCAGTCACACCTTCAATGACAGACTGGGAGCTGCCTAGCAGACTTTCTTCTCCTACCTTTTCTATCACAATCTAACACAAAAAATTACAGAAGTCTAACAGCGATCAAGGCTGAGTTATATATTTGCTTTTGCATATTAAGTTGGTAATCTTTTCTTCTGATTACAATTTGAGAGCAAAGTTGAGCTATCTCTTATTATATAAAACAAGTATTTCTCCTGGCTACCTAAATGGCAGCTTCTGCCATTTTACTCATGACTTCCCTTGCATGGGCTACACAGAATAGCGCATTTTCTTCCAACCCTTTTGCCTGAAGATGATTACTGGCAAATCATCAAACACATTTGCAGAATATTGAACTATCACCTTTTTCCAGAGTATGTAACACTTAAGTTGCCACCTCTGTGTGACAGAAAGTTTAGCTCCCCTTGGATATTACTACTATTTGTGCCTGACAGTCACACACAACGAATTTAGTTCATACTGTTTTAGGTACACAATCAAACACAGACACAGCCAGACTTTAGTTTCTACTACTTTAGTTGGGCAATTAGATTTAGCCAAAATCTGATCTAGCAGTGATGTGTGAACTAAAGAAAATCCTAATGCTTTAGATAGCTCAATGCAAAGCCAAGTTACAGTGAACAACTTCCTTGAGAAGTGTCATCTAGTGAACAACCCACAGTGCCCACACACATAGCACAGCATTTAGACAAGTAATAAATAAACACCCTGAATGCTGGTTTTAGCTTCTTTCCCCC
>JAOBAS010000072.1:9474176-9489134 GCA_025311575.1 Elanoides forficatus | reverse complement strand
GACGGTGTCTCCTCGCCCCCTCGGCTGGGGTCCCCCGCCGCTGCAGCGTGCTCGTCGGGAAAGGCAGCAGAGCCGGCTGCGCTCGGTGCCTTCCCCGTGCGCTGCTGCTTCAAACCGAATAATTTTTTCGACATGTGGGACCCGAGGTCCCTGCTCAGCAAGCCATGGACACTTTCTAAAATTGCTTTTATGACAGGACAGCCTTATGCTAGGAGGAAATAGGGCAGCGCGGAGGTGCGCGTCTGTGTGCGTGCCGGCAAGGGGGCTGTGGGAAGTGCCGTCCTTGTCTCGGTTCTGGTAATTGGGTTTAATCCTGGGCACTCGGGAGCCGCGCTCACCGTAGGTCTCGGACTTCAATACTCCGATCGGGGCACTGACACGCTCAGTGCTGTGTCTCTGGTGCGTGAGCGGTCTCCAGGATCTTAGGGGAAGCCCTCTCCCACAGCCACGCTGTCCATCAGAGGGGAAGCGATCCCACGGCTCTCCCCCGCGGCGAGGTGCAGGCAGCCTACCGACACGGGGGACGACCAGAGAGTTGAACACATTTTCTGCCGGTGGGACTCTGTCATCTTTCCCTGGCTGATTCAGCCCTGTTCGAATGCAGTGCAGTTTCCTGCTGTCTCCTGACCCACGTGGGAGGACAGTTTGAGACCTTTCACGCCTGGAGTGGTTAGAAACCTGTTGGTAACTTCTTCACAAGCAGTTTACCCTGACCTAGTGCTAGCTTTATTCTTTAACTTGAAGATGTCTTCCTCTCTGAATGTTAACCTTCTTCCCCCTTTCTTTGAGATGTATCTTCAGAGCGATTTATGAAGAAACATCACATGCTCCCTTTCTTTTTCTTCATTTGGTATGCACAAAATCTGTGTAGAAGGAAACACTTCATCGTGCCGTATAAGAGAGGTGGTCGCTACCCTCCAACAGGTCTGAACTGCATGTTTTCTAGTTTAAATTCACCTTTCTTGAGGGGAGGTCACCAGACGTGCACACAGTCTTCAAAATGAGGCCTTACCAAGGTCTTGAGCAGCTGTGCTGATATTTCTCTGTCTCATGTCCTTATCTCCATCATGTTATCACCTCATCATACCTGTCTGCTGTTACCATCTTCCAAATGACCTGCAAAGCTAGCGTTTCTGTCATACTGCTCTCTCTAAATCGATATGTGGTTGCAAAATTGGTTCCTAGATGGAAAATGATGAACAGCAGAGTGGTGGCCCTGTAGGCCAAGGCTACCTATACCAGCTGCTACGTGTACAGATGAGCTAATACTATGTTTAAGAGTTAATAACAATTTCCTGTTTTCCCTTTTCTTCTTCCTTTTTCTTCTAGTCTTATAATCAGTTTTTTATCTCTTGGTATCTTCTCTGATCAACCCAAGTTCTTCCTGTCCCTTTTCCTAATTTTTTTTTTTTTTAAGGAATGGATCGTATTAACACAGGTATTCAAAGTCTCCTCTGTTAGAAATAAGGAATTATTGGCTGGGAGAACTGGCTTCAAATATGGTAAATTTCACATAGTGCAGAGAAAAATGATTTTTTTTCTCCCCAAACCACAGGAGTTAGCTCTCAGGCTGTGAGGATGAGCTCACTTGAGATCTGTACAACCCCAGAGGCACTGTCTGTATTTGCATCCCTTTTGTCAGGTTTGGAAAAACCTGGTAAGCATGTAACGTCTCTGCTGTGCAGTTAGGTAATTACTAGTTTTCAAGTGGGAATTATTTTTATAAGAAATGGTTACTCTTCCGTGTCTTAACAGACAGCCCTAAATTGTCATTCATCTGCCGCTTCTTTATAGGAGCAGATCTTTCTCTGGCTTTAGGGCATGGGTGACACTAGTTTAAAAAAACAAGGGCTTCAGAAAATGTAATCAAACTTATTATTGAAACAGCTCTGAAAATTACAGAAGAAATCTCCTCTCCTCTGTTAAATATTCAACTGCAATAAGACCAGGCAGATCCGGGCAAGTGGATGGACCTCCTCTGAATCGGTTGTCACCTTGGGTAATCCTAAGTGCAGCAATGCTGGTGGCATTGATTGCTGGCAAATGGTGACTGCAGAAACTATTCATCCTTGATGGGTGGCTGAGTGTCACAGTTAAAGCTAGTGAAAACCCTTCAGCAATGAAAAATGCAGTAGGGAAATGTGTTTAAAATTACCGCTCGCTCGTATTTCTCTTGCTGCTCTTTCTGCTTGCTTGGCTCATTGTCATTTCTTTGAAGTAGGGTTGATTTGTTTGCTTTCTGGGCTGCAGAACAATTGTCCTGTGTGTATCACAGCAGCCTTCTGCAAGGCTTGTTCCCTCTGAGCAACTTGGTGTATTTGGAAGTAGGTTATCACCGTCCTTCTGTTCATGTCTGTATTGCTCTGCTTTCTTTGCTCTGAGAGAGAAGCTCCTTGGGCTTGCCAGAGCATGATAGCCAGATTGCTTAAACTCATGTTCCTCTGCCCCTTTTTCAGCCACTCACATTTTTAAAAATGCTCGAGTCACTAGCTGAAATGCAGGGTACCATACACTATCTCTCTAGCCTTGGAGAGGGTAAGGGATGAATTTTATTTTTTTTTCCTTTCATAACCATCATTGAAAACTGAGTATTAGGGAAAAATAAATCATTCAGGTAAAATTAATTCTTTTATTCACTAGGAATAAACTATTTTGTTTCTGTTTAGATGCCCCCATTTACCTAAATGCGGTTTCAAACATTTGAAAATGCTATGTTTTTCATTTGAATTGCCATCTCAAGAAAAAAAAAAAAAAAAAAAGTCGCCTGGATGTTCCTTACTTTCTGTCCTCCACACTCTTTTTCCAGCCAGAAGAAATTTGCAAATACTTTCAGATATCTAAAACTGCATGAAGAATGTTAAGTAGGGTGTTATATTTGAAAAATTTCACATTGCTGTAGTGCTCGTCTGGTGTGAATCAACAGTGCACTGGCTACTCCAGACTTACTCCTGCAAATATCCACCTGTGGGCAGGCCTGATGTTGAATCCAAACAATTGCTTCAAAGTCAAATTGATTTTCACCAGTGAGGGCTATGTGCTACTTTGCTGCCTCAGAAAAGAGGCTGAGACAGTTGTTGCTCCCTAAAGCAAAACTCTCATTTTGTTTCTTCTGGCAATATAAATTCAGACAAACTCTGATACTGTCAGAGGATGCTCAAAGAGTTGGTGAGGAAAACATGCAGTGAATCACTTTGTATCTTGGGTCCCTTTTGGAAAGAGCAGGAAGGAGATCTTGTAACATTGCCAGATAGTGGCACACAGCCCACCATCCCCTCTGATTTTGGTAGTCCCCTCTCTGAAACTGGTGCCACCATGGGAAGATCTCAAGACATGCCAGGTGCCTATAAATGGAAAAAAAAAGTGACTAGTATTCCATCACAGCTTCTTTCCACCACTGGCACTGTATCAAGGTGCCTAAAGTAGGCATGAATACACTCTCACTGTGAGACCTGTTTCATTGCCAGAATGAGGAAGGAAGAGTTTAGTTGCAGGTGAAAGCGCTGTTCTCTCTGTTAATATGAGCGACCTGATTGATTGTTTTTATTGCTGCTTGTCTGAAGTGGTGGTGTATATCTTCCCCAAACAAGTAGCTATAAAACCTTTATGAGATCCCCATTTGCCACATATTTTGTTCATGTCATATATTTTGAGTTTGACATTTAGTCATGTTTTTCTTGTTGCTGGTCCTTTTACAGCACTCCCCATTGTTCTCACCTTTGAGATACTTTAATCCTGGGGAAAGCTACAACTAGTAGAGAAAGGACCATAGTGACTCAGCTGAGTACTAAGCCTCTGGCTATGACTACCTGAATTTTCTGCCACTGACTGTAGTTGTTTTTATTTTTAAGTCTTTTCTGTTCTATTGTCACATCTCCTGTGTTGTTACTTCATAGTTAATATGATGGTGATGAAAACAACTGTGGTAGGTAGGAATGGTCCCAGCACTGCTTGCAGCATCGTGATGGGTGGCACAGAGAACCTTTAGAAGACCTTCAGTTTAGGCAGATGGTTATCTGGGCATCCAGGGCTTGCTCAGTGGAATGTAAAGTCTCTCTCTTGAGTCTTGGAGTCAAATTCTGGTGGAGCAAACTGCACAGGAAAGAGCTGTCTGGCTACTCCAAACCTGGAGGTACAGGAGGGATCTGGCCAGGGGCCTTTAATCTCTACCAAAAAAGCACCAGCTATGTGCCAGAAATGTATCCACAGGGAGCTGTTGAGGAAGAAAAGTCATCGCCACTGCAGGCCAGCTTCCCTGAGCTGGCAAGCCCTGAGCAGGAACTGGTTCCCAGGGTAATGTGAGCATGCGTTTGTATGTCATTACTGTGAGCACACTGATTTTTTTTCTGACTTTTTGTCAGCAGGCAGGCAGGTACTTTCTTCCCCAATTTTTCTTCCAGGTAGTAGGAGATCCTCTATCATGGCCCAGCTGAGGACATCCACCATGAAAACAGGATGCCTTTCCATGGACTTTTGTAGGACCAGACTGGATTTAATGCAGCTTTCCCTGTACATATTTCCTTCTTTATTCCAGGATGACAGTTGAGTGCTTGTGAAAATTTTGGGAGATGGAAAGAGAAAAAAGAGAAAAAACTGTCTGAAGTCAATATCAAATTTGTTACCAACACCAATGTCTTTTGAGCAGTGAGGTCAGACAAGCACCTTCTCACAGAGCAAAACCATAGTTTTGGGGAAAAAAAAAATCAATACTGCTTTGCTGGTGTCATGGTGCCCTCTGCATTATATCATTTCCCCCATGCTTCTGCGGCAAATATAAAATTATTATAGCCTGTGTGCAACCTTTGCACTGTTTTGGTTGGCTTCAAAAGGCCAGTTGATGTAAATGTTCAATAGAGATGAATAAAGATTGTTTAACTTTCAGGCAAAGTCTTCAATTTCCACAAGGTTAGAAGGGCACCCCCACACTGCATCACCCTGGCAAGACCACATGCTTTTTACTGTTCGTTCCTTTCTGCTTCCTCTGACTTAGAGGTGGGGATAAAAGGGGAGGGGGAAAGTGAGAAATCATGGGTGCTTATTGAAGTTAAATTATAAGGATGGTGTAAAAACCAGGAGACGACTGAATAAGCAAACTAAGGAAAGGCCGCATCTGTGTAAGAGATAATTCACCCAATTTGTCCAGCTAAACAGTTCTGTCAAGTTTACTAAGGGCTGCAAAATTGGCAAACTGCCTCATCTCCTCCGAGAAGCGTAGAGGCAGCGTGGGCTTAACCCTTCTGTTCGCTGTTTAAATAACTGATTTTGCAAACCCTTACTCAAAGCAGCTGGGATGACCTTACTCAAACTATTGGCTTTAATAAGGATTTCTGTACAAGAAAAACTGAGTTGGGCAGGAGTCGGCTTGCCAGCTGCAGTCATGACAACTGCATTCCTGAAAGTCCGTGGGCTCACTGTTGCCTTTGGGCACTGCCTGAAGCTGCACAGCCAAAGAGGCAGCTTGTCAGGGATGCACCTGAGGGATGCCACCCTGAAAGAGATGCCAGTCCCTCTGAGGATCCAGACGTTGTGCAGAGCTCCCTCCCTAGCTTTCATCAGAAGGAAAAACCTCCTCGGGTCTGCCTTTGCACAGCATGCTTTCTAGTCCCCAGGCAGGTGTGGTACACACACATGTTGATTGAGCCCTACGTGGTTGTAATACTGAGCAGCAGGCTGCTGGTCTCTCCAATAACTTCCTTTTCTGCACAGTACTAGCTCACTGGCATGCATGTGTGTGTGTATGGTGTGCGCCTGTAACAAATAATGGATTCCTTTAAAGATACTTCTTGTTGAAACGTCCCATAAGACATGCTGTACTGACAAAAAAAACCCCAAACCACACCCCACTCTGTTGTGCCTTGGCATAGTGCTGAGCTGATGACTCGGGGAAGCCCTGGGACGGGGCTCACCTCGCTCACTCTTTGCTTCAGTATGAGATATCCTGGGTGTCAGCTGTGCTATCCAATCTATGTTTCTGAGTCAAATACCCTGGTAAGGGCACGTGCATGAACGGAGATAAGACTCTTCTGTATCAAGGAGGTATTCAGCAGTTTGTTCCTATGCATCTGAGCTGAAGAATAGGCTACCCAGAAGGGGTATAAGCTGCAATATAGTCTAAATTACAACTAAGCCCCCTTCAAAATGATATCAGGAAAAACAAAGATACAAATAAATGTCCTAGACTGCTAAATAATACTGAAATTGGCAGGATTAGGCTCATGCAGGAGATTATGTCGGCAGAAGGGAAATGTCTGTAAAATGCTGACACATGAGACAAAGTACAAGCAAGAATGGCATTCACCCAAGGTCCTGGGTTTAGAAGCAGATAGATGAACTGCATGTGTGACTTTTGTTCCAGGGAGCCTTTAAATAATGTGATGCTGGATGCTCTCCTGGTAAGGTAGTACAGAAGAAGCAATAGTTAAATCAGACATGTATATATGACAAATGGTTTTCCTCATGCTCCAGAAGCAACCTAAGAACTGAAGAATTTACACATCTGCTCAATAACAATGAAGTCTGATATTTATAAAGGCTATTTTCAAAGACACAAGTTCCCTTTGACAATACATTAATGAAAATCCCAAGAGCTAATGCCAGTGTCAAATTATTGCCATCGTACAAATGGGCTGTCTTGGTGCAAGTTCAAGTTTTTTAAACATGGTGCTGGATAGCAGCGGATAGGTATATCCTGTGAAAAGAAAGAGTAAACATAGCTCAGGGTTTATCATGTAATCCTGGGCTTTGAAATAGTGATGTGCCTTCCAGCTCTGCTATACACTCCATGAATCCTTACTGAGTTGCAATTCTTGCTATCAAATACAGACTCCAGCACTGCTCTAGCACATCACAGGGAGACAGAAGGGTGTTACTAGGAAGGAAACTTCTCTGAGAAAACAGACCACCACTTTTCCACCACCAGAGATTCTTGAAGCATCCTTTTGACAAGCTGCTTTAAACACCTAAGAGTTCTGTGATGAGGAGGAGAGTCAAGATTTTTCTCTCTTGTTTGCAAGCCTGGAGAATAAGCAATTATCAGCTGTAAGTCTTGCAGATGGTGTGGCTAACCACTGTTGTGAAAATCTCCAGGAAAGACCTCAAAGCATCAAAAATGGAGACATAATCATAACATGTTTAACATGACTTAGGTGTTTTTTTTGTGACTGAAGCCTTGTGCATTCCTGTACCTCAACAAAGAGCTATGGCAAAAAATGCATTTTTGCTTTTTATTAGGACTACTGAAAAGAAAGGCAAAACATACTGATGCATTTGAAAGATAAATTATTAAATAAGACTCGACAGATAGCTTGCCTTTTTGCCTTCTGTATTGTACAAGGATTTTTATGTTAAGAAGTTGGTTGGGTTAATATGACCATAGCTAGGAGTTTAAATGAGAGGTCTCTGGAAGCAAGCAGTTGTCTTGTGCTGGTAATTTCCACAGCGGAGAAGCTTCTGTAAGTGAGCTGGTGAAGAGAGAGAGAGAGAGGGAATCTGCTATAGATAACACATGCTTCTAGGAATAAAGAAGAAATTGCAGAGTGTACTGGCACCAAGAGCTTAGGTGCTTCTCTCACTTGCTTCTAGAGAAGCAAAATTGTGCTCTCTCCTTTACTCAGTTTTCATAATAAGATTTAGACCCACCACTGAAGGCCAAATGCCGCTGAATTTGTGCACTGCTTGCCCCCAGCAAATTGACCTCAGTGGGAGTGCTGGTGGAGTTAAGCACTACACAGCGGGAGCAAGCAGGGCATTTCTGATAGTATGTCAGTGACATTAATAGGTGGCAACCTGGGCATTGGCTGCTCCTAACTTTAATGGCAGAAGTATTTTTATGGCTGACAAAGGCTGATGAGAAATGAAAAGTTTGGAGGCTGTTTGGAATGCAGATCAGATTTAAAGTGCTCAGTGTCTCCTACCTCAGACTTTTTCTGCAGACAACAGGAAACTCCTTGGGAACATCACTTGAGGAGACATTATTTTAGCTGCTGAATTTCAATATAAACAGGAAAGATGTTCTAGTCTCAGAGTCATATTTGCCATGGAGGTGTCGTCTTCAACAGCAAACTGAATTGTTTGCCATATGCACACAAAATGTTCATGAACTAAACCTGAATAAATATGTAGGGAGGAAAGCAGAACTGTAGCTTAGCCACATGCATTACTTAAATGTCCCAGCCATGGAGCATATCTCATGTGGAACTGTAAGTTGGGAGTACTTAACTTCCTGGCTTGGCTAGGAGTGGAACAAAAGGAGAAGACAAAACCAGAAATGAACCTGCTGAACAAAAAACTAGTATATGATGTGACTTAGAGAAAATTTCTCTCTAATAAGGGATTATAAGTATTTTGGAGTGGAGAAAAGTGAGGGAAGGAAAGCCAATATTGAACAGCCTCATGACAAATTTATATGATTTGTGTCTACCAAAACCAGTAGGTGGTTTCTGCAGATAGTATTTTGAGGAAACCTTTCTGGTTTTGATTAAGCCACTGATTTGTTTACAGGAGTGGATTCAGTTGTGTTTAGCAGAGTTCAGCTACTCCAACTGAGTGAATTCTGTGTCTTTTGTCCCCGAAAAATATTTACTCATATAAATTTAATATTTTTGTCTTAGATTTGCTTTGTTTCTGCAGATATCCTAACAAATTAGGAAAAGGAAATTCCATAAGGACAATGGACTTCTTTGAATATATTTCTAAAAAATTAAATATTTCATCAGTTCAGGGCTGATAAGAGTCCTAAACTGTATTGGTTGGTTGGAAGCTGCATGATTGCACCACATGTTGTTAAAGTGGGAAGAAGGGAGAAGCTAAAATTCCCTTAGTCCCTCAAATAAATCCCCACCTGATTAATTAAATGAATGAGTTCTAACTCAAATCCATGTCTTACAGTTATAGTTTTGTAATTACTAGAATAAGAAAGTTATCCGGAGCCTTGTGTGCCTGATGAAACCTATCTGTCTATCAACTGCTTGCAAGAAGCTGCTTTTGATAAATCTACAGGCTGAGACTGATTTTGACAAATGATTTGGGGAGCAACAAATATTCCAGAAAGAAGCATAGGCTGATTGCAGAACAGAACAAGAAATGAGATTCACTAAGGCTGCTATGAATTATTCACTGATGACTAATAATAATAAAAAAACCCCTCAAAATTATTGGGCTTGATCTGCTATCCCTGCCTTGTTAACAACCCACAGCTGATATGGAGCACTGCAAGTTTGTCAAGGGTCTAAACCTGTCTACAGGAAGAAGTTGAATCTCTTCAGTCTAAGACAGCAACTGGCTTAGTTACAGTGGTGCCAAATACCCAGGGACACAATCTTAATCTAAAATAAGCACTATTCAGACTAAAATATGTATGCTTTTATGCAGTTCTCCAGACTGGTTTAAATAGGTCATTAAAAAATCACAATTTTTATTTAAAACAGTGCTATTTGTTCCTTGCTCAATGCTTTGATTTTTTCTGTGAAACTTGTAGCAAATTTGGAATAGGAGCTAATTCACACAGTCTTGAAATTAAGATGTCTGCGTTATTACTCTTGCATTGAACAGTAGAACCACAATAATCATCTGTGAATAGATAAAACAGTGTACATGTTGACAGTATTTTAAATGAAGGAAGAACTACATTTCTAGAACAAGTTGCATGTTGCATTTTTTGTGTTGAGAAAGGTCAAATTCTAGACTGGTCACAAGCCAGAGACTGTGATCAATGGCAAACCAAGGAAACCAAGAGGAGAGTAAGACCACGTGCCTTTGTGACCAGCAAATTGAAGACACTGAAGAGTCACGAAAAGCAACATGTGACTGACCTGCCCTTGCCAGGTCAGCTGGCAAAGCTTATTAAGACCATGGTGATTTAAGAAGCTTTCTGACAGTATCTGCTGGAAGCTTTTCAGGGCAGATGCTTTGGTTAAGTTTGTTAACTTGTGTTTGAAGTTAGCTTGGATACAGATGAATCATATGTTGATATAATATTAGACTTAAATGAGTTTATGAGTCTAAAGCCAATAGGCATTCACTAGAAATTGGGCCCCCTTTGATTGTTCCAGCAAGAAGTCATCAATTGTGGGAGGAATAAGCGTATGAGTGTAGTAATGGTTTAATCACACTGAACACATCATATTATCTCAGCAGAAGGCCTTGTGATCAAACCAACTAACTAGTAATAACAGCAGGGTCCTGGTAGAATGGTAAGCAAAGTGGGGAAAGTCCATGACGTGTTATTTGCCTTTGCTCCACTGAGGTCAATATAGTTGTGCAAATTAACAGCATCTGCTGAGGACTGGATAATTTAAAAGATTAGAGCCCTCCCAAAAGATATTCATACACTGAGTTAAACTGCTTGGAGAGCAAACATTGAGTTCTGCTGGTATCATGCCAGGGAAGCATATACTGCTAAAAATTCTGCAGAGGACTGCCAGAAAATCAGTGAGCATTTGCAGTTAAAAAGTTGTCAAAATACTCTTGTAAAAATAGACTTACTGTGAATAATGAAAAATACAGGTGAAAAATGTGTACAGCTAATGAGTGAGCAGAAAGCCAAATGAGTTAGAAACGCTTTAAATGCCATTTTTCTTTGTGTTAGATAAAGGGCAGCTTTCTAATTAAGTCAACAATTACATATAAAGTGGGGATATATTTTATGTCCATGTGAAGTTCAGAAGTTTATAAAAGCTAATAATCTTTTGTTAGGGATTCAGAAGATTCTTAAAAACTTTAGAAGCAAACTATATTCCTGCTGCTGATTTTTCATGGAGCAGACAGTAACATCATGGAAATAGATAGTACTTTGGTGGAAGGCAGGGCTCTTGCAGCCGAAGATGATCTGGGTGCTCACTGTGCCTCACACTGTGTATTCTCCACCTGAAGAAACCCTGGCATGAGGGAAAGAGAGGACCCAAGGTATGCACAAGGAGGCTGCCTGGCCTGGGTGATAGCGTGAAGCAGGACTACCGAGAGTTGCCATGCCTTTTTGTTGGCATGCAGAGTTAAATGTTCATTGACTCTGCTGAAGAGTGCCATCTCATTTGAAGATTCACACTGATGTGGATAAAACTTTTAAAAGACAAGAGTTTGGGAATGGTGTAAACCCTGATGACCTCGAATCAAACCTATTATGGCGGTTAAAGGGCAAGTTGCTCTTAGACCAGTAGTTTTGTAATTGGAATGGCTTCCTTAAGGGAGGGCCATGGAGTAGCTGGTGTTGGCTCCCTGGTGAATGCACAGTTGTCTGACTGAATCAGTCTGTTGTCTTGATATATGCTCATGTGGCCCAAAGAAAGGTTATGTTAAAATCCCACAAATATGTCTAAAGCCACTTTTAAGAAGTTGTTTAATTTCTACAGAGTCTTTCTCATTTTACCCTTATTAAGTTCCACATGACACTTCCTCAGAGAAAAGCAAGACAAAAACCTGAAAGAATAAAAATCTTACTTATCCTCTGATCCATGTGGTTTTGTACACTTCACATAGAAATACAGTAGATTGGTTTTGCTCTTTCTGGGTGTTTATGCTTTTATGTCCTGCTGCTAAGGTCTTCTTCTGGGTTCACAGAGTTCTTTCCACCTAGACATCTGAACGTGACATGTAGATTTTGGAGTTCAGTGATGGAAATAAGATCTATGATATAACCTAAATCAATCAATCAATCAATCACAGTACACTGGTTTCATAGGCATTTCAGAATATCACCTTACTTCTACTCCAGGTCTGGTGAGCTCAGTGGCACCTTGAGGGTGGTGGTCATCAAATATTTTCTCACTTAAGTGAAAGTATGTCTGTATGTAGTTTCAAAACACAATAAAGACTTGCCATAGCTAAGCTTGTCAGCCTGTTGTTTCCTTCTCTTCTGTTTCTTTCTTTTTCTGCACTTGTTCTGTTATTGTCTGCCTCTCCACAGCCTGAGATCTTCTAGCACTTTGCCTCGAAATCTTTTGCCCCCTCCAAGCACCATGAGTAGTCACCCCTCAGACAGTAATGTTTCTTTTTCTGTCTTCTCTGGAACTCATGTATCTACTTTCTGCCACTCTGCACACCTCAAGCAAGTTGGTATTTCTACTCCAAGTGATGTGAGAGTGAAGTTGCACGGATGAGCATGTGCACACTGAATTTTTGCAGCTGTGTGAAGTATGCCTGAAAAGTTCTGGAGTATTTTTGTGTCTGAAATACACCATACAAAATATATTTTTAGTCTACTAACACATTGTGTTAGACATAAAAGACGCATGAGCAAAATCAATCCAAAGCCTATTGACTTACAAAATGGGAAAAGAATGGATTCCTGATGTAAATATTATTTATTTCTAGCCTATTCTGGGACATGTTTCGGCTTAGCTAAGCAATTTTCCCCATGTTATCTCAGAGTCTTCTTTAAGATTCCAGTAGTTTTCCTTTTTTGTCATTACCTCTCTGCTTCTTTTTTTTTATTTGATGATCTTCACATCATAGCAACCTTTTCTGCAATGGAAAAATTGCTTGAGTTGAATGCGTTTCTCCCACTCCTTATTTTTGAGGAGGGACTGCTAGAGGGAGTATTCCTTTTGCCGGGTCATTCAAGGGGCTGAGGATCAAATTGCCAAAGTTGTCTGAGGTGCTTATGCAGCTCTTACATCCTGATTGACTATCAGTCATGCATGATTACAAGGAATGAACTGAGATTCTGCATAACAGTTTTCCAGTATCCCCAGCAGACCTTTTTTTTCCTTGAGTTCCATGACACTGACCAGTGCCAGACAGGTATTAGTATTGGCATTACCAACATATTCTCCCTCTTTGTAGAGAGGCAACAGTGGATATTGAGTTGTTTAATCTGGGCAGGTCTATTTAATAGGCCAATTAATCAGAGCAATGATAATGATGACTCCACAGTAGTGTGATTTATAAGGACAGTACTTTAGTAGCAACAGAAGAGCTGCAAATGCTAACATTACACTGATCTACACATTACACTTACTTCATGAGTTTAGGGTTTGTCATAAAATCAGAAAACTTTGAGCTTAGACATTAGAATCTAAGTTTATGCACTTGGGAGTGTGAAGAGGCAGCAGTTTGAATTCACCATTAAGTACTTAAACCCTGAGAGAACTTTATATCTTTCCACAACAGCTTCTGAAATTGATAGAATCCCTTCCAACCATTAAGAGATTTACTTAAAAGTCAACTTTCAGACATACATATGAAGAGTGTCAATATTAACTTCTGGAATTTCATAACAGATGAATATTTTAAAACATCAGAGCTTCTGGGACTTAGTAGTGAGAAGAGTATGTATCTTGGGGGCTAGGTGGTTGTTTGTTTGGGTTTTTGTTGTTGTTGTTGTTTTTTTTTACTAAAATGTTTCCTATTCAATTTCTGCCACTTTATGGAAGGAGCTCCCAGCTATGAAAGGTCTGTAGTAGTCTTATATTAGAAGACTTTTTTTACCTTTTTATTTTCCAAACCTGAACATTTCACTTTTAAAGCAGACCTGTGCATTCTCTTTTTGAGTTTATTGACTTTCTTTGAGGCTTTCAGGGTAGCTGAGGGATGGCATTCAACACCTAACCTATAAATTGAATTCTCCACACAAGTTCAAGAATCAAGATGAAATGCTGAGAAGAGACTGGCTTATAATCAAAAAGGAAATGAAGTACAAAGAAATTAGGAAAAAAAAGGCAAAAACATTTCATCCAAGAAAGCTGGAATACTGTTATTTTTTTCCCAAGCTTGCAGACAGCAAATACTTGTGGTCAATAGCAAGTTATGAAATATGATTGTGCCAGACCACCCTGACTGCCTTTTTGTGCTGAGGTGTTTGGCTCTAGTGACAAAGAAAGAGCAGTGGATGTTGTATTTTTTGCCTTTAGCAAGGCAAGGAAGTACATGTGGAAGGCAGCCTTGGTCACAGTGGTCATGAGAAGACCAGCGGTTTTAGCTCTTGGGCAAAGAGAGCAAAAGCAAGGGATGAATGATGACCCAGGCCCATGGTAGCAGAAGGATGCTCCTGAAGGCACCAAGCTAGTTGGCCAGTATCCTTATGCAGTTGCTCTTTGTTGGTTTGGGAAGGCCCTGGTGGCTGGAGGCAGGTTCCTAGGAAATAATGGGCAGATGTTGCCCATCTGACTGTCTCACAGTGGGTCTGATTCCACTTTTAAGAAAAAAAGAGAAAACCTGCAAACTCTCAAGACATCTTTTTTATATCAAACCTATTTATTTGTTTAATGTTCTATTTCTGTCCAACCTTTATGAGACTGCTTAATACTTTAGTCCTTTTCTAACCACATGCACAGATAGTCCTCGCAGAGTTACTCTTTGACAGGTGGATTAGACTGGCTCAGTACTGGAATTAGAAGTCTCCTAAACATACATATTGTATAAGATTGGCTTTTTTTGAAAGTTAGGTTCACCTTTGTTATTTGAGTAAATTTAGCTTTTACGGGACCTAAAATAGACAGGGTTATGTCTATTTCACAGACAAGAAATACCAATCAGAGATGATTGTATCATGGCTAGACCGAAGTCTCAGTTCACTCAGGTGCTTATCCATGTGCATAACTGGGAAAAAGAATAGTCCTGTTGACTTCAGTCGAATCATCCTTTTATCCCACCCAGTTGGAGGAGGTGTTCAGAAGAAGAGTTTTCAAAAGCCTTGAGTCATGGTCTGTTTCTGCTTCTCTATACAGGTGTTGTGGTTTAACCCCAGCCAGTAACTAAGCACCACGCAGCCACTCACTCACTTCCCGCTGCCCCCGCAGTGGGATGGGGGAGAAAATCGGGAAAAGAAGTAAAACTCGTGGGCTGAGATAAGAACGGTTTAATAGAACAGAATAGAAGAAACTAATAATGATAATGATAACACTTATAAAATGACAACAGTAACAATAAAAGGATTGGAATGTACAAATGATGCGCAGTGCAATTGCTCACCATCCGCCGATCAACACCCAGTTAGTCCCCAAGCAGTGATTCCCCCCACCCCCACTC
>JAOBAS010000072.1:9446835-9464697 GCA_025311575.1 Elanoides forficatus | reverse complement strand
GAGACTCCCCGGCCGCCCAGCGCTGTTTTGTCTGCTTATCACTTGCTCAAATAAATCCTATTTGGAAACTTTAAATTAGAATGGAATATTTGTCACTGCTGTTTATAACATCCTGAAGCCTGAAAATTCAGACCATGAGAAAGATTCTCTTTTTTCCCTCTTGCACTTCACCAAACCTAAAATTACTTTCTGTTTGGTTTGAATTTCAGGCACGGCTAGCATGAGAAAAGTGCTGTTCTACTTTCTGATTTTCAGACATCCAATTTTCAGAAATAACTCCATCTTGAACTGGCAGGCCCAGACACCCACAGATAACTTAAAGTGGGACAGCCAAAGCCGAAGCCAACCTGAAGTCATGGACCCTTCTTCTTTCATTTACATCCTTTCATTGTCCATCCAGGGATGTTACCTCTATGTTTTCCCTACAGCAATGAACTGATTAAAACAGAGATGAAGCTTTGCTCTTCATAAAGATAAAATCTTACATGCCTGGAGATGGCTGGCAGGAGACTTGGCATTTTTCTACTCACCTTGCACTCCTCTCTCCTTTCTTGTGGTTTTTATGGGTGCTGTATTCAGTATTTGATAGTTTGCAGAGTGGCAGACAGCCAGGAGGCTGAGAAGCTGTGCCCAGCAACCTCGTGCATTCCTCCCCCTGTTCCCCCGCAGTTCCCCCCCCTGTTGTTTTCCTTGTATTTAGACTGTGTGAGCTCTTTTGAAGGTCTGTTTTGTTGTTCTCCTTGTGCGGTGCCCTGGAATAGCGAATTGCTGCCCCATGACCCAGATCCATACTAAAGAGGTGCTGATACTACGTACCATCACGCTGACTGAATAGGCAGGGAACCAGAAGCAATAACTGCACAAGGGGACAATTGCCATGTTCACTTCAGGCAGGTTTTGTTCTGAATGCCAGCTATTAAAGAGTGACATATCCACTGCCTGCTTGTGCAGACTGCTGTAATATAGTTGCTCTAATCACCTCTGGCATCATTTGTAGGTTTCCGGAGTTTGAAAACATACCATCATGTGCATCTTTTCTCACTGTTTTAGGATATGACCTTTTTGGTTGGTGTGGTCCCTGATAATGCCATGAATCCTACCATCTTCAAAACAGCTGTTTTGATGAACATAAATAAAATCTTGTCTCTTAGAATTCTTGATTTTGTCTATGTGCATGTTTTATTAAGAGGACAAAAAATAAAAAAAATTCTGAGCATACAGAATCTGAATGTCTTATACAGTGATTATATGATTAAAATTCTTTCAGAATATATGTCTGCGTTTTTGACTTGCACAATGCAACCTTAATGACTGGTAAGCGCTAGATTTTGTCACAGATGAAAAGAACACAAAAAGTGCAAAGCTTGTTAACATGAGCCAGGCCTGCCATTTATCTTGTATTTTCAGCACACTAAATGTATTTAAGCAGTTTTGCTGCCATTATGGAACTTATTTTAGACATATCAAGTGCCAATTTTCTTTCAGATCATAAGGAAAGATGAGAGAACAGGAATTTAGTTGTTTTGTTGATAAAGCTTGTCCTAGATCATCATAAAAAAGAACTGCAATAAAGCAAGGCTGCTTGGTGCACACAATGCAGCAAATAGCAGTTCTGTCATAAGTGACAGAATTAGAAGCCAATTCCTGCTGATACTTCTTATCTATGCACCAAAGTGTAATTGAATCAAAATTGTGGGAGCCACAGAGAAGTTGTCACAGAAGTGTGTTTCTGTGCTCTGAGACTGCTGAGGCTGGGGGCTGTGCTAAAATGACTGAAATCAAGAGGACTGAGAGGAGACAGGGATGAACAGAAAACTTCCTTTCAGGCAGGTGTGGGATAGAGACCAAGTATATTTATGTTCCTGTAATGCAGGAACATTCTGTAAAAGACCATTGATTCAAACTAGTCACTGGATTGGACATTTATTTACCTTTTTGTCCTGCACTTTGAGCAACATATAGAGGCTGCAGGACGACTGTTTTACCTGTCTCTGAAAGTGATGATATCAACCCATCCAATATACTCCAGACACTTGTCTTCTTTTGTTGACCTTGGTGGTGGAAGATCAGGACGTTATTACTCAGGTGCAGTGGATTTTTCAATTCTAGTCCCAGGAGAATTGCTAGGAGAATTTACAAGCCAGAGAGTGTTTCAGACGCAATGACTGGACACTTGCAAGGTAGTGTTTACTCTCAGTGGTATAATTCAGGAAATGGTACTAGTTAACGATATCTTTGATCATTTTCTTCCTATCTCCACTTTGTCTTCACTTTTTGATTTTACGTGCACGGCTGTGTGTACATTCACATGGTAATATAGGTTTACATTACCAGCTGAGTAGGAAGAACATGTGACCAAAAGGTGGAAAGGTACTAGTTGAACTTGATGTACTAGTAGCAACATGAACTACAGGTTGCTATGACAGCAACAGTAAGATTTTGCAGAGGTAGGAGGAAGAAACATGTCCCATAAGGACTGAATTCCTGCTCCTGGGGACCTATCTGCAGTTTTGTCTTGAGCTTTCCTTTTGAGTCCCATGACAGAAGAATGTTTCAGTTTTCTGAATTCAACAGCACAAAAATATGAGTTGATCATACATGAATCATAAACAAACAAATGAACCAAAACCACTCCAACAAACAAACCAATAACGGAAGTACCTGGTAATATGCTCATTCCAAAACTCCCCACAGACATCCATGGGCTATGGCTGAAGCTGCTAAATTGTTCTGCTAATTACAACATCAGGTCTAATCTAACACTTTTTCCTGACAGGGTGCCTGGTTTCCTGGGCATGAGAGAAACAGATGTGGTGTATTGATTCCTGACACACTGCTATGAGACATTCACACAAACAGCATGGTAGAACATGATATAGACTTATGGCCTGGGACCTATTTTCTGCCTTATATTGGGAAGATGTTGCAAGTGATATCCTGAGGGTTAATTGTAGCAGAGAGACAATGTCTTGTTTAATGACTTAAATGATAAAATGGAAATGTTGTGCTAATCCAGATGGTGTGGAGCTGGGAAGGGCTGAGGGCACAGTGGGTAATAGGTTTAAAATTAAATATGATTTTGATAAATTGGAGAAAGTGCACAGCATCAGCAAGATGAAATCCAGTAAGTGTAAATGCGATGTACTATGTTTTAGGCAAAAAAAAGAAAAGAAAAAAAAAGTGAACAAAGAAAAGGTGGGTAACAGAGATGCAGTAGGTCACAGGGTGAGTCTCCATCAGCTGTGCTGTTGGGGACAAGGGAGAAGGGGAAGGCTCTTCAATAAAAATACCTATTGAAAGGAACATCAAATATCAGATGGGGGAGAAAATGATGCCCCACTCCTGGGCATTGGTGAGGCCAGGGCTGGGGCAGTGTGTCCCAGTGTAAGCAGAGGACTGGAGGTATGCTGGTTACAACTGGAGAGAGTGCAGGAGGGAACATCAGGAATGGTAACAGATTTATGAAACAGGGCCTATGAGGGAAGGTTGAATGAATTAGCTGTGCTTTTCTTAGAAATATAAGGCTGAAGGGAGATGAACAGTAGCTGTTTTCCAGAACTAAAATACTTGCATAAGGGACGGCAGTAAACCATTCTCCATGACCTCTACATGGGGAAAGTTAAAAGTAACTTCCAGCTAAAGAGAAGAAAAAAGACCTGGTGAGATACTGGGTAAAACTTCTTACACTAAGGATAGACAATCAACAAAAGAAGCTACCTAGGGAAGGAATATCTTTTTCTGAATGCTTTAAGAAGAAATAAGAGTAATACCTTTTAGAGGTGATTTAGGATGCACCAAATTATTCCTGAGGAGAGAGAGAAGAGGGACTGTGCTGAAATAACAATCCGCTCTTGCAGGCTGCTAGGGATCAGGGAAGTAGAAGCTGAGTGTACAGATCCATATCCTCTGTCCTTTTAAAAGTCATTGATTTGAAGAGACCATATAGTTTCTCTGGAGACAGAGTGTATCAATTATATGCTTAGGAATATTTTCCTGTATATAGTGCGTATACAGGGAGCTAAAAACAGATAGAAGAGATATGCAGAAGAAGTAATAATGTAATGACAATGTGGACAAATAAAAATGATAGACAGAGTCTTAAAAATAAATTTATTTTTTTCATTAGGAAATTGCTGATGTCTACAATGAGGGCACTAAGCAAGAGAGCCTGTAAACTGGGTTTATTATCCATCAGATTTTTGGTACTCTTGCTTTTCTTCACCAATGGCCTGTCAAGACAATGCATATTCATTCTTGTGGTAGCTGTGCTTTTCATGAACCCTAACCTGTAGTATCTGCAGTGTTTTCATAAAGAAAAAGCTTTACTTTTTCTTTATGATAATTTACAAGAGGTTTACAAGTCTGGTTTAATAGATCACAATTAATACATAGATTGAAAACCCTGAAAGATGTTCTTGGCTTGGGGCAAAGGGATGTAATTGGATGACTTCTCTGAAATCCTTTCCAGATCCACTTTTTCATTGATTTTATGTTTATCTTTTCATTACTCAAACATCAGAAATTCAGAGAATATTCCTAAGCGTGAAGCTTAAAGTACAGATGAACTGGCATTTTCACATACAGCGTTGTGGGATTTTAGACCTAGATAGAGAAAAACACAGGCAATATGTTGCTTTTCTTCTGTTTGTAACTCCCTTGTAAGAAAATGAGGATGGAAGGTTCTCCCTCAGGAGAGAGTAGAAGCGATTCTACCAAGGCTCACCCTACTCTGCCATAGGGGCACAGGGGAATGCCTTCCCTTAAAATACTTCAGGACACATAGGGGGATGGGAAGGCTCCGTCTGTTTCATTGAGTCTTTTTTTTTAATTGCCTGTTAATCAGAAGGGATAAACAACAGGAACTGTAGGTCCCCTGTTTTAACAGAAGAATGTATTTTGTTCAATTGGTTGAAAAATTTTGAGAACTTGTATCCCTTTATATGAGAGATTGTTCTATCCTCTTAATTTACTTGGTGATGACCCTGAAGAGACAGTTTCAGAAATGGTCTCTCCTGTGCCCTGTATGAAATTTAAAGGCTAAAACTGTGATTTAATGAGAACTCCAGATTTGTACCACATTGACAGAGGAAGCATTTGACCCTCTGTTAGTTAAATCAGACCTTTACTACTTTCATCTTCTTCTAAAAGCAGATTTTAAAGAACTTTCTTCTGATTCATTAAATAGGAATAGTGTATGAAAAAGAGGAATTTTTTCTCTAGGTTACCTCCTTAAAAGACAAGAACTTTTGTGTCTGTGTTCCTTTTGAGGAGTTAAGCAACCTTTCCTACACTTCTAGACAAGGACGAGCTCATGTATCTTTACACCTTCCTATATGTCAACAAATAAACTTCATGATAGATGTACAATACCTTGCTACCCCTTCTAGAGGAGTACCTGGAATCAAACTAGGGAAGTGATAACATTTAGAGATAGTGAAACGATCTCACCAGTCTCTGCACCTTTTCCCTACCCGGAGGTCTTCTATGGCCTCAGAGAAGGGTGTAAACCATCACGGAAGGTTTTGGAAGGACATTTTTATCTGGATGGTCCCCTTAGCATAGGAAGCTACGTGGAAAGATGAGAATTCAATTTAGCTACTGCTATTAATTATAATCCTCCACTTTTATTTTGCAGAGAAATGTTGGGATCTTTTAAAATCCTAGGACCATCATATTTTTATTTAAATATGGAAGGAACAATTGGTGTGGTGTTGTCATCATGGTTCTCATTTCCAACCAAAGAAAGATGGTGCTAGATTTTAAAAAAATATTTTCACAGCAATTTGCCAGCTTGCTTATGCTTGCAGGAGTGTAAGAATTTGTTATTCTATGGTCACTTGGTGGATCACTGTTTGATGTTTTCCTCTGTACTCTGGGTCTTAGAGATTTTCGTGAACTGAGAAACACTGCCTGTGGTTACAGCCTAACTGTAGAAAGGGTATATATCGCTCATGAAGATCAGTGCAAAATGGTCTAGATGAATAGTAATAGATTTTCACCTTTATCTAAGGGCATGTCTACCCAGTAGTCACTCCTACAGTTCATAATCCTGAGCTGACATTGATCTAGACTACCTTCTAGTTACTGCTCTCATGGTCTGCATAAGAGAAGCACTTGTCTTTTCCATGTCCTCTGCTATATTATGTGCCAAGACTCCAGAGTATTTCCTTATCTTCTTGAGTTACTCTCAATTCCATTGAGGCTAAAGCAAATGTAATTACATAATTAAGAATACCAAACCTTTCTGTTTACATCAAATTCAGACATAGCAGTGTCTGCAAGATAGGCTGTTAGAAGGTAAAATAATATTAAAGATCAGGATTTATTAATTCCAATCTTTGCTGTTATGACTCAGACTGAGGAATTGAGTTACAGAGTAGCTGAGCAGCGAGGAAACACATTTTCATAAATTATTCTATGTACAAGGTCATGTGGAGACCTTTGTTACTATGGCAAGGGACTTTGTGACATAAGGCTCAGGAGTTTTGAAAGCTGTATTTGAGGGGAAAGGGAGAGACAAAAATGAAATGGCAACAAATCCTCCTTCTTTTCTGTATTTCATCTACAGATGTTCTGTAGTAACATTTTTAATGGGTTTTTTTGATGATTGCTTTTTAGCAGTATTTCTCAGTTTTTTCTTCCCAGATTATGTTTTTTCATACTTGAAAGCTATGAAGCTTTAGCCAAACTTCTGATTTTCCTAGTTCTTTGTCAAAACAAAAAAAAAGGGGTTGACCTATCCCATCAATCTCTTCATTTTTTAAAGAAAACCAAGCACTTCTCTTGACAGTTTTAATAAATGTTTTTTCACTACTTTAAATAGCGGGTATGTGGGAGGTGGTTGAGTAATTTAAGATGGGTGTGGCAGAAAAAAGAAGTATCAGCCAAAAATTTAGCAGTTACTCCTTATCCTGCCCCAAATATACTTTCAATGAAGCAAAGAACAGTGGTTAGTAGATACACTTTACTCTTGCTGAAAACCTAAACCCCAAAGAAATCACTATGAGAAAATTAGATAAAATTCTAGCTGGTTGTGACAGTGAAAGGAATATAATAGTAAATTCAATTCAAAGTGCTCTTTTAATAAAAACTGGACTGTTTTTCCTCTTTTGGTCTGATTGCTTATTTTTCTCCCAGCTGAACTTGACTACAGCAAGTACTGCATGTGCGTTAGCAAAATGACTGTTAAAAACACTGATGGTAAAGCAGTGGTCACATACTGACTGCTGCAGGTAATATTAGATGAGAGACTTAAATGAGCACAACTTGTAAGGTGCAATTGAAAATGAAAATTCCTTTTGGAGTTGTTATGAAGGTGTTATACGAACTCCCAGTTCTCAGCGCATGTGCTTCTACCTCTGCTGAGCTGTATTAACTATGGAGTGGAGCACTTGAGTTAGTGCCTGAAATCACTGGAGGAACAGATCGTTCTGACATGGTTTATACTAAGTAGGTACACACTGCAGATGGTTTTGTCAATATGTTTACCTTATGCACACACTCGTGTTTGTGAGTAGCTTTATATCTGTAAATGAAAATCAGGGCTCGTATAACTGTAATGAGGACAGAAGTGTGTAAGTCAATACCATATGTAAGGTAGCCCATGTGCCTGTTGGGGACGCCAAAGACAGTTCAAATGAAATTCACTTGTGAAACCTGGGTCCTGCAATAGCATCTGAAAGGGCCAGAGAGGGTCAGCTAAGGGCTGTACCTGGGGTTAGGAACACAGGCCTCAAGAGTCCTCTCCTTCACATTTTCTGTGCACTGGAATCAGCATGCTGGGATCACTGCACCCAAAGAGAAGCGACTCTTCTTGTAGCCTCCAGCCTCGTGCAACTGTCTATGGAAAAGCAGCATCCATGTGCTCTTTGTGGCAAGAGGGGCAAGGAAGGACCTTGCAGCTCTGTTACTGCACACAGACCAAGGTCCTGCGTAGCATAGCTGGAATGTCATGTGGCAAGGCTACTTGAATGACAAACTCAATACACATTTAGAAAAAAGGGGATATAGGTGTAGAGAACCAGAAGGAAAAGTAAAGGTCTGTGCATGGATCCAAGCTTCAGAGAGCAGAAGAAAATTATTGGCCTTGTACGTACAGTTCTGTTCTCCATTTGATACATACAGAAATATACCTGGATATTTTGTTATTCTCCTAAATCAGTAACTCAATTTGAGATCCTTATTTTTATCTTAGATACAGTTTTTGAAGAATTAGGTGCTATAAATCTGTACTATAATAATGAAAGGAATCTGTCCCTTTCTTACCTTGTAAAGGACTTAAAAGATATCCATGATCTATCTGAGTTTAGGAAATTATGAGTGAGTTCTGCTGAGGCAGTGACTACTAGACAAACAGGCCATTGATCAGTGGCAGGAAAAAACACTCAGGCTTTCCCAAAAGATATCTTGGAAGGAGCTGTAATGGTGTGCTGACAATATAAGCAAGATGCTAAATAATTCCTACAAGTAATGGTGTTTCTTCCACTCTCTTTGAGTACAAGTGCACAATGGTGGCTTTGCTTAAAGTAATCCTGAGTACTGGTAGCAGTGAATACTGGGTACTGCTAGGAGTCTAGCTTAATACAGAGTCTAGCTGTAACCCCATAGGCAGTACAAACACAAATTGAGTTTTCCAAGCATAGACTTGTGCTGTCACATCTGGTAGACACCAGTTCCCAAGGCAGCTGTCTCAAAGACACCAGCAGGTATGACTGGAAGAATTGCAGCCCTGGCAGTGACCTTCGCAAAATGAAGTCCTCTCAGGAGCCAAGAGTGCCTCTGCCCCTGCATCCAAAAGCTCTGACCTTCTGCCAGTGTGAAATCTGGCACAACGTCCTCCCTGCCAGAGTCTGATGCAAATTTTGTACAGACGGCTGAGCATGCAGTAGCTGACCTAATTACAAGATTAAGATCTTGTCCTTTAAGATTCCGTATTCAGTAATGGTTTATGGTTTCATTCTGATTTCATTTCATTTGGAGAGGGAACCACCGATATGAAAGCAAGAAGATACTGAGCATGCCTGAAAAATGTAATAACTGATACTTCGCAGATTTAGGACTGAAACTGTACTCTTTCCTGAAATCAATAGGTTATTGAACGCTCCACTTGATTGAAAGCAAATAGGGAAACCTGCCTGGGGCTTTATTTTTTAACAACAGTTACTGATCTGTGATATCATAGGGGCTAATCATGCTTTTTGTGTGATATCTTGGATTTACATATGTAGACACATTTAAATCAATGGGTATTAAGATTTATGATGGACAAGGTAGCTGCCTTCCAGTTCCTACATTTCTGTTCTTCCTTCACTTCTGAGCTGCTGCTTTGAGAAACAACTTTTTGTCTTTCAGTTATAAAAGATATATTCTTACACCCTGCAAGATTAATTCTACCAGTATATATAGATAGGAGCTTCATCATATGTGTAAGCTAGCAGTCCCACCAGGTTGGAAGGGCACAAATTTAAGTAATTTAATTTTATTTCCTTACATGTGAGAAGCTTAAAAAGCTTAAAAAATAATCCAAAGCCTAATCATAAATGATCCTTCCCCAGGGTTATGATGAGTAGAAACTGATTTTTGTTTTATGCAGATGTCAAAAGAGCTAATCTAGCAAATCACTAGAATAGGCATATATAATAGAATTTTCATAGTCTGTTTACCTGTCTAATTGAATAAATGGCCAAAACCAGAATGAACACTTTGTAACCTGCTCTTGCCAGAACTGCTGCTGGGAATAATCATCCTCACTCTATGTACGCTTTTTGGTTTAGTCTCTTAAAATAATGTAAAAGGGTTGAGTTCAGGGTCTGAGGAGAAAGGAGGAATAGTACTTTTGCTATCTGAAAAAAAGCTGAGAAAACCCTGTAAAAAAAAAGGAATTAATGTTAATAGATTGGACTTTATTGCTAGATGATGCTATTAATGCTGACATTGCAATTGGTGCACTGTTTATAGAGATTTTTTTGCTTATATTCTGATGGAGTATATTTAGTAAGAGCCATCATCCAAAATCTTATTTATTTGTCTTTATTTTTTTGTTGTTGTTTTGGTTTCAGAGACAGTGTGCTTAGTTGAGACTTTTTGTATTGAATTTCTGTAAACTGCATACTATACTTAGAAGACATGGCAAAGTTGTGTAATAATTCCTTATTGAACTGCTTTGACATTAAGAACTCATTTTTCTGACCACTTTCTATCTCAAACATTACACCATGTTTAGACACAGAGAACAAAAATAAAGCACTATGTAAAATGGCAATTTGTGAAGACTATATGCATTTCTTAAGCTCTGCTCAGTGATTAAGGTAACAGCTATTTTTCTATCTAAGTCTCAAGGAATAATATAATTGAGGAAGCCTCTGTGTTCTGTCAAGTGCTATAGGTGAGTCTGTCAAGTGCCACAGGTGAGTCTGTCAAGTGCCACAGGTGAGGAGCAGGTGTGAGACCTGCTGATCAGCTGCTCTTGGGCAGATCTTCCAAATAATTCCATGAAGCATTGCTTTAAAACTGGATTAAAATGCAACCTGACTGGGCACCAAACTGCTCTGGCTGGCCTGAATCTTCCTGACTTATTTGTGCAGGACAAAGACATGCAATTTGTTTACACACTTGACTAAACCTGGATCTCTGACTGGTGAGATGCTACCTGGTCAGAGCTGAAAATGAATCCTTTCTCCAGTCCCCTTTTCTCCTTCCCTCACCAAAGGGCATACAGCTCTTTACTCTGGCAACTTGGGGAGGCACCTGGTCTTCACCTAGTGATCTCCAGCTCGGTCCCCCCTATTCATGGTCTGCAGTCCTTACACTCAGCTGTTATATTGCTCTAGCTTTCAAGAATGTTACTTACATACCAGCTCATGGAGCTCACACAAATGGGCTGTCATGATAGGGCAGAGACATGGTAGAACCCTTTCTTCTGTCCAAGGAAAGACTAGAGAGATTTCAAATGCAACAAAACCTTCTTTCTTTTCTCCTTCACCTTTTGTGGAGTCTGGATTCCCATCAGTACTTCTGCAAAAGCTGCCATTCCAGCTGAAAGCTGAGGATAGATGAGTCTCCAAGGACACCATAACTTCATCCTGGCTGCGTTCAACATTTGCATTCATTACATCAAAAAAGCAGCCATATGTGGATTTATGGAACTCTCCAGAATTTCTTGCCTTGAGTTGCACTGCAAGCTATTATCACAGCCATTAATCTTAAACCATCAAAATGGTGAGATAACAGATGTGCTGGATTTTGTCTAATCTGCCCTCAAAGTAATAAAGAATAATGATACTGACAAGGAAACTCTTCAGGGAATCTGCAGAGCAGCCTCAGCTTTAAACTGCTTGAGAAACCAATACCACAAGTCTAACTGACAACAAGGATTTCTGTATGAAACAGCCCCATTCTGCTCCAGGTAATACTTGTGCTGCTTTTGGTCCAGTGATTAGAATGAAATCAGTGACAATTTTCCTGGTGAAAGCAGAGCAAGATAAAAAAATGCTGACATATCTTCCTGGTTTGTGTAGCTGATGTGGGGTCAATACTATGTGACAGGACATCTGTAGGAGTCTAGGTGGTATCCATCGTTACTTTTACTGGCAGCTTCCTTTATCAGCAGGTTTCACAGCACTGAGGTCTGCCCCATGACTGTAACCTCTGCTTTACTAAAACCTAAAGCAGCATGACTGTGGTTTAGGGCAAATGAGGTTCCAGTAAGTCACTACTGCCTTACAGAACCAACCAGGAGTCTGAGGATCATTTGAAAGGTATAAACAAAAGAATGGGACTTTGAGTAAATTATGAAATTGCTCACAGATCTATATAAAATTGCAATCCTTTCAAGGTATAAAGAATTACTTTTAACATTCATGTTGGTGGAATTATGATTTCCAGATGTTAAGAACGGAAACATAAACCATTTGTCATTTGCTTTCAACCTTTCAAAAGTCTTACTAGACATCTGGTATGCTCTGCCTGTCATGTGTTGAAGAATGAAGTTGCCCAGCTAACACAATTTCAAAATGCAATAGCTATTGAATTTTTTTTTTTAAATTTTTTTAAAGAAGTAATTGCAGTGTCATCTCTTCGGTTTGTTTCTGTAGCTTTGAAGCAGAAAGTTATCCAGCATTCACCTACAGACTTCATGAGATAAAGACTCCTTCACATTGCTTATTCTCACATGCCATATCTGTTTTTACTTGCCTTATCTTTAACTTGCAGAATTTGTTGTTATGTCTTTTTATTCTTTATTTCAAGGGAATTTTTATATGCTGACTTTTTCTTCTTTTACTGAGGTTTGAAAATGTCAGCTTTCTCTCTACAGACCAGAGAGGAGCTCCCTCAGGAAAACTGTCCTTTTTTCATAGGAGGACAGGAACACAGGACTTGTCAGAAGGGGCTAGATTCACAGTGTATCATTCTGTATCCCATTTCGCACTGTGCAAAGCACTGGATACCTCAGAAGAAGATGTAAGGAAACAGAAAATCTTTGTACAAGGATGTAATTAAGTAAAAGTTTAAGCTATGGTTTTGTCATGAGAATTTAACCTCCAGCATTCCAAAATCCTTGATTGCTACTAACCTGCTTGCTTTTCCTGTGAACCCAGCTTACCTTTGTCCTTGAGGCAATCAAGATCTTTTTTATTCTCTTCCACTACCCTCCCACCCTAAGTGATTTCTTTTGCTGAAGTTGTTTTGCATCTTCAAAATGCTCCTTGCTCTGACAGGGTGAAACAGTTGCTGGCTGCTGCTGCTGCAATCCACATTAAAGAGGGTTTTGTGTTGTTTTTGGTGTTTTTGCCTCACCAGCAGATGTAAAGGAAGCTGCATTCAGAAAACACTTTAAGCTACATAATAGCTCTTGAAAGCCAAAGGAGGGTGAGGAAGGGAGGGCACTCTGAGTGCTCTGGAAGGGTACATTATGTCTCTGCCAAATGCCATGCTGTAGAGAGGCACCAGCTGAGCAGAGGTCCGACGGATGAATGTCTGTAGGGTGCATGCTGCTGCTGTTGGTCGGTCGCTCTCCTCCGCACACCACTGTGCTCCAGCTGCAGAGGGTGTAGCAGTGGGACTGAGTACACTGGACAACTCAGTGTGTCAGCCCCAGCTAATCCTTCTCCTGGTGGTGCTGGCAGTGCAGAAAAGAGGTCCATACCCCTTCTCCCTGGATTGGGGCAGAAACTGTGGGAGAGAACTGTCTTTCCCCCTATATGCTGACAGTGAAAGAGCTGTCTTGCCCTATAAACTTAGTGGAAGAGAGCTATGACTCACTTCAAATCACAGTCCTTGAATTTTTTTTCCGTGGTGGCTCCTGTGTCTTAATTTTTTTTCTTTTTACTTGAAGATTCTGGGCATTATATGGACAGCTGCATTTTTCACCATCTGATGAACAAGATAAGGGGAGAAGGGAACAGGAGTTTTACCTATGGTGTGCTTTCTCTGATTTTGCTGGAGAAGCAGAGCTCTCTTTAAGATCCTGTGCTTGTGTTACATTTCCTTTCCACTGAAGCACATGTTCTGCTGGATTCCGAGTGATATGTTTAATAAGATAGCTTTTCCCATACTTGGTACAGATGGGTAAACTCTCCCTCTTCTATAGTTTTCCAGGCGCATTCTGACATAACAACCTTTCCTGCTTACTATGTGGTGACTGCTCAAGACCCACCAAACCTGCAGGTCATGAAAGTAGTTGTAAAAGCATGGGACAATGTGTGATATCTTTGTATGGGGTTGGTTTTCACTCTCCACAAATACAAATGGCATTGTTTCTCCACATGCTGAAGTCAAGTTTTCCGTGTGAGAAATGCATTCTTTGCAAAGTGCTTTCACTTTGCAAAAGACTCTCAGCTCTTTCCCTTGATGCCAGCTCTTTATTTCTTCCTTCCTTTACTCCTCTTCCTTCCTTCTCCTCTTCCTCCCTTCCTCCTTGCCTCCTTTGCCACTCCTTCCCTTCCTCCCTTCCTTTCTTTCTCTCTTGCATTACTAGATGTTTCTATCATCAATAGATTAAACCCAAGACTTTTCTGTGTTATGTTTTCTGTCAGAAAAACTAGTGCTAGTGTAATGGGTGCTTCGTTTCCACCCCTTTTTTTCTGTTTCTTTCTTATAGGTTATTTTTCTGGTTCATTCTCAGGTGAATTTTGAATTTCCTTTCCTGAATGAAGCTTTACTTGCATTTGTTCTTTGAACTCAATCCACCATGAATGAATACCAGATTAATTGTACTGAAGTCAACAGTGCCATGGAGATTTAGAATACCTGGGGCTTTAGATGAATTTCTTCTGTGATTTTTCTGCATGGTAATGTATGTGGTGTGCTTCTGAAGAGTCCTTTCCACTTTCTGCTCTTCACACTCCAACCTCAATGTGCTCCCATATATCTTTATCACCTCTGGGTCTTGTATAGAATTAATTCTTGTAATGTGTGGTGCAGGGGCTGTACTTTAGCACATTTGGCTTAGACTAAGAACACACGTTTAACTGCAACTATTATCTTTCCTTTATTCTTTAAGCTTAATTTGATTTTAAGCTTTAAAAAGCAGAGACAGTGAGCTCCGTTTTGTTCCTGAGTACAGGAGAAGCAGTTCTTTTATGTGCACTACTGCTTTCTTCACTGTTTCATGGACAGGGTTGAGTATGTCTATGATGAACTGGATCAAGAGTATAACAGGACTATAGACCATCTATGCCTGAATATTTGATGGAAAGGCCTCCTTCCCTCAAATTAGTGCCTATCCTATTGGTATCTCTGTTAATATATCAGTCTCTGTATGTCTGTATTAATGCATCCTGTATATTTGTAACTCTTTCAGGGTTATGAGGATTTTCTCCCTGGCACTGTCTATTCTCTGCCTCAGCCCAAGTAGAGATTAATACTGGTTTAACAGCAGGCCTTTCTCCTGTGAAGACAACAGTTGTGTGCACAGCGTATCACCACTGATGCCAGCTGTATCGGTTTCTGGCAAGAAAAGAATTGAAACAATGCCAAGTAATTTTAACTTTTAGTGAGACAAGTCTGTGGCCTATGGGTTGAATATGAGGCTCAGAGTTAGAGAGTTTTTCTGCCCTAGGGGATCTGTCCTACTTGCTCAAACACACATTTTGGTTTCTTACTCTAGAAGTTATATATATCTGGAACAGTGTTAATAAGGCCCTTGTTGCAGATGATGTCTTGTAATGGCTATTGAATTTCAGTAAGTAATAGTAAATGGAGGTTACCTATTCAGAGCAATCCATACACAGCCAAAAAGAGTTAGAAGTATCTTTGCTAACAGAAATGAAAGCACATGTTTAGGAAAAGACAAGCAAAATCTTATCTTACAGACTGAAACAAGTTACATTTTTTCTGTATTTGTGATATGCAGAGTATTATTGTCTTGTCTATCCCTATTTTGCTTTTTGCCTTAATATTTAGCTAGGGAAATCTGCTTATCCAGAATATTATACTAAGAGTATGACTCTGGAAATCTGGTGTGCATCTTGGCTTTACAAATACCACAGACGTCTAGCTGAGTACCTTGGGCTAGGCTTTCACTTCCTGTTCAATTATTTGCCATACAGTAATATCAGATAGCATTAGGCTCTAAATACTAAAAAATAAGCCTCCTATTGAAGGTCTTGATTCTTGATTTTATTAAAACTAGGACATAGGAAATATTCTGGTGAGTGGTTTATATACAATTTTGGACAAACCATCATCTGTGTAATTCTGAGCAATAACTGAATCACTGCACTAAATTAATAGTGAGGTGCTTAAGTGAGCTTTTTCAAGGCAGAGGCAGAAGTGTCACAGCATAACAGGTACACATTCTCCTGGGATGTGGGAGTCTTAGTTCAAATCCTTTTTTGCCTGATTCAGCGGGATTGGATCCAAGGTCCCACACATCATTAGTGACTGCCTTAAGTGCTATATGAAGAACTCTGAAACAAATCTTTCTAAATATGTCTGGGCAAGTCAGTTCCACAAGGATAATATAATTCCAAACTAGTTTTTCAATCCTTATAAAAGTGTCCTACTGACTACTCAGTTATCTTTTCAGTCTCAGTTCCACTGAGTATATAATGCATCAACAGGAGAAACTGAAATGAGTTAATTGCAGCATACTATAAGTTATGTTTATAAGGTTACTCTTCTAGGATGTTGGAAAACTATTGCAAGGAAAGTTGTTTGCTTTCGTAGCAAGTCAGCGAATTTTGTTTCTTTGCTTTGCATGTTAGTGCTTAACTTCAATGTTGCAGGTTTATTTCATCCTTCTCTGATTTTAAAATTTAGTCTTTTACTTGCATTAAAAATATTCCAACACAGGTTTCTTTTTTTGAGTTTTTCTTTTTCCAAAAAGAAAAGGAAAATCAGTTTGGAATTCAAACAAATCTTAATCAAAAAGATTTGTTTAAGTCACTTTCTTAAGAAAATGGATGCTTTCATACAGTTGAAAACATGCACATTAATGTGCATCAGTGCATGCTTTTTACCATATTTCACAGGTAAAAGTGAAATAGATTTTCTGTGGTGTAACTCCAAAAACTTTGTTTGCATTTGCTAGGGATTTTTCCTATGAGTAACATGTATGTTTGTCCTAAATTGAACAAACATTGCAGTCTGTTAATGAGTGAGAAATAAGGAATGTCATTGTTTCTGTACGTTCATGTGAAAGACAGCAGAATCTGACAAAGATAAAAATGCAACACTTCACCATCTTTGTTGTATGCTTTTCAGTTCAAGAATTTTAAACCTTGTTGCTGTACACAGAAAAGAGTAAAGTCTTGCCAGAAGTAGTTTGGTCTTGTTGTATATCTTTTTCTGCACGCAGAGATCCAGGTGACAAGAACGTTCTCTGTCCTGGTACCTTGTGGTTTCTCTAAATTAAATAAAAAGGCAAGGATCACCTAGAATCTATAATCTTTAATCTTATAAATCCCATCTCTGTATAAAAAAAAGAGAAAGCAATAGTTAACTATTGAATCATTGCAGATTTCTATGAAAAAAAGAAATTTTGGACAAACAAAGATTTTCTAAAGACTTCTATAAAAATTTTTTATTGTAGGAAATCCCTTCAATGGGCTAGGAAATGGAGTGGGACATGGCATGAAAGTAATTGCAAGAAATTCTAGTAGACCTATTGGCTGCTATTTCATACATAATTTTTCCCATTTTAAACTTGGTCGATGGTTTCTTATTTACTTTCGAAAGCATTCTTCTCTGTATGACCTATAAACTGTCGTATGCAGTGTGTCTAGATGCTTGTAGAATTGCACTTCAAAATATTGGGATATTTTTGTTTGCCAGAGAAAATGTTTCTGCATAATATACTGAATTATTCTAATGACTTCTGAACATCTCTTCCCATTCCTTCTTTCTGCCCTTCTCTTTCTTGGCCATGACCCAAGTTCATCTCTGATGTCACACTGTTAAGTCAATGGAGTTATTTAGCATGCTGGGCCCAATTAGTCTCTGATATGCTTAGATCCAGCTGGTATCAGGCTCTTAATTGGTTTCCTGTGATGTCTTTGTTAAGCTAATTGCCTGGCTTGACCACCTGTGAAAAGCATGAACTGCACTCACATATATGTTAGAATGGCACTTTAGTACTGATGGAATTTGTTCATGGTCTGTTGGTTGATGTGTTCATGACTGCTCTCCTCAGAACTGGAGAGTGAAAATATTTCTTGAGAGTTAAGTGCTAAAGTTGACTGAAATAGCACAACAGGTATCCTGGTTTTGTCTGGGATAGAGTTGATTGTCTTCCTAGTAGCTGGTACGGTGCTATGTTTGGAATTCAGTATGAGAAGAATGCTGCTAACACTGATGTTTTCAGTTGTTGCTAAGTAATGTTTAGTCTAAAGTCAAGGATTTTTCAGCTTCTCAAGCCCAGCC
>JAOBAS010000072.1:9407556-9419640 GCA_025311575.1 Elanoides forficatus | reverse complement strand
TGCCAACTTCTTGTGCCCCTCCAGCTTTCTTGCTGGCTGGGCTTGAGAAGCTGAAAAATCCTTGACTTTAGACTAAATACTACTTAGCAACAACTGAAAATATCATTATGTTAACAACATTCTTCTCATACTGAACTCAAAACATAGCACTGCACCAGCTACTAGGAAGACAATCAACTCTATCCCAGCTGAAACCAGGACAATGATTTAACTACCCGTTTAGCTAGCTTCCTGATTTTGGTGCCCAAAGGCAGGCTGTGGAAATCCACTTTCTGCTCCTGTTTTGCACTGTTCTGACAAATTAGTGATTACAGTTTCACTGTATATGTTTAAATGAGCTGCAGTGCATGCAGCGGGTGTTTGACTTTTGGGTATAATCTTATCACAGCACTTATGGAAACAGCATTTGTGGAGATCAGCTTTTAGAGAATATAATCCAGAAGGACCTATATTACTACCATTTGCTATAAAATATGTTGACATTTTGCTTTTTTAATAAATTAGTTGGCTGAGAACTTCTTTTGCCATTCAGTTTTCCTCATAACCTTTATCTTGATCTGGAAATACAGTACCATATTATTAGAATGCCTTGGTTACTATCAGGTTATTTGGTTGGTACTTTAAAATACAGGAAGACAAGAAAAGTGTGGAAGAATGACTAAGAAAAGAAAAATAGACTAAACAGATAAATGTGCAGAATTGGATTTAATGGGAATAGTCACCAAAACCTTGATGTGAGACATTCTCCTGGGCTGAAGGAAACGGTATGTTAAATAGTGAAAAAAAGTTCTTTATAGCTTTAAGACAGCTTTTCAGAGCATGCATCCAACCAGATATGTGCCTCTGCACACATGCTGGAAGTCACAAGAGAATGAAGACTCAGTCTGCACTGAGATAAGGTGACCTAGGAGTTGTGATAACAGGCTTATGAAACAGACTACTAGCTTCCTGCCAGAAGGAATAGCAAAGTAGCTGTTGTTTGCAAACTGTAATTATTTCTCTTGATTGCTGCTGGAGCACTGCAGCAAGGGGCTGATTTACAGGCTATGACCAGCCTGTGCTTATTTTCCCAGTCATATAGGGGACTTCTGTGTCAGTTGGTCTCTGAGCACACTGTCAGCTTGTACTTTTCAAATTAATGATTAGCTAAACATCATTAACAAGGAGGGATGCCACTCATGTTCCAGAATAACAGCTAATTATCCAAGAAGTTCAAGAGAAAAAAAACCCCAACAACACCAAACCACAAAAACCCAAGCAACCTCTCTTTTTGCTACTAGACTTTCAAAATATTATTAGTCTGGTCCGCTGCCTCCGGGCAGGATCAGCTATGCAGTTGTCAATTCTGGAAGATACTTGTAAAACATGCCCTTTAAGCCTTTCACTTGATGCAGTTTTCACTCTACGAGTTTGTCTTTGTCTTTTTGGAGACTCTTCCAGTGCTTCTCTTTCCTTCTGGTCAGAAAGATTTTCTTAAAGTCTTGACCAAAATCGTGATGCAGTTTAAGATAATTGCTTACTATCCACAACTCTGGAGAAACTTTTCCATGCTTTAAGATTGTTATCCTGTTCTGTCTTCTCTAGACTAATGACCCTGATTTCTTCCATTTTTTCTGTAATAAGTACCTTTCTTAGGTCTTCCCCCAAGTTGTTGTCTGTCCCCCAGCCCCCCTTTTTTTTTCCTCTACTTGCTGGGCTCCAAGGCTTCAAGGTACCATTTTCTCTGCTTTGGGCATGACACTCTTGTTTGTGTCACCCACTATGTCACTTACTTGTTTTGGAGCAGCAGGGCATTGCTGATGCATCCTCAGACCAAATAAGTCTGTTGCTCGATCCCTTTTTATAGAACTATTGACTAGTCAATAACTCCCTAAATGAATTTATGCAGTTGATTATCTTTACCCACACAAAGAATTTTACCCTTGTCCCTATCAAACTGTTTCTTTTGTATTTAGCACTGTTTTGTCCCAACTAATCAGAAGCTTTCTGAATTGTTAATCTTATTTTCTGATGTTACTGAGACTTTCTAGCTTAGTGCCTCCTGCAAATTTAATATGGGTCGATAGTCTGAGTCACTAATGCAAATACAGATTGAGAAAGTTCCACAAAATTTCACTTGATAGATTCTTTCATTGATATATGAAGTCTGAGTGCATGCTTTCTCCCAGTTCTGCATTCACCTAACCCTCTTTTTTGTCCCCCAACTTGCTTACAATTCTGCTCTGTAGGACAAGATCATCGCTCAGTTCAAGAAAAATTGCAGTGATTGCTCCTTTCCTAACAAGAGATACATTACATATTACTGTTGTCAGTAATACAAGATCAATTTACGTATGTCAAAAATTGATGCAACACAGGGCTGCTATTTAGTGGTTCAATGCTAATTTTGGTTACTTATGGGCAATTGGGTTAGGAACTGACACTACAGTACAATGCTGCACTAATCCTTTGCTTATGACATCTTGACCTACAGAAACTCCACTTCATATAGGAAGGAAGAAGGGTACTTAGAAGATGTAATGCCTTTTGAGACATAGCTATTTACTGGTTTGCAGCTTGGTCAACAGGACTTAATTTCAGAAAGTCATCACAAAGAATGGTGAAATAAAAAGTATTCTGAAGCTCATAAAAAAAAGTATTTCCTGCTAGGTGACGAATTCCTGTGTTCATGGAATTATTATTATTATTATTATTATTATTATTATTATTATTATTATTATTATTATTATTATTATTATTATTATTAAGTAATTTTTTGCTGCAAAAAAAGCAAATAACTACAAAAGTTTCATGCATCAATTCATCAGAACTGTCCAGTGAAGTTAATTCTATCACAAGTGATTTACTAGCTCTTCCTCCCTGTTGTTTATTTATTTTATCTATGGAAGAGCTTGTGGATATGTGGGCTTGTGTGTGCGTGCACACTTTTGGGAAGAACACACAGCAACATGCAGGTGCTGGATTCTGGCTTAGGGTCATGAATCAAAATAATGAGAAATATTCCGAAACAAGTCACCATTATGTGAAGTCTTCTCCTTATTAGCTCTTTGTAAAATTAGCTTCTTAAAACTGCCAGAATGGAGTCGAATTTGCATGCACCCCATATCTAAATAGTCTTATGTGAGGCTTCCATGATCTAGTGTCCTAAATTTCACCTGTAAAGACCAAAACCAAACCAGACTTTTCAAGAGTTCAAAGTCCCTTAAGAACACATAGAAGTAAGATAAGGATCAAAGCTCTGTTTTGTCCCCCAACTTGCTTACAATTCTGCTCTGTTGAACGGCCAACCAAAGCTTTAATAAAGCCCACTAAGTAGTGAATTCTCTTCTTGAGTTTTACGTGCCTGATACTTAAGAAATCTGGTTTGGTTTGATTTGTGCTAAACAGCAACGGTTATAATCTGAAAGAGGGGTGATACTGATTTGAAAAAAGAAAAAAGCAACCACAATGTAGTCAGTCTGGCAGAGGAGCAGGGGTCCAAGGAGGCTGTGAGATCTCTGTCCTGGCAGGTTTTCAAGACATGACTGGATGTTGCATGATCCTGAGGTCTCAGTCTGAATTCAGTGCTGACAGAGGTGTGAGCTGGAGGTTGGGCTGAAGACTTCCCTTTGTCTCTTCCAACTGCAATGACTCTTGTGAGTCCATAGGAGTGGATGCACACGAAGATCTAAACCCCAATATGTATTATTGAAAAGTATACAAATCACTACTTAGTACCTGTGAAAAATATGTGGGAACTTAGCCAGCAGGTATTTTTTATAATGACTTTTAATTTGCAAAAAAATTCTTGATAAATTTTTGTGTGTATTCCCTCTGCCCCCAACAATATAATTAAATTTAAAATTTTCCAGGTATGAGGTCACCACTACTGCCTGAACCAAGTGTATGCACCATGCTACACCAAAAACAAATGATGAAGGAAAAAAGCATAGATAAGCATTCTATCTGAAAAACATTTTCCAGACCATTCAAATATCAAACACATTGCATAGAGGAGGAATGGACAAGTTTGCAAACTATATGCTAAACAAAGCAGAGGCTAAATTCTTTATGAATAGGATTAATAATTGAATAGTTAGGCAGTTTTAGTTTTAATTTCCTTTCCCCCTGCTGCATTACTGTGCTTACTAAACCATTTCAGAATACAGGTTCCCAGGTGACCAACTTTTTCCACCCTCGACAAATCTCTAAACATCAAAGGAGGGACAGACATATCTCTTTGGAGGCCAATTTTGTTACCTATCTTTTGAAATTCAACATTCCCTACTTTGCTGCTGTAGGGGACATAGGTGGTGTTCCTGTAGTAAACAGCAACAGTGTGAAATATCTTTGGCTGCCCAGGAGGGAGTGAGATAGAGTGTAGCATAGTTGAGCAAGGAAAGAGGGAAAAAGAGGTGAAGGGAAGGTAAGAATGAATTGGTATTTGCCAACAAAAACTTCCTCCAGTTTCAGAAATAATCCAAACACAGGCATGACCACAGTTTCTTGATGGGAAAATAGGATGGGAAGAGAACATAAAAAGATTCAGCAAAATTAAGAGCAAAGAGACGGTTGCTATGTGTTTGGATGTAAAAATAAAATAAAATTTAAAAATGGTCCTGGAAACTTTCTGAAAAGTGTACTTTTTGCCAAACAAAAAGGAACTCTAATATCTGCAGCATACTGTTTGACTTGGAAACTCTCAATTTCACAACACAAATGAGCTTTATGGCACTTAGAATAAACTGATACTGTTATGTGAAATCACCATGTATCTGCGCATGAATTTTCAGGGAGATTTCTGTATTCACAGGAGACTGAAAAAGAAAATATCTCAATTGTTGCACACAACACAAAGCACTATATGCCAGTGGCTGGGAACTGGAGGATCAGGGGGAGGCAGGGGAATGCTGTTGTTGCTGCCCATGCAATTGGTGACAGATATTTTGCTTGGATAGAGCATGCTAGAAATAGGCTGAAGGGAGTTTGAAGTAAGGAACACGGAAATGTGTCTGTTCTTGTCCATTTCATTTGTTCTCTTCCATTGCCTCTAAAACAAGACATTTTTTAGCCTGTTAATCTGAATATCTGACTCTTGTCCCCAGCCATTCTGACTTAGTCAACCTAAGACAGTCAAACTAAGTTATTCCCTTGTCTGAACTCCTCAGTCATTCACTATTTTTCTTCTTTTGTATTATGGTACAAAAGAAAAAAAAAAAAAAAAAAAGGAAAAAATTTTACCTGTTTTTATTGTCCTTGATTCCAGGATTTCTGGATATTCCCTTTATGCGTTTTTGTTCCTATCTCTTTTCTGTTTCTCTCCAAACAACCAGTAGCTGCTGGACCACTCAGGGTCCCCAAATGGCAAAATCCTTCTACCCTCCACCTTTAGTGAGATTGTTGCCTGCCCCAGACTTAGTAGCTGAATTTAAAATAAAGTTTTCTCTTCAGCACAATAAATTGCTTCCTTCATGTCGAGTCAAGAGGAAAGGGGAATCCTTTGCTTGGCCTTGTTTCTTCTCTTTCTCCAAGTCTTTGCTCTTTAGCAAATGACATGAATTTAGCATCTTAATGGTTATACTATTCCATAATCATTTTGCAGTTTGTCAGTACCTTTTACAGATTGCATACTGTCACTATGCGGATCCTCAGCCAGCTGGAAGGAGCCTTTTACTGCTTTAGATCTCTGCATTTCATCCATTCTGCAAATAAAATCCTGCTGGGTTCTTATATCTGGGTTTTTTTCCTGTAATGACAGAAGAATTTTAAGGATGTAGGCTTAATTTTTGAGCTGGAGTCTAAATTATGACTCAGATTCACTCAGTAGAAAAGGAATTTCTGTGGAAAGCATGGAGGAATTGATAGGAGCACCCTGAGTCTCTGATACACTTCCTCCGCTCCTTTCACAAACCAGGATCCTGCCACAGGAGTCACCAAGCCCTCACAGGCCTCACTGAAGTGCTCAGAAGACAACTGGATGACTCTCTATGCATGGGACATTTCAGCTTGAACAAGAATCAGTGAAACTTTCCAAAATGCCCCCTCTTTTGGTGTCACCAGAGGTTGACATGATTCATAACATTGATTTTCCTTCTTACAGTGATGACTTCTGAACTGCTCTGTCCAAGAAGCTGGTTCAGATTTGCTGGAGATGAACGGAGAAGTCCTATCAAAGTAGTCTGCAGGGCTCTAATTATGGGAGAGTCTTACCTTACAGCAGAGAAAGACCGTCAGTCCCCATAATGAGGAGGAACTGACCAGGGAGGTTGCTAGCCACTCAGCAGGATCAGAAAAGAGAAGATGTGGCTGTACTATAGGTGTCTGCAGGAGTTGGGAAAAGGGTCAGGTGTACAGCTTATGGGTGGTTACTTCTTGTATCGTCCCAACAAAATTCCCCAGGGCTGATTTGTTAGTGTCTTGGTATATTATTCATAGAGAAGGAGGTAAGAGGAGGTCTTCAACACATGGACAAGGTCCCTGTCCCCTGAAGAATCCGTCTCAGACACTGTTTCTGGGTGGTATTTCTTCCCACTCCCTGCAGATGTTCTGCATATTTGCCGTTATCACATGTATGTAAAAAAGAATTTTCCTTTTTTTTTTTTTTTTTTTTTAATAGTAATTGTAATTGCTGAATTTTCATTAGGCTCCTGAAAGTGTCCGTGTCCTTTACTGGATGTCCAGGGCAGTGTTGGTAGGTGCCAAGTCCCAGATGTGACTCCGCTTGCTTCCAAATGCCAGTGGGCTCACTGGGCTCCTGCCTCTGGGCTGGCTGTGCACACATTTGAATTGGTAGGAATTTGTGACTTATTTTCTGAAATGATACATGTAGGGAAAGTGGTGTTTCAGAGAGGAGGGGCTTCAAGACACCAAAGGTGCTTTTGAAAATGTTTGCTGCTGTTTGTGCTGTACTTTGCACAGGTGCGTTGTGATCCATCTACCATGTCTTACTGCTTCTGCCTGACCTGGGTACAGGCTGGGATGCTGCCAGACTCCTCACCCATCCTGTCATGCTGTTTTGCAGACATAATCTCTGGAGAGGTGGCAGTGACAGCTGTGGGGGGCTGGAGGGAGGAGGGGAAGTTCGGCCTTTGGGGAGGCCACAGGAAGGAAAGGTGCTGGTTTGGGGTTTGTCTTTGTTTCTTACTACCCAAATCCATGTTAACTGGCAGTAAATGAAATTGATTTCCACCAAGTTGAGTTTGACTTGTCTGCAACAGCAACTGGCAAGCAATCTTCCTCCCTTTATACGGACCCCCAGGCTTTCTTGTCCTATTTTTACCCCGTCCTGCTGAGGACCGAGTGGTGGGGCTGGATGGGAGTTTGGCCTTTATCAACATGAACCTCCACACTCTTAAATTTACAATCAGCTGTTGATAGAGCCTAGTCTGTAGAAGATGTCCTGTGAGACCTTCTGCACTGTTACCTGTGATTTAGAAGAACTGATATTGGTGGCCCAAGTAAATGCCCTTCACTCCTGTCTTCCCAGTGGTTTGGTGGCAATGTTTGAATACTTTGCATCAGGATATAGTCTCTTCTTGGTACATTACCTTCCTATTAGCTGTTTTTCTATTTAACCTTGGCACCACTCAGATTCAAGAGAGGGTGTATGAAGATAGGGTCAGAATTTAGCTCTGATTTTCCATCAAAAGAAGAGATGAAATAACAGACTGCAAACCCTACAGCTGAATCTGCAGAGAGGGTCTGACAGCAATAGTACCTTTGACAGAATAGCTGTTGTTGTAACCTTGTTAGGCAGCTGGATTTTATATCAGCCTATAAATTAAAGCATTTCCAGTAAGTGATGCTAGATACTTCATAAATACTTCATCAATTAAAGGCATCTTTTGATGCCTGTAAGTCCAAATATTATACTGCACATCATTAAAATCCTCATTTATGACCTTTGCAACAGATAAGTCAAAGCATCCTCATTCAACTGATGGATTTTATCATTATATCATTATATGTAAAATTACTGCGGGGAGATGTTTGCTCTGAGTTGTTCAAAGATGTGTCCAGTTACAAGACCAAGAGCTTCCAGTAGGTTGGACAAGAAGTGACTCGTGTGTGTCCTTTATTTTCAGGAAGTGACTGTAGTGTGTGCATAGGACAGGGCTTTATATGCAGAGCTGTCACACAGCTGAAGAAGAAGAGGAATGAAATCATGTTTAAACATTGTGTGTGTTTGCATCAGAGTGCTTAAAAAGAACAGGTCAGGATCACTTAAGCTATCCTAAAGGCTACTCAGCTCTGCTACTGGTATAATAAAGGCTTAGTGGCTATAAGAAAAAAAATAACTATGTGGCTCAAGTCTATACGAAGTGGCAGCAGAGCAGTACTTCCAGTGAAGTCATTAAGAATAAAAGGGTGAGTGGGAAGTCTTTCTTGCTAGGAGCAAAGGAGGGTCACAGTAGTTTTGAGAATGTCAGGTATAGCAATGACTTTAAGCAAAAGAAGGCTGCAGTATAATTACTTTGAACTGTGGAGAGGCTTGTAGTTTTTATTTTACATCTTAAAAGTACATGCTATGAGAGTTATTTGCATTTAACGATGCTCCAATTTGTCATTCAAAGTTGATTGAAGTCAGGCTACCATGAATCTACTTTACAACAGGTTCCTTTTATGTATACTTCATGGACATGAGTAGTGTTAAAGGCACCATCAGGTGTTACAAAAATTAAGTACCTCCTGTAGCAATGCATCTCTGAATGGTTTTTTTATTTGTAGTGCTTTCTATTCAGCAAATACAGGTTAAAAGCCACACTGCAGTTGCATGTTATTTTATTGCAGGAGCTCATGAATTTGTGTTGTGTTATCATCATGTGGAATCTGGAGAAAATAAATTTTATTCAGATACTACACTTCTGTACTCTGCTTTCTTTAAAAGGGCAGCCTGTGGTTTGGACAACTTCAGCATCAAGGAGAACAGCATTCTTCCTTGCCATGCTAAATGTGTTATCGTGTGTTGCTCACATGTCTTGAAGTGAGGTTTCTGACCTCCTCTGGACATCATGTGGTGTGCTGGAGGACTTTTGCAGGGGTTTCCTCCATCTTCATGTAAACCTCGGACACCATTTTTTAGGGGAAAAAGAAAATACTATTTTCTTTCCCACATGTCTTCTGCAATGGTTCTTGCCCCTTCTGTCAGGCTCTATCCTCTATTTAATCTGGTTTTAGAATAGCACACACTTTTTTCTGAGCCAGCCTTATTAAAAAATATTACTTGACTAAATTTCCTGTGCAGTGACCTGAGCAATTGAGTTTGTATTTGTTATCTACTGAATGCTGAACATACTACAGAGATTGTTACAGCTAACCAGGAGCAGTGCCACTATAGGATTATCTTCTTCAAATTCACATTAGGATCTGGATATGAACTGGCATTGTTCCATGGACTTAATGGATTTGTAGATTTTGGGGCCAGGAGCCATGATTGTGATCAGCACATCTGGCTTCCCATGCAAAATAAACCTCAGAATTTCACCAAGTGATTCCTGTGTCAAGTCTGATGATATTTACTGGAACTGGAGCATACGCTACAGAAAAATACCTGCTCTTGTTTTTAAAAGATCAGGCAATGGGATATTGTCCATGGTGATTCCAGCTAGCTACCTGTGCTAGTTGTTAATACACTTCTTTGTGATATGCAATTTAAATTTTCCTTCCTTAAAGTGACTGTTTCCCATGTGCTTTTGTCAGCCAGATAAGTATCTGAAGTTTTCTTACGTAGACAGCAGGGCCAGGGTCTAGTCACTTCTGGCCTTTTACACATTTCATACCACCTGAAGAAGCTGACCTATTCTGTTGCATCTTAAAAAATGCTAAATTATATATACACAAAGAAGTAAAACTTATGCCTATTTAGAAGGCAAGCCCCAAAACACACACAATTAACTTTGAAGGTGGAAATGAGACCCTGATGTGTATTGCTTGTGTGGATTCATTTCATGAGAGTGAATTTATCTGAGGGTCTCATGCGCTTCACATTTAGCTTGACAGTTTATGTACCTTTGTACTCACCCATGGCAGTGATACATGTCAGTGAAGTAACACAGTTCTTCACTAGCTGGTTTGACTGACAAATAAAGCTCCAGTTAGTTTAATTTCAAACTGTCTTCTTTCTGAAAGGGCAATATTACAAAAACGGCTGTTGAATTACATACTCTCTATTTCTGTCTTGTTACTGTCTATAAAAAACATCTTGAAGAACTTGGATTCAGGACTGGAGCCTGGGGCATGCAGTTAAAAGACAGACAGTGCTAAAGGGGACAAGGCTTGTGGCAAAGGGGAGATCTGTTTACCAGTGTAACCTTGGAAGGGGAAGATTTAGTTGCTGGAGGAAAGGGGAGCCTTGGGGACTGGATGGCTTGCTAAAAACTAGAGGAGAGTGAATTCAGCAAGAAATTTGGGGATTTCCTCAGGCAGCTGACTGGTGGCTCCTGAGGGCTCCTGAGGCAGAAGTAGCTCTTTGTGTAAGAAGCTAGAGGGCATCAAACCCCAGAAAGGAAAAGAATGGAGAGTGGGAGGCTTGAAACTAAGAAGAGCCTGGAGATGTAGTACAGAAGATGTGAGTAGAGTTATGTTAGCTTTTAATTTACTGTTTTATTTAAATAAAATTGAAAATTGATTTTGTTTCCAGCCACAGGCAGGGGTACTGTGGTTGCATTTGTGAAGGTTGCCTTTAGCTGCAACTCAAAGATTCTGGTTAAATTAACATATCCTTTTGGTAATGAAAGCTCCTTAACTTTTCATTATCATGTTGATTTTTTGTTTTTACTTTGTTTTGAATTTGCCAGGAAGTCAAAGATACACATGGGAAAATTCTGCTCCAGTTGCACATGGGTAAGTCAGGAGTAAAGTGAGTGATTCAAACTGAGTTAGTGAAGACTTAGAAAACACATAAACAAACCCATAATCAGCTTTTAAAAATAATACAGATTGAGGAAACAGTGGAGAAAATATTTGGGACAATGGACTTATGGGAGACTTTCAGTGTTTTAGGCATCATGCCACACCTTCACCTTCTTTCTGAAGTCATTATCTTATTACAGGTGCTAAAGAAGGCCTGATGAATTTTGTGAATATCAATGACAACTGTGAAGGGCATAAATGAGTCTCAGAGGTAGGACTTGGGGGCATATCCAAACTTAAGATTCAGTAATTTTTCAAACTTGGAAATGTTCGTCTATCTCACAGGTTGTGTATATGTGTAATGGACTGAATAATGTGAAGCTGGCTTGGTGCTTCTTAAAAATATTTCCTGCAATAAAATTCAGTATTTTAGTGAATAAACTAAAAATGAGTTTGCATAGTCTTACTGATGTTGATGCAAACAGAAATGTGAATTAGCAGAAAATCAGGCAACGCACACATTCTGTCTGGAATTGAGGATAGGAGAACTGCATGTTTGGGTGCGGGCTGGTGTCCAGGATGGGAGGAAGAAGAATATTTTGCATGCTGTAAAAAGTTAGATCACAGAAAAACAAGATCATTTTAGGTTGTCAAATTACTGCTGTGAGCGAGGACTCTGAGCATCTGTTAGGTGTGTGTGTGTTTGTAATGGCACCTGGTGACTGTGTAAGGCATTAGTTTCTTGTGCATTTATTTAGTTGGAGAACTACCTCCGTTGTTAAGACAGGAAGAGGGCTTTTAGGCCAGACAGAGGGCTTCTGTTTGCTCTGTGGCACTCTGCTTGAGTCTAGCTGGGATGGGAAATTTTTAATGGGCTTCCTATGTAAGACTGACACAGAAATAACCTAAGGGCAGAAAGTGTAGTAATTATAGTAATGTACATCTACTAGGATGTTCCAGAGACTCTTCAGTGGGAATGAGAGTGATATGGGGGATGTACTCCTTCTCAGGTACAGAGAAGGATTTGTTAGATCTGGGATATGAACTCAACACCCTGTTTTTTTCTTCATCTGGGAAAGCATTCTTATGCTCCAAGTTACTAAGCAGCATCCTTTTGCTATCAGATGAATTTTACATGCTGCATGCATAATCAGATTTAAACACAGGTACGTGAAAGATGTTGGGACTTTTCACTATCCAAGTTCTGTAGTTTTTCTTGGACAGCGGGGGGGGGGGGGGGGGGGGGGGGGGGGG
>JAOBAS010000072.1:9376717-9388240 GCA_025311575.1 Elanoides forficatus | reverse complement strand
GGGCATGGATGATGGTTGGACTTGATGATCTTGAAGGTCTTTTCCAACCTAAATGATTCTATGATTCTATGATTCTATGATCTGTAGGGTGTACAGGCGAGGGCTTTTTAAAAGCAGCTTCTGAAGGTCGTTCCAGACCAAATGATTCTAGTAACTGGTTTGCAATCATTTCCTCCTCATCATTTCCTTTGATTTTTGCTTTCAATTTGATAACCTTTCTTAAGGTTTCCCTGATGTGGCTTATCCAGCCCTATGTAGTCTGTTATCTTATAACTGTTCAATTTAACTGGCTCTTTTTGGAGGACTGCTGATTTTTTTGCTTTAATTTCTTTCATGTTCTCTTGAAACTGTAGTAAAAAAAAAAATTAAAAAAAATCACATTTAAATAATTTTTTTCATTTATCTCTCTTTTATCTGCATTGGTTAGTTCCTTTTCTAACATTTTTAGTGATTTCAGCTTTATTTGTTGGCTTCAGCAACATTTCTTGACTTCAGCATATGTGATCTCTGACTTAACTTCTCTGGCTTTTCTCTGTTAAAAGGACTTTCTGATTTTGACTGACACTGAGAGTTACTGATCATGGTTGAAATTTGTGCTATCTCCACATGGATGTTTTTTAACTCACACAATCTTAGTGCTTGCAAACAATCAGATGGCTCTTGGCAATTTTTTTTTTAAAAACAACCTGCAGTAGGTTGGTCTGTTCTCTCTAAGTTGATCACTGAGGCTGAATCATTACAACTCAGTGTCTCCTGGCTAATTTACTAAGTGTCGTGCTCTAAGATCAGGGTCAGTTTAAAAACCTTCATTATTTTGGCTGCCTCACAGGAAAATGTTTACAAACTGTGTGACTATACCTTGCATAGATTACAAGTTTGTAGGGTGAGACAGTCCTTTTTTGTCTGCAGGGTGTTTAGTTTCTTGTGGTTACTAGCCCTGGTTTTGACTGGATCACTTTGCTGCTGCTGCATCAGTCAATAGCAACTGTCTATAAAATAAAGCAACAATCATAAGTGTGCAGAATAGACCTTTGAAATGTGTGGTGGGGATAAAATGTTAAGACGAATGAAACCCTTATTACTGTTACTTTCTCCAGTCATTTTGGTCAATCAGATCCTTGCCCTGAGCTGATAAAATCCTATTTTATCTGAAAAGAAGTCCAAGGATCTGCTGCGAAGATCACTGAAATGAATGAAAAAACCTCTCATGATTTAGACTGTACAGCCTTTGGGGTATGCACTGCAATTTTAGTCAGGTTTGAACGGAGCTGAATGAAGGAATGAATGCTGGCTTCAATTCCTTGATGCGCTGCCACAGGGCAAACAAGTAATTAGTAGCTGATGCCAATGGTGTAAATGCTCCACTTCAAGTAATATATGAGAAGATATTATGGAGGGAAATATTTAAGCTTATAGTGCAATTCATAAATGTCTTCCTTTGAAGAGGGTTTTTTTTCATAGGCAATGTGAACTAAAAATGTAAAAAAGAGATGGCAGTGGTAAGATTGGCATGCTGAATGATCAAAATCTTGAATTCCTACAGCTTCAAATTCTTATTGCATTAACATCTTATTGACTCAGTAACCTTTTAATATTTTCCTGTGATTTAGTGATAAATAATCACTCTTAAAGACCTACTTGGAGTTAACAGCCTGCTTTCAGTGACATTGTTTGTCTTTATTACTTTCTCTTCCAAGGTTATTTGGCAGTCATATAGCAAGGTAGCTAGAGATTTAAGAGTTCACTGATAATGAAAATTCAGGCAATAGGATCTTCTTCTGTACATACTCAGGTCAGTGGTGATCTGAGAGTTCATTGTGGAAGAAATTATTTCCTTCATGCTGGCATGATCTGAGTCTTTTTGGTAGCCTCTAACTGGGTGACAGACAAAAATTATGTGTCCTAAGAGGAATGGAGGGACAGAATGATTTAGCAATGAGGGTCTGAACTCAGATGAGAAAGTTAAGTACCTTTTGTTTGAGCTATAAAAGTTTACTTTAAAACATAGAAATTGGTAAAGAGGGAGAGCAAGTGTTAATTTGTTCTGTTTATATGATGCCAGATCACTTGGAGTGCCTGACAAATTTAACAGGGAACATTAATTGGAAATTCATTAGGATTTTAAATTTTGTTTGAAATAAAGGAATTTCTCCTCTTGTGGTAGGTCTCCAGATTACTTTGTGTATCTGTGTGGTATAAATAAACATGGAACTATCTTTGACCGAGCATGCTAGAAATTGCTGCCTCTTCCATGTTCTTCTGAAGGGCATTTCTAAAACCCACTCAAATTGCAGCAGCGGTTGTCTCCTCTGAGTTGAGATACCCATTTCTCCAGGCTTGGAAATCCCCATTTCACAAACCAAAGCAATGGAGCAGGTCTTTCTGTCACTGTGAATGTTTATGCTCTTTGTTTTAATGAGGTTTAGAAACCACAGGGAACAACTGATCTTCCTCTGGTCACTGCTTTCTTCTCTGTTTATTCCAAGTGTTGCTTGTCATGATCTTTCCTGACTTTTTTAGTTTGTCAGCTGCTTAGCTGATCTAAAGATCTTCCCTGACCATTCTTGTTCTAAGATATCTGGTTTCAGGATTTATTTTGCAAAATGATCCTCTGTCCTTACACTTGATCTGACTGGATTTTGCACATAGCAGGAAGAATTCTTTGTCAGATGCTTGTGCCTCAGAGCATGCACCTTTAGAACATTTTAAAATGCTTTAAACAATGTATCTGAAAAGATTTTCTGCATATTATTAGCAACACCCTTGTGTTGTGTCAGTCATCAGCCAGCCCTAGTGTCTGGTGATGAGGTACTGTACGTATGCACAAGAAGAAAGTTGTCAGGCCTGGAGATCAGAAAATCTAAGTAGTCAGACACACTGAATACTTGCTATTGCTAGTGGTTAGATGGGGAGTAGAGACAAAGAATTCAGTCTGCTTCCATTTACGTCAGCAGTGAGTGGTTGCTAGACTAAGATTTCATTTTCACCTCCTTCCCTTTTTCAGAATTTCATTTCAGTAGCTGTTAGGACTACGGGAAAAAAAAGTCTGTTCTCCAGTACTTTCATGGAGTGTTTAGCACCTTGCCACAGTTCATATGCCATAGTTGGAGTAAGAGCATGTATACTGCTTTCAGGATTAAGTGAAAGGCAATTAACGCCTCACTTTTGCAAGCTATTCAGCCTTTTCTGGATCTGTTTTAATGACAGTTTTTAAGATGGTGGGATTCTGTGTTTGTGTGAACACTTGTTTTTCCCTATGCCTAAGACCAAGATGTAAACCTGGCTGGAACTCAGAACACAAAGCTCTTTTTTTCTGTCTTTTTATGGCTTCTCATGAGACCTTTCTGAAAGGTAGGTAATTGAGAGGGATCCACCTTTTCTTTTGAAGCTCTCTTCAGTCAGTGGAAGTATCCCAGATATGCAATAACTAGTTACTTTCTAACTGGTCTGTTGAGTTTTGCCATGGACTTGCCTGTTGCCATGGAAACTACTGAGAATGCAGAGATTGAACTGTCCATGTCCAGAAGCCATTTGTCAGATGGTAGCCATATTAAAAAAAAAAAAAAAATTTCAAAAGTGACAAGCTACAGCCTGGAGCTAGTGATCTGTGTAAGGCTAATGAGGATGTAGGTGAAAGGAAATCCTTTGTCTTCCTGTGGTAACTCCCCGGTTTTCACGTTCTTCCTTCAGGCTATTGTGATTTTATGAACAGAATATGTGGATGCTTCAACTGACTTCCCTTAAGAGATGTTTCCTACTTCCAGTTTTCATTCAGAGATGAGGTCATTTCTGCCTAGCTCTGTATAGTTCTTGCTGGTCAGTAGGACATAAAACATCACAGCAAACAATGAAAGTTTCATGTAGGTACATCTACTAATATGTGTGTGTTTCCAAAATGTTTAGGTGAAAAAGCTTGGATGCTTGTCTGAAATTTGGGCTTAATCAGTCTTAAGCTACTTCTGGGATCATGCCAGAAGTAAGTGGATGACTTCTAAGATGAAGGAAATCTGAGATAATGTACTTAACTTCCCTGGCCCAAAAAATCTATTAATCTATAAACACAGTCACACATTAGCTGCCTCTGCTACAATATGACAAAGTAGTTGACAAATGATCTTTACATATGGAAGCTGTTAGCAATGGGTATGGTAGAGAAATCCCTTGTGATATGGGTATAAGCAGGAAGGCCCTCAGCACTTCCCCAAACTATATAGTTTAGATGTCCTTACAGAGACTTAGCAAACTACTCTGAAGAAAGGGACTTAAGCCACATAACCCACATGCTATGGCTCTCAGGGACTGGACTAGAAGCTGCTGAGCATAGAGAAATTGAAAATGCAGCCATGTTTTTTGAGCACCTCTTCGATTTTACAGGCAGAAGAGGTTCTTCCATGAGGAACAGGTATGCTCCACAGCTTCTCTGACTGTCCAGACAGGCAGGAGGGATGGAGATACAGGTTGGTATGCTCAGAATCAGTCCCTACTTGTTTATCCAGAGATATTTAGCTCACTGAATGCCTGTGTTTCAAAATGAAACCCCTGTATGCAATACTGAAAGTCTCAGCTTTGATTTGAGCTATATGAAAAATTTTAACCTTTAGGAGTGCTGACTTGACTGGTTGTCACATGGCTGTTAGTGGCCCTCAAGCACTGATTGTTCAGTGAATTATTTGGAAAAGAGCAGATAAGTATCTGCATGCTGTTAGCTCAGCGTTAATATAATTATCCTTTTCTTCTGGACTAAAGGAATGTTTTAGCACAGAGCTCATAGAGTAGGAAAGATGCTCTTCCAAAGAGGAATAAACCAAACATTTTTGATTCCTGCAACTGAGAAAATAAAAAGTGGAGAAACATCCAATTCCTCTTTTTAAAAGCTGTTAATAACTAGTAGTGGTAATACAAATGTAAAGAGCATGGAGAATCTAGAGACAATTCTGAAGCACACGTTCCATTTCTCTGCAGACGGGATGTAAATTCCAATGTGAAATGTATCAAACATAAGGGTTCAACAGGTAGAAAGTAAACACTATCCTTAAGTTATTAAGGTTTAATCAGCTATATCTATAAAAGTCAAACAGAAATAGCAGAGCAAGGAAAAACGTCTAGTTTGTAATATATTGAAACAAACAGTATAATTTGAAGAAAACAAACTGTGTAGTTACAGTGTATCATACACATTTATTTAAAATAAATTTTTAGTTGAACCTGTTCAGAACACTCAAAACTCAGAACTCAGTGAATAAATCCATTAAAACTAAAGTCATAAATGTAAGATTTGAAGGAGTGTTAAAGTTAGTACATTTAGAAATGCTTATTAGGTAGTTAAAACCAAGGAATTCTGTAAAGATAGCTCATCTAATGGATGCAACAAAACCTTTTGGTAGAACACTTTTTTTTTCCTGATGCAAATACTCATTGTCAGTAGATTCTGTGCAGTTATTGTTTGGGATTGCTGAATTCACTGTAGCTCTAACTTGTGGCTGAGCTGGGGTTTAAGATTATGCGTGGGAAGAGAAAGAACACTTAAATATCTGTGTGTATGAATTCAGCTGACAGGGTAATAACCAAAGTTTGTGTTTGAGTGTTTTACAATCTATTTAGCCAAGCATGGGCAGTATAGTTTTATTGCATTACAAAGAAAACAGAAAATCACATTCTTCCTCCATTGTAGAGTGCTTTAAGTTCTGTGTAATTCCAAGTATAGTTGTTTTTATTTAAATGAGGAAACTGAGTTTTGGAAAATGAAGTCCAAAAGAACTATATCAACACTTGCACCATCATTGTCTTAGTCAAGCCAGTAGATGACCTGATGAGGGCCTCTGTGGAACTAGACACCAAGTCCTTCTCAGGTCTGGGTACCTGGAGGAACTGGATTCACATGTCAGAAAAAAACTGTGGTGAGACTTCAGGTTAGTGACAATTTTGAGACAGATCTGTCTAGATCTTCTCCCCTAGTGAGCTAACCCAAAAGACCACTCTTTAAATCCAGATGAAGTGTGACTTACAGTTTGTTTTGTGAATAAAGAAAACTCTTAAGTGCTTAAGTCAGAACAAAACCAAACCCAATTTCCACCCAACTCATCCTTCCCCACTGTGTCATTAGGAGACTCTTTTGTTTCCATGTTTGGAGTCAGGCCTGAGAGCTGTGGTGAACCCTGAGCAGCTGACAGCAGTCCAAGGGAGATGGTTTTTCCTTCATCTGTGAGGCCTGGCTGTATGTTCATGTTTTCCTGTCACAATGTGACCTGCAGGTTCCCAGAGCTGTGACGACTTTCTTTCATGTGACTGCCATGTTTTGCAGCATGGTGCTTGCTCTGAACAGGCTCTCTTGCTCCCTGAGAAAAGGGAAGAAGATGTATTCTCTTTGTAAAAGGTTCTGCTTTGCCCTGCCTTCAGAAAGTGTCATAGCCCACACTGAAAACAAGAATATCATACATATCATCTGACCCGTGTGATAAAATTGAAAAGTTAAGAGGCCAAGGGGCCAAAAAGTTATTCCCAGTGAAAACTTCAGAGTACAGTTGTAGTGCTCATGACATCTTCTCCTGAGGATTAAGCTGGAGAAGCAAACCTGTTCATACCTTCCAGTGAGTGAGCTGGCCTCCTGTGGCCTTCCCTAGGCCAAGAGGGAGCAGGCTTTTCCTCCTGAACTCTCCCTGAGGGAGCATCTAGAGGCCCTTTGGCACTGGCAGTGCACTGGTCTCTTCCTTTTGAGGGTTCTCTTCCTAGACCCTGTAGTCTTCCTGCTCTTGTGAAGTTTGGCACAGCCTCTAGGCTCCTAAGACTTGGCACAAGCCCTCTGCGTTACTTGCTAAAGGATTGTTTTTCTAGATTTTCTCTGTTCGTTTCTGAGCACATGAGATTCACTTGCCTGTTCCTTTAGAAACCTCTGGGATTGTTTTGTATTATGTATCAGTGTCTTCTCCGGAGCTTAGTGTACCAGGTTGTCTTCAGAAGTACATGGTTCACAGACATCAATGCAAACCACAGTGCTTCATTAATCATGTTTTCTATGTGTTGAGTAAGCAAAGTATGGTCTGGGGATTGTAGGTGCTATTTGCTTACGTGGGTTGTCAGAGAATGAAAATTGTTTTAACACCATGTCTGCAGTTTGCTCATTCTTTTGGAAACCATGTAAAGTTACAAAACACTTAAGTACCCTGTGTCTAAGTCACCCCTTTATTTCCTAGTCTTAGGTGCAAGGATATGGTCATGCACACACGAAGATCTTGGCATCCAAAGAGCTAAGGTGTCAGAGTTCAACATGTTGAAGAACAGTTATTTAGCAAAATTCCTCCCTGCCCCAACTTCAGCATAAAGACTCTCCTGGTACTTGATTCAAATATGGTCTGCAAAAACCTTTCTTCTTCATCTCTTCATCTGACTGACTTCTGCTGTGTTGGCATCTTCCTTCATGTTCAGCATGACCTTGCTGTAGTAATAGGCCCTCCATGAGAACTGTCCAGAACTCCTGTGAATTTTTGCACTTTTCTGTCCTTTTTTTTTTTTTTTTAAAGTGAAAAACCCCTTTTGTTATCTTTGCCACTCCTTTTCTGTGTCTCCTTCCAGCTAATTCTGCTGTTCTCTTATTTCTTTAGGATGTTTTGGTACAACTGTTATGAAAGATGTGAAACCTTATAATTCTAAGTTACAAGTTTTGGGTTTTTTTTTCATTTTTTTTCCCTTAAAGAAAAGCTCTGAGTTGGTGAAGTACAAAGTCTGTTCTTGAAGTGAAGGAACTGAGGAATTCTAGAAGCTGGTAAAATTAATGACAGGTCATGTGGCCTAGAATGTTTCCTTTCCCAGACAGTCTAAGTTTTTGTGACAAGTATGAGAAAAGAGAGAAAAAACACTGCTATACTTCTAAAGCAGAAATGTGTTTATTTGCTACACTGTTATACAAGTTGTTTTAAATATGAAGTTGAAACTGGTCAAACTGTACCTGATGACGCATTTGCTTTGCATTCTGTTCAGGTTTGACATCACTTCTGTTTATCTATAATAAACATAGTTCTGCCATTGTGTCCGAGGAAAATGGCACATAAGTAGATTAATTAAAGGGGAATGTAAAAAAAAACCCCAACCCCCCCAAAACCAAAACCCCAACAAACCCCTCCGGAATTTGTGGGCTGGGGATATTTGTGCTTCATCATAATCTTTAATTTAAGTTTTTAATTGACTTGTACCAAAATTGTCAACAGCACATTGTAAGTCAGGATGTGTTGAGCCACAGCTGTAAGAATATAAAAATCTTTGCTGTTATCAGGGACAGAGAGAATAGGAGAGAGAAGTGGTAAGGGAAAAGTGAGTAATTTGTTAGAACTTGATTGCTGAGCTTCTGGGTTTTTTTCCTATTATTTTTCTGAGTCGGACAATTATGAGGTGGCAGATGTCTAGGTATGTTAAACTAGAGCTAACCTGTAGTTAGGCAAACAGTTCTTGCAAACCTTTTGTGACAAAGAAAAGAAGATCAGGTTCTTTGTGAAATACAGCCCAAGTGTTTTTCCTCCCCAAAGGTCCTGCTGTGCTGAAAATACTGATCTGCTTTTATTGAGAGATTCAGAATTCTTACGCATAATTCTTTCCTCACTTAATAACTTTCACCTAAAAACTCCCTCTTAAATTCTCCCACCAGGTCTAAACAGTGGCACCCCTTCCCCTGACAGTAGTTACCTCTCTGTTTCAGATCTGCTTAAGGTATGCAAATGCCACTTTTCCCCCAGAGCAGTTCACTGGGTTTTAATATGCATATGTCACCAGGAGAACCCACTTCACTTGCATTTGTCTTCTTACATCACCTGCTCTGCAAGACACTTAGCTGCCTGTTCCAACAAGCAGCCACAAGAGTGGAAGAAGGCTACTCTGAAATGGCCCTAATTACTTGAAAATGGCTGAACCTGGCTCCACATGAGTCAGAGCTGGCAAAGTGCCTTGTTGAAGGAATTAACTTTCTCTAATAGCTGAATGTTTAGTGGCTAGGTTTCTGATTGGCTGAATTTGAACACAGTGATATTTTACCACCTTTTCTGAATGAATGAGCCTTCCGTAAAGGAAAATAAGGTGTGGGTCTCAAAAGATAGAAAAGCTGTGAGTATCTGTTGCATACAGTATACTTAGATGTGAGGTGTTGGTGGGGATCACCCCGAATCTGTTGTCATCACAGAGTGATTTATAAGAGGTTTAGCAGAGAAGACATTTGATAGGGGAAGATCTAGAGTGAGTTACCAAAAGGAGAGATTTTCACTTGTTAGGTAACAGAGTTGTTAATTAACCAAACAAATGCAGAAAGTGACACCTGGATTAATGTTGCAGAGGCACGCACAATCAAATCCAACAGGTGTTAAAAGTCAGATTTATTCTTCAGTAAAAAGTTAGTTAGAACTCAGATAACATTAGTGAACCACAGGCTCAATGATGTAAGGGGAATTAGTACTACACAGGTGACTTAAGAATCCTTGAGATTTAAAAGTGATGACTGAAAATGTGCATATCACTCACCTAAAAGCTGAGGTCTCTCTCCCTCGAGGAGTTACCTCAGGTGGTGCCCAAGCAGACCTACTGCTCTGGGGAGGACTGACTCCAACATGTCCTCTGGTGGGAGCCCGTTTATACCCCTGTCAAATCCGACCTGTGGTCATTTAATACCTATTGGCCAAGAAGGTCACCTCAGTGTGCCTGGCACATCTCAATTGGTCTATTCAACTTTCAGCCTGTGGCCTCCGGGGTTTGGGGTATTTTTTTTCTCTTCTCCCTGCCTGGAGAAGTTTCATTTCCTGCTGGGGGGAGTGCCACAATTAAAAAGAGAGACTCCTCAAAGAATGTAAAACTGTTTCAGCTGAGAGGAGAAGACAGATCATTCCATGAACAGGAAGGGATGACCAAACTTTGGAAAGAAAAATCTAGTCTGTTTCAGCCCTACAACTCTTCAGAAGGCCAGGTTTGCTGTACAAGCCACCATGTGCCATAAGAAACAGACTTTCTTTAAGGAGTAAACGGAGCTTCTCCAGCAAACTATCTGTTAGGAAAAATGATTAGTCAGTCTGCTGGTGGGGGAGGAAGACAATTTCTGATATAATTTAACCATAAGTAATTTAAAAGTGCTTTTTCCTTAATTTCTTCACTTAAGTCTCTGTATCTGTTTTCTACACTGAGTGTTATGAATACTTTTATTTGCATTTTACTTTAATCTGGCTTAAGTTAAGAATGATTTCACAGTAAACTGGCTAGCAAGACGTTCTTCCCACAGCAGAACAGTGAACCTATAAACCAGGACACTGGGACTCTACCTGCCTCCTTGCACATTGCATAGTGTCGCAGGGGTACCAAGATATGTCCCAGTAGGAGTGAGCTAGCAGCTGGAGAAGTGGTGTGAATGTTAGGAGAGTAAGGAGCATCTTCCAATGAGCAAGGATATCCAGGAAAGCTTTCTGCTACTTAGAAAATCACTTGGGACCATTCTTTTCTACAGGGATTTTCTACGGTGTCATTAAAATTTTAACTAAGAAGACCCAAGGAAGGGGAATTTTATGTTGAGTATTCTGGCTTTGGCTCATGTTCTTACAGGAAGTCAAATACTGCAGAGCATAGTCCTACCTCGTGGAGACAGGGAGTTGGTGTTGCACAGAGAGGAGGAGAGAGTGGTAGAATTGACAGAGTTCTCTGATAAGGTTGGAGGGCTGATGTGCTTTCCAGTCTTGTGTTTTCTTTGGAGCTTTGTTTTTTTCAGTGTTGAAATATTTAGAGAGATTGGATAAATGCTGCATAAATTATAACTTTTCTAGTAATAAGCATAGTTTATAGACTATGATCAATAGTCAATTGATAGCTGCTGTTGCAGCAGAAGCTAAAGATTACACTCAAGGTAGTTCAATAGGTGTCTGCCATGCAAAGATTCTGGGCAGAGGGGAGAGTCTCAAGCATTGGCAAACAAACCCAACAGTATTTTTTCTTTCTGATACCTTTATTGTTACTGTGAGGAGGATAAAGAGATGTAAACTTCTTGGTGAAAGAGAAGTATTTCACACTCAGTTATGATAATTGTTTCTCCTAGATCTGGTTTATTTGCATCATAGACATCAAATGCTTTAAATTCAAATGGCTAGTATTCATGATTTTAAAAATATGTATCTAGTTTCAGGCTTTCTGTTTTTTTTCAGGTTTTTGCAAATCCACTTTAGCAGTAACAAAGGAAGACAATTGACTGTGTGGCTACCTCTTCTGGTTCAGCAGGCAAGAAGTGCTCAGAGTGACTGCTGGGCAAAGAGGCAGGCTCTTATATAAAGGACTCCATGGTCAGATTTCCTGTGACTTCTGTGGACTGTCATGGGCCCTGTCATGACCCAGACTGGACAGACCAGGGAGTCCTGTTGAATTCAAAATTCCCTTGGGCTAAATTAGGGTAAAATGACATCAAACAATCAGTTAAAGATTTTATTTATGACAGAAGCAAACTGAACTGGGGAGGCATGGTAGTAGGTGGTAGGGTTTCTCACAACAGGAATTGGCATAAGACTACTTCTGTAA
>JAOBAS010000072.1:9335991-9354278 GCA_025311575.1 Elanoides forficatus | reverse complement strand
GGGGGGAGGCTAAACTGCATGGCAGAGGGTGGGGTGGGGCAGAGGTGCTGCCCAGGAGATCTGGAATCCTGGGTTTGGGAGATTGTTCTTTGACAGTTCTTGGGATGGTGTGAGTTGACCTTGGCTGGCTGCCAGACATGAACCAAGCTGCTCTTTCACTCCCTCTCCTCAACAGGACAGGGAGAAGATAAAATAGAAAAGCTTGTGCACCAAGATAAAGACAGGGAGATCACTTACTAGTTAGCATCACAGGAAAAAAAGACTTGACTTGGGGAAAATGACCAATTTATTGCCAATTAAAAGCAGAGTAGGATAGTGAGAAAGAAAAACAAAAAATAAACCCCCCTTTCCAGCACCCCACCCCTTTTCCCAAGCTCAACTGCACTCCTTCATTCCCAAGTCTTCTACTTCCTTCCACCCCAAGCAGCACGAGGTGGGTGGAGAATGAGGGGTTACGGTCAGTTTGTAACAGTTTGTCTGTGCCACACCTTCCTCCTTACACTTTTTGCTTGCTCCAGTTCCTTTACAAACTGCTGCAGCATGAGCCCTCTCCACAGGCTACAGTCCTTGTGCAGTTCCTTCCAGAAAACATGATCCCACATGGGCTCCTCTCCACAGGCTGCAGCTCCTGCCAGAAGACAGCTACAGTCCAGCATGATCTCGCCATGGGCTGCAGCTTCCTTCAGGGCATATACCCCTGCTCTGGTGTGGGGTCCTTCATGGGCTGCAGTGTAGATATCTGCTCTCCATGGGCTGCAGGGAGACAACCTGCTTCACCATGGTCTTCTCCACAGGCTGCAGGGGAATCTCTGCTACAGTGCCTAAAGCATCTTCTCCCCTTCCTTCTTCACTGACCTTGGTGTCTGCAGGGCTATTTCTCTCAAATTTTTCTCACTCCTCTCTCACACAACTTCTGTGCAGCATTTTTCACCCTTTCTTAAATAACATTGTCACAGAGGCACCATCAGCATCACCGATGGGCTCAGCTTTGGCCAGCGATGAGTCTGTTTTGGACACAGTTGGAAATGGCTCAAAAGGGATTTTGAGTGCCTGGCAGCATATGGTCTCTGTGCGTGATTATAGACAGACAAAGCTCCAAAATTTGGCTTATTTATATTGACAAAAAACATGGGAATATCTGGGGCAAAGGCTGCTATGTGTCTGGGACATGGGCAGGGGTACTATACATTTACGTCCTCATAAGTTACTCTGCATTTTTGAAAACCACTTTGATAATACAACGATTCAAAGGGATACAGGGGAATGCAACTCTCCCCTTGTGGGACTGGCTCCATGCAACTGGAATATTGTAATATTTCTCCAGCTTGTAAGTTATTCCACTACATCGATAGGTCTGTTTTACAGATATGAAGCAGGTACTATCCTGTATCCTCCTGCCACTGATATCCGCTGCTGAACCCTCCAAATGCTGAGCCTCATTAAATTTCACCTGCAATAATAAGTCACTGTGTCAGAAATAACAATTCAGTAACTGGGCCATCTGGTGCAGCCTCCATGCTCAGTGACTGAATGAGCAAGGAGCAAGGGATGAGGTGAGATGGCTGACCAGGGTGCAAAGAAACGATATCACTTTGTATCAACGAGGGTTGTGCTGGGCATATGGACTCTATCAAGTTTCTTGTGTCACACCCTTGTGTTGGATTGATAACCAAGCTAATGTGTCCATTTCTTACGATGCCCGTTCCCCACTCATAGCCCTCATGAGTATGTGTGAGACCTCCTGTAAAAAAGAGGAGCAAAGAGGATACTAAAGTGAGAATATCCAAAAGTAATGTTGCACATAGCACAGTGAGTCACTCATGATCAAATTGACATACACGTGAAAGCTCATATGGGGGTAAGGGGTAGAGTGTAATGGTGAATTCAGAACAATTTATTGTAATTTTATTATTCAAAATGATGTCACTCACCATGGTTATCATAACCTTGTATATGACAGTATTATGTATTAGATAACAATATGAATCATAAACTGCCTCCATATAACCTGCTTAGTAATCTGCTTGAAATCATGGGGTAGAATGTAGTAGGCCGCTGCAGAAGACCTTGTAGCAAGGAGGCAATGATTTCAGGCATAATCTAGGCAAAGTTTAACCATAGGCCTTTGTTGCAGAGACTTATATGTTAGTGTAAGTGACTGATAAATAACCTGAGGACATATAAACCTTGCTTTTAACAATACCACCTCTATGCACTGCTTCTGAGCATTTGCTCCTGTGCAGATGAGCAAGACTAACACTCTCAGCAAACCTTGGTGTACCATTGAGAAATTTCAGTATTGTACAGGTAAAAGATCAATAGCTTTGTTCACTTGGAAGGATACTACAAAGTTGTGAAGAACAGTGAGGCCACTGAACCTCACCACAGAGAGGAACTCTGCACAGCATACTAAGATCAATGAAGAGAGGCTCATCATATGGTGCAACAGCTGAGTTTCCCAGCATCAGAAGGGACATAAGATTGCTATCACTGTAAGGTTGCTATAATTTCCATCTTTTACACAATAAACCAGATACACCAGGCTTGAGTGTCCGTGCCTGTCTTATTGAGATCCCAAAATAACCAGCACCTCCTTGGTGGAAAACAACATTGTGCCAAGCACTCCTTCATCTGACTTTCTTAGAAGTGTTGTGTGCAAGTTTTCTGAGTTTGCTGGTACAAGATGTTAGCCCAAAGACAATATAATATAAATTCATCCTAGTCACCAGTTGCCTGTGGTTCATCTTCCTGTGCTATAAGCACCTTATTCTAGTATACAGAACCAAAACATCTTTGACTGAATTTGCCTATTTTATGCCACTATTAAAAATGTTATTCCCATTTTGGAACAGGTCCATTTAAGTTTTACGGTTTATTTTGTTCTCACTGTTATTAAAAAATTACAAAAACAAAATATACCTGCTAACTGTCTTTATTTCCAAGCCACCCTGTAACATTGGGTAAATTGACTCAGAACTGAAGTATAGGATTAAAGTTAGAATTGAAGAATGTTCAACATTTTCATATATACTTTATTAATATAGACAGACTTAGACTTCATGTTTTGTGGAACTGATACCTATACCAATGTTAATGTTATGAGACACATTTTATATATATGTATATCAAAATACAAAATTCATTTCCTATCTAAGTTTGGAATGTTATTCTGCATTATAGCCAACATACATTTAATACTGTGCCTTAAAAAATTTACCATATGCTCAGGTGGCATTTGTTGAGTGCCAGGAACTGTTAAAATTCATTGTGTATATCCATGGCAATTCCTATTTCTGTTTAACAGCACATTAATTTTTTCACCTCAGCTTTTCTAACCCAGCAGTGCTTGAATATTCTCTAACATTCCCTGCACAACAAATCAACCTGTACTGCGCCAGTAACCATCCTAACCTGTGTTGAAGCACATAAACAGAAATCTAGTCATAGTCCTGTGATTACTTATGCCAGCCTTGATCTCCTTACTGCATTGCCCACCTGATATCCTCCACAATAGATGCTGTATTTGGCTTCCAGAAATTAATGGTGGAATTTGGAAGAATTTCTTGTCCATTCTCTCTTTTTGTAAGTTTTAATCACACAAAAAAGTGAAAGACAGACAAACATTTGTAGACGAATGTAAATCACTTATAGTGCTCTCTTTTTTCTGAACAAAAAGGTCAGTATATTACAGATACAAATTTTAAAGCCCCTGGAAGTAAGCAGAAGTAAAACAATCTATTCCTCACTGCATTCTTCACTCAAAACAAAAAAAAATCTGATTGATTTTAAGTTGGAAAATATAATTCAGTGAGGGTTATATCTGAGATTCATCAGAGGATTCTCAAGCAGTCCAAACAATCCAAATTAAAATTGTCAGTATTCAAAATACAGTTGAAAATTTTAAAAGCAGTAAACATAATTTCAAAAACCAAAAGAGAGAAGCCCTAGACTTTGTAAAATATATTCTTGTTTCTTTGAATTTTTAGTGTGGTAACTCTTACAGTGTTTTGGCCCTTCTACCTATATTGGATAATACATATGTACTGAGTAAATCAATTCAAGCCTCCCTTCTCTTAAGACACATTACGGTTTTCCATCCTCAACCTGTGGAAAAAAACAGCTTTTTTAGAAAAAGACGTGCTTCACAGAGCTCTGAAATGGCTCTAGGTGACCAAAATAAAAGGGTAGTGTGGCCTAAGATTTTTTCAAAGAAAATTACTTAGTCCCATTTCCTTTGTATTTTTTTTAATGTTACAGTGCATGAGCTGTTTCTATTTCCTCACAAAATGCCAATCATAACCAGGCAATTGACAAATCCACTGGAATTAACAATTTTATAGTTGCAAGAGAGAAAAACATTAAGTAGTTTTAAAACTGTCTTGAAATTACTCAGTTTGTATTTTTTGCTTCTCATTTTGTTCAAATGTATGTGGTGGCAACGGTCAGACTAGATAGTAAAATTTTGCCTAGACTTCAAGATTCCATTCCCTCCAACGGCATGCTAAGACCCAGTATCATCCCCAGTGTTAGCACTGCAGCACAGAATGGGAGTTATTGCATAGTTAGAGCTCTTCTAGTTTGGTTAAAATATTACCTATATGATAGTTACTTTTCTGTATGGTGAGAATATTATTTATAGTAAAGTTCTCAATTGAATTCTGTTTGAACTATATATATGTGGGCCAACAACTCAAATGCCAGGGGAACAGTGAAGCTGAAATAGATCTAAAAAGATTTAGTGTTAATCAATATATGGAGGGAAATCTATGCAACTGTTTAGAGATTAGATATTTTCCTCTCTAACAGACAGAAATTTTACCTTCAAATTCAAAAATTCCTCCAAAGATTCCAGGATCATTGATTTGGGAAGGGCTAGCAGCCCTCATTCTCTTTCTATGACAGTGCTGCAGATGGTAAAGCAATTATAAATACAAGCTGTGGCTTCTTACAAAATTGCACAGAATTTTTTGAGTTTTTTACTTATCTTATTAGTCATAACTAAAATTACCAGCTATCTGAATATAATGTATGTTATGAAAAAGTAATAAGTAGTGAATGTTTCAAAATGAAAGCATGTAACAGGACATTCCCACAGTGTAAATAATTTTCAAAGCAATACAAAGCTTTGGCCCATAGCATTTGGATTCTTCCATTGATACCACCCCCTCCATGCCTCTCCCTGGGAATGCAAGAAGTTAAAAAGATTAAAGTTACTTCTGTGATTTCCATATTCAACAATTTTATGGGATTGGGAAATTTATGTTTATTTGGTCTTTAGTGATAAGTATATAACAAGTATTATAACAAAAAGACAGTATAATTGTCCAGAGAGGAAATAAAAGCCCTACATACTCTTAAGTGGCTTCACTTGGGCATAGACAAGATGTATCCATACTACTGAAGGACAATATGAAGGACACTGCATTGCTGACTGTAATCTTCCTTCTATGCCAGGTTTGCCAGTGTGACAAAACATTCCTCATGATGAAGTAAATTCTTCAGTTAAGACCTACACAGCCTTATATAGGTCTCTTATTTCCACTCTCCATGATCACAAAATGAGCTTGAAAAAAGTGCCATGAACGAAAAATGCCAAGACTGGGAGTCTCTCTCCTACAGTGTGGCTCACTATGAAAATTTAAAATGGTTATCTAAACCATTCCTATTTTTACATGTTCTTGGCATTTTTCATTATTTTCTTACTTTTTTTTCTTCATACAATCAGAAAATATTTTTTTCTCTGTTCTATATACTACTATCTTAATATATGCTATGGAAGTACTGCTTGCTTTTCCAGAGTTAAGAATGATCTAAATTTGTATGTTAAACAAATATCAAATGACCTCATTTCACAACAAAGCTATATTCTTCAGGTTTTTTCTGAAATTTCAAAGTAAGTTTCCATGGATGAATTTTAAAAATTGATCATAAGTTACTTGGGCTTAACATATATTGCTCCTTTGTTTTCAATTATCCTCAGAATGAAATAGGTATAAGGATTTTCTACGTCTCTCAGTTAAAACTTGTAAGATTCTTTGGTACAGCCTGTACTTCATGTCTGTCCCCATTTTGGCTGGGATAGAGTTAATTTTCTTCCTAGTAGCTGGTATAGTGTTGTGTTTTGAGTTCAGTATGAGAAGAATGTTGATAACACACTGATGTTTTCAGTTGTTGCTAAGTAGTGTTTAGACTAAGCCAAGGATTTTTCAGCTTCTCAAGCCCAGCCAGCAAGAAGGCTGGAGGGGCACAAGAAGTTGGGAGGGGACACAGCCAGGGCACCTGACCCAAACTGGCCAACGAGTTATTCCATACCGTGTGACATCATGTCTAGTGTATAAACTGGGGAGAGCGGGGCTGCGGGGAATCGCTGCTCAGGGACTAACTGGGCAGCAGTTGGTGGGTGGTGAGCAATTGCATTGTGCATCACTTGTATATTCAGATCCTTTTATTATTATTATTGTAATTTTATTAGTGTTATCATTATCATTATTAGTTTCTTCTTTTCTGTTCTATTAAACTGTTCTTATCTCAACCCACAAGTTTTACTTCTTTTCCCTGATTTCCTCCCCCATTCCACCACGTGTCGGGGGGAAGTGAGTGAGCAGCTGCGTGGTGCTTAGCTGCTGACTGGGGTTAAATCATGACACTCTGAAAAGTGAAAGACAGTGTGGTCTCATTGACTTAACAGGACCAGAAGCCAGTGTCTGCTGCTTTCTTCAGCTTTTCAACTGAATCACTGGACAAAATTTGCCAGTCTTTGAGTTGTACTCACCATCCAACTATTCCCATTAATGATAATGATACTTGGGGTGCTGGGCACATTTGAAAACTATGATTTTCTGTTCAACTTGTATTTAAATGAAGTCACACCATTGCTTTACATTGGTGATGGGACAGGTAGGTTATGCTTGCAGCAGGTTTTAAAGCTGATAAGTCTTTCCATTCCTTGTACCTCTCTCCTGTATACAGTTATCCCACCATCTTTCTTTCCTGCTTTCTTAAATGGTGTTTTTTTCTTCTATTATTCTTATAGTGTTCTGCCCTATGTTATTTTAGAGGGATTCTGTTATATTTCCAGAGACCTCCCTTCCTCTCCAGATACCTAATCCAGATGACACTTTTGGCTTGGACATGTCCTCTAGCTTTTCATATTGTCTCATCAGAGTGGCCATGGGATGAGCTGAATTACGTTGGTCTGATGTTTGCGTCAGTCTCTGCAGGCTCCGCTTAAAACCACATAAACTTCTTGGATGCACAGAAAACTTGTGTGTAGCCCTGTTTTGGGTTTGTGTGGCTGAGTTTTGGTAGTGGTGGAGGGACTGCAGGGGTGGTTCCTGTGAGAAGCTGCTAGAAGCTTCCCCGGCTCCAAGTCAGACCCACCGCTGGCCAAGGCTGAGCCCGTCAGCGACGGTGGTAGCCCTCTGGGAGAACAGATTTAAGAAGGGGAACCTGCAGCGGGGGAGGAGAGTGAGATGTGAGAGAAACCCCTGTGCAGACAGCAAGGTCAGTGAAGAAGGAGGGGGAGGAGGTGTGCTGGAGGAGGGAATGCCTCTGCAGCCCATGGTTAGGCGGCAGGCTGTCCCTCCCCAGCCCATGGAGGGGAGCAGAGGAGCAGATGCCCACCTGCAGCTTGTGAGAGGGACCCATGCTGGAGCAGGTGGATGCCCCCAAAGATGGCCGTGACTCCATTGGAAAGGCTGCTCTGGAGCAGTCTGTGACTGAAGGACTGCGGCCCATGGAAAGGAGCCATGCCAGAGAAGTTCATGGAGGACTGTCTCCCATGGGAGGGACCCCATGCTGGAGCAGAAGTGTGAGGAGTCCTCGCCCTAAGGAGGAAGGAGCGGCAGAGACAACGTGTGATGAACTGGCTGTAACTCCCATTCTCCATCCCCCTGCTCTGCCAGAGGGGAGGAGGTAGAGAAAATGAGGAGTGAAACTGTGCCCGTGAAGGAGGGAGGGGTGGGGGAAGGTGTTTTAAGATTTGGTTTTCATTCTCATTATCCTTGTTTTGATTTGATTGGCAGTAAACCAAATTGATTTTGGTTTTCCCCAAGTTAAGCCTGTGTTTTGCCCGTGAACATAAGTGGTGAGTGATCCCTCCCTGTCCTTGTCTTGACCCACGAGTGTTTCTTTATATTTTCTTCTCATCCCACTGGGGCCAGGGGGGAGGAGTGAGCAAGTGGCTTTGTGGTGCTTTGTTGCTGGCTTACGCCATAAGCAGGCATAAGATAGGTGTTATCTCCCTTTTCAATCTGATTAAAAACAAGGTATTGATGACTTGCCTTAAAGAAAGACTTGTGTGAACCAACTTCACTTATGTGAAGTTCACTTTGTACTATTAGTGTTCTCAGTATTTTTAAGACTTCTTTAAGCTGTAAATTTATTACATAGATAGTCTTACAGAAATTCCAAAGCAGTACTCATGTTTAGTACTCAAAGGCTCATGTTTAAAACTATTGGATCTAAATTCCCCATACCTCATTCTTTCTGTTGTCTCACTACTTTATTCACATTGAATAGTATTCACTTCCCCAGAATTGCTTTTGGAATAATCTAACAGTACACTAAAAAGGGTTGTAGAAATAGTTATAAGAACTGGTTTTTCAGATCCCAAACCCATAGTCTTTACTCTTCAGAATATTGATTCAGTGGTATTTTCCATCATTCTGCTTACCTAAATAGTACTGAGGAGCAAAGACTGTGGGATTAGTTTCCTATGCTCTCCTGGGCTCAAACTCACAGGGTCTGATAAGGGGTAGAAGAAGGAAGGAATGTTGAAGGAAGTTGAAGCTGAAACAGAACATAGTGTACAGAACCAAGGTGATGCATCCAGAGTAACCCAAATATGTAGCAAGCACTATGTCTTCTGAGTCCCAGTCCGAAACTTCAACTAGAAAACTAATCTGTGCATTTTCAGTGGAGCCGTAGAGACAAAGAAATTGTGATAAATAAGCTCTGTTTTCATTACCCTCAAAGTTATCTTGGAATTTATATCAATGTTGCAGTGTATATGAATGAGATTAATACAGTTGTAACAAAAAAGGGAGAAAAAATTGGGAGTGGGAGGGGGTGTTTTGTTGGTTTTTTTAACATGGGCTTGGTAAAGTAAGTATTTTTGTTCAAGAACTCAAAAGAGATTAAAAAAACAGTGTCTTTGGGATTATCAAAGCGTGGGAATGGAGCTACTTTTACATCCAGAGCTGTTTAAGACTTTGCTTCTACTAGGCAGCATGCCTTTGAGCATTTGCATAAGGCTTTAATCTAGATGTCTGAATAGGACACAAGGCACAGTGTGCCAGGACACTATCATTAAGTGTTCCGTATTTGTTCTCTCAGCTGCTTACTTTGCATTGTCATGGGCTGTTGTTTTTTCATACAATTCCCAGCCTCCAGGCAGATACCAGCACAGCTGAATCCTGCCTGCAAGTACCACTGAGCAAAGGTTCCTAAGAGCAAACCCAAATATTTATTCACTACTTTCTATAAAACTGCATTTGCACACTTTTTTTTTGCAAAACAGTTTCCTTACGCTGCCAACTCCACCAAATAAAAATATTCCCTTTGAAATTCACTTCATATCTTTCTTTCAAAGATTTAATTAAATAAAATGGTATCAAGAGGTCTGCACCGATCCCAGGATATGATGATTTTTAAGTAGGGAGCTGTTGTGGAAGTTTTCCTTTGGCAGCTTCCCTGAGGTCCCTGCAGACTCTATCCCCCAGCATCTAGCAGTCTCTAGACAGAAATTAGTATTTCTTGAGAAAGTAAAAGGTAGTAGCAAATTACAGGAACATTAGCCAAGTTGCAGAATTCACAATCAATCAGTTACATTGGTGCTTCCTCTTCTGAGTGCTGGGAGGTGCGTGGAGGTGTTGGTAACAAATGTGAGGCTGTTTCAAAGAGATTACTTGGATTAAAAAAGATTCAACAGCAGAATACTTCCAAGGACAATATTTATCTACCTGATACAAGAAGTGAGATGTCAGAAATAGACACAGCAAATTATGACAAATTGAGACTCATGAGATGAAATGAGTAATGAAATTAGTAAATCTCCTCCATTAGCTTGCCTGTAGAGGAAGGACACACCTAAGTAAAAAATAAACTGCCAGGCCGCAGTAATGTAAAAATATGAATGCCTGTGCCACGGATGTGTGTCACTTTATGCCAAATTAGATGTATGAGCAATAAGTAGGGCAGGGGCAGATTAATAGAACAGGCAGAGAAAGCAGCTCTAGATTTCCTTTTCTGATGTAAAAAAAAGTTGGGAGACACATATTGCATATGATAGCAGGGAAAATTATATTGTAATACAAACAGACATGCACTGCAGAAGAGAAATCTAGCCACAGATAATTAAGTAATCTAGTTACCTTTTTTTTCCCCTTTTTTTCTTTTTCATTTTTGTGTGACACTTCTTTGCAGTATTTTGACCTTGGAAGAAAGAAAAAAAAGAAATTGGAGTAGAGTTGAAGGGAAAAGTTGATTCTGATATTCTGACAAGGGGGCTTTCCAAAGCACTTACAGTCACCCAAGCGTCCTTCTGAGGACAGCAGTGGTGGATGCTACCTGACTGTGAGTTATCTGTGGTGAGCAGGAGCTTGAGGATTAATCAGAATAGTAATGTGCTGTGAAGAAGAGAGCTCTGGAAGAAAATTGCCCATGAAAGAGAGAACGAGAACAAACAGGAAACAATGGGAAACATGGGGGGCAGGTTGTACGCAGTTACTTTCAACCTTCAGGTCTGCATTTTTATAAAAGCTGAAATGCTTTTGCTTATTGGTAAAGAATGTGTGGAGAGAGCAAAAGTCTTTGTTTGGCTGCAGTTTGGGAAAATTGCCTGTGAAGGTAATTCTAAGTATATTAGCCATTACTGGCCAAGCGGGTAAAGGGGAGTCCTGTGGCAAGGCTACAACAGCAGGCAAAGGGATCTTTGTCCTCTCCTTAGATCTAGTCAAACAAGTTGCTTCAGTCTTCACCACTACCTTACATCTCCCAGTGACTCAGTCTCTTAAAGGAGAATATTATCAGACAAGAACGGGTGAGATTTACATAGCCTTACTGTAGTACTCTCAGCCTGTGCTGGAGGAAACAACAGCATTTCAGGCTATGGCTGTATTACCACATTAGCTCAAGGTTTGACTCAGGGTCTTAGCTCGACCCCACTCCTTACACTTTGCTTTAGCACTAGTGTAGCATGGGCAGCTGGCTTCAGGCCTGAGGTTTGTCTCACGTGTGAGCTGCACACAGTGGATGGAGGCATGGCTGCCGATAGTCAGACCAAGGGCAGGTTTTCTTTTTACATGCTCCTCTCAAAACAGTTTGGAGGAATGAGCTTCCATCAAGCCGAGTTCATTAAACTTCAGAAAGCACAGAGAGGTCTTTGAAACTGAAGAAGTTCCACTAACCTGGCAAATGAGTGTTGTTATTTCCACACTGCTGATTGTCGAGAGTTTATGAAAAATTAGAAATAGTTTTGGTCCTGCTTTGGAAGGGAAGAGGATGCAGGACTAACAGGGTTGTACAGTGGCATACCATTTTCATAGTTATTTAATGAAGAGCATGGCTATCACATCAGGTTGCTAACAGACATTCATAAATACTTTCATTTTTGCCTTTTTATGGCTTGGGCATGTCTCTACAAATGAGAAAGGGGAGCAAGGGGCAGAGATCCTTGGACAGCAGGTGTGTTTTTTACTAGCAGGTTACACAAAGTTCCCATGGACAGAGCTCTTGGAAATTAACCCGTTACTGAAAACTAATGACAGCCCTTTGGTCCTGTGGTGGACTCTGTCACGTAAGCAATGGGGTTGAGGCTGCACATCCCCAAGTGCAATGTGGTGATTTCTCACAATTTCTCAATGTGCTGATGCAGCCCATTCTTAAGAGCGAGAAGGTGTGCTGTGGGGTGGTGCTGTGCATATGTAGCGTGCATATGCAGATACTATGTGGTGTTGCCATGGTCAAAAGTGGCAGAAGATTGCATATGCTTCATTTAGAAGCTTCCTGGCATCCAGTTCAGCACCTGCACTGAACTCTTGACTTGATGAACTGGGTCTAATGGCCTATGATTTAATTTTACTGCAGATTAAATATTGACAACCTAGAACTGTTACTCTCTGCTGACAGCTTGATAAATGTTTATGGCTTGATGTGTAGAATGTGAGATCGGCTATCTTCCTTAACATTACTTTGAAAGCAGAAAATAAACTCTTGTGAAGATTATGGTGAACAGCATATCACTGTGAATGTTGCCACATTGTGCTAATTAGATGTGGAAATTGCAATGGTTTCTGTGATACATATAATTAACTTATATGCCTTTCAAAGCTTTTGTGGAACAGATATCCCACTGAGATTAAGCCACTAGCACAAAATACAGAACAAAATGTCTTGCTCTGTTTTTCATTTTACAGTATTGAAAGCTAATCAGGCACCTTTGCGTAGCATTGACAAAAAAAAATCTCAGATGAGTTTTGCTGGATTAAATAGCAAATCCAATCCTTGGCATGAACGTGTGGACTCATGGTATAAATTAGCATTCCATTAATTGCAGTGGTGTTATGTAGCTGGTTATATCAATGTCAAACACAGCCAGGGCCTCAGGGATCACCTTCCCACAGGAGGAATGATGATGAGGAAACAAAACCACCCTGAAGTCAAGTATCTTGTCTTGAGAGCTGTTCTCCAGCTTGCAGAAAGGGGAGAAAGAAAATTTTACTTGCGTACTAAGTTTTTTTACATGTTCCTGGGAGTGTTGGAAAGGGCGTGTGATTGTAGCTTTGAAGAGAACCTCTAATGAAGTTACAGAAGGAGGGGAACATCCATGCTCTGCTCAAAGGCAGCTACCTTGATCCAGCACGAGCTGTTACCTGTGTGACCTGATCTTGTGGTTCAGTGTCAGGTGTAATAAAGAAGTCATGCTGGAAAGTGTGAACATTTTAAAATAAGAACCACACTTTAAAATTTGATAAGGTAACATAGGAAATAATTCACAAATATTTTGCTCTGTGTGTGTGTTTTTACCAGCTTTGTGTTAGGGCCTTCCTCTGCTTTTTCCTTTTCCCTGAAATCGAGCACTTCTGTCCTCTGATTTGCAGCTTTGGCTTAGTTCATGGTGCTAGAACGCTCTTTCAAGAAGATCCAGACCATTAAGCATTAAGCTGTATGCAGTTCTTCACAGGTGTCTATGTTTGCTCCATAACATAGTACCATCTTCACACGACATCTTTTGCATTGACAAGTCTTAATCAGATGCGATTTAAACATCTCCAGGAAAGTAAATCTCTTTCCACAATTGCATGCAGATGCTCAGCAGCATTCATGCTTGTTTTTAACCATGCATGGATCATGTCATTGATTCACACCATACGTTCAGTTATGTAGCTTTTGGTGGTTTACTTCTTTTTTCTAAGTTGTTCCACAGATATAATAATTTTCTGAGATGTCAGTTAGGCAGCAGTTGCTGTGTGTCCAAAAGGTAGCTGTGCAAACCTTTGATCTGCCAGCAGGTGGCAAACACCTACCTGTAGTTCACTGGGATGTGGTGGCCATCCAGATTTTGAGAAGTTACTTCGGATTTCTCAGAGCTGATTCTTTTTTAATTCCTGTAGCCCTACCTAATTTGTCATATGCATGATTACAAACAGTTGAAACTGGTAACAGAACTTAAGTCAATTAATGACAACGCTGTCAAATGGTTAGAAATGGTTAGCTTCATTACACCTGCCATTTACAGCAGATACTGCAATGGATGGTGACCCTAACAATCACTTTTTGGAACAAGTGAGGCAGCTGCGCTATCCAACCTGCTTGATATTCAGCCTCCAGGTAGGTCTTGTTGCAGCAGCTGAAGGCACGGGCTCCCACATCAGGGCAGAGTGCATTAGAGAGTGCATTAGAAATAGCACACGTTTGGAAGGAGACTGCTCTTTTCCCAGCAACCAGTATTTCTTCATTGCAACAGCTGATGTTTTTCCAGGTTTGATGACACAAATATGCACTAATCTTAATCATGGCAAGCTGTCCTAGCTCCCTGAGGACAGTTCTGTAGCCGTGGGTTTGCCCTTCAGTAATGACATACTTGACCTTTACATATTCCCTGCAACCCACAGGGTATTGCTGGAAAGTACAGTCTGCATGTGGTGACAATTTCTGTCAGTGGTTGCAACATGCTGGTAGCTAAAAGCTTTCTAGTTTGAGGGCTGTGCATTTTTAAGTCAGTAGGCAGTGGGCTCTGCATGTGACAGCTTTTTCTCAAGTAGAGGTCATGTAGGATGAAGATTGGTAAAACTTCATATGTTTGTTCCATTTGAGGTGTTCCATCAGTGGCCACCATCGTTTCCTATATTTCTATTAATAAGTCATGTCTGCCATTGCTTCGCCCTTGCCCCTGAACACTTTGGGGGTATCCCAGCAGCAGGTCCAGGCTGGCAGCCCTGGAAAAGAGCAGGAGAAAGAAGGTTTATGTGCTGTATGGCTAGATTTGATCAAAAGGAACAAGATCTCTTTGTGCCTGACTCTGAAATCCCAGAGGAGAGTCCCCTTGCTCTGCATGCTGTTTGAGGTGCAGCAAAGAGGAAGAATATGGTTGAGTCCTGAAGGGTTTTCTGCCTGTGGTAGGCAAAGCGTGTCTTGAGGAGAGTGGTCTCAATCCCGTCTAATCTTTACCAAAACTGCTGGTTTGGAGAAAGGACCATTTCTACTTCTTGCAAGTAAGGCTGGTGTTCAGGGCTGTTCATAGTTTGTACACCAATTATTCCAGTGAGGCTCCATCTCAGGAAGGAGAAGTTACCTTCTCTGTGCCTGTGAGGAGCGGAGACACAGCACAGAGTGCAGGGGCAGGAACTGGGAGAGCTGCATTTTGGCTCCAGCTTTGGCATTGACCTGTGATACTGAATCTCACTTCCACCAGTGCCGAATTTTCCCCATCTAAAACCCTCCAGATTCATGTGTCCCTGAGGACTTGGGGATTTACAGAGAAAAGTGCTATGGAAGGGGTGGTTATTTCAGTACTGGTGGCATTAAATGCCAATGGCTCAAAATATGCTGCTGGAAAACCCACAGAGCCAAAAAGCTGTATTTCTAATTGTTACATTTTTAATGCTGTGTAGGTGGGGAGAGTGGGAAGGCCAAGGATAACAGGAAGCAAGTGAGGAATAATAGCAGTTTGGGCTTGCAAGAACTAGCTAATGTTAGTGTTATTAGGTGCACATCATCATGGGCTACGAGTACTGACCCGCTCCTGCTTGTCCATCCAGGCATAGGGAGCAGGAGGAGTGGACCATACTAAGTGCAATTCCCTTATGAAATATTGATGTTGAGACAAAATAGAGCATTTAATCCATTGAGATTTTCCATTTGCTGCTTTGTTAAGGAGGGCATAAAGTAACAAAGCTAAGACAGCTTTAAGAGGTAAAGCTTGCAGAAAAAAAATATTTTTCAAAAGATTCACTGCTGATAGCTAGAAAAAAGCATACAAGGTTACAGGTCCAGTAAGCCTGCTCTTTGCCTTTTGTGTTTGACACAAAAAAAGTGTAATCTCTTTTATTTATTTATTTATTTATTTGTGTATCTTTTCAGTCATTTGGTCTAATAAAAAATATTACTTCTTGCTCCTCAATGGCATTTTTCAACAACAAAAACGTATACAGCCAAAAGTTTTGGATCCACTGCACATGAATCTCTCTTTTTACTATTATTGGACTTGTGAATTTAGGGTGTAATTCCTGTTCTCTTATTTCAGAATTGTCAGCTGAAAATAGCTTTTGCTGAACTGATTTCCTGACATGAGAGGTTATGAAGGAATTACTTCTAACTTGTGCTCTAAGCAACAAAATACACTCTTTACTGAAACATCATAATCTTATTTATGTTTTGAGTAGAGTAACCTTTTTTTGAACTGCCAGTTTCATTTTATTTCTAATTTGTGCTCATTTCAAAACATTTGGAGAAAAAAGAAGAAAGGCATATATGCACTAAGGAACAGGTCTGATGAGATTGCATGGGAGATTGCTACTTAAAACTAGTGTTTTTATAGCATGAAAAGTATCTTGGGCATATGGTGAAAGGCACAAATGAACATGTTACTCATCATTTCTGAACTGAACAAAGTAAATAACCCAGCTGAAGTCAGTGACAGTGATTGATGGATCTGCTCAAGACTTTCACAGATTCATTGCAACTCCACCATCCTTGTCTCTTAAAAGGGGCTTCAATCAATAAATGAACAGCAGTACAATGCACTAGAATCAGGAGCATGAGCAGCTAACAGAAATTCATGCTCTTTCTGTTGGGCCAGAAAATTAACTGTGCAGATAAATTGTTCTTTTCATTCCCTCCTGTCAACATGTTGATAACACACGCTCTCAGTCAATGATCTCTGTATCATGGGTTTTTTGGGTGCATGGTGAAGGCCACACAATGAGGGCAGTGCTGTGGCTTCTGAAGAAGAGCTTTCCCTGTAGCGACTCACCCCAGACAAATGTTTCACTCATGGACAGTAAATTACTCTGTCTCACCCAGCGTGGGTACAGGGAGGAACATGATTATAAAATAAACAGAGAACATATCTACCAAAACTTGCTACCCAGTTTAGGTTTCAGGGTATTTAAATTCATTTGCCTTGAAATAAACTTGTAATTTAGCTCTCGGCTGAACACTGTCATGGCTGTACCATAGGATGCTGGGGCTTTTCCTGCATCAGGGTGCATCCTCTGACATGTAAGAGCACCTGAACCAGGGAAGACCTGGGCTTTTATCAGCTTCTTCCTGGTTTCCATCTCCATGCAAAAGAAACCCAGGTACAAAGCCCAGACTGGCATTTTGGTGGGCATACACTATTAGCTAGATTTAGAAATAGGGTATAGATTTAGGCTTACAGGCTTACCAGACTTGCATTTTCTTTGGACTTTGTCTTTTCTTTCCAGTAGGTCTAGTTTCGAGGTGAGACCCTAAATTTTCATGGTTTCCAGATACCTTGTTCTGAGTAGAAGAATGCCATGTTGACGTAGGACGGGCCTCTCACAAGAGATCAGTGCTTCATGCAGATATCTAAGCTGCTCTAGAGTTTAGAGAATGAGAAAGGAATTGTGTTACTCTGTCAGGCTCTCCCAGGAGATGTTCTGCTCCCTTTGCTAGAAATACGATGCAGACATTCAAAATATGTCTGGCCTGGTCAGCTGTTCCTCACTTTCTCTGTACCCCATCCTGGATGTATTTCCATCTGCATGGAAAGCGAGGAAGAACAGGACCCAAAGGCCAGGTAGCTGACCTGGTTGGCAGCATACTCCAGTCAATGACCTCTCCTGAGCAGTGTATATGATATATACGATCTCCAGCAAGATCTCCATGGAGTCCTGCACCTGTGGGCTCCCAGCTAGCTCGGTGTAATGGAAGAACAGTGAGCTCACACAGCCCTGTGGTCTACTAACGCCTCATTAGCTTATTGCATCCACTTCTCAGTGGGGTTAGACGGAAAGGGTTTTTTATTCAGAAAGATTGAGGTCTTTGTGTTTGGTTTATGCCTGTATAGCCTGGGTCTCCTAGAAGATTTACAGAATGGGTTTCTTTTACTGCTTGAAACCATTGGTCTACTTCTCTGGCCTTTGGGGCCTTTAGGGTGTGAAATAGATGAAGAAGGAGGTGCATCTTCTCCAAATGAGTTGACTTGCAGAGCCAAATGAGATGCCAAGTGCTATAGAATGGAAGATCTACAGGCTTGTCTGTTTCTTTGTTAACTCTTTTTGGTCTGCAATGAAATAGTGAGATGGGACAGAAGTTTTTGTTGACCACTTTTTTTTGATAAGGCAAACTATCAAGTTTCTGCAGCAAACCCCCCCAGGCTACTCCTTACTGAGCCTTATGGAAGGTGCTTGCAATTAGCTGTGATTCTGATTCTAGAGGGAAAGATAGCACCTTCACAAACTGCAGTTGTGAAAAAGAAGGCTGGAGGACGTTTTGAGACATCGTCCAGTGATACTCCTCATCTTCCTCTGGAAACACCAATTCAAGCAGGCTCTCTAGGTTATTACACCTTATGTTTCTCCTTTATTGCTTTCCTAGACCTTCCTTATTCCAGTTTTAGTTCCTAATTTCTTTTCCAATAAACTTCAAGGAAGTTTATTACTTTCTCATCAGAAGCTATCTTCTGCATATTGGAAGACTTGTATCTTTGGCTGTTATCTCTCTAGACAAAACTACTACTGCTCCTTGTGGTGGGTTGACCCTGGCTGGATGCCAGGTGCCCACCAAAGCCGTTCTATCACTCCCCCCTCCTCAGCTGGACA
>JAOBAS010000072.1:9321554-9335891 GCA_025311575.1 Elanoides forficatus | reverse complement strand
TTAGAGCCGGCTGGTATTGGCTCTGTCGAACACAGGGGAAGCTTCCAGCAGCTTCTTAAAGAAGCCACCCCTGTAACACCCCCCGCTACCAAAACCTTGCTACACAAAGCCAATACACTCCTTCAGCCATTCATCAAAGGCTACCTTTTGCAGAGCAGTCATTATTCTGGTTTTCCATCAGTTGGTTCACCATCACTAGTTTGAAGTGTGTTGAACTGAATTTACCAGTACTGGATAGGAGAGAAGTTTTAGGTATCTCACAAGATCTCAGCCCACCCTATCTAGTTCAGTAATAGCTACCAATTACTTCAGGATCCTATCTTGCTGGCTGTAGTTACATTTTATTCTGCTGTATACCATTATAGGGAAAAAAAATAAAATCCTTTAACACTTAGAGTGATTAAAAGAATAAAGGACACTTGTAGCCAGATAAGCAAAAGTATCTGATGTATCACTTGTAAGAGCTCTGCAATCTGTTTAATGGGACAATAAACAGGCTGCAAAATATTCACAGTAATAATCTGGCTGGCAATATAACTTTGAACTAGACTCAAGAATTCTCCTCCAGCTTTTTTAAGCGTGGTGGACTCTACTTCCAAAAATGAATGTATGACAAAACGAAATTCTGTATCCCGTCACAGAAGTGTGAGTCTGGAGGGTTTCCTCTGAATAAAAAGAAAGGCATTTGGATTTGCACCAACATCAGGATTGGGAAGGATCAGGATCTGTCCATCAGGGAGGTAATATAGCAGAAAGAAAGGTACAGTGATGAGGCTAGGACTCTTCTCCAATGGTATACATGCAGCACTCTGCGCTGATCAGTTTGCAGTACATTCAGAACACGAGCTAAGCCATGTCCTCATGAAACTTACAGGTAATTTTAGCCAAATTTCCCTGAAAAGCCAGAGCTCTGCTAAATTCAAAATAAATTTCAATTTTATTATCTTGTAAAAGACACAAAGATTTTTCCCTTGCTTCCCCCTTTTCCTCCCTTTCCCCTTTCCCTAATTTTGTTTCCTTCTTCTGAGAAATAAGGAGCTTTTCTTCCAAGAGGTTGGACTAAAGAAACATATAGCTCACACTAACCCCCACCCCCTAAACCCCAAGGGCCTCCAAGAATGAATAATGCATAGTGGAATTTTCTCCATTAGAAGAGATGAAAATATAGAAAGCAGTCCTGCATTTTGTGCTATATTACAGGCACAGATCAATGCCAAGCATGGTACAAAGCCAGCGGTGACTTCATTAGTGTGATAATTTTGCCTCTGTATGAACAGCAGATTTTTACTAGCATTGCAAAGGCCAAGATGTACTCTGTGCTTTTGTGTGTGAGTGTGCATAAATGTGTATGTGCATGCATAAGTGTGTGTGTGTGCATGTGTGTGTGTGTGTGTGCTCGCTGAAAGGGAGTTGTTGAAGTAACTGTTAACTCTGTTCTCTCTTCGTGGAGTATGAATCCCCTTTAAATTCTCAACACCTGAAGTTGAAGGCCAGAAAACCTGCAGTAAGTTTTAGAGGGATGTCACAGAATCCCTCCATGATCTAGCCTTTCTACCCCTCCAGCCTGGACAATCATCACTTAAACAGCCTGTGTTACAACTCAGGCAATGTCTGTAGTTCATTTAGCCACACAGAATTAAACAACAAAGGCTGTGAAAAGCTCCTGAAAGGAATCATGCAGAAAAAATGGAAGTTTTCCAGTAATCTCTGGAGCACAGGTTGGAAAGCATGAAAAAGGATGCTGCCACCTCAGCTTTGGCTAGTTTCACCAGGCTGAGAAGATACTACTTACTGCTTTTAAGGAAGCTGAGTGGAGGGAGCACATGGGAAAAAGTCTGCCAAGAGACCGGAAGGACTCACACAAAGGCAGAGCAGTCACATGCCTGACTATGTCTTTCCCACACAGATAGGAGCCCTGGCTATTGCTCCTGGAGGTGAGGAAAAGAAAACAAATAAATGCATTCTAGTATACTAGAATTTTTTTTTTAATCCTTGGCTTTGTGATGCTTTGCACCTTTAACAGCATGGGGCAGAAAAGCCCTCTGTAAAAAGGGATTTCTTTTTTTTTCTTTTCTCTTGAGTTGCACTGCCAGCTGCTGAGTTTTCAGAAGATGACCTTTGGAAGGTATAATTCAACTGATTCTGCTGAAGTGGCAATAGTTAGTACCAGGATGGGGAGTACCCCAATATCTGTTATATGAGTAAGTATGAACTACAAAATCATCCCCCAAAGGAAACTGAGAAAGGTGCTCAAAAATTTTGTCCTGGAGGTCAGTCTTCTAACACTTTCCTCTTACAAAAGTGTAGTCAGTTATGGTCCAGTTCAGAAATTGAAGTGAGAGTGGAAAGAACTGACAACTGAACACTAAACATGGTCCATTTCCTAAGAGTTGGTTTATTATTCAGATGATGTTTCTACCCCATTAAATGTTTGAAGTGTTTTCTGAACAGTGCTTTTGGTGAAAATTGCTTTTGATATTTCTGAATAATCAGGTCATTCTTATTCTCTAAAGAAGTAAACAGAAGTTGTGAACTTCTATTTATGACATAACTATTTAAAATTAATAACTGGAATAAGAAATTTCCATGTTAGTTCTTACTATAGTCCAGAATATTTTCTCGAAGAGTGACATTACAGTTCTGAAAATCCATAGTAGTTAGATGTGGCTTTAACCCTTGACAATGAGATTTAGTACTTGTTTCTTTTCAGTTGATAATTTCTGGATGTGGTTAAGTCTTAACTTTGGTGGCATTATGGGACAGAAACCTACATCTGGTATAAAAAGTAAAATCTGACTTTTCTTTTTTCCATTCAACATATTTTTTTCCTACAGGCAGATGCAGGAAGAACAGAGGTGCTAGATAGATAAGATATATTTCAGATATACGTGATATGTTCCTCCCTCAGCATTCATTATTTTTGCACATTTGGACCTCCTTTTAAGTCTTTCTGCTTTACAGCAGGCAATCCTCATTTTTTTCAAGCGATATTTGCACTTGCCACATTTCTCACTCCCTCCAGTAATTCTGCAAAATTCTGCACCAGTCCCATGCTGAATCTGCTGACTGAGCTAATGACAAGTGCTGTCGTGCTAAAGCAGGCAGCAGCAATTACAGTTTCTTTTCCCTTGCACAACACACAGTACTCATGCCCCTTCCCAGGCACAGGATTTTGCTTACACACTTTTTTGCTGGTGCTGCATTAGAAGTTTACAATCTAAAGGTGTTGCCATACTTGATTCGTGCTGTGTACATGTATGACATGAGGTGACAAACTGGAGTGGCTTGTGGGTGATCTTCCTCCTCCTGCACCAAGCTTACTTGCCTTCCCATTATTAGCAGGAGGTACTAGGGTGAAATTAATGGCTGTTCAGCCTTCAATCACATCACAGGGCTTTAGCATAGCCTGGTGGTGGTGGCTGCTGCAGCCCAATGGTGAGCATAGTGTGCTTTCTATGAAGTGTTTTGTGAGGGGCTTGTCCTTCCTATGAGTAACTTCAGAATTGCTTGGTAGCTAGGCACTCCTTTCCACACTTCTTCACATGCACCTTACTTCTGCCTCCTACTTATGACCTTCCTGATGTCTTCCAGACATTTGGTAGCAATCTGGGTAGAAAATACCTCACAGCTGCTAATACCTCATTGTTGTTTAGCCAAAGCATCATTTTTGAATTCTGCAGGTTTGTCGTTCAGATTTGCTTACAGGTTTCAGTAAGAAAGTCTTCTTAATGACATTTTCCTTACACAAGTCAGTCTTCATTTTTACGAGGCATCCACATGTCATTGCAGAGTAATTGCGTTACTGTCAGTTTCTCATTAAAAAAGCAGTACACTGCAGGAAACTTGCATTTATGTGGAATTTCACTGACCCTGTGGCCAGGTTCTGCTGCTGCCTACCCGGCAATACTTCTGAAGTAGCTTGAAGGTTTTTGCTGGACTGCTCCTAGATTTCTGTGGCATTAGTGGAGATCAGAGTCTGCACTCACACATGATTGTGCTACTGACACTCCTTCCTGTGTGATCTGCTCACTAAAGGGATGGACACTGCTATTGTTAGTATCCAGGAACACTTCTACTCCACAGTGCATTCAACGGCCACAACTGGTACTGCACTGCAACCTTTTGGAGGTTGCTGTGGATCTTCCACAGGGCAGTATTTGTAATTTCTTAATTATTGTACTTGGTATTGTTGACTACAGATTTTCTGAACTGCAGCCAGTGATATTTAAAACTATATATACGTCTATCTGGGATATCCTTATATGGGAAACATAGTTCTATGTCCCATTCACTAGCCTGAGGAATAGCACGGAGTCCTTTTGCAAGCAAATATTTCACAGGTAAGTCAGTGAGGTGATCATTTTGGCTAGGTTTTGCAGATGTATGTGCATGACTGAGGGTCTAGGGAAACTTTATAAGTACAGGAAACACTAACACATCTGTCTCTAGCATCTGAATATTAAAACCTTGTGGCATCTTTGCATGACTTCCTGATTCAGACAGTAATGGAAGACAAGCTGGTTCTATTGCAAGTGTATTCAGCAGTTATTTTCCAAGTCTGGTGAAGAAAGACTGCAAACCAAAGGAATTACTTTCTGCTGTTTTATGCAGGCAAGATTAGCATCTGCTCTACTGGAAAAAATGGCCAAGGTGCTCGTTATGCCACACAGACAGATTTTTCCCTTCTGTAGCAAAAGATTGAAACCCATAAGATGAGGGTTTCCTTTATGATAACCCAGCCTTGACCTCAGGGTTTTTATTTTAGTGTGTCTAACCTCGTCATCTCATGGTACCATATCTTCAATACACTGCTTGTGATCAAGCCTACTAAAACATGATTTCTGGTATTAGTCATGCCTTTTTGTGCAGGTGAAGGAGCTTCCTTGTAAGTGGAAAAGCACACATACAGTTCTGTCTTTGAAAACTTAGATTCACAGCAAGTTCATTATCCTGTGTCCTAATGTGAGTTGATCTGTGCTTTGCGCTATATCCAAGAAAATGAATGCATAGCCTTGTAATTAATTGTGTTGTATCAGAAGTGAAAATGTGTTATGCCATCATCCTCTCCTAAGGAAGCCAGTGGCAAAACACTCATTGAATTCAAGGGGAATAAATTCCTGGCAAAAAACAGGTTTAGAAAAAGACTGATCAGCTGTGCCTGGTTCAACACAGTCAAGGGTGGCACTTAAACGTAAAACTCTGCGGCTCCTAAACTGCCCTTTCAGACATGTCAAGAGCATTTTGTGCAGTTAATTTTCATTGATACTTAAGGAAATAGGATTTAGTAGAAAACCTTTAAGATGACTGGAGTCTTATTTATGTAAGAGAGTGTGGCTAATTGAGATAAACATAAATTTAAACTTATGGACAATCATATTTCTGTCCCTCTGAAATCAGACTTGTGAGCTGTATTATGCTATGATTGCATCATATTACACATGCTGTAATATTCATTTATGTACATGGAAGATCCACTCTTATTTTCTAGGTAAATTCACAAGGAGGTGGAGAGGACTTGGGGAAGCTGAGACAGAGGGAGCAGAGAGGGATTAGTTAATCATCATGAATGATTGGACTTAGTATTCTGTATACTGAATTCTTTTTAATATTTGAGAATGATAAATGATATTTATTGCTTTGATTGCATAAATATTTTTCCCCTACATCTGGCACATGTGTGCGCTACATGAATGTTCATTTTTATCATTCAATTATAGTGAATATATTGCTTTCTATGCACAAACGTATTATGTTTAGTGGACAGTTCTACGATTTTATCAAACTCTGGCATATTAATCCCATGGCATACCTTTATAGAAATTTAATACCTCAGTATTTTTTAAATTTTTATTTAGCACAGCAACAAATAAATTAAGACGAAAGTGATAGGAATAGTAAAAATAAATTAAATCTATTTCAGGAGATCACATCAGTCACAATGGTAATAAAACGAAGGAGATAAAATTATTGGCAATCAGACTGAGGCAGAATCAATACAAAATACACAAATTCATAAACTAAAAGCACAACACTTTGCCAGAAGTTGAGGAGGAAGCCAATATTTCATAAAAGATCAGCTGTTACTCGTAGAGGGCGAGAGCCTTTTTCTCATCAAAGGTAATACCTTTCTCCTCAAACAGCTCCATCAAATAAGTGAACTGATTTGTTGTGCAAGGAGCAATTTGGCAAGAGTATCAGTCTCCAAATGTGATCCATGACTGCTAAGCTCGCTCGCTAAGGGGTAAATCACTGCTATGGCACTGCTATGCCTTGCCTGTTGCTGTGGGTTGGCAGAGGTTGGGGGAGAAGACCAGAGAGATGTCACTTTCACTCGGGCAACCTTAGACACACACAATTTCTTTGGACTAGAAAGAGTGATGAGAACAGAGCAAAACGTGTCCTATAATGTACTGGCACATGAACAGTTTGTGCTGCAGACTGCAGGGCACAAAACAGCTGGCAGAAGGGAGACTTGAAAGGCACATTTCAGCCCACTGCAGCTGATGCAAGAAGTACTTGCCTGGATGAGGAAAAATGCCAGAAAGATGCATTTTGGGGTTCTGCACATGAAAGCCATTCCTGATGTAGTGCTTGGAAGATGTAAACCCCTTTGTTTATCTAGCTCTTCACTGATTCTTTTTCTTTTCCTATCCCTCTATTACTTACCTAGTGCTTTGCCAAGGAGTTCACTGGGTACCATTTCTGTATGGCATAGTCACACAGCCAGTGGGGAATTCATAGGATGCAATTTTCAAAAGCACTTGCTGTTGGCCTGATCTTGTCCTCACTGATACCATGGAGAATTTTACTATTGACTTCCAAGTAGGAAGGAGTCTGGCTGCTTTAATTTTGCCTGTTGTCATTTCCTTTAAAATCCTCAGCGCCTCTATGAATACATATCATTTGCTTGTGAAAATGATTTTAGCATCTCTCTGAAGCTTTTAATTAGAAATACATTTTTGTATTTTGCAAAACACTAAGTAATTTTTTTCTTCCATGTCTTAATTAATAGTGTTGAGAAAAACCCAAGCTCATCTGTCAGCTTTAGCATTGCTAAATGCTCAGGTGGCTTTTTTACAGGTGTCCTCAAGCAGACAATTCACAGGAATGAGGCTGTGACAAAAAGATGCCTATTACTAGCAAAATACAATCTTCAGAAAAAGAGATTTCCTCTGTTTATTTTAAAGCTTGCCTCAGAGTTCAAAGTTGGAGGAGTTGAAGCCTTTCTGTTAAATGGAAACCCAAAGCTCCTGTTCAAAAGACATGCATTTTTAAGCCTTAGAGGTGTTCCTTTGTCCTGTATTCCTGTGCTTTTGTCGATGGTTCTGTCCTTTGGCTCCAGCTCGTTAACTCAAGAGATGTTAGACCTGTGATCAGAAATACTAAACCGAGGTGTGGATCCTGGCTTCCCATACAGTCAATCGTGCTTAAGCCAGGAAATATGAGTAACTTTTATGAGAGCTCTGTAAGTGTCAGTGCTGTCCAAAGCTGCCTATTCCGTTTAGAACAGAAATTTACTTGTGTTGTTCTTGAATATTGTAAAGATTTAAAGTTACGGAAAAAAGATGTTTTCTTGTATTGACAATCAAATTAGACAAAAGATGATTGTCCAAATTACTTCAATGTCCTAATTTCTGGATACCTTTCTAGTGCATAAACTTGAAGTTTGACAGCCTCCACCATTACATGGTCTATGAAGGCCTTAATTATAACTATTCAATGCAAAATATCTATAGTCCAGATCTGGCTAGCCAGTCATCTTTCTTTCCATAATCCCCCATATCTTTCCACAGGTTTCCTAAGTTCCTTTAATCAGAGGCTATCTACAAGATTGATGAGTGAATCTACAACTCTTTTATTGTTGTCTTTTATTATTGCCTAGTGAAATACATATTTAAACTAAATTCTGAGAATTAAATTAATAGTGATTTAGGTTCAGGAAAGGATCTTAATTAGCAGACTTCCAGGGATCCTCTGATCATCTCCTCACTTTTTTCTTTCTTGCTTAAATGTAGCTTGGACATTTTATTAATTCAAAGATTTGCAAAACTAGAATACATTTACCTAGTTCTCATGTGGAATTAACCTTTGATATGCCTGTTCTAATTGGCTATATGCAAAGATATTGATCAGAGTCAGATTAAATGTGAAACTTCAGAAGCCAGGAAAAAATAATCTCATTTTGATATGTTTATGGGCTTTTTTTGTTTTATTTTATCAGTCAATTTCTTTTTAAAAAAAAGCAATGAAGTGAGAAAAAAACCCCACAAAACATGATCATTCATGCAACTCTGTGATTTCATGTATTTCGGTGAGTAGTATTTAAATTATTAGTATTTTACACTTGGATTAAAGAAAATACATTAAAATGATATATTAATTGAAGACATAAAAGAACATTAAAAATCTCTGTTTTGAGCAGGGTCTTTTCCTAGAACAGAATTTCAATTTATAGCAAACCCTAGAAAAAAAGTTAACTGCTGTATTCCTTTTTTTCTGTACACTTCTAAACCTCAGCAGAAGGACAGAGTTTTTAAAGACTTGCTACATTGGACTGTCTTCTTTTGATTCTTTCTTTTTTTTTTTTTTTTTTTTTTCAATCACTGTGCTGTGAAGGCATTCCTAGGTTGTGTGGATAATTATTATTCAGAGGAAGAAAAAAATATTTGAGGGAAAAAATAGAGTAGTTTATATTGTAGTGTTTTCCTTTTTGAGTTTTGATGAAAATGAGAAGGAAATTGAAAGAAGCCAGATAAAAACCCTGAAGAACCGAGTCAGAAAGAGCAAAGAGGGCAACGCTACTCCAGAGTGCAGGTGATGTGGGATAACCCCAACACATTTCTGTCAAAACTGAATGGCTCAGAGTTACCTGACTCTACCCTTTACAGTAACATAATCACACCATTAATGTGATACTTCTTAGTGTATTCATCCTATTGCTATTTTCAAACACAATGCACATTTAACAAACACAATCAGCTCTTCAAAGAAATAATTGGACAATTTTGTTGTGAATGGCATTTGATTTCAGAACTCTTGTGGGACTCACTAGATGTGCTATATCCACATTTTAGTAAATGAAGCTGTACCCTAGAGACTGCTAACAGTACAAAGACATGCAAAGACCAGAGCAAATGTGTATCTCTGTAAATCAAAATGTTTTTTAGGTATCTGATAGTACTGCAATTTAAAACAATATCTAATGGTGCCAAGATATAATAAGGTAATTGTAAGACCTGTGCCATGAAGGAAGTACTTACATTTCCTCCCATTTTACTTGATATATAAGATTTCCTTCAATATCCTTTGATTATGGGATGAATGCTGCAGAAGATCAGCCTTGCAAAAAGGTACCCTTCAGTCACATCAATAGAAGCACAGCTGGCTGAATATTTTTCAAATTACTTTTTCAGAGGAAAATATTTGAGTCATTAAAACACAAACTGATTGGGCATAAAGGTCCCTTTCAATGAGATTACCATTACCAAAAAAAATGTAAAAGTGACCATTTCAGTTTAAAGAACAGCTTTGAGAATACATAAAACAAACACTTATTTGGAGTTGAAATGTGATCTATAGCAAGTACTATAGATAAAATATAACAAGTCTTCAGAATTATTGAAACAATGTATTTGATTGACTCCCTTTTATTTGATTTGAACAAGATTTTTGCTTTTCAAGTGTTTTTGAAGGTTTGAAATTTCAACTTGATTCAAGCCAGTGAAAATGTCAAGAATTCTTGCAGGGTGGGGAAAATGTTTTCATTCCCTTTTTAAAAAGTCTGTTCTGAATGCAAGGGAGAAACACTTTTCTATTCATAACTTTGAAATCTTTTTCCTTGTTTATGCCACAGATGCTATGCACATCCTCCAATCTTGATGCAGAGGGTGCTAAGTGAACTTATTGCAAGTTTTCCTTCTGATAAAACAGTGCTTGACTGCCTGAGTTAATGAACAGCCCCTATTAACTATTAGTAATGATTGAGCATATTTGGTAAGATAGATACAAATGTTGAATTTGGTCTAATTGCCTGTGGCAAAATGCAGTGGTGCATAAACTTACTACCCTACTTACTACAAATTATGACACTATATCACATGTTGGAACCTTATAGAATAACCATAAGGCTGCTTATCCTTAATTTTCTTTCCTTTGCTGTTGATACCGGACAGTTTTCTGTCATATGGGTTCTTGTTTGCCTGTAGGAAGTTGGATGCAGCAGAAAAGGTCACAATGAAAAACAAGATAAAGGACACCATTTTGTGTGTGGTTATTCTGACAGTGAGTTTCAGATAGGCCTTTTTGTTATTTTTAATATATTGTCAGATGAAGCGTGGCTTGCTTGGGGAAAAAAAAAATGTTTTCTTGCAGTTTACTTTCCACGGACTGGATCAGAATCATGGCAGAGTGATTCTTTTGGGTCTAATCTCTTGAGTGTGCCCTTTTAAGTACTTCAGCTGCAAGGCTTCCTCATTTGGTTTTTATTTTTCACTCTGCCATACCTGCCTACCAGGCTGGGCTGCTGATCTGCTTAAAGGTTTCTCTTGCTATATAGCAATTGTTTCTTGTTTCAAAATAATACCTCCTGGGGTAGCTGCTTTTTGAGATTCTTTTCTAGCTCTGTAGTAACAGAAGGAGAAGAAAGCATGCCCAGTTCTGATTTTTATCATTCTTCCCTTGATGAGTTTCCATAGTGACCTGATTAATATCACTGCCTACCTTGGGAAATTGGTAACCTAAATAGCATGACATTATACTGAAATAGCACCCTGTGCTGCTGGAAAGTGTAGGGACAAGGAGAGAGGTTTCTGCCATGAAGTTAGTAGTGAAAGGGAGACTTCCATTTCTGAGTTCATCTCTAGATGTCATGTACGCTGGCAGATTTGTTGCTGATTTCCTGCAATGGAGTGTGTCTAATTATCTGAGATCAGCTAGTCTATGTGAAATGACGGCTAAAAGCTACAACACTTTAAAATCTGAGGCTTACTTACAGCTCACTGCCTCCATGAGGTGTTTTAGTCTCCTGCATGGGTATTTCTTCCCTCTCCCAAGTCAACAAAACAGAAAGGTAGTATATGTGTAAATAAATCAAAAGAGATCTCATATTTCCTTATTGATTTTTTTTTTTCAAACTCAGCCTCCTGTTTGTTAGTGTGCCTTCCACGTTAGACTGAAAGTTAAGTTCTCTCTTACGTCCTATTGCCACTTGAATGAAGGAGCAGGAATTTTGAGGTGCTTTCTGGGACTAGCCTGAAATCTGTCACAAGGTAGAGCTGCAGCTGAGCTGTTGTGAGTGCACCCTGCAACTGGACCTTGACTGGGCTGTGAAAAGGATCTTATCTTATGCCCACTTTGGAACAAGGGATCTGCGCTGTTAGGTTGGATGGCTTCTTTTTGCTGTCTCTTCTGCAAGGCATCACCGAGATCTCTTCCAGAGCTGAACAACTGGACATTCCCATAGAGCCTGTCTGTGCCAGTAATTATCTTACCATGGTGACGGAATCATCTTCATAACAGATTTTAACAAAATAGGCATCCAGAGCCCAACTGTAAACTGTTCTGGTAGAGGACACTCACTAATGATGAGTTAACTGGGCATAGCTTCTTTAGAGGTGTCTGACAACAAGGAACTCTTCCTAGTGATACTGATGCTTTTTTGGCAGATCTTGAAGGTTGGCAGCTCCTTGAAAGGGAATTCAGCCTCTTTCTTTCACTGAAATAATTAGAACTAAGCCCAAGAATCTGGAATTCCCCTTGGCACTGAGATCATCTTAATATCAGTAAAACATCTTTTTGCAAGTGAAGCTACAGGATGCTTGGGGGCTGTTTCCAGTAGGTTTTTTAGCAATTGCATTTTCATAGCCTGGCTTCTCACTTCAGATACTTTCAATGTTCCCAGTGAAGCAACTGGATAATCAGGCTGGCTCTCCAACAATGGAACAAAGACAATCAGAAAAGATGGTCTGCAATGAATGCTTGCAGGTTGTTCAAAGTACATGCCAGCTTGCAGATTGTATCTGCAAGGACTGATTGTAGGGGGGAGAGGAAGGAGAAAGTTTCTAGCTGAAAAAAACCATGTTATCAGATTAAAATAATTCTAGGCCATGCCCAGCAATAAGATGTCTAAAGTAATGTCTTCCCTACCACCAGTGGGAAAGAGTGACCAGCATTTTATACCTTGATAGTCAGAAGGAAAAGCTGGTTGCCTTACTGGATGGTCCTGTCTCACAACTACAGATTCCTTTTTAGCTGAAACAAGGATAGATAGTGAATAAGGGCATAAGAAGAGATTCAGGAGTGAAAGTGTCCTTGTCTAGTTCTCTTCACCTTCCTTGGTGATGATGCAATTGGTTGCAAGGACAGTTTTGAATTGCCTCTTGGAGGAAATCCAAAGATTTAAAGAACAAAAGTAACTTCTAAATCACCAAATGTGCAAGCTGTGCTCCTTAGGATATGTGACATGTACTGCTGCTGGTTTAGGCATAAAAACCCCAATGCTCTCACACTAATGAATGCCTAAGTACTATAATTTTTGCATGCAGTATGTAATGCATCCTGTACAAAGCAGTCTCATGGAAATCAGTGTGACCACCCTGTGAGTACAAACATAGTTTTCACTCCCATTTATGATTCTCTTGCATTGAACAACACAGTGACATTGCCAGGCAAGAAATCTGGTCCCAAAGGAGATCGATTCTCATTATGTTTTAATTCATAGAACAATTACTGTTTCATGTATCAGGTATAGTGAAAACTCTACAAAGTTAACTTGTAAAATGCAAGTGATTTTGAAGAAGCAGGATGTGAACCTGCTTTACCTAAAAGCCATGATGCTCTATTTTCTTTCCTGCCTTTTGGTTTCTCAGCTGCACCATGATAATGGAAAGAGAAAGAATATTCAACAGAGATACTACTATGGAAAGATGAAGGAAAGAAGAAAATAAGCCAGCAAAAGAGAGTATCCCCTTCTGTACTCAGGACAGAGTAAAAAAACTTCAATAAATTTCTCAAATTAGCAGTACATTTCCTTTGAAGTGTTCCCACCAGAGGCAGAAATGAAACTCTTACCATCTTTAAGAGTACAATTTTGGCTCCGTAGTGAAAGACAGCATCTGATGATTGTCTGCCGATTCAACTGGTATGTGTAAAGGAGGAAGAGTAACATGAAGGAAAAGAAAGGTGGTTGAGGCGAGGGGCAAGAAATAATAAAAAATATTTTAGTGAGTTCTTATTTTGAACAGCATGATTTTGTGAGTCCAAGAGAGAGATGTCTACCTTTGTGGGAATGTAGGAAAACTAATAGAAAATCTTGTCCATGTTATTTACACTGACTATGGAAACATACCTCTAACTTAAATAGGTTTGAGATTATGAGCTGAAATGTTATGGGCAGGAGAAAAAGTTTCTTTCTGAGTAGCTCTGAGAACTCTTATACAAAGTATTTTTTTTGTGTGGCCAGAAATACATGCATTCCAGCATTTCTAATTCAAAACACTAATGTAATTGACTTTGTGTTTGAATTGATATTGTTAATCGAGAGTGATTGAGAACATGTGAAGAAGAATTAGTTAGAGGCTGGATGTTTTAGCCATCAAGAACCCCTCCTTGTTTCTTCAGTTGCTCTCCTATCTATTTGCAGGCCAAAACACCATTGTGTTCCCTTCATATTCATTGTGATCCCACGTAAGATTTATTTAAGCCGTGGTGTGCTTGCGATACCTTTTTAAAAAATCACTATATAAACCAGCTACAGCTTTGAAAGTGTTTTGAAAACTGACTTGAAGTCTTGAAAACACTAAGGTATTCAACTGTGAAACATGATGCATAATTTAACACTTTGCAGTTATTAAATATACCTGAAAAATTAAAGTAATACTTACTGAAAAGAAATCTCTGTGAAGTAATTATTTTCATTTATGAATTGCAAGGTCCTACAAAGTTGAAGTACTTTTGAAGAATTGTCAAAAGTCAATTATGTCCAGACAATGCCATTCAAAAGGCATTTGCATGATTGGCTGTTGCAGCCAGATGACCCAGACACCAAGCATCCCTAGAAGTCCACCAGAGCCATGGCATTGCTTATGATCCTGTGTTTGCTATCAGGGATTGGGTGAGTCACTATATGGGTGTGTTGTTGCTCATCTTTCCTACTGCTTCCATAAAGCTTTGCTTTCTAACGTGTTGTCAGACTCCATTACTGTTTGGACCACAGCATCCCATCCTGCACCTCTGCAAGGAGCCTGTCCCAGTCTCCTTGGTCCATTCTCCTGCTAGGTGTTCTGATGCTGCCTGTGCTCCAGGGCGTGAGTTCCGCAGGGCAGGGAGCTTGCAGCAGGA
>JAOBAS010000072.1:9256973-9268152 GCA_025311575.1 Elanoides forficatus | reverse complement strand
CCTTTTTTTGCGATTCTCTCCCTCGTCCCTCTGGGGGGGGGGGGTAGTGAGTGAGTGGCCATGTGGTGCTTAGCTGCTGGCTGGGGTTAATCCGTGACAAACAGTTACTTGGGAAGACAAATGCTGTAACTCTGAAGATTCCCCTTCCTCCATCTTTGCTCCATCTTTTAATGTTGAGCATGACGTCATATAGTGTGGGATATCCCTTTGGCCAGCTGAGGAGAGCTGTTCCAGCTGTGTCCCCTCCCAGCTCCTTGCCTACCCCCAGCGTACTCACTGGTGAGGCAGTGTAAGACACAGAGAAGTCCTTGGTGCTATGTAAGGACTGCTCAGCAATAGCTAAAACACTGGTGTGGTATTGACACTGTTTTTGTCAAAAATCCAAAACATAGCATCATATGAGCTACTATGAAGGAAATTAACTTTGTCATGGTCAAAATCAGTGCAAAGACATCTGAAAATCTGGAAAAGAGCCACTACATGCGAGCAGAAAATAGTTCTGTGCTCAGTGCCATTATTCAAACTATTTGTAAGGGCATTTTACTCTGCATATAAAATACATATTCATTTTGCAAATTAAGCTTAACAATTATTTTCCAAACTAAGTGATCAATTCTAATACAAAAAATGCCAGAGGTAAGGTTATTTTTGTAAACCCAAAAATGTGGTGTGTGGAAGCTATACTGAGGAGCCCCTGGCCTATTTCTTCTTCGGAAGAGAAAAAACATTCAGAGAAGAAAACGGCAACAGTATCAGTTCCAGACTGAAGTCTTCTGAAGCTGCCCATGTCTGTTCCCATGGGACAGATGGGGACTTGCCAGAGACAGTCAAGTGCAGATGCTGATTAGATTTCTCCTGTGCTGAGGTTTCCTGTCACTGCTGCTCTGAGGAAAGCCTCTGTTTGTCTGACAGGTGATTCCAGCAGTCTGGGAGTACAAGTCTGAGTGTAAAAAACCCAGTAACAGTTATATTTTGGTTGTGTTCCCTTAAGTCTAAGAATGCTTTTTCTGTTTCTATTTTAAGTTCTTTTTCTGGATCCACTAAGCTCTGTTTTCTTATCCTGAGATAGACTGGGTTTTCTACTAGCAAGCAATAAGAGTTGGTATTCCTTGTCCGGGTGAGTGGCTGTGAACCTGTGTATTTATGTGACACACAAGCTTTAAGAGGTTTTTATGAGGAGAAAGTTCATAATTTGATACAGGTATTGGAATGTGAGTTTCTGAAGACACAACATGGAACTGTTGACCAGAATTGATTGCTTGGAAGCAAGCAGGGCAAGATTTGCCTTGTAAAGACCTGTGTGAAGAAGTGACAGAAAGAGACAGACAAACTTTACAGGGTTCCTGGGGTGCCGGTGTGCTCTCCTGCATCCTTCTCCTTGCTGAAATATTTTCTTGCCTATCAGTGGAAAATATATTTTCCTCTTCTTGTCCAAGAATACCAGCTTGTGTATCTGGATCTTGTAGCTCATATCAAGGGAGGTACTGGGGATCTGGACATTTCATAAACTCAAAACCTCACCTCATATGTTTGCTATGTCCTTCAGTAAAGAATGTCTTCTTATCTAGTGAATCTGAAAAGATTCTAGACTTAAGCCAAAGGAAAAGAAAACAAAAAAATGAAGGCATCTATTGCCAATATTCAGGATAGAGAAACTGCAAATATTTACAAAAGGCACAGGTGAAGAAATTTAAAAACAAAACAAGGTTTACTCTGTTAAAGCCAGGAGTAAAAGTTTGCCTCCTTATGCATCCAGCTGCTTGCCAGGCAGTCACCTGCCTGTGATTTTACCTTTCTGCATACTATAGGTCTCAGGCTAAAGCCATAAGCAGAAAAAAAAAAAAAAAAAAAAAGAAGTTGGTGAAGAATCTTACTTCTATAATCTGTCTCTCCTTTGAAATCCTCTTGAGGAACCAGACAGCTTAAATCTTTTCTGAACATAAAAGAAAGACATTAATTGCAGGTAGTAAGATTCAATTCTCTCCTGAATAAAAAAGAAAGGAGGATATTTTAGGGAGAGAGAATTTGACCATTACTCTTCAGCAAAATAAATAGTATTTTACTTTCCTGGAAACATCACTTCTAGATATGGTGTCACATTCTGTACTTAATCCACCAAATAACAGCTCCTTGTCTCCTGATGGATATAGTCAACCTTCATGAAAAGCATTTCTTTATTTCACTCACTAGAATGCAAGATTGTCTCATTCTGAGATTTAGATCTTAACTGTATTTGTCCTAGACAAACAATTTGATCTTCCATTACAAGGAGAAAGATGTGACAATGCCATTAAGAAAGGAGGGAGGATAAAACATGTTATCATGATAAAGCAGTGGTCTTTGGTCACTGTGCTCTTACTATGGCTTGCAAATGCTCAACTTACTGCATTGTGGTCAATCTGATTTTAGTTATGAACCTAGTGGAAAGCCACAACCATCCTTACATAAAGAGTAAAAAAAGGGAAAGTGTTTGCTTAGGTGATCTGATGCTTTTGTAGTAAATCTTTGTCTAACCATGAAAGAACAAGGAAAAAGACAATAATTTTATAAGACCATTTGGAAGAGCTAGGAAAAATGGATGAACCATGGAGCTAAGTTCTCTTCCTCTGGTCCAAAACCAACACAATTTTCAGACAAAGTTCAAGCATGAAATCACTGACATTCTGGATAGCTTAATTTCTTTTAATCTGTTCAATTTGTTAGCATCAATACCTTGAACTTTAAACAGTTATTCTGAACCCCTGTTTAGACTGAAATTTGCTGCTTTTTGTTTTTGTAACTGGTAGCTTTTGTACTAGAGAGTTTATCTATTTAGTTCAGCTCAATTATTTTCTCTGTTATGGTAATACCTCTCTTTGTGAGCATTGTCTCTTTTGAAAGCTTTGTTTTTATGTTAGATGTTACATGAACCAACCCTGTGTTTCACTGGGAGTCCAGCATAGAGAAGTATGTCCGTCTGGGTAGGTCTCATTACAGGATTGCAACTAACAGAGTGTGTTTAAACCTGCCTTGTGGAATATTTGATTTCCAAACACATCTTCTTCCTAATAGTCTGAAAACTGAATGGTTTACACCAACAATATGTTTCTAATATTATCTTATCTATAATCTAAACATAAAAACACCTTGTATGCACAGTCTTATTAACCTATTTACAGTAAAACATTTTCCTTTAGAACTGAAATCACCACTAAATGCAGTAGAAATATTATTACTCACTTGATAACTCTTCAGGAAAAGCATAAAATATCTCCATTACAAAATATATTAGTTCCATCGTACTTGTCCAAACTTATTACTATATATTGCAACAATTATAACAGAAGATTGGCTTAGTGATCAATTTCTCATTAATTTGATGTTTATGTTGTTTGAAATGATTGCTTCACATGCCTTGTATTCTTGATTTTCTAAAGCTTTCTTCTGTGTTTCTTTCTACTTTAATCATTTTTGTTGTTCCTTTCATTGTCTTTGAGAAGTCTTCACCCATTGTCCTTTGGACTTCCTAAGACAGATGGGCATACTTCTGTATTAGGCTGTTGGAGTGTTACTGAGAGAAGGAGTTAAAAGGAATCCTAGTAGATATGGTAGATATGGATGTAGATTGGAACTGTCTAGCTTGTAATGAAGTTAAAGGGAATTTCAATAGAAGTAGACATAGCCCAAGGGAATGAGAAATGATGTTTAACATTTACACTGTTGAAACTAACTGAACCAAGAGATAGTTCCTAATAAGAATCAGGGACCGACCCCAAGAACCAGCCAAGACCGGCCTTGTTGTTTGGGTGAGTGTCAAGGAGTGACTGAGTCTGCGCAAGAACAGAAGGTTAAAAGTCCACCGTGAAGAAGACATACAGCCTTCATCTCCACGATCCCTGACGACCATCACAAGGAGGCACTGCTGAGGCACTGCGCAGGCGCAGTTGAGAGGAACTTAGGGAAATGACTTCTTGGAACTAATTTTAATATGAAATGGGGATAGGTCATGCATATGTATAGGTATGTTGGGAAATCTTACATATATGTAACACTTGACTGTTTAAATTTGAAGTGAGTTGCCGTGTTGGGCGCGCACGACTTTGGTGGGACTACCCACCCATGCTGCCCAGTGCTGAATAAACATACCTACTTTACAATCTTACTGATTGTGGAGTCTGTTTCCGCATGTCATTATAATTGTTATTGTTTTCTGTTTCTCATAAAGCACCTTTCTACACATATTACCTACACAAGTCTAAATACTAGACTTAAAACAACAGCAGGGTTATACTGACATAAAAGATATCTGCAGTAGCTTTTATCTCCAAAAGCCTGTTAAAAAAAAAAAAAGAAAAAAAAAGAAGCATCAATATAGTCAGCCCCTGGTTAACAGAACAGTGTAGAAAGTTTTGCCTATATGTTAAAAAAAAAAAAAAAAATATTTTCCTGTCCTCCTAAAGGGTGAAAAATTGTTACAGTTTTTTGGGTTTGTCCTTCTTCCTCTGCACAGATTTCCTCATCTTCACTGCAAGTAAAGACAGCTCCATCAGCAAACAGTTTGGCGTTGAACTGAAGTAGAAGTTTCACAGCCTGGGGAGAATGGATGATCAAAGGATGCATTTTACACTTGCAGGAACTCATCTCCCATCAGTAGCGAAAATGCATGACAAACAGGTAGCTTGAAGGAAGGTCAATAATAACAAGGGCAATTCAGCCATTGCTTGTATTTCAGGATTATGCCTCCACACTGTCAGTGGGACTGTGGAGAGATCTGAACCTGTCTGAGTAACAAGCAAGCAGGAGCAGCTGAGGTTGAATATGGAGAACTGCTAAGGAGCCCAGTATGTGCTCCTTCATGACTGTCATCTGTGGTGGTTGGCCCTCCTCTCCACCCAGGAACACTAGATGGCAGACGATTCCCTTGAGTCTCTGGAGTATGTGTTACCTGTTTCTTGCTTCTTGACCACACGCAGGTCTTCAAGCAGTGCAAGGTCAGGAAGGCTCTCCATTCCCTTGGTAAGTGAAAAAACCCACAATTCCACTTACTTTATGAAGTTTCAGCTTGCTGTTAACCACAGTCAAAACAAGGAACTTATATGCCTTAAAACATTTTCAAATGTGACACTGTTGAGATGCTATATATAAACTTGTCTGTCAGATTTCTAGCCAAGTTGCGATAACTATAAAACTAAGAATTTGAATATTTTACCCATTTGAGTGAAAGCTGAGCATTGATATGATTATGTGATGCTCCAGGTAAAACAGTTCAGGATCTGGACTAGGAAAACTTGGCATAAATGGTGCAGAGATCAGAAAACATTGGTTATTATCACTAAAAGAACTGAGATAGAATCATAGAATGATGGAATGGTTTGGGTTGGAAGGGACCTTAAAGATCATCTAGTCCAACCCCCACTGCCACGGGCAGGGACATCTTTCACTAGACCAGATTTCTCAAAGCCCCATCCAGCTTGACTTCGAACACTTCCAATGATGGTCATCCACAACTATCTGGGCAATCTGTTCCTGTGCCTCACCACACTCATTGTAATAAATTTCTTCCTTATGTCCAGTTAAAATCTACCCCTTTTCAGTTTAAAACTGTTGCCTCTTGTCCTGTCACTGCAAGCACTGGTAAAAAGTCTCTCCATCTTTCTCATAAGCCTACTTTATGTATTGAAAGGCCTCAAAAGGTTTCCCCAGAGCCTTCTCTTCTCCAGGCTGAACCACCCTAACTCTCTCAGCCTGTCCTCACAGGAGAGGTGCTCCAGCCCTCTGATCCTTTTCATGGCCCTCCTCTGGACCTGCTCTAAGAGGTCCATGTCCTTCTTGCATTGAGGATCCCTGAGCTGGATGCAGTACTACAGGTAGTGTCTCCTGAGAGTGGACTAGAGAGGGAGAATCATATCCCTCGACCTGCTGAGCACCCTTCTTCTTATACAGACCAGGACACAGAAAGGCTGGATGAGATTCAGAGACAAGAGAAACATTTGCATCCTGAGTTTTGCAGGTCTGCTGGTGAATCAGAGTTCTTTTGTGTGTGTAAGTTGATTATTCATGCTACTTACAGGCTAGGAGAGTCCAAATCATAAGATGCTATATGGTATATTTTAAGCCAATAAATGAGTATATGCTATTAGTAGTATGGCTTATGAAACCTAATTTATCATATTTTCAAAACTGTATTTTTATCCAGTGATATGAGTATTTTTTATGTATAATTTTATGTGGCTGTTTACAGAATCTTTTTTCTATTAAAGTAGAGAAGTTGAATAGAAATTCACAGAATTCTTCTTATCTGATCATGTTTGATAGCATAATTTAAATGGAAAGAGGTGTTTAAAAGTTTTTTTTAAAATGTAGCTATGCAAATGGGCTTTAAGAATGGATAAATTCCTAAGTCCAAATAAACTTATCAAGTAGTATTCATTCAGCTAACTCTGTGGAAAAGAACTTTGCTGGTGAAGACTCTGTGGCTGAAAAACAGGGCCTTGGAAAGCCAGAGCTATTTTTTCCATTCAAGATCCATTTTCTATTCTTAAAATTAGGATGTGTGGTGGTTCCTTCTTGCCTTCCTCCAGGTGGAATGGGCCCATTTTCAGGCACATTGAGTAGGTGTTTGGGTGCATAAGTGACAGATTGGCTGGGATGCTCAGGATCCTAGGTCCTGTTCTGCATTCCTGTGCTACCCATGGAGAGACCTGGATCCTATCCTAACACAAATCTTACTATTCCCTTTTAGTTCAGGTGTGCCAGTTGTTCCTTAGTGTGGAGGGAACTGAGAAATACTGCTCTTAACTTTTATGTTGAGCTGGTCTGCAGTCTCAGGATCAATGTCACCTTTAATACCACCATGGTCTTCCTCAAAGTACCTTCTTCCAATTTCAGGCCTCTCACTGTCAGCTTGATTGTGTGAGGATTTGCATATTTCTCCCTTAAGGTGTGGGTTTATATTTCAACCCTCTGCTGCTTAATATTCTCTCAGAAAGTCTGTTTATAGATTAATGCTTGAAATTCTGTTCCCTTAGATTCAACAGGAGTGTTTGTAACTCCTTAACAGAAGCAAGATGAGATTTGATTTAGAAGGAAATCACTATAACAAATACATCCTGAAAAAAAGTTATCAGGGGAAATAGCTTGGAGTCTTGTGCAGCTAACATGACATTTTTTTTAGTTGCTGGGTGGGGTTAAACCACTACAGTTGCACTAATCATATTTTCCTTTGTTTCTCTCTGATGTTCCAGAAACACTTCAAGAGAGGTGCGTTATCACCATGTTGAGCAGAAGCCTCTTTGGTTTCATCTGCTGGCTGGAAGAATCATGTGAGCAGTTCCTGGTCATCAGAGGAATTCAGGAAGATAAGGGTCTTTTTCCACATAGTTTGGATTACTTAGCACTTTTAAATATAATCATCACTTTTTAATATAAAGGTCTTCCAATTCCAAAACATTCTTGCACAACATCCTTGTTTCTAAATTGGAGAGACATGGATTTGATGGATGGACCACTTGGTGGAAAGGGATTGACTGGATGGTTGCACTCAAAGAGTTGCAGTCAGCAGCTCAATGTCTGAGTGGAGACCAGTGATGAGTGGCATTCCTCAGAGGCTGGTATTGGGACTGGCCCTGCTTAACATCTTTGTTGGTGACATGGACAGTGGCATTGAGTACACCTTCAGCAAGTTTGCTGACAACACCAAGCTGTGTGGTGTGGTTGACAACCTGGAGGGAAGAGATGCCATCCAGAGGGACCTTGACAGGCTGTGTGAACCTCATGAAGTTCAACAAGGCCAAGTGCAATGTCCTGCACATGGGTCAGGGCAATCCCAAACACAAATACAGGCTGGGCGATGAGTGGACTGGGAGCAGCCCTGCAGAGAAGGACCTGGGCATATTAGTGGATGAAAAACTGCATGTGTGCTCAGCCCAGAAAGTCAATTGCATTCTGGGCTGCATCAAAAGAAGCATAGCCAGCATGTTGAGGGAGGTGATTCTGCCCCTCTGATCTGCTCTCGTGAGACCCCACCTGCAGTACTGTGTTCAGCTCTGGGGTCCTCAGCATAAGAAAGATATAGACCTGCTTGAGCAGGTCCAGAGGAGGACCTTGAAGATGATCGGGGGCTTGAGCACCTCTCCTATGAGAACAGGCTGAGAGAGTTGAGGTTGTTCAGGCTGGAGAAAAGAAGGCTCTGAGAAGACCTTATAGTAGCCTTCCAGTACCTAAAGGGGGCCTACAAGAAAACTGAAGAGGGACTTTTTACAAGGGCGTGTAGTGATAAGACAAGGGGTAATGGCTTTAAACTGAAAAAGGTAGATTTAGATTAGATGTAAGGAAGGTGTTCTTCACTATGGGGATGGTGAGGCAGTGGAACAGGTTGCCCAGAGAAGTTGTGGATGCCCCATCCCTGGAGTGTTCAAGGCCAGGTTGGATGCAGTTTTGAGCAACCTGGTCTAATGGAAGGTGTCCCTGCCCATGGCAGGTAGGGGGTGGAACTAGATGATCTTTAAAGTCCCTTCCAACACAAACCATACTATGATTCTATGATTCTCAGTCTTTCCACTGTCCTGGGAAGAAAGTGTGTGGTTATGTAGGCTACCTGCAATTAGTGTATCCTTGCTGGTGAACCATTCCTCCTGGCTATCGTGGTTCTGTAGGATGGCTTGTGAGAGTATGCTGGGAGGGTAGTTTTGATGGCATAAAGTCAAAAGTCCTATTTTCCATCCCTGCCATCAAGCAGTCTCTGGGATTTTCAGTATTTCCTGCCTTTGAGGGAAGTGATTTCTGTTCAATCTGTGTACAGTAACTGTCTGGCTATGTTTCTGAAAGAGTAGGAGAAGAAATATTCTGTAGAATGTGAACATGTGACAAATGTTTGAATGTGGTGTTTTTTTTCAGGAGAGTTAATGTTCTGCAGGACTCACTGATTTATTTGAATTACTCTGCTTGTAGGACATCTGCCTCCCATCCTTTACTTTGGCAGTCTGTAAAATGGCAAATTGTCTTAACATGCTTACACTCATTTTTAAAGTCAGTAGGTCCTGAGAAATTAACACTGCACCACTGTTTATTGTGCTGTTCCCAAATCCTCCATAACCTGTGTGCTGCAGCACTGTTTCTGCTGTAGGAATGAATGCCTGTTGAGCAGATATGCTTTTGAATTTCTCCTACCTAAATCCATAATAATATTATCACCCACAATGGAATTTTGAAGAAATATTCATGTCTTCAAGGCTCTTTGGAGGTGAAAAACTTGTTGTGTATATTAACTACTGTCACACTAGAAGAACATTATAAGTTTGGTTGATGATAAATTGAGAATAAAGAGTGGCAGGAGTACAGGTGGCGACCAAGAGACATTTGATTTGATGGGTAAGGCTGTATTCATGGTTTCAAGAGAAGAATCAACTTCACCAGCAAAAGATTAGCTAAATGAAAGAGCCACTGAGATAATATCTCAGCATGCCTTGATGAGAAACTCTTCTGATCATGAACAACCTCATAACTAATCATATGCCAGAAGTTTTCACTATTGAAATAATAGACTGAAATAAAATAGAAAGTCAAAAGAATGACAGAGAAAAAAATCCTCCAGCTGCTGCCAGCTTTCCTCAGGCTCCATGGTCTTTTATGTATATACTAACATCATCCTTGCAGGATCTTAATTGCACAGCCTTATTGGAGACTGGCCACAGGGTCTCACATGTGAGGTGAGCATTGACTAAAATCAGCTCCACATAAACATCCCCAGCTTCAGAAGTGTAGCAGAAATACATATTCCCTGCTCTGTGACTGCCTAGCAACAGTTGCTGGTATAGATTTGTAAGCATTGCTTCATGGATTACTCCTGGTAAGGAACTGTGTGCAACAGGTACAGTGTGATTGCTTCCATCTCCTATAATTACTGTAATCAGAGGATGGTCAGAGCTTTTAGGCAAAAAGCACTATGACAGAATTGTTGATATTATTCTCCAAATTATCCTCGTGGTTTTGATTTTCTGACTGAGTAGGTGCAGTATCTGGCCTTAAGAAAGCAGTCTGAAAAAATTGGCAAATCTTGGCCTGAAAGTCAGAGTGCCTGATCTTTCTGCTGCTCTTTATACAGTACGTGCAAACAATTTTTCAACTTATGTGAAAAAAAAAAAAAAAAAAAAAACCCAACTTTTTTCTATACCTGCACTGAACCTGACTCTCTCCTCCCTTTATTTTGATTTGAGATCAAAGCACCTATACTTTCTGGACAGGGAAGTAAGATGCAGTTGCAATTATGGGCTACAGGTGTGAACAATTCTTTCCTTTAGTCCAGGCACTGAGCTGTAGTTAGGAATTAAAGGCAAGGAAGTGATGCCCTGGGAAATGTGATGATCCAGGAGTCTCCTACAATGCCCTACCAGCCTGTGGTCCACATTGCCATAAACTCTGTATCTGATATTACTAAGAGTAAGAATACAGAAGAAATGACTATAAGAAAAAATAAATAGCCAAAAGGTTCATTTTGTTAAAATGATGACCAATGAATCTCTAATATTATAGACCTCATTGAAGTGAGTATTCGCATTTCCAGTTAACATATGTTGGTGGCTTTACTTTGAAATCAATAGGTCTGTATGAATCAAGTTATCAGTATCAGTGAATTTGTTCTGTGACCTAATTAAAAAGACCTAATTCTTTGAAAAATGCCAGAGAAGTTTGCAAGGATTTTGTCATCAGTCCACAGATTGCCTTTTCATTTTTCCTTTAGTGGCTATTCTACAATAAAGATTTTACAGAGTGTTCAGTTTGAATGTAATTAAAATGCTAGAATATTTCATGTACCCTTTTTAGTATCAGAGAAAAAACATAAGACTGCACAGCAGAATACCTTTTTAAATCAAAAGCCTTATTTCCAAATGTGCTGAAAAATTGGCGGAAATTAGAACTTCCAAATGTGAGCAGATGGAGGCTTACTGCTTTTGAAAAGCGACTCCTAAAAGTTTAAATATCAGATTTACGTGCTCCTGGGCTGCAGATAGCCACTGGATAGCTCCATGTGTACATTAATGAAGACGCTCCTTAGAGGTATTTACAAGTGGAAATAACTACAGGCTGACCACGTGCGTTGAGGTTTTCAGGGGCAGAAGGCCAAGCTCCTCTCCTCTCCTCTCCTCTCCTCTCCTCTCCTCTCCTCTCCTCTCCTCTCCTCTCCTCTCCTCTCCTCTCCTCT
>JAOBAS010000072.1:9213192-9239633 GCA_025311575.1 Elanoides forficatus | reverse complement strand
ACTGAACTCAAAACATAGCACCGTACCAGCTACTAGGAAGACAATTAACTCTATCCCAGCTGAAACCAGGACAATGGTTAATGAAACTTTTGCCACAGGACCTTCAGAAAATTAAAACAGGGTAATGGAATCTGAATAGAGTGCACAAGTGAAGGAGCACAATGCAGTGCGAAGAAGGTTTGGGAAGGAGGAAGAAAGAGACGATGTTGTGGTGCTTCAGTGCCCAATTAAGGTGTCAAGTTCCTAAACAACATTGACAAATGGGAAGGGAAATTCAAGCTTTGCAAAGCAAACCAACAGCTGTCTGGCTGTGCAGCTGCCTTTCTCTGTACTTCTTCAGGACAGTGGGAGGGACACTTGTCACTGACAACAGGAACTGAAAAGATAGAATAAGACCTTTCTAGGACTCACCAGCCTGAGGGCAGTGCAGGGACACTAAGCAGTCACACCAGGAAGCCATGTGGTCTTTTCGAATCATTAAACTACTTGCATGCCAGACATTTTGTCGCATAGACAATTATTCACTGACTTTGTTACTGCCTGCAACTCTGAGTTGCACCGTAGCTAGCAAAACTATGTTAAATGCATGGGTTTGAAATGTGCTGGAAACAGAGAGTAAGTTGGAAAGCAATAAAGTTGTAGTACTTTCTCCCTTCTCAGACAACACTGAAATCACGAAAACATTGTTTCATAAGCGAATCTGAATAGCTTGTTTCAGAGAAGTAAAGTCAAAAATGGAATTTATTCTGGAGATGTTCGCTAATGATGGGGTTAGCTGTCAATCAAGGCTCAGATTTTCCTGCAAAGGTTTCTAGTAAGAGAAGGTGTGAAGAGGTGCTGAGAGTCTCTAGTATAATTAGGGGAAGAAGTTGTTCCAGGAATTTGTTTCAAATACAGTGGGGTTTTTTAAATGAAGCAACTGTGAACTGCCCAGAACTGTTAAAAAGCCCTCCACTTTATGTAAGTATATTTCAGTGAAATCAGAGTGAATGAGTAAGCTTTATGTCACTAGATGGGAGGAAAGACATTTCACTTCTGGTAGCAGAGGAATCTGAATACTCTAGGGAACCGTAAGTAACATAAACACTTCAGTTGAACACACAATTCATTTCACTGGCTATCTAATGGAGCAAGACAAAGGAGTTATGCAAATGTAATATCAGTTGACTCTGAAAATGTGGATCCAGTTTATAAACACAGAACTGCTTTGAGCATTCTTATGCAGGATTTGGAATTCGTAGAAGAAATATCAATGTAAAAATTGGACAAAATAAATAAATACACCCCAAACCAGCAATGAACTTAAACCGGTACATCACTTGAAGTTAAATGGGAGTATCTCAAGTATTTAAAATTGTCATTCAAGATAATCTACCTATATCTATTGATGTGATATAGCATCTGTATCCCAGTTAAAGTGAAAACTATGTGCATTGCTATTGCCTTCATACTTTCATCTGTCACCTCAGCATTGATCCAGTCCTGTTCTAAAACATATTATAAACCAGATATGACTGAGTCCTTGTTTATCATATTCTTTTCAACTTCTAAATAGGTCTTCTCAGTAGCAGGTGAAAAAGATGACTTTGCTTACTTTTAAAATTTATTTTTGCTCCTAAAACTGCAAAACCACAAACTCAGTTTTCCATGTGAAAGTCAGGCCAGGTTCATTTTGCCTCTTGCAAAGATAGTAAAAAAGAATCTGTAATTGGCACTTTGCTGCTGAATCCATAATGATGCGTGAGCAAGGACAGAATCCAGCTCATATTGCTGTAGGTGAACTGGCACTGCTGCATTACTTATAATTTATTTCAGTCAGCAAGGATGGCATATACGAAACTGCATGTACACAGGAAGGATCGCTTGAGTCAGAGCAGGCCATTTTGTTCAAAGACAATATTCAGCATAAAACTATATTTTATTATGCTCCTAGGAAGACAAAAATACTATAATGCTTATATTGTTGCATAAATCAAATGTATGGCTGCATTTTGAATGTGGTGGTCTGGCTTTTAAACTTAATCTTGGAAGAAAAGATTAAGGAGATACTGAATTCAGCTGATTGAGAGGAAAGTACAAAATTAGCTGTGTGGAAAGATTTCCATCATAGAAACAGGATTTAAAAAAGTAGGAAAGGTGAAATGACTGAAATGATGAGATTCCAATAAACACCTATTCTGCAGCCCTAATGACACTCTCTTTTGATAGAATGTACAAAGATTTTCTGCTTTTTTAAAAAATTTGGGGTTTTTTTTTTTATTCCCATGTAGAGAAAAGGGAATGTGAAATACTGAAAATTTTAATAGGATAAAGAAATTTATGTCCATTTCATTTTTTTCTTTGATTTGATTTTATTAATAACATGATCTGAACTATCCATTTTTCTAAGAAATCATTGGGGTTTTTTGCTGAGTGCTCTGTATGTGAAAATTTCTCTACTGGTAACATGTTGTATGCTGCCCTATAGACCTATTTCTGTTGGTATGGACAAGGGAAATGTGGGTGTGTGTGCTCAGAATGCAATGCCCACATGCTAAGACAGGATCAGAAATGGCTGCCATATATATATTCAATGAAAGTGAGACATTTAAATTGTGATACAATCCTTGCCTCCTTTCCATCTGAAGAGCTGCAGAAAGCACCAACAATCATAATAGAGTCAAACTGATTAAATACTGACAAAGAACAATAGCTATGCAGAATCCTAATGTGCTGACCGGTGAAAAATTAATGCAATTGGAACTGTCCCAAGAACTGAACATAAATCTTGATCTGTACCATGAGCCAGGAAGTCAGTCCAGTTGCCTAATTCAGTATCTTGTCTTAAACAGCAGCCTGTATTCATCAACAGGTGTAGGATGTCCATTATATGAGAAACTATCCTAATAGGGGGAAGAAGTCATCTGGGCTTCCAGGGACTACTGAACAGTTCACAGTCATGGTCAAAATGATAGATTTCTGTGGCTTGACCCTTCTGCAGGACATGAGAGCATTCACCACATTACTCATTGCAAGTCAGTGAGGCATCTGGGGGCTGCACTAATTCATGTCTAAACTGGTGTAACGAGAATGATATTAATAACCAGCACAAACTAATGCAGCGCACTGGTTTTGGATATAAACCCTTTTTACTTAGTTGTGTAGGTGCTTGCTCAAGCAATAATGATCACAAGTAAGTTTTTCTAAAATAATTTTTGTGCATAAATATCATACTGTCTGTGGTAAAACTGAATCCTGAGAAACTGCAAGTATCAGAAGATAAATCTGTGCCACGTAGCACCTACATGGGCTGGCAGTTAAGGAAGGTGGGACAGTGACCTTGATTTTGACTGAAGGACACATAGCATCAAGGTGGGAACACCAGCCTCAGACCAGAATTAAATATTCAATTATTTCATTTTATCATCTTTCCCTTTTGCTGGTGGTGGATGTAGTGAGATCAAATTCAAAGATAACCACCTCTCTCTTCAAACAATGACAGGTCAGTGTCTCATTGCTGTGGTCTGTAAAGCACTGAATCCCTTTGAGAACTGGTTTGTCTAAGTCATACAAACAGAAGTTTTCAGAACAAGTATTCTACAGTAGGACTGCGATAATTGCTTTGGGTGGTTGAACTAAAAAATGGTGATATTTCATGTGTGGTAACTCAGACTATAGGATGAGGGATTGAGCAGCTTGCTCTCTGCCTTGGAGAAAACCAAGCTCTGAGGAACCTTATTTAGGCATACGGCAAAGTTTGTCTATCAGTCAAGCTTCTGCATTTTGTTGTTTTGGGAATTCATATGTCTTGGTATACAAAGGCAATCCTTGTGATAACAAAGAATGGACAAAAGATTGTTATGGGAGGTGCCTTGAGACATAATATAGTGCTTAAATTGAAATATATAACCTGGATTCCTGCAGAGGAAGGGCAGAGGGTTTCTCCATTTTCCTCTTTTCCATCCTACAGAACTTCCCTACAGAACATCTGTACTCCCAAGTGTTTGCAAACAGTTGGACTTACACGACTGGATAAGAAAATGCTCTTTAAATTTAAGGCCTGTGGTAGGAAACATGGAAAAAGTATGGCAAACTCTAAAGGAGATTGAGCCTGGATCTTGCTGCTGCTTTTGACGATCAGCAAAAGGAATTAAACAGCATGCGATCACTGATTATGTTTATACAGTTTATTGTCAAGGTGGGAGGCTGACAGTTAGAGGGTGTCCTCTGTAGGACTGCTAGTCCAACTACTTTCTGGTACCCAGTGGTGTAAGGATGTGCTGATCTTACACAGGGCAGTAGAACGGTGACCACCACCACAAAATGTCTCTTCTTGACCTCATGGCATTATGATGTAGATTTCTGTCAACGTGATCAGAAAAATATCTCATTTCACTTTCTCTTCACTTGGATGGTGTCACGCACCGGTCATGAACCAGAGCAAGGTTTTGCTCATATTTTTGGGAACAGAATTAAGACTCAAAATGGAGTCAAGCACCAAGTAACTTTATTTGCCCGACAACAGATTCACAAATGCAGGGGAAAGAGAGAGAGAGAGAAAAAGAAAGGGAAGACAGAAAAGATTAGTTGCGATAGCTACCACCATGGATCTGCGGCGTCCTGACAGTCCAGATCATCTTCAAGTCCAGTGGGGGAACGTTCCATCCGATGTTGGTTGTTCCTGCTCTTTCATTGGGTTGCCTTGCTGTATATTCATTTTTCTTCTAAGAATCACTTAGCATATTCCAAGAGCTGTTTTGCTTAACCACACCTACCATCTGGTGGTGGTGCACATGCCCAATACTGTCACTGGTGGGTCTCCAGGCCAGACCCCGGGTCTAGGCACATGCGCAGAGGTTACATTAAAGTTTCTTAGAATTAGCTCTACATTCAAGTTCCTAAGAAGTCAGGAAACACCTGTCTTGCGGTCCTGACTGTTGCTCTGTTGCTATGGCAGTGGTGTCAGTTGGTGGTTTAATATTCCAGCAATGTCAAGAAAAATGACCAACACAGTCTCTTGCAGGTGGGAAAGATTTAGCTCTGTTTATTGGATGCAAACACCTAGCCAGGTTGTAGCTAAACTGCTCTCTGAAGTCTACACTGACTTTGTTTGCTTAAAACCATGTATGTGGTAGTAGTGGGATAATCACTTGGTATTTTCTCCATCTCTTCCCCATAAAAAAAGATGAATAGGATGTATTCCACAAGTTCCAAACATTAAAAAAAAAAAATCTTGACTTTTAATCTCTCATGTTTCAAGCTTTCATATGTGAGGAAAAGATGCTCAGAAGCTGTAATGGTCCTCTGATTTTCTTGCGTTTTGTTACCGAAAAGCCCTGAAAATAAGACAGACATCACTGAAGAAGAACTTTTTACTATTCTGAAACTTCCTGTGGAAGTTCTAGTCATCAAAACAGACCAACTCTACATGTTGATAAGGGAAACAGAAAATCTCAAGCTCATCTCTTCACTGGGAAAGACACATTTCTTCCACAGCAACTGATAATCTTTCATCTATCTTGACCTTCTGAGATATGCAAGAGTTGTGTGTTGAAACATGTGATTCTTTTTCTTCTCTCTAGTTGGTCTAATAAAAAATATTACTTATATCCTTAGGCAATCATGGCCAGACAGCACTCTCATTAAAGGATAAAATCATTATTTAGGGAAGAAACTTCATTTCTGTTGTCATTTTGGACCCTATTCCATATTTGTTGCTTTTTCAAAACTTCTGTGTATTGGCTTTGTGTGGCAAGGTTTTGGTAGTGGGGGTGGTTACAGGAGTGGCTTCTGTGAGAAGCTGCTGGAAGCTTCCCCTGTGTTGAACAGAACCAATACCAGCCGGCTCTAGGATGGACTCACCACTGGCCAAGGCCGAGCCAGTCAGCAATAGTCGTAGCACCTCTGTGATAACTTATTTAAGAAGAGGAAAAAAGTTACTAGGACAGACAGAAACAGCAGCCGGAGAGAGGAGTGAGAACATGGATGAGAAACAACTGTGCAGACTCCAAGGTCAGTGAAGAAGGAGGGGGAGGAGATGCTCCAGGCACCAGAGCAGAGATTCCCCTGCAGCCTGTGAGGAAGACCATGATGAGGGAGGCTGTCCCCCTGCAGCCCAGGGAGGTCCACGGTGGAGCAGATACCCACCTGCAGCCCGTGGAGGACCCCACACAGGAGCAGGTGGATGCCCGAAGGAGGCTGTGACCCCGTGGGAAGCCCATGCTGGAGCAGGCTCCTGGCAGGATCTGCGGATCTGTGGAGAGAGGAGCCCACGGAGCAGGTTTCCTGGCAGGACTTGTGATCCCGTGGGGGACCCACACTGGAGCAGTGTGCTCCTGAAGGACTGCAATGCCATGGAAAGGACCCATGCTGGAGCAGTTTGTGAAGAACTGCAGCCTGTGGGAAGGACTCATGCTGGAGAAGTTCATGGAGGACTGTCTCCCATGGGAGGGACCCCACGCTGGAGCAGGGGAAGAGTGTGATGAGTGCTGCCCCTGAGAAGGATGAAGCAGCAGAAATAACATGTGATGAACTGACCGTAAACCCCATTCCCCGACCCCCTGCACCACTGGGTAGGTGTAGGTAGAGAATCCGGGAGCAAAGTTGTGCCTGGGAAGAAGGGAGGGGTGGAGGGAAGGTGTTCTGAGAATTGATTTTATTTCTCATTACCCTACTCTGGTTGATTGGTAATAAATTGAGTTAATTTTCCCCAATTTGAGTCTGTTTTGCCCATGATGGTAATTGGTAAGTGATCTCTCTTGTCCTTATCTCGACACACAAGCCCTTTGTTATATTTTCTCTCCCCTGTCCAGCTGAGGAGAGGGGAGTGATAGAATGGCTTTGGTGGGTACTTGGCATCCAGCCAGGGTCAACCCGCCGCATTCTGTTGAGGTTCACAAAAATGTAGGTGTATAGAATCAGGGAGTATCCTGAGAATGAATTTAGTGTTGTCATTGCTCTGAATCAATAACTTTTTAAAATTACTTTTAGTATTTCTCCTGATAATGTAAAACAACAACAAATTCCAGTGTTTTCAAGGTAACACCAAACATTATGCATCCTTGACCCTAGATATAGCTGTTAATGTCATAAAAATATGAGCAAGGTAGAGGCATATCATTCAGACTTGTTCCTAGCTTCAAGATTTTGGTAATTAAAGCAAGAGTTCAGTCTGCACTTTCTCTTTTCTTACAAGGAGGAAGCTTTTCTTGGTAATATCCATCATAGTTAAGAATCTACTGGGAATGTATCTGTGATATTGACATTCACATTCATTAAACTGCAGCTTACTAAAAGATATTCTTATATGCCAGGATTTTAATTTGAGATTGCATTTCATTTTTGAGAAGTGATATGATTTGAAAAGGGCTTTCTGAGACACTTAAGGTTTGTATTTTTTATAGTAGGTTTAGTTTTGTTAAAAATCTGATGAAATCTCCATTGGATATGAATTACTGATGACTTTGATCACAGTGGTGGGAAGAGAAGAAAATGGAAAACAAACAAGCTTTGTTATGTTAAGACACTTCTTTTGTTCATCTCTTAGAAAAAGACAAGAGGGACATGGCAGATCAGGAAGTAAAACTTCATTCAAACGTAGCACCTGGGATGCTTGAAAATGCCAAGCCTCACGAAATGCTCAGACCTTCCTTCCCTAACATTTTATTCTAAATGGAGAGAAGCTTCTTCATCAAACATAATCCCTCAGTATAATTGGAAATCCACATGCTCTGCTCCTTTCTAAATGAGACCATATCAGAGCACTTCCTAAAAATCTCCTTGTGTTGCAGCTTCCATGTAACATTTCTAAATTATCTGTGAATATATAGACAAATTTTCTATCCCAGAGGATAAACCAAGGTCACAATCTGCGACTACCCTAATTGCTCACTGAGGACCTAGCCTTCCTGAAGGGTTTTTTAAGCCCATCAAATTATTTTCTGAGGACATTGTATTTAGTTCTCATTCTATTCCTGCCATTTTATTGAAATGATCAGTACTTAAATGCATTAAGTTTTTGTTCTTCGTTAACTCATTCATTAGCTGCAAATAGATATGTGTGACCCATGAGTGTGCCCCAGAGAGGGGCAATGTTACACAATTAGGTTTTGACTGAAGCCTTAACATGAAGCCTGTCTAATTAATGACATACTATTATTATAGTACTATATATTACATATATAATTAATATAGTACCATATATATACATACAAGCTTATTCTTTATATTGTATGTATATTATACATGTGTATTTTACACACATATTACCTATACATACTGTAACTGTAGTATTAGAGTGTCCTGAAGAGATGAAAACTGGAACAGTAGTACTTGAATAATACAAGTCCTAATAGTAGTCTACAGATCTATAAGTAAGCTGAAGCTCATAACAACATGTGCCTGAATTTTGCCCTTCATGTGGATGTTTTCTGAGTGGAGCCTGCAAGGGTAGCTAAGAGCAGTGGTGCAGGCTGTTTGAGCAGCATGTTTTGGCAAAGCAGGTAGGTTTCATAGTCTTCCAGTGAAGTGGTACTATGTACTCTGAGAGGCTGACCTTTGCTCTTCGAATTAAGGAAGAAGGTATTTTAAAAAATAGAAAAAATGGAATTTAACACCAAAATCTCTGTTTCTATCATCAAGGTTGTGGCCTTGATTTTCAAAGCTGCTTAGCTTGCAATAGTTCTTATAGCCCTCAACTGGACTCCTTATAGATTTTAAACTCAGTCTAGCTGGACATTGGTTTTTAAAAACAAGTAACTTACCCAGGTGTAAGGCAGTCACATTAGAAATCATTGGATCCCATTTTTTTTCTTAATATTTGTTTCTCAGAATTGATACACGAGCTAAATATACCCAACAAGGATTAAACCCCAAAATAACAATAGCCTCCACCACCTCCCTTTCCCCTCTTAATTTTTAAAAGCTGGTTTTGGTGTTAACTATATATCTGATTTGAAGAGGTTAAACGCATTTCTCTGTGAGTTGTTAAGTATAGCTGAATTTGTCTTGGAAATGGAAGGGCAAACAGAGATGACCATTTCAGGTCTCTTCCAATTTTGGTTTAAGCAATTTTGGAAGACAGACAATGGTTCAGATCTCTTTGGAAACAGCAGAAAATAAGTGCTAAGGCACAGGAGTGGCTTTATGGGGTGGTGAAAGAGGTAAATATTAATAATGATAGTGGAAATTATGAAAATAATAATGATGATAATAATAGCAAAACCCAGTTACTTTGTTTCTTAATTGTTATTCATTAGCTGAAGAAACCACACAACTATAGGGAGAGAGGAACTGTTGATTGATATGTTTCTCAAGCCAAATTGTGAAGATTAACTAACTTCCTAATAAAGGCTTCCAGCTGATTGAGTGGCATGCTCCTGCTTTCTCTTCTCTATCTTATATGGAAAATGTTTTTATGACTAGAGTATCCTGGATGTCATAAAAGCAAAATAAGTTAAATGAAGGCATTTGTAGTTCCAGGAAGCACACACCTAAAAGAAGGATGACATTTTTTCAAATCTTTCTTTTTTTGCCTTAAGTTGAGATTGGGTGAATACCTGATACTGCTGAGCAGCAGGACCTTGATTCAGACAGGTGATTGACAACATGCCTAATTTTAACCTATGCATTTACTAAATGAAAAGCCATCTAGGACCTATAGGATCATCATGCAGTTTTTAACCTGATACAGTCATTTAAGGCAAAAGGTCTTTTGATATTATTACCACTTTCCAAATGTTTTACAAATATTGGCATTGTCTTACAGGTGTCATGAGTTTCAAATCTTCACATCTGTGTAGCTTGCCATCCCTGGTACTATGCCATCCCTGGTACTATGAAATCCTGTCAACTGAAGTCAGAGAGTGAGAATTAGGGGTGGGTGGGTGGTGTGTGTGTGAAGATCCTGACAGAGAAATTGGGTTATCTTGACAGAATCTTGTTTGATCTGCAGGGGTGGATTGACTGCACAGGTATGTGACATAGCCCTGGTGCTACAGCTGCCTCTCTGGGTGCATTTGCATACTATATGCCAGTGGTGTCCAAAGTGGGGTGCAGGAAGAAAATACTAGAACTTCAGTCATTAATGTATATAATTTATAAATAAATAAATATACATATATTGGGAGGAGTGCTCAGAAATTTCTTACTGATGGGTTGCATGATCAAAAAAATTTGGAAGCCACTGCTATAGTCATACCTCTAGGAGTATCTCTGCCTACGGTCCTTCATGGACTTCTAATTCCTAATGGTGATTCCAGTTAAGCAAGTATGTGGGCGTTTCAAGGATTGTTTCCCTTTACTCCTTTTATTTTTCATGTCGCTTATGCTGTGATCAAAGTAAGCACATAATGGATATGAAACGTGCCCAGACTATATCTGCATTCAGGAGCATTTCTCCCCCAGCTTGCCTGCATTTGAGGATGTGCTTATTAGGGTTTTCTCTTTCCCTGGTCAGTAAGGTTTCTTGTACAATCCCACACTGGCATCTGAACTAAGTCTTCCACCTAATTGGTAGTATTATTGATAAACAATTAATAATACAAAATAAGTGATCCTATCTTATACGTTTTCTTTGATGTGTGAGATCTTTCTGCGGGTTTAAAAGCAAACTCCAGCTTTGCCCATAATACCACTGCAGCCAGTAACTCTTTGGTCAATGTAATGCTGATTGTAATAGCAAATACGACTGGATATAAAAGTGTATCAGTAGCAGAGAGGAAAGGAAAAGGCAGGAGAAATGAATCTGCCACAGATATTTGCACTTATTGACCTGTGAGACAAGTTTTAATTTCAGAACTGTAGGGGTGTAAAATGTCACCTTCTATGCACAATTAATAAATGCCATCCTGCTGTCACAGATTTTTTCCTTTGTTGAATCAAAAGAAGACATAACACATTAGAAAACCCCAGAAGTTTTGTCCTTCTGCAAGTCCTGGTCTGGTTTAGGTGATATTATTGCATTTGACTACTGTTTCTCTTTTAGCTCACAGTTTTCACAGGTATGTAATTTTGTGAAGAAAACTAACCCTTCCCTGCCCCAGGAGGAGCCAGCTGCCTGTGCAGGAGCTGGGTTACACAGCTGGAAGGTTACATGACTCCCAGCCCAGTGCCCGCGCTGGCAGAAACCACTCTCTGAAGATTAACCTGAAATGTAGGCAAACAGCCGTCTCAAAACCACAGGCCATGTGAAAGTGCCCCAAACTGCCGTGGGCACCGTGTCCCCAGCCAGAGGACAAGCACAGGCTGAGCTCCTGTGACGCAGCCGTGTCCCCAGCTCCCTGGGGCGGCCACATGCTCCACAGCTCCCAGGGGATGGAGGAGACCTCGGGAAATGGAGACAGATGTCCAGAAACGCTGGATTCCCCATCACATCCAGGACATCGCCAGCTGTGGGGCAAGCCGCAGCAATGTACATATGTTGAATTGGCCATCATACCGGCATGTAAAGTCCCGTGTATCAGCCTGGCATCCACAGCCTTTGTACATGTGCATTTACTTGGAAACTGCTATTTGTTTTATTTACTTCCTTTTTGCACAGACAGTGATTTGTTTAGTATAGCCTGTTGAATTAATCACAGTTTAGACCTCTCTGCTGGAATACAAGTGTGCCCATTTATATTCCATGAAAAGAAAAGAACACTGTATTTTCTTTCCAACACATTAACAAATACATGGTTTTGGGAAGAAAAAAATTTCTACCTAGAAATGGGAAAGCGTATACTTTGCTGCTTTCCCTGTTTGCTCAAATCCTTTTATTGTTGGTGAAAAGAGGATGGTGGCCTTCTGCTGCCCTTAAGTATATGATTGATTTCATTCAAGTCATAAGACTATGCGATTTTTATGTTCGAGATCACTTGGTTGTTCTGGTGTGGAATTCATCTCAGAGAGTGAAATCATAACAGTAAAGTGGCTTGTTATGGGTTTGTGTGGCATGGGTTTTTTTAGTAGCAGGGGAGGGGGCTGCAGGTGTGGCTCCTGTGAGAAGCTGCTAGAAGCCTCCCCGGCTCCAAGTCGGACCCACCGCTGGCCAAAGCCGAGCCCGTCAGTGATAGTGGTAGCGCTTCTGGGAGAACAGATTTGAAAATGGCAACTTGCAGCAGAGAGGGAAGCGGGATGTGAGAGAAACCCCTGTGCAGACAGCAAGGTCAGTGCAGAAGGAGGGGAGGAGGAGCGCGGGAGGAGGTTGATGTCCCTGCAGCCCGTGGTGAGGCGGCAGGCTGTCCCCCCCAGCCCACGGAGGGGAGCGGGGGAGCAGATGCCCCCGAAAATGGCCATGACTCCATGGGAAAGCCCGTGCTGGAGCTGTGTGTGACTGAAGATCGGCCCGTGAAAAGGACCCACTCCAGGGAAGTTTGTGAGGAACTGCAGCCCACGGAAAGGACTCACACCGGAGAAGCTCGTGAAGGACTGTCTCCCACGGGAGGGACCCCACGGCGGAGCAGGGGAAGAGCGAGGAGTCCTCCTCCCCCTGAGGAGGAAGGAGCGGCAGAGACCAGGGGTGGGGAGCTGACCCCAACCCCCATTCCCCGTCTGGTGGATGAGGTGGAGAGAACCAGGAGTGGAGCTGGGCCAGGCAGGAGGGAGGGCTGGGGGGAAGGTGTTCTCGGGTTTGGTTTTACTTCCTAATATCCTTGTTTTGTTTTGATTGATAGTAAATTAAATTGATTTTGTTTCTTCCCCAAGCTGAGCCTGTCTTTTGCCCCTGACCATAAGTGGTGCGTGATCCCTCCCTGTCCTTGTCTCGACCGACGAGCGTTTCTTTACATTTTTTCCTCATCCCACCAGGGCCGGGGATGACGCAGTGAGCGAGCGGCTGCGTGGTGCTTTGTTACCAGCTGGGCTGAAACCACGACAGGCTGGAAAGAAAAATTCTTTGCATGCTGTGGAAAAAGTGCTGTGGAATGGTAAAGGCAATATCTGTATTTGAAAGTGTGTAGGACTGCACAAAGACAATGTATCTGGCAAAAGAGGAAAATTATTCTTATTTATGAACCAAACATCATCTAAATTAGTAAAAAAATTATAAATAGGAGAAAATACAGAGAATATTTTTGATTCAGAAATGTAATTTATAAAGACTTTAGTTTATAAAAAGGATGGGTATTTATAAGCCTTTTAAAGCATCACTACAAGGAGTCTAAAGAGAACTTAGTCTATACTTATATACCAAAATAAATTAAACCTTTGTGGTTTTTATACTGAGTGTTCCTTCAAGGTTAAGTTTTAAGTAAATGTACAAAATTAGGTGCTATAAATTTATCAAAAGAAAACTCCAAATAAAACAAGAAAAACAGGACCTTTTTAAAAGCCTTGATGCTGTCCATACTTACCAAACACTTCAAGGGCAGATTCATGCTTCTAGCAATTATAATAACAAAGCACTATCCCTATTTCTCTTCCTTTCACAGTATCCAGAACGTAAGATATGGTCACCTCCCAGTGCTGGGTTAAGAGCCGTTAGTGTTAGTGGACATGTGACATAGATCTGACAGAAAAGACAGAGAAGTGTGTTATGGCACAGGCCCTTTTGGCATGCTAGTCTGGAAACTGCCCCTGCAGGAAGCATCACACTTCCACAGCTGCATACAGTCCCTTGGGTTACTGGTGTGCCACATGACACCTAATTCTGTCCTTTTCTAGTATTCCTTAGTGTCCAGTGCAACCTGCATTTTATCTCATCTGCTTATTCAATCACTCGGTATTAGTTTAGCGATTTTGTACTAGATCATAACTCATTCCGATTAATGCTGGCATTTTCACCATTTGTCATCAGTCCAGTCCCAAACCATCTTGTCCTCAGACCATTTTTTTCTTTCAACTCACTGCTTTTTCATACAAGAGATATGTTCTGATCATCCTTAATTCTCACTGCTTTATGCCACTGTCCATAAATAGCAATCTCTCCAGGGCAAACACTTTGGGCCATAGCTCTAGTGGGTATAAATCTCCATGCTTCTATTGACTTGAGTGTAACTACTGAGATTTACATCTGCTCAGAGTGTGTGTATATGAATTTCAGTGCTCTTTAAATACTATCTAAGAGCACGGATCTGTATCCATTTAAATTTGTGGCAACAGTTAATTGGTGAGGAGTCGAATTTTAAACAGATGTCTGCTTTATTAGAAGTAAAACAAGTTGTCTGAAATATCTATGTTCAAGTCTCAGCTGAGCTGACTATTCATGCCATCAAGTGACTTTTATGACATAAGGGAGAATTTTCACATAAAAAATACATACTTTGCACAGCACATTAGCCATATAATATCAAAGAAAAGGCATACATTAATATATCACACTGATAGGCCTTAATTTTTTGTTTGAAATAGATTAAAATATGCAAATGCATTAAATATTACAGAGAAATGATATTTTTTTCTAACACCGAATTTTTATCCCAATTAAAAAAAAAAAAAAAAAAACAGCAATTAATTTTTAGGGTATATCTGTTTCTGGTGAGTATCACAGATACTGGAATAGCAGTCAGCTCTCAACCACACCTGGAGAAACTAGAAATTTTTTTGCTTCAGACTGAGACACAGAAGAACCTGAATTCTTTGGATGTTAGTGTAGATATGTCAGTTTAAGCAAACTGTAATTCAGCTATCCAGCCTTTACAGGTTTGCTTGAAGAGCACAGAGGACTGAAGAAGTAGTATTAAAATGGGCTTGTCTGTAATTTGAGAGGTGCGAAATAAAATATTGAGACTAATTTTCTTATATATCAACCCACCTCCTATCTTATATGTATAATATATATATGATCTTTTAATAATCTTATGTGATCCTATGTTATATGTATCATTATACACTTAAAAGAGCCACATAGATCTGAGAAAAACAACCAACAAACCAAAAAGAAAAATCACCATGTTATCATCTCAATTTGAGAAGTAGAGCTATAAATAGTAAAAGAAATAGAGAAAGGTTGTTTAAATCCCAAGAACTAAGCAAAAGAAACTTTTTCATGAGTAATGATTAAAAAGTTAATAAGATGCACAGATGTCACAGAAAATCAACAAAAATAAAACTATGATTTCCTTGGTGAGTCTTCTGCATCATAAGGAGGATCTTTGTTCCACTGAAGTCTTGCTTCAGTGCCTCCAGCACTGAAACTCAAAATGGTATAAATTAAATCTATTCAGCTTGCCTTTTCATTCTGAACCTTTAGCTTAAGCTGCCTTTAAGGACCCCTTTCTCCTTGGAAACACTGAAGTTTCCCAACAGCCTGCATGGTTGATCCAAAGCAGTAAAAAGTAGGTACCCTGGAATATTATTGTCTTATATATAATTATTCTATATCAAGTGTTATATTTTAACTGACATAACTGTCCTGTGGGAATTTATGTTAGTTGGGCCTGCTACTAAGACTGCCTTTCCTGCATGATTATATTAGTTTATGCCAGAGGCATTTCTATGAATTCAGGGAGAAAGAAGAACTCTTGTTCAAGAGAGGCCCATCACTTTAGAGCCATTTGCCAAGACCCAAAGACAGAAGTGTTGGCTGCCATTTCCTGCTGACTGGTAAAATTTGCTCAACAAGAACTGGAAAGCTCCAGAAAAGTAAAGGAGAACAAACAACTTAGAAGGCATCTGTCCTGGGAAAAGCATTTTAAATAGGTGCTGAAAAATCAGACTGAGACCATGTAAAACAAGTCCCCTTCTTTACATATTGTCATGAGCTAAAAAGACTTAAAATAGGTCTCTAAAGCAGTGCTTTAAAATAAGCATGAATTTGAAGATTCAGAAAACATTTTTTTCCTAATGTTCCATTGAAATAAGGAAATCCATAAAGCCATATAAATTTCAACAGACCGTTGTGGCAGTTTGCTAAAACCTGCTATTGTGGATTAACCCCCATAGCAGCTAAACCCCACATAGCTGCTCACTCACTGCCCCCCAGCAGGATAAGGGAGAGAATCAGAAGGGCAAAAGCAGGAAAACTTATGGTTAGAGACAAAGATCTTTTTAATAAGTAAAGCAAAAGCTGCGCACACAAGCAAAGCAAAATACGGAATTCCTTCACTAATTCCCATCAGCAGGCATTTCCAGGAAAGCAGGGCTCCATCATGTGTAACGGTTACTTGGGAGACAAATGCCACAACCCTGAATATCCCCACTTCATCCTTCTTCTCCCAGCTTTTATTGCTAAGCATGCCATCATATGGTCTGGGATATCCCTTTGGTCAGTTGGGGTCAGCTGTCCCAGCTGTGACCCCTTCCAAACTCTTGTGCACCCTCAGCCTACTCAATGGCTAGGCAGAATGAGACACAGAGAAGGCCTGGACTCTGTGTAAGCACTGCTCAGCAATAGCTAAAACATCAGTACGTTATAAAGACTCTTTTGGTCACAGAGCCAAAACATAGCACAATATGAGCTACTGTGAAGGAAATTGACTCTATCCCAGGCAAAACCAGTATACCTGCATGGACTGTTTAGGAATCACAAGCACATTTGTAAACCTAACTTTTTCAATCAAAAAATGGACACTAAAACCTTGGAAAGATTGTGGATTTGTTCCAGCATTAAATAAATTCAAGTCCTCAAAAAGTTTTCATGAAAACAGAATCTCCACTTTTGAGCCAGCTGTTTCAAATCCCATGCTTTTGGATACTTTGCTCCACTTGCTAATGAAATTACTATTTTTTTTAAACAATTTTTTTTGTTACAAAGTCTCCAGAGAAGCTATAGGTACCCAAAGTCTGTGAAATAGAAAGGACAGGAATAGTCAGGAATGCATAGAAAATTAGGTCTGTCCTGCCATGAAGCAGAAAAAAAAATCTACAGTTTCAAGGACTGAAAAAACAACTTTGAAAAGAACAGAGAAGGGACCAAGGTGAAATTAGCCTTAAAGGTAGGAGAGTGAGGTACTTAAAATAGCACTTGCAGAGCTTAAATAGTAAATAACCAGAAAACCTCTACAATGTAAATAATCAGAACTTTTCAAATGCACAGCAGAAATTGGTATAACATACCACAAGAAATTCAGGCAATTTAATGACTTGCAACCCTTTCAAGCAATTGGAGAGAAAAGATGAGCTTGAAGGACTTGCCAATGTATAAAGTCTTTCAAGCTTTGTATGTACAGCTAGTGAGATCTCACTGGCAGTGCTGGCACTGCCTGTTCTCAGCACATTGTCTCCCTGTTACACGCTTCATGTCAGCCAATGACCACCACACTGCTGTGAAACAGCTGTTAGAAATTTTTAAAGGTATCTCTCAATTGTTGAAGAGCGTGCTCTGTGAATGGACTGATGCTGCATGTGGAATTAAATCCTGAGAAACTATTTTGGGGCTCAGAAGTACCATGGCAATTGCTAGCTTGAGCTCCTCTTTTTGCCACACAAAAAACCTCTCTATTGACATTATGAACTTTCAGAAAGTAGCCTGTTAATTCTTCAGTTCCTGATAAATGTTTTTTCTCACAGAGCCATCTGTCTTAATAGCCCTAATTGACTTAATCAGAAGTACACTTTACCACTGGTGAAAATACAACGTGTTTTGTTAATCCAAAGCAAAGCTGATCAAAATTGAACCCCTTTTGTCAGTTTATGCTTATTCTTTTTGTTTGTATTTAACATCCCATATAATTAAAATAGATTCAATAGCCATAAAAAAAATCAGATTTCCATGACAGATTCATTTAAATGTATGCTAAGAATTACACAGTATTACTCACTAGAGTTTTGAATTTAACACATGCTGCATAAACTTCCTCTCCTTCCTTCTTGTTTCCCCTCCTCTGTTTTTTGTTATACTTCATCTAAAGGAGCAGAACCATACCTAAGATTGTATTTGCTGAGTCTGCTTTAAGAGAAAACTTCTACATTAGGAGCAAGCAAGTATGAAATCATGTATGATCATGATTTGTGATCGTACATGATGAACAATGAATCATGTATTAAACATATTGAACTGGAGGGCAAGAGACTCAGTGTTGCAGGCTTCCATGGTCACCACTTCTGCTACAGAGAAGTTCCTTTTCATACCACCAGAGAGGCATAGGCCCATTGCTGTATGAACAAAGAACCAGAGTTCACACAAACAATATACTCAAGGAATTACCTTAAACTGCAGTTGGGCTAGTTGAACTGGTATCACCTATCTCCTTTACGAAATTTAAAAAAAAAAAGAACAAACAGGACTATCATTACAATGTAATGATATGCCAATATCTTAATATAACATGCATTGGACAGGCAAATTAATATTGCACAAGTCACTGTAATTCTGATGTTTTCCAACTTTTCTTTGTCTGACCTACTAGCATAAGGGAGGTTCCTCACTACAGATTATTGGACACTGTTTCCATTAATGACGGTTAGAGAAATGCACATCTTCCTTCAAATGGGAACCAAATCAGGTGAAGGAGGATAAGTTGATACTCACACAAATAAGTGATGTTTCCACCACCACTTCAAGCTCTCTCTGCTCTCTTCCCTCACCCTCCTTATGGCTGCATCACTGTAACGACTTCCACATTAGGAGTTCAAAGCAAGTAGGGACTGTCCCCTATCAAATCCCTGTGAGAAATAAGGATCACAGCCACTGCATGGATATAGAAACTGAAGCACAGAAGTATCAAGTGACTTGCTTGGATGGCTTCAGGCCTGCCTGGAGAAATATATAGGTCCTATAGTGATTAGCAGTGCGGAGAACCCTGTTTTAATCATGATAACTAGTTATCATCTGGTTATCCCATAGGCCAACTTGAAGACAAAAGAGAAAAAATCCAATTTCTCAAGGAGCCTTCTGTCTGTGATACTTTACAGCCAACTGGTCTGGTAGTGAAGCTGTTCGGGCTGTTTCTCGTGTGCTTGCTACACAAAGTGGGATGGCTCTTGCACAGCTGCTTTTTCAAGGTCTTCATGAATGACACAGCCATTTCCTGGAAACTGGCCCGCAATGGCTTGTCTCCAGCTTCTGTACTAGCACCAGTTCTTCTGTAACTCATACATCAGCAACTTGCACATCAATGATCTGCTTGAAACTCTGTCCTGACAGTTTGCCTATCCTGTTGACATCTGTTTAGGTAATTGGTACCAACGTCTGCTCTGACCTTAGAGGCACCTTTATTTCTGACCTGGCTGCTACAACAAATTGTGACCATCACCAGTGGCTGCAGCTGGATGCTTCAAAACCTCTTCCCCACCAAGGGAGCCAAAAAATCTTCTTTCGTGGGCGTGAGCTTAAGCCCAGTATGCAACCTGTCTGTCTTGGTCATACTCTGGATAGGTTCCTAAATTACCAGGATTCCATGTTGAAATTAAGATCACTCAGCATCTCCTTGGTGAGTTTAGTGAACCTGCTTTGGGATCTAATGATTCTCTCCCTCAAACACCTCCTGTCTTTGTCTGTGCTATGTGACAGCACAAAATGGGTCATGTTGTCCCACTCTGGGTTACTTGATGCACAACTCCATGTGACTGTGTGCATCATATCAGGGCTTCTCTTGCTGGCTTCTTCACCTTGTCTGCCAGCACTGTCATGTTGCTCTGTTAAATATTTGCCTCCCAGTAAGTCAGGCAAAGACAGCTCCCCACTATGCATAGTCTTATTTAATCCCCTCTGGTTTGCCTCAAATGTTGACATCTTACCTACTCTGCGTTTCTGCAGTAGGACTTCTTAATGAGATCTTCTGGCAGAGCAAATAGGTCCTATCTGTAGTTTCATGTTGAAACCCAGCCCAGTGCAGAGCTCTGGGGAAGAGTCAGACTGGTGCCACGTGCTTTGAACTTCATGCTGCAGGGACCTCCACCCATGGCAAATCAGATGAGGGTGTGGGTATATCAAGATGCGTCAAGCACACTGGCTTGACCCAAGGTGTATGCACTAATGATTCACGTTAATGAGTTACTAAAGATCTCCTGGTACTTCTCACTGTCCCAGGGATGTTTACCTTGCTGTCCTGGCTGCTTTCCATCCTGGCTAACAGCATCCCACCAGGGACTGTAAATCCTGCCCTTGCACAGCCCTGCCTGTTTCAATGGTATACGCTATGTGACATCTCCTGACTTACGCTGTTTTTAGAGCTGAGCCTTATTTCACATTCCAAAGTCACAGAGACACATCCTCTTAACCTCCTCGGCAATAATTCCTGCAAATGAGAGTCTCCACACAGAGAGATACTCAATATTTTCTAGCACATTAATCAAATAACCATCCAGTTGTTGCCTTATGTGTTGCAAGTGGACATGTTGTCAAATAAAATGATTTTATAGATTATCCTCTGTAGTTCCCAGATGGGGAATTTAGCAACATCATGTGCACAAAGTCCTTTAGGAGAAGATCGATGTCTATTCATTTCATCTTCTGTTGCTTACTCAGGGAAATCTCATACTTAATGTTGCTCCCCAGAGGAACCTTGCCATCCCTAACTTTTAAAACCCGTGATGGTTTCTAAGTGCATGTTGAAAGGAGAGCCCGGACCACCATCATCTGAGGGCTGTTGGTGGCAGCTTGCAATGACACCAGAGGAAAAGGAGCAAGCAAGCAGCTCTCCCGACTTCTGTATGGCCAGCTGTTCCCCAGGAACGCTGGCTCTCGGCTTGCCCTGCTGTGTCACAGCCCAAACCGAAAGCATTGCTCAATCTGCTGAAAGCACCACCAAGGCCTGAATTAAAGAGCTCTTCCCACCAATGTACCCTGAAAGGGTTGAGATTGGACTATGCCGTGGCTTGGTGCTGGCAGTGGGGCTTTGTGGTTTGCAGAGTGGCTCCTTGCTGCCAGGAGAGGCTTTTGGATGGCCTCTGTTGTTCTCTGCTTTCGAGCCGTCTGAGGTATGTCTTGGCCACGATCGTGCTGTCAGAGAGAAAGGGGAAGGCTGGAAAGCGTCCTCCTTTCCCCATGCGGAGCACCCAGAGGCTGGGGAATGAAAGCTGCTCGGCTGAGCAAGGTGGGCTTCAGAGCCCTTGCTTCCCATCATGTCGAGCGTGCCCGTCAGGGCTGCTGTGCTGACAGCCTCTCTTGTGCCTGCTGCTACCTCTGTTAATTTCAAGAAGCTGTCAGGATGTTCTTGCAGCAAAATGTTCCCAAGCCTCCTGCTCCTGCACGGTCTCTGCCTCTCAGTGTCCTCCTGTCACATCTCTTGCATTAACACGATGCCTTCCCGGGGCGGTGTTATGCTCCAGCCCTTCTCCCCATCCATCTCCTCTGCTCTCTATGCCTTCCGAGGAGGTAGCTCTCAGTGTGGCTGCAGGTGAGAGATGAGATCGTGTGGGAGCAATCTGTGTTTTGGCCTCCAGACTATTTATGACTGCTCAGGACACAGCTGTAGTTACGGTTGCTTTCGTAGCCTGGGAGAGGAGCAAGAAGCTGGCAGCGGCTGGGGAAGCTGCCGGGCAGCCCCCACCCACCGCGGCAGGCTGGGAGGGTTGGCCGGACAGGCCGCTGCAACCGTCCTCCGTCCGCACTGACCCTTCTGTCGCGGGAGTCACCGGAGCAGCCGGCTGAGAGGAGGGCACTTCCCCTCAAGGGAGCAAGCCCAGCCCCATGCCCTCATCCTTGCAGGCTGCAGAGTGACCTGGGAGCGGGGATGCTGCTCTTCCCCCTGCTGCAAAATCCCAGCGCAAGGTTAACCGCTCCCCGTTACGTGGCACTGGGTCTGCGAGCTCTCACCCACCTCCCCGTGTCGCTGCACAGTGCCCGCAAACTCCTGCTGTGCTCCTTTTCTCCTTGCACGGGGAAGTCTGGCAATGCGCTGGCTCTGGAGCAAGAGCGGGCAGTGGCTGCGGTTTGGCTGGGGCCCTCCATCCCACGCCACGCGGCCGCGGGTGCTGCCGGGGTCCCCCTGCCACCTAGCCCACACCTCTGGGCTCCTGCGTGGGGTCCCCAAAGCTTTCATGGAGCGGTGGACCTGCTGAGCACTCGCCGCCTCTCAGCAAAGCTGGGGAGGTCGGGCACCTCCTCCTCTTTTGGGATTCGGTCAGATTGGGCGAGGGGTGCAAGGCCCTGCCGGCATCCTTGCAGGGCACCTGTGGCTTTGGTCTGTGGATGATGGTTGGACTCAATGATCTTGAAGGTCTTTCCCAACCTAAATGATTCCATGATTTTGAGTTCTGCCCCGTACCTGTTGTTTCAGAGCTGGGTAAAAGGTCCTTTTCTCCCTATGGCTCGTAGTGAGGGAGGAAACCAGGAATTTACTAGATTGGTCACCAAGTTCAGGCACCTTTTTTTGAAAAGCCACCTGAGGCTTGTGTGTGTGGTAACAGTCCAGCGAGCAGCAGAGCTGAGCTGGTCTAGGAGTCCAGAGGGTTTGCTCTCTCGGTTTCCTGAACCAAGGGGACTTGCTTTTGCAAAGCCAGCGTTTTACCGTGCAGCCGTCTATGGATCACCACGGCAATTTCTTTCTCTTTCTTGACTTCTTTTTTTTAAAAAAAAAAACATTCAAAAAAGACAACCCTAAGGAAATCTCACCGCTTTGGGACTCCTTAGTAGGCTGTATAGAGTTCTCTGTACTTAACAAAACGTGCACGCAGTGAGTCATTATTCCTTCAGTCCACAGCTTTGAGTATTCATCGTGCAGATGAGGGGCTTGCCTGAAATGAGGCTTTCCATACAGACAGCACATGCTCAGGGAGATCATCTGCCGGGCACGCGTCCTCATTAAATGAGTGTTTTTCCTCTGCTCTGGTACGCGCATATACCACTCGTGGAGACAGGAGAGCCACAAGAAAGGAAGAAAGAGAAAGGGAGGGATGGAAAGAAAGAAAAAGAGAAAGAAAGAAGGAAAAGGGAAGGAAAGGGAAGGAAGTTGCTGTATGAAAGCAAAATGAAATGGTGTGCATGCATAATATTCATTGTATAAAGCCTTAGAATACCTTTGTTGCGATACCTAAGCTGGCCCCTGGGAAACAAGGTCTGTGGGTTTTTTTCCAAATTTTTGCAGACAAGCGATACTAAGTAATTTGGAGTTCCTAGAATGGAAAAAACATAAGCAATGGTAATTATGAATAGGATTTTAGAAAGCAACCCATGTTCAGGAAGCACTGGCTGCTTTTGAAAATCCTACCTTCTGTTTTGTAGTATATGAGCAAGGAAAAGATCAGCACTATGAACCAGCTGTAGCTTTAACTCAGCAAATTGAACAAGCTTTGCAAAGTATCAGGGGTCCAGACAACATCTAGTTCAAAAGCCGAATTCAACCTCTCCAATGAAAATGCAGCAAAATCATCACGATGAAGTCTTAGCAGAGCACCAACATTTACACCAGAGACATATCATTTAAAATCCTACATCCTTCAGGCTGGATTAGCAGAGATTGAAAGGGTCTAGAGAAGGGAAAGGAGGCTTGCCAGCATTAGCGCAGGATACGTACGGGTAGAGCAAGCACTGGCAAAAATAAAGCCGATTTAGCTTAGAGAGAAGAATTAGAGGTGATTCTTCTTGCATATTCCTGCACTGTTGGATATAGCAGAGGTTGTCCAAACTCTTCCTCCTATCCTGTATGCCATCATTTGAAAGACAGGATTTGGGACCAAGACCAAAACAAGAGCCAGCATAGGGAACAGGATTTCTGCAGTCAGAGTGCAGGAGCAGTTATGACTTGAGGGTCAAATTGTAGGATGACTGGATAATTTTGTGGTCGTTAATGATATCAGTAAGAATGAAAGCTGCAGCAATGACAATTAATCAACCCTCCTATTCTCTGTTGCGACATGGTGATTTTCAGGGGGCTGCTGGCAGTGCCAGCATCCCCAGCACAGTGATTGCAGCATCCCCAGGATGCATGGCTAGACTGCTCATTCTCTGAAGCGCTGTGGGATCAAAGATATCGAGTATATTTAATGCCAAGGGCTACCGGCTGAGGCATGTACAGATTTGAAGCTTGAGGCTATTTTTCCAGACTCTATGATTGCCGGTCCTGCTTTTCTCCTCCTTTCCATCCCCAGCCAAGACTGGTTCTGGACAAAATGCACCAGGGGCTGATCTGGACGTTGAGGATGGGCAGGGAGTGAGGGGAGGTCGTAGCCGCAGGGCCATGTGTGGGTACAGAGCTGTGGGAAGCGGGGCGTCATTCACTGGCAGGAGGGGCAGCTGGCCTGGTGGCTCTCGGGGGCAGTTGTTCTGGGGTAAGGGAAATGCTTTTTATGTGGAACTGACTTTTCATTTAAAAAATGGAGTTCCAGCTTGGGGTTGGGGCCAACTGGAAGTCCAGGAGCCCCCAAGATGGCAAGCACATGCCCATTTAGAGCGGTTGCATTTATATGAGCATGTAGTTATATGTGCTCATCAGTGCACATGCAGACGATGTTGCATTTAAGAGGGTGTGAGATCAGCCCAGAATAAAAGCACTGATTCCTGAGAGGTGAGACTGCCTGAAGCCTTGCAGCGACCAGGAGAGTGAGGGGAGCACAGGGGTCATTTTCAGCCTGCAACAGTCAGTGCAGCCATGGCTGGAAGGAGGCAGTGGGTCGGCAGAGCCTTCAACTCATTTCCCTTGTTCCGTTTGCATGTGAAAGCCGAGGGACGGTGACCTCTGCGTAAGGCATGTATTTGTTGTGAAAGAAACCACGGCACAGTGAACCCTTCTCTTCTTTTCCTACAAAACGCTCCGAGAACTCATAAGAAATTTGCCTAAGGAGAGACGCAGGAGGTAGCACCCGGCTGCTCCAGCAGCTGGCACCTCTCAGAGCAGGCTGATGAAGCTGTCCCTTCGGCAGCTGATGAACCCACATCACCCGGGGTTCCCTCGGACGTGAATTCTATCAGAGCTGCAGGGTTTCCCCAGGGCCCGTGCAGCCAGCGGGTGTCTGCCTGGCCGGTGGGTATTGCCAGCAGCGAGGCAGCAGCACGGTGCCTGCGGCCTGTGTGTGTGTGCTTGTGCATCTCCTTTTGCACATACGTGTGTGTGTGTGTGTGTGTGTGGTGGGTAGGAGGGTGAGGGAAGCCTGCTTCTCTGCTGGCCCGCAGACCTCATTGCCTGCATGCTGAGCCGTGAGCCGCTGTAGTGGCAGCTCCTGAACCCCTCGCCGGTTCGCTGGGGGTCAGAACTATTTTTGTCTAACTTCACTTTGCACAGCATGGCCTGCCGTCACACCTTTGGGTTAAACAGAAAATTGACCAGTGTCACTTGCAGGAGCGGAGCTTTAGCCTTTCTCAAGGGCCATGTTGAGCTTGTTCAGTGGGTGAGAAAACTTTGACTCTCCAATGTACCCATTCAACAAATTCCTTCCTCCACTTTTGCTTCTCTGTTCCTTTCTCCTCTTTATGACCCTTATTATTTTTCCATCTGCAGCAAAACAGTTCACATCAAGGTAATTGATGATGAGGAGTATGAAAAAAACAAGAATTTCTTCATTGAGCTGATGAGCCCCCGCATGGTGGATATGAGTTTACAGAAAGGTGTAGTACTGGCCCTGCAGACTAACGTTAACGTTCTTCTTTCCTCTTCTCTTCCATCTCCTTCCTCCTCTTCTCCTCCTCTTCCTCTGATGTCTCTCTGTCTCCAACCGCTCTGCCCTAAACACTGCTGTGCGCACACACCGTGTCACATGGTACCCGTGGGGTGGCGTGGGGAGTGATGCTGGGGCCGGGGAGAGGCAAAATGGTGAGGGCGGCAGAGAGAGAAGGATGAAGAGCAGTCCCGCTTGTCCGTATTTCTGCAGCAGCTTGAGAGGGACCTTCTGCCATCCTCACTGAGGGGTCCAAGCAAATTTTGTAGCATCAGTGGGAAGATGCTGGCTAGAAACCCATCCAGCATCTCAGGAAATCATCGCCCAGCCCTTGTCCTGTGGGATGTCCCAGTCAGACCTGTGTTAGAAAAAGACAGGAATCGAGGCCTCTCAGAGGAGCAGCTAGCTCCTAGAACTTACTCCCTGCTTTGATTTGCCTGAGGGCTCACAGCAGCTGCGTGCATTGCAGGGATGCTGGAGGGAGCCAGGTGAGCTGGCAGCAGGGAGAAAGGGCCAGCCCTACTCCAGCACCCGGGGTATTTCAAGTTGAACCTCGGAGGCATTTTAGTCCCATTGTGTTCCCCACAAGGTCCCAGCAAAGCTGTCCGCTCCTGGGGAGAGCTGCATCCTTGCTTGGGGAACAGGTCGTGGGGAACAGGCAGACACCACTGAGGAGAAAAAGCAGTAAGATGTGCCATTTTAAAAATGGAAATTAGAACTATCAGCCTCCTTTGCAGCTGACAGAGCTGTAGCCTGCTGGTGGAGACCCACCTCACCCCACTGGGGAACGTGTCTGTGAGTACCCATCTCTCTTCTCCTTAGGCTCCCAGCCCAGAGTCCCTGCAGATTTATTATTGATTGTGAGGGTAGCAGAAGCAATTGATCTTCTAGCTAAAACACAGTGCGTACCCCAGGGTGGTCCCTGGTGATTTCCAGGCAGCCGATACCCTTTCCATTACCATGTGACACTGAAAAAAAAATGTGCTGCAGAAGTCGCCTTCCACTAACCATCAGCAAGGTCCTCCTCCCCCTTTCCGTCCCTGGATACCCTTCCTATAAGAGATGCTGAC
>JAOBAS010000072.1:9148660-9162769 GCA_025311575.1 Elanoides forficatus | reverse complement strand
CAATTCAGGATTCTGCCTTTTTTTCCTTTTTCCCCTTTTTTCCTTTTTTCCTTTTCCTTTTCCTTTTCCTTTTCCTTCTCATTTTCCTTTTCCTTTTCCTTTTCCTTTTTTTCCTTTTCCTTTTCCTTTTCCCCTTTCCCCCTTTTCCTCTGCCCCAAGTCAGCAGTCAGACTGCTGGGGACACTGGCATCATAATCTAGAGATTTTGTGGAGGTTTTGAGCAATGGCAAGGAGGGATTTCACCCCCCATCAGATGTGTGACCTGTCTAGATGTTACCAGATGCTCCTCTCTCTTCACCTTTTTTGGAGGGGAGAAGGAAAGGAGATATAAATTACTTTTATTAAAGTATCTTCACTGAGGATGTTCTTTAAAAAATATGAACCATTTAAACCTAAATGGCAGTTGGGCTTGGTTGCTGCAGTATATATCAATGTATTTAATTGTGAAGATGAGGAGCTGAACATTAAAATCCTTGGTAAAAGATAACACATCATACTGAAAGTACAAGAAGGGTAAACAAAATCTCATTTATACAGCTGAACTTCCCACATTCCCCATCAGTTAACTGCATTGATTGTCAAGTCTGGTCTGTCCTATTTAAATAGGGCACATGCCCAGCAATGCTTTCCCTGAAAAAACACATTTTATTGTAGGAAAAATTTCTGTCTGACATAGGTAGATCTCTTACACAGACTGATCCACAGTATGTTACGTGATACTGAAACAGGACAGTTTTACAGTTGCTGGACATGCTGTAGCTCTGGGAAGAACACGACTGATGTGGAAAGGGATCTAGACAGGGACACTGCCACTCGCATTTGTAGAACAGTGGACAAAGCTGCCAGCACTGAGGAAACTGTGTCCTTGGCCTAACAAGAGGTAGGTCTTCTTCTGCCAGGGCGGGAGGCAACGGATCACAGGGATCTAAGCAGTTACAAAATCATTAAGTATTGAGGAAAAGTGTGGTAAATAAAGGCTATGACAGCTCTGAAGGAGCCCTGCCCTTCCAAATACGTGTTGAAGAAGCCTACTCAGCATGCTCTGCTCCTGTCACTTGATCTCCTTCAGCAGTCTGATACTTTCTTTATATCAGCCTGAACCAGCATGCAATTTTCTAAACTTACATTTGCTAATGGGGAGGTACGCTGGCCATTTTCTGATACTTGTGGTGGCCCTGGATGGTCTGGCAACTCTCGGCAGCCAAGGCCCAATCTAAAGCTCATTGAAATCAAGGCGCTTTGGCTCAGTCCCATGAGAGAACATGAGCAATATCAGCCTTACAGGGACCTCATCAGGTAGGGTCCCGCCACAACTCAAGTGTGATGGCTGCACAGTTACGGCATCATCCTCTGATCAGAACAATGTGCCCCTTCAGGGAACTAAATCATTCACTTTGCTCCCAAGCAATGCTGTGCCTGATTTTTCTTACTTCCACCAACACCAACTCCTGAGCAGGTGCTTGGGCAGCTTTGAAGAAAATGGTTCTTGCTGTGGTGAGTTCTCAAGTTAAGATGACATGTTAAAGCAGGCAGAGTTAACAGAAGAGTAACGAATAAGGGAAAAGTCAAGCTTGATTCACAAAAAACTCTTCCATCAACAGGTAGATTTTAAAATGGGCTTAGTTTCTAACAGAATGTATGTTTATTCAGTGAATGCAGATGAACAAAGCTGTGACAAATAATACCTAAACACAGCATTTGAAATACTGTTGTCGTTCATTTCAGTTGAAAAATGTGGCATTTTCTTGTATTTTATTCATTTTCAAACTGGCTCTAGTTGACTTCTCTAAGAATATAGTATAAAATGTAACTATTTAAATGTATTAAACATAGAGGTAGGAAAGAAATCACAATTTCCATTTCTTATGTTTCCATGTTAAAATTTTTGCCACTTGAACAAAATATTAAGTATAGCTCCTTATTTTCAAAAATATTTATTTTCTTTCAAAATTCTGAATAGAAGAAGATGATATATATAGATTAACTTGGTCTATAATTCAAAATAAATTGATTTCATTCAGCTGTTGTGATTGGTACTTATTTTTTGAAATGTCAGTCTTGATTGTTTGCATTTCCTTTAGTTAGGTTCTTTCTGTAGCAGCATTTGGAGTATCAACATTTTCTTCTTCTCATAGCTGTTTAACTACTGCCATTCCTGCACATGTCAATGTCTATTTTATATTTGTGATGTCAGAGGATTTCAGAAACATTTAGTGAGAAATATTTAGTTAAATTTTAGCCCTCCTTCCCCCCACTCTTAAATAGTGGACGGGACCTGCCTATGACAGGACATGAAGGGAAGCATTGCTCTTTTAGTGCTCTTTCCATGTCATTGGATAGGGAAACTGAACAAATCATCAGCTTGAAGTGTCATTTTCATCTTTAGTCCCTATGGCCTACTGTATTTGTGTAATAAAGGAACAGTCACAGAGCTGGCATCCATTTCTTACCCTTCACGCTTTGCAGACCATGTATATTCTAACTCTGTAGAAGCATTTAACTGCCCACAGCCAAGTCACATATGGTTCAGATTAGCCAATCCCCAACAGTGCTATAGCAAAAAAAAAAAGTTAGTGAAAATTTTGTTTTATGATCACCTGATTAACAATTATGAGCTATTTCTGCCTGTGTTTTGAAAGGGTCAAGCAGAACATCACTTATGTTATGAGAACAAAGGTATCATAAGTCATAATGCTATAGCAGAAGCAGAAGTAAGTCAAGGCTTCTCATCCAGACCTCTCAGACTGAACTGATCCTCCAGAATGAGGGACCACAGTTTATGTGGAAAGAGAAGGAAAGTGAAAGGGTCAGGGCTGACACACACAGTGTGTTGCTCTAAGTAGTTGCTTATGCTTGAATCCATCACTGAGTGAGCCTATTGATTCCCTCTCTTACACCTGCATATTTAAATTAATGCTAGGATTTTGTTTGTTTTGGTTTGGTTTTTACAGTATGTCTGGGAAAACCTTCAAGTATTTTAAACCTGTTTCCTGACAAACACATAATTGTTTTTATATCTATGTCGTCTCTGTTATTCCATAAAGGGAAAGCTTCTCTCAGGGGAGATAAGATTACAGTTATATGGATAGGACACGAGCCAAAATTAATGTGGCATTCAGAAAAAGCTGTTGTTAAAACCTGTCAAGAGGCACAATAAATGGAGTCCCATTTTTAGCAGAATCTTGTCAAATGTGTTATATTTTGATAACATGACGGTAGGATAATCAGTCATGTCTCAGAATGCTGAAGTAGGGAAATGAGTTTCCCCTCCACCTCACCATTTATTCTCACCTGCCCATCTGCTCAAGTCTCAAGTGCCTCCCAAAAGCACTGCTTTTATGTAGCTACTCCTGGACTCAGAGAAGTGCACTTTATAGAGGAAATTCCACTGCGCTTCATTGGAGAGATCATGTACTCGTGGATATAGGTAAAGAGAAAGATGAACAAACATTTCACACACACGCTCTCCACATGCATTTTTTGTAGTTTTCTTTATTTATATACCTTCCAAAAGGGTGTTTCATTTATTCATAGGTATTAATATTAGATAGCGAGTGGGAAAAAAGGGAAGTGCTGTTTATATTTCCACAGGGACTGCAAAGGCAAGCACAGTGCCCTCTCTTTCTCTCTCCCCTCACCAATCCACATACAGATCTCTACATTTCTTTTCCTAATTTAGGGTACAAACCAAGCCAGGTTTCCAAATCCCCCCGAACAGTATAATTTTACTGAGTAGGCCCATAAATCAGAGTAAGGAAAATAAATAAATGAACAGTGGTCTACTGAGTCACTGTGGACTCAGAGATTCTGAGTGAAATCCAGAGGAGATACAAGATTTAAGAAGTTTGTATCAAATGTAAGTGTGGAAGTGTGCTGGTTTTGGCTGGGCTACAGTTATTTTTCTTCATAGTATTTGGTAGGAGGGTATGTTTTGGATTTGTGCTGGAAACACTGTTGGTAACACAGGGATGTTTCAGTGAGTGCTGAGCAGTGCTTACACAGAGTCCAGGCCTTTTCTGCTTCTCACCCCACCCCACCAGTGAGGAGGCTGGGGGGCACAAGAAGTTGGGAGGGGACACAGCTGGGACAGCTGACCCCAACTGACCCAAGGGGTATTGCAGACCATGTGGTGTCATACTCAGTACATAAAGCTGGGGGAAGAAGAAGGAAAGAGGGGATGTTCAGAGTGATGGCGTTTGTCTTCCCAAGTGACCTTTAGGCGTGATGGAGCCCTGCTTTCCTGGAGATGGCTGAACTCCTGCCTGCCCATGGGAAGTGGGGAATGAATTCCTTGCTTTGCTTTGCTTGCATGTACAGCTTTTGCTTTCCCTATTAAACTCTCTTTATCTCAACGCACGAGTTTTCTCACTTTTACTCTTCTGATTCTCTCCCCCATCCTGACACAGGCGGAGTGAGTGAGTGGCTGTGTGGGCCTTAGTTGCCAGCCAGGGTTAAACCACAACAAGGAGAAAGTGCACAGGCAAATAGTTCAGTTTTCCTCTCACTTCATCACTTTTTTCCTGTTGATTGTTTCTTCTCATAACATGGGAATGACCCCAGCCAGAATGTCAGTGTCATGTTAATGCCAGGTTCCCCATCATTTAGAAAGGCAATTTATCAGAACATTTAAGAATACCTATTTAACTTTCAGCTACAGCAGAAAAAAATTTATCTTTGTAAAGGACTCAAACCCAATTTTCTCTGGAAGCCAGAAATAGTGTTAGTAGAAATTTATTTAATATGTACTTAAAAATCTAAGATTATGTACAATTGGGAAAACCCTAATAATTTTTATTCTTACCTCTTTCTTCTAGGGTTATTTTATTTTGTGTTTAAAATTCTGCCCCTTTTTATGCTATTTTCTGCAAATGCCCCATTTTGTTCAAAAGACTTTTCCAACCAAATGCTTGCAGAGCCTTGTAATAGCATCGAATTTGTTTACGTTATTCCAGCCATCTAATGCACCAGGTAGAGACTTCAGACTTTCTGCTTCCCAGTGTAAGGTCCATAATATCTGTGGGATTTAATCTAAAGTAAAAAGAATTGAGTTATTCCAAGGCTGAAAAGGCAAGGTGATATCAGACAACTCACAGCAATATTAGTCCTATTATTTCTAGAGTACCAGCAGGAAGGACATGCTTGAGCTGGTTTTAAAAGTAGCTGTAGCTACCCCTGAATGTTTATCTTTTCTTTGTAAGATAACTAAGCAACCTAAATAAAAAAAAATCAGGAGAGGTGAGGTTAAAAATTTGATTGGTAGACTAAATTTTCTCAAAACAATTCCTTTCAAAACTGAGGATTTGTAACTTATGCTATGAACTAAACCGAGACATTGTGTCATTATCTCCAGGACAATGTAATTTATGTTCCTATGATGGTTGTATATTCTGTGAGAATCCTGCTAATATTTACAGAGTAAGTCAGCTAATTTTCACTGGGGCTTTTTAACAGATCAAAGTGAAATTGTTACAGGGTAGTTCATCACTATCTTGAAGGCAATATATAGTTAACACACAGAGTCAGCAGTAGCGACATACCAGGGACTTTATATTTTTACTTTCTAATGGAAAGAGAGGATACACAGAAACCTAGTTCAACTAATATTGTGGGTATGGATTTGCATATGTGTGTGCATATACATATATATACATATATAACCCACTCAAATTTCTATGTAAGTGTGTGCATGTTTATATACATATAAACAAATTTGATTAAATGAAGTATAATTTCAGAATGCTAAGCTCTTTAAAACCTATTGGCATCTTCCTCTAATTTTTCTGAGCTTTAGAGAAGATCTACTGTGATTGTAAGGTCATTTAGTATGATTCTGTGTCAGCTGTAACTGCAGTGACGTGAACTGAGAAACAGCTCCTCTGTCAACCCAATATGTCTTATTGCATCTAAACCTCTGTTCAGAGGGCACTGCAGAGACCATACATATCTGCCTCGTTACTTCTGAGAATTAACATATAGGCCCATAGATGACTAAATATCCATGTATATAAAAAGTACTCTGTTGGGATGTCATCCAGCAGCAATGTTCAACCAGAGCAGCACAGAGACTGTGATGTTCTGAAGTTTAAGTAAAGGAAAACAGCATCTGCAAGAACTTTCAGGCTGGAAAGTTCATTCAGAAGTTATGGAAACTGTGAAATTATCCACACTTGCTTCAATGAGCTTCAGACAAGGTCTGAACACCTCAGTCTGCAATGAAGACTGATGGAGCTACAGGATGGGTTAGAGGAGGTGAGGACAGGAGCCTACACAGCTGCTAACTCTTCAGACAGCCCTTTGAATACACACAGTATATTAACACCCTTGTATATCGTTGTGAAATACTATGGTAAATGTAATATGAAAACCCCCCACTTTTTTGCAGATTTCCTGAACCACCCAACAGAAGGTATCACTGTGATCCTCTTATGGAATTCTGAAAGACTGCTCAGGGAAAACCATAAGAGATAACAACAGTGTTAAATATTTCAGGATTTTAGAGTAATATCTATAAAACTCAGCTACATTCCTGGAGAAGATGAGTTGTCCCACAGCTGCTAAATGTCACACACTTTTCATTAAGGAATGCAGACAATTAATAAGAAAAACATGAGACTGAAACAGAGAAAATACAAAATCATGTCTATATATCGTTATGTTACAATGATTTATCTGAAAAACCTTTGCAGTTGAGGTAAACTGCAGAACTTGTACACTCCAAAGTCAGCTCCTTAATTCTGGTCGTCTTCTCTGTAACAGAAGGTTCCCTGGTGTCCCCTGGCAATAGATTTCCCTGTATAAAACCTGGACATCAGAGTATGTGGGGAAGATACCGGGGACTCAGAGAAATGTGCAGCCCGGTGTCCATCCAGGTGCAGTGTCTGCAAGGTGAACCAAAACCTCTCTCCCACAGCACAGATGCTGCCTGTAATGCTCCTACCTGCTATAAGCCTTTTCAGAGATTCAGAAATCCAGGTTCTCAAGCAATTCAGTTTCACTGTCTTGAGAGACTAGGTCAATGATCGTGTATGCAAATTTAGTCTTAAAACAATTAAAGTAAGTGCTATCATAAATGTGAAGTAACATGAAACATACCTTTTCGATAATCTCAAATTAGTCTGAAGCAGAAACCCAGCCCTTCAAGTCTGGGACAGGAAGGAGACACTGTCACCTTTTTGTTAACTTTTTCCATTGATGTTACCCTGAAAAGTTGCAGGTAAACCTGAATAAATGACATTTGTATATTATTTTTAATGTTTTCAGTGGAAAAAACAGATATAGCTGTGCATGTCATCTGTGATTACGAGTCAGAGCATTTATCATAAAGTACATCTAAAACTCTTATTGTAGTGATCATCTTTTTGAAAAATAAGTTTATGTCCTCGCTGCCTGGGACCATTCCTGGATACAGAAAAACAACTGTTTATGCCAGTGATTTATGAGGTCATTTGCTGGCACAGCTTGGGCCTCTGCTTACCAGCAGGTTCCTCCATAATTCCTGGGCATGATATGTCAGCAAGGAAACTCCAGGGATCATTACTAATTGGCAATTTGCATTCAACCATCTTGTTCTAGAAATAAAGAGAGCTCATAATGATCAGCCATGGTCTGTTGTATGCCAGTTCATGTCAACGTGCAAAGATGTTTCCAAGTATATTGAATTTTCTAATTTAGACACAGCCTTTGATTTCTAGTTCCATGTTAAAGATTGAAGTGTTGGGAGGAACATCTGTATATCTGTATATTTACTTTTCCCAAAAATCCTTACTGGTTTTTTTTATTTACAAAATTTTTTCTTTTGTAAATACCAACATTTTCCAGCAAGTACTTTAGCTATTTTTTTCCTACTGCAATGACTAAAGGCAGAGCACAAGCTGGAAGACTCAGTCACACCACCAAGGGCATTGCTTTTTCTTTTCTGTATAAAATGTGTTATGTCAGTCTTATTTTGTATGTTAAAACCTGACTGGAGCTGAGATGTTAGCAGAGGTGACCTGAAACATTTTTGCTTTGCAGACAGACAGGTGAAGCTTTCCATTGCATAGCTGGCAGAGATCTGGAAATATTGGGCGAGTATGCCTTTGAGAGGAAACCATGGCTTCTGTCACCCAAATATAGATGCCTAGTGGTGTTTTAGACAGTGTACCTTGCTTGGCCTCTACCTGGTTCTCCAGAAACCTGCGGGTCACCCGTACATACTTGTCTGTCAAGTCTTGTGGATGTCACAAGGTTTTAGATGCCTGCTTTGAGACATCCAGAAGGAAGGAGCTTCTTGGGGACAAAAAACTCGCTAGAGTGATGTACTTTTCTTTTTCAGAGGCTGCCAATGGGTATGATGCAAGCAGTATATATTAAGGACCCTCTTAAGGCCAAGTGCGTAAGGATGGGTTACACAGGGGTGACAAGCCCAAAGGCTCAGTGTTCTCTGCCATAAAGCACGTGAACAGAATGAGGTTGTGTAAGTGTTGCAATGGGATAAAATCCTGCTCTGATTCTTCCTACTACTAGCTGGTAATATAAGACAAGCATAAAGGCAGTGGGAGAGAGTGGGGAATGTCTCGTATACCCTGGAAAAAGTGCAACTGAGTAAAAACCTGTTTCATTTCACACAAGAATAATGTACTTTCCTCTTAAAAATGAAATACAAGACTCCTGTGTGTGTACATTAAATCATCTGTTGCAGGTTTGTATCATGTCCTGGGAAAAGCATATTATTCAAATAGTTACTGAAATTAAAGGAGAAAAAAATCCTAGCAGAACAATGTTCCACCAGAAAGTAAAATCTACAGAGAGATAGAGAGACACACATACTAACAGTAATATAAGAACCTTTATTTTCATAAAGTAATCTTGCAATGGTTAATTGCTGCAAGAAAAATGTCTCAGGTAGCCGTATGAGTAGGTAAATCATAAATTTGGGTAGCAGGAAACAGAAAGATTGTGCACACAGAAGCCTCCAAAAGCATGAACATGAGCAGTGCTTTGTTAACACCTCTCATCTCTGGTATGAAAAACTGTGCAAACATAATTCCAATCTTTATGGGGCTTAGGTAGAAGACTTCATAAATTATTGTTCTGCTGTTGTCTGAGTGTCACAGCTAGAAAAATTGTACAGGGAGTTGTGCTAACAAGTGGTGTGAGTAAAGAAAAAAGATCTTAAGGAAATACCAAAGGCTTGTGATATTTTAAAGCTGTCATAGAAATTATACAGGGACCTTATTGCAACCTTTCTATACTTAAAGGGGGCTTACAAGGAAGATGGAGAGACACTTTTTACCAGGTCCTGTAGTGACAGGGCAAGGGGCAATGATTTTAAACTAGAAGAGGATAGATTTTGGTTGCCCAGAGAAGTTGTGGATGCCCCATACCTGGAAGTGTTCAAGGCCAGGTTGGAAGAGGCTCTGAGCAACCTAATCTAACAGAAGATGTTCCTGGCCATGGCAGGGAAGTTGGAACTAGATGATCTTTAAAGGTCCCTTCCAACACAAACCCGTCTATGATTCTATGAAATTATTTCTATAGCTTTGGGAAGTTCAAAAAGCATAAACTGCTATGCTCAAGCTGTCAAATCTCTACTTAGGGTCATAGTGAAGTATGATGATTTTCAGAAGTGCCATGTTTCCAAATAGGGTGAACACTTCTGAAAAATCAGGGCTCATTTAGATTCCCATCTGATGGTTAAGGTTGGTAATTATGTCTAAAGTAATACTCTTTAGCAACCTCCTTTGTAACCTGTGTATATAGGCTTTAGAAACTTGAACAAGATGTTATTTTTCACTCTTATATTTTGTTTCCTTCATCATAAACTCGTATGCATCTATGTGATATTATGCAAAAATAAATACAGATTAAAACTGAAACAAGAAATTTCTCCAATCTCCATATGTTTCCAATATAGTAAAAACCCCTCAGAATGATTTCTGCATCCAGAAATTAAAAAACAGCTGAGAGTGACCAGATTAGAGATCTGCCTTATGATTCACCTATGAAAATATTACAGGCCTCTGAAAAAGCTATGTGTGTATACTATAGATTATTACCATTATTTGTGTCCTGTAAAAGGCTCCAGTGCATCAGATGTTGTGGGGAAAAAGGAACAGAAGTATTGTCATCATCACTTAAATGACATTATGGGTTGCTAGGATAAGAACCACCTGATTAGCTGATGGGTACAAGTGGCAAATACATACCTACAAAGTGACAGAGCAACAAAGTGATCTGGCTTGTTAAAATGTTGTCTTACAATTCCAGAAAATAAGTTTTCAAAAGCTTTATATGTTTTTCTGGCACCACAAATAAAGAGTTTTGAGGAGACGTTGAAGAAAATAATGATATAGCTTTTCTCTCTCCGCCAGGCATCAAGAATTTCATGCCTGGAGGCATGGAAGGGCTTCTCCGGAGGCAAAGGAGGCTACAGCCATGGACCGACAGAGTAACAGCCTCGGCTCATAATACCAGGCAATAGACCAGGTGGAGACATGCCATGTAAGGTCTCTGAAAGCACAACATTTAGATCTTTCATGAGATAATAAAGATAGAATTGTTGGAAAGAGAAAAAAAAGAGGTGAAATGGCTTAAGTAATAGGCAAGGAAAACTTCTTTACAGTAACAGCCTTATTACATATGAATAGTCCAGTTCTGCATTTCTTATGGCTATTAATTATATCACAGTCATTAACCTGAGTGCTCAAGAGGCAGCCTAAGAGAATTTTAGCTTTGTGGAGAGGTAGGAGAGAGTACCATTTTTTGAATCTGGAAGACTTAAGTATCAAAAGCAACACTTCAGAAGAAAATCCTTGAAAAACTCTAGGATGGTATGGCTCATGTCATTTCTAAAGGAAAACCTGCATGGCAGCCTGGCAAATGCATTTATTTTTCTTGTTGGCTTTAGAGAAATTGCTACCTTTGTACGATTCTCTCGAAGTGAAAAGCAAGAAATGGGTTGATTGCTGGTGATCAAACTGAACTTTAAAATAACAGCCTACAAATAAAGATTAAAGGCTCCTTGAGGTAATTACTTGTAGTAAGTTTTGTAAAGTAGGGATTAATGATTAGTGAAAAGACATAATGCGCAATAAAATATATTGAAGCAGCAGACTAAGACTAACACTAGTTGTCTCTGTATTGAAGAAGGCACATGTGCAATGAAACTACAGGGAAAACAAGTCAGGTTTAAAACTGATGGAGAACCAAAGTAATGAAAATCAGACCTAAGTTTTCCATTCCTTTTATCATTTTTGTCCAACAGATGATGCAATTAATTTGATGAAAAAAGTGCTTAGTACAAGTAGTAAAACCGTACTCACAATACAGTGATGCTCTTCAAATGACATTTGAAGTCAGGCTTTTCCAGATACTGGGGTTGTCTGTACTTTTGGTTCCTCTGCTCAGGTCGTCCTGTTCCTCTATCCTTCTCCCTTATCTTCATCTCTCGCAGAGAAGCGTGATAGTCTCTGACTGCTGCTGACACCTGCATCTGGGTTTCAAATGCCAGTTTCTTGTCCTAATGAGATGTAGTAGAGGGGTTTGGTGTCATTAGAGCACATTCTTTGGCCCACCTACACTAAAGATTATTTGAAGCACACCTCCAGTCCAAGCACAACACCAACACTTTAATAACAGTAAAATAAGTAAACATAGAGCCAAGGTGGGCTTGGGAATGGGTCACCACCTCTATCAGTGGAAACCTAAAATATCAGTGACTTATGAATCAGATTGAGCTCTTTGGTGAATCAAGATTCTATATCAGAAATTGTCTTCCACCTGCAGCTAGGAAAAGGATGCAAAATGAGAAGTCAGAGCTATGAAATCCACAGTGTTATTCATATCAGATAATAATAGGGCAAAACTACAAATTGTGGCCTCCTCATTTATACCTCCAAGGCTTTTCCTGGAAGCGAAGGCTCCTGGACTTGTTACAGGTAAGATTTTATAGACATGTACTATGAATTTGTCTTTTGCAGAGAAGCTCAAATAGACTTTGTGTGTCACCCTGAAAGATGACTGACATCTTGGCCACATGACACCTTTCAATAAATTACAACTAACACTGGTAGTGACAGATATAATCTCAAAAAACCCTGGATCTATAACTTTCTGGGTAGGTTTGATGCTCATGCAGAAGATGGAGGTTTTTCTTTGTGAGACCCCAATCCTTTCAGCAGTTGTGTAAGACACAAGAGAGTAAGACTGACTAACACTGATGATTTTTCTCTCTCATGGTTGTCTAGAGTTTAGAGTCAGCCTTAGGGAAAAAGGTTTTTCATGTTACCCTCTGACACTTGGTAAGTGACACTGTTTCAGTTAGCTGCACTACCTTTAAGAAAAAATGAAAAGCCTGAGGAGCAATATGTCTCCTGGGATTCAAAAAGCAATTACGAGTTTCTTTTGCTATTCAGCCACTAACTTATACCAACTCTGAAAAAAATAATCTGCACGTAATAACTAACTCCATGAAGTTCTTTTGCCTCTCCCAGGGAATTATCTATAACAAATTTATGTTTTCCTTAAGCATATGTCCTGAATGACAGCATTCACTGAGGAGCTACTGCACTTCATTCTTATTGCATAGTCAGGAAGGTGTCTATGAATACCCAACAGCTACAGCCATGTTGACTAAACTTGCCTGGGCATACAGTTCTCACTCTTGCTCTGTAACACAGATCTGGTTTAGCATAAGATTTAATGTGGTTTAGATCTGGTGTTCCATATATATTTTTTAAAAAGTGCTTCTAATCCTTTATTCCTAGGAAAACTAACAGATGCCTTTGCCTTGTCACTGCCATGCAAAAGCTTTAAAAGAGGTATGAATACATGGGAAGGAAATTTGTTTTAGTATTTCACTCCTGGTAGCAGTTTTGTTAAGGACTTCACTAATTTCTACCCCAGAGTGGCAGTGAGAATTAGGACTCAATGCCTTTTTGGTGATGCATAGAATAAAAGAGTGGTAACACTAATGCTTGTCGTGGTTGAACCCTGGCTGGTAGCTAAGCCCCACACAGCTGCTTGATCACTCCCTGCCCCGGTGGGATGGGAGAGAGAATTGGAAGAGTAAAAGTGAGAAAACTCATGGGTCGAGATAAAGACAGGTTAATAGGTAACGTAAAAGCTGCATACGCAAGCAAAGAAAAACAAGGAATTCAGTCACTACTTCCCATGGCAGGCAGGTGTTCAGCCATCTCCAGGAAAGCAGGGCTCCATCACACATAGCGGTGACTTGGGAAGACAAATGCCATCACTCTGAACATCTCCCCCTTCCTTCTTCTCCCCCCCAGCTTTATATGCTGCGCAATGATACCATATGGTCTGGAATATCCCTATGGTCAGTTGGGGTCAGCTGTCCCAGCTGTGTCCCCTCCCAACTTCTTGTGCACCCCCAGACTACTCGCTGGTGGGGTGAGAAGCAGAAAAGGCCTGGACTCTGTGTAAGCACTGCTCAGCACTTACTGAAATGTCCCTGTGTTATCAACACTGTTTTCAGCACAAACCCAAACTAGCCCCATACCAGTTACTATGAAGAAAATTAACTCTATCCCAGGCACAAACAGCACAATGCTGCTGAGAAGGAAGCTTAACAGCACACACCAGCTGCCACATGCAACACTAAACCACTCCTACTCATCACAACTGTCCCTGACACTTCCTCATTTTTTTGTTGTTTTTAGCTTAGATTATTCTCTCACTGCTTCCTGGTTCTTTGCATTTTTGTTGTTGTGGCATTATAAGCCGCTAACTGATCTGCATGCTCTGTGGCCAAGAAACTGTCATTCTTTAAAGCTCATCCTGGTGTGTTGTCCCCCTTAACTTACTTCACATCAATAATTACTGACAACCACCTGTTCCTGTCTTGATAATCTATTGTTCAGCTAAACATGGAAAATAAGCTCTGCAGAGAGTGTTTGCGCAGCTTTAGGACAGATTTTGTTTCAGGTGACGTAGCCTTTTGGGGAGTAAAACAATCAGACTATAAGTTTCTTTCTCATACTTGCATGTGGATGCTTGCCTCTTAGACTGAGCATTCTGAGAATAAATTGGTCTCCTCTTTCTCCCACTCCTGCAACTAAGTAGCTGGGTAGCAAACAGCATTTTCTCCAGCAGTTTGTCCAGTCCAAG
>JAOBAS010000072.1:9097266-9109078 GCA_025311575.1 Elanoides forficatus | reverse complement strand
GTTTGTCTTCCCAAGTCACCATTAGGCGTGATGGAGCCCTGCTTTCCTGGAGATGGCTGAACACCTGCCTGCCCATGGGAAATGGGGAATGAATTCCTTGTTTTGCTTTGCTTGAGTGTGGCTTTTGTTTTACCTATTGAACTGTCTTTACCTCAACCCACGAGTTTTTCTCACTTTCACTCTTCTTCGATTCTCTCCCCCATCTTGACATGAAGGGACAGAGCAAGCGACCGTGTGGGGCTCAGTTGCCAGCCAGGGTTAAACCACCACACACATCTTGGAAAGGTAGAGGAGTTCTTATGGGGAAACACCCAAATAACTAATTCCCTAAAGAAATACTGAACAGTGGTCAACAATTGCACAGGGGAATTACTGCCTCCCATCAGCTGAAAATGCCAATAGCCTCCCAAGAGAGGTATTATCTCCTTATTTTTAATTAACAAAAAAAAAGAACTTTAAAAAGTAAAAAAATAAAAACCTAAAAAGGAACTTTATCCCATTTGCGTGTGAGACAGTTTTCTGTTTTCTGAATTTTCTCCCTTTTACTCTTCTGATTCTCTCCCCCATCTTACCAGGGGGGCAGTGAGCAAGCAGCTGTGTGGGCCGTAGTTGCTGACTAGGGTTAAACCATGACAGTTCTCTTGAAAAATTCTGTAAGTTTAAAAAATACACGTAGATGTAGCCACTAATAAGGCTATTACTAGCATCTAGCACCCCCAAATCTTCCCTTCATACTTTGTAAGTGAGGGGTAAGTCTCAGGTTGGTCTAATATGGAATTAGTAAGAGTAAAGGTAGGCTCAGCTGAGGATTGATGTATGGGTGTCCCTGGAGTCCCAGAAGATACACTGAGGCCAATTTCTTTGGTTTCATTCCCTCGCAGCACAAAATAAAAAAGATGAACTAATCTCAGAACACGCAAACAGACTTGTTAAAATAGTTTAATATGTTACATACAAAGTTGCTATTTCACTGCCATTTCTTTAGGTACCTAAGGCAAAATAGTCACTGTACATGCAAAAACACTTTTTGTTTTGCTATCAAGTATCTGTGGGGTTTTTTATGTAGTGTGGTTCTCGCAGGCTTTGTTTTCTACAAATTCAAAATAGTACTAATACTAATGAGGTAAAAGCAGCAACTTATCATGATTCAACCGGTAGGCTGGACTCCATTCATGATCCATTAACACCCTCATTCCAAGAGAAGAGATAAAAATCACTAAAATTCGAGCAGCAAGATGATGGCGACAGCTGTCATGTTGGCCCACATGTTGTGGATTGCAAATCATTGGTGTACCCATGTGAAATAGAAATCTACCAGAGAACAAAAATATTTGAACTGCCAAGTTTTACTGTCCTAGCAAGTGTGGAAAAAGAAAACAAGACTAGTTAGTCAGTCTGGGTTTTTTGCAAGAAACAAATGGTAACAACAGCTCAACAGAAGTAGCATGCTGAACACAGAGAGATTGTTGCAAATGCTGTCACCCTTTCTTCCACTGGAGCATATATTTGTGAAGATGAGCTGTTCATCAGTGACCATATTTCAGATTTCCCAGCAGTGCAGCATCATTTCAGAGAAATTAATCTTTCCTTGTGGGAGAGGTACCAATTTTCTTGCAATGACTGAAACAAAACCTCTCTAATGGCATTTTCTCAGCAAAAGACAGTCTTTTTTCACCCAATACCAGAGGAAATTCAACATCAACAACAATATTACATAATAATTTAAAGAAACATAGCAACTTACATTGGTAAGAGAAAAAACACTCAGTTGCACTTCAGAGGCTTCAGTCAACACAGAGATCACAGATTTTTAGTGACTTACATGAGATACCAATGAACGGACCACGTCCCAAAAGAATTACGATTTCAGATTGTAGGTGGTAGAAACAGCAGCTCAAAAAGTGACATAAAACTGCCTAATATGAGCACGAAAGCTGTCAGAGGCATCAAAAGCCTTTGACTCCCAGACAGCACTCTTGCCTTTTACCTATGTCTCCTGTGTGAGTGTTACCACAAGAAAAAGACAGAATCAGGAATACTCCCATTACAATGCAATCTCAGCCTCCACAGACTTATTCATTCCCCACCTTATTACACTATTTGCACCCTAATGAGCTGAACACTTATTTTGTGTTCCTGTCCAAGTTCATTCACACTCACAGCATGTTGTAGGAACCTTACTACTAAAGAGAGTAAAAGTACTTACCTTTACCGTGTATTACTAAATACACATTATCAGGGAAGGTACAAAACACTGTCTTTCAAACACATTTAGTTGCAACAAAATTGATTCATTATGTGAAGGAAGTCATAACTTTAGAGTTTTAATTTCTTACATAAAATAATAAAGTTTACTTAATCTTTATTATTTCTAATCATCTCAATGTATCTGCTGAGCTAGGTGAGAATGAAAAGGTACAGTAAGACTGGTTCTGCAGCACACTGAAATGCTGGACTTGATTGGTCCCATTTGATGTGAAATACTTAAGGTTAGGTATCCAAATACCACATGTATGTAAACTAATCATCACTATGTTTGGATTATTAAATCAAAAAGGCAGAAAGGGTCACATATGCACTGAAAAGAGAAGGATTGAAAAGACTCATAGTGGCATAGCATGAGGCTTTTCACTCCATATCTAGAAGTAATCACTAGCATATTACGTGATGAAATTTAGCACTTGTCCAGTACAATTTCTCTAAAACCTGACAAATGTTAGAGATGTGAAGGTCACCTTCTTTAAAGGTTAATAGCATTTTTTTTTTTTCCCCAACAAAAACATTCAGAAGACCACGCTTCTTGTCTCTAAACATAGTAAAAGGGTGGGGGCCACCTGCTTCCATAGATTTAGAGTTCAGCTAGAAATTCCCTTGAGATGTCTGTAGGGAAGATGACAATTCCCTATAATCTTCCAAAACTTAATTGTTTACAGCCGATAATTCAGTTCCAGTTTTCCTCATAGTTTCTTCTTGTTTAGAAACATTTTTCTTCCTCTCCTTTTTTCCTAAAACTGCTTCTGTTTTCATGGACACCCATTGAATTTAGATGACATCATTCAACAAAATATTGGTTTGGCAGGTAAGGGTAACATTGGCTAAAAACCTACTGCACTGCTACAACATTTTCATTACCCTTTTACACCAAGAGAAATTATGATCAATGCCTGGTAAATACTATTTCTATTTATAGCTCATATTTATCTTTCTTTATCAAGGTGATGAAATGCCTACACTTCAACAACAAATAGCTCAGCAAAGCAGCACATTGTTACTTTGGGAAAGAAAGAATATGAAGTATAAAAGGAGGAAAAGAACAAAATGAAATAAATTATGTGAATTTATTAAAACATCAGAGCAGTCTTTCCCAAGCTTTTCCCATCAGACAAGTTGTTTCAAAACTGTCTTCAAAGGAATGAAATCCTCAGTAATTTAAAAAATCTGAGTGCAAATAGTCATGTCACAGGTTATGTATCACCCACCATAAATCTATTATTATTCAAGAATACTTGTTTGCTTTTCTATCTACTTCCAGTGAAGAACTGGTAAAGACATACTGCTTGTGATTTTCACATATGTTCTTACACCAAGGATAAGTATCAATACATAAAACTTTGTGAGGAATTTTTAAGTATATATACTGAAAAAAACTTTGTACACCAAGGTCTGAACATCTGAAGCATTCAAAGATGTTATGCAAACAGAGAGCTACTCTTCTACAAAGAGAAACCTGTGTCTATATGATATGCATAGATCATTTTAATGGAGTTAGTGCATCACATACTAAGATTTAACAGTAAATTTGAGCCTGTATCTTAACTTCATAATAAATGTCTTTAATGTCGCAATATCAGTTTAGTGTGCAGTAATTTGAGACAAGGTTAGCTATATTGCAAAAAAATAAGTTAAATAATTTATGTGTTAATAAAGGCATTGCAGGGGTGTATGTTGCTATATGGACACTGCAGCTATGTCGTATCATCCATTTCTAAATAGCACAACTTCATTTCAAACCTTGTTAATTATAGAAATGGTTTTGAAAAAATTACTTACAGTAACAGTAACATAATTTCATACAGTATCTTCCTACATTCATCACTGACCTAGGAGCCATTTTTAAAAAAAAATACGTTATTTTAATTTTCCCTAAACTTCCAAGGTGTGGAGAAAATGCGATGCATAATACCACTATTATGCCTCCCAGTCATTTTTGGGAGAAATCTTTCCACATGATGTCAAATGGAGTTGTGTTTAGTAGGTAAAGCCATCTACTAGAAATTAAGTTCAGATTAATAGGTAATTTCTTAAAGACTCCCTGAGTAGCCCACTCTTAAAAATGCCACATGACTTAAAGCTCATTTAAATCTTTCTTACTACATTGTTTCTGTGAATTTCTCCATCTAGAGAAATTAGAATTTACTAAGTGAAATACATGAGAAGAGAACATCAGGATACTGTCAATATCCTACCCTCTCCAGGAAGGAAAATATCAATGAATTATCTTATATTCCCATTTGTTTCTTTGGAGCGATATCAAGCTTTGAAATTTCTTGCTACTTCTTGTGTTAGAGGTACCCATTTACTCTTTTCCAAGACATTATAAAGCCACTTTTTATGAAATAGGAAAAGTTTAAAGTCTACCTAACAAATCACTTTATTAGAGCCATGTAATTAGCTTGCCTTGAGAGATTTCAGTAAAAGCAGCATGTTCTCAGTAATTAGTAACAGCAAAAGTGAGAGATTAGAAGATAGAAAACCACTAAAATCCTGGTATAGCAATATAATCTACATTTCTTCCTCTAGTCAAGTTAATAAATGCCACAACAGTACAGATTTAGTACTTTAAAAAGTATTTAATCTTCTATCAATAAAGAAAGGGCACTACTAAACTCTGTTAAAACAAATTAAACAGACAAAAAAGTTACTTCTTTAACTGTTCAGTAAAATCATGTAGCCATTCACAGAGGAGCAGTCACTTCTATTAAAGGCTGTTCACTGCTTGAGCTTTTGTTTTTCCTTTCTAAACTAGAGGTCTTTAAAACATTTATGCTTCGTATCAGTCACCATTGGGATAAATCTCATTACCTGCACATATTTATTTTTGTAAACATATTCAGATACTCCTCCAGCTTGTTAAGGCACATGTCACCTTTTTATATCTGGAGCAGAGTTCTTGATATGCTTTTTCTTGGCTGTGACTTAGTTACAGACTGCCTATAATCCCTTCAGTAATCCATATGTTTATCCTTTTTAATATCATCCTGTTCTTTTTCTTCACAGTTTTAATAAGTTTGTGATGCCACTAATAACATAATCTGAACCTTAACATACATGTCCTCTTGATAAATTTAATTACCAGAAATTGATCTTTTGCATCAAATATATGATAAAATATATTATAAAATATTCATGTGTGCATAGGTATGTGTATATAGTGTACATACACATAACCATGAAAATTGTATATAAAAGAGTCAAAGACAATAGAAACCCTCTTTCAACACTTGTGAGACCATATCTGCAGTTCTCTGTCCAGTTTGGAATTACAGACTTTGACAAATTGGAGTGAATCCAGCCAAGGGGTACAGAGGGCTGTGTAGCATATAACAGGTTGGGACGGCTAAGCATTTTTTTTTGTGTAGAAAAAAGGGAAAGGTAAGGGGGGAATCCATTGGTATATTCAGCTCCTCATGGGTGGTAATGGGGAAGATGGAGTCAGAGTCTTCGTGGAAAAGCTCAACAAAAAGATGTGAGGGAACAAATGCAAGCTGTAGCAGGGAAAATTCTGATTAGCTAAAGAAAAATACTTTTTGCCATGAAGAGGTCAAACAGTGGGACAAAAGCTCAGAGGGTCTGGCAAGTCTCCATCCTTGGAGATATTAAAAATCCAGCTGGACATGACCCTGAGCAACCTGAGAGAAGTTGGTCCTGTTATGAGCAGAAAGGCTGCATGACATGACCTCCAGAGGTCCTTTCCAAACTGATTTATTTTATAACTTTATGATTTACTTTACAATAAGTTGAAGTTTATATTAAATATGAAAATCCTAAGAAAGTCATTATTAACTTTAGCTTAATTTCTGGGCAGCAAGGGCCTCTACTGACAGTGTCTAAAGTTCATTAACATGACTTGACAAACCTACCGACATTGGAGTTACTTGTAGCAACTACTCCACAGGCCTTGATTTTCTAGTGTCTTGTGGGGTATAGATACAAACCAAGTAATCTCACAGGTGAGATGATGTGAAGGAGGCAGAGATGGCATTAAAAAAAATACACTGTGTTCTTCTGTGCAGTTAGTGTCACAAGGTAAAGCCTTTCCAAAAGTTTCACTTAAGCAAAATGGACCTTGGTATATCTACCCACTGTAACTCAGCAGATGATTCGTGTACATGCTGGAAAATACAGGAGACCACAGGCAGTTGTTACAAGGAAGGTTTAGCGAAACCTCTATATTATATCTGCCCTGCTCTAATCATTCAGATATGCACAGGAAAGAAACAAATAGAGCAGATGAACTTTGAACACCTTCACATCCTCATGATACTTTTGGAGTAGAAAGGCAGAAGGTGATAGTGACCCAAATAACAACCATCTATTAGCTTTAGATATGGAGAAAGTCAAAGAGATTGGCCTGTTGTGACGTGACCATCAAGGCTATTGGTGGTTTATGCCAATCATCTAAGGGAATAAGCAATAAATATTAAAAAGAAGAGCCTCTTTCTTGGAGCACATATCCACAGACTTCCAATATCTTGCAGAAAGCTGACCACAAGGAGGAACACATAAAAGGCAAGCCACCAGCCTGAACACAGACACCTCAACTGGCTGGAATACATGTCTTGTTCCCCCAAGTCAATGGTGCTAGTCACAACCAGACCTAATACCTTGACTGGTGTGTCTTCTCTACAGAGTTTGTGAGTATGTGTGTGTGTGTGAGAATAAAAACCTTAGAATAGAAATCAACCTTGTATTACTCATTTCGCTTAGTAAATACACTTTAGATTTTAAGTTCTTTGGTGGTGTGGCTTTATTCTTGTGACTACTTCACTCCTGTGTTCCCCTGTGATGATTAATATCAACAGTAATACACTCTTCACTATGCTTCTGAAAAGCTAACCAAATATTTTTGAGGTTTTTTTCCCTTTTTCAAGGAAATCCACAGATATTAAATACAAACAGATTCTTCCCTATGCTCTCTGTCTACATTTTCTTCTCCAAGACAGTGTTTCTTCTTGGATGCTGTCCTGATCCAATATCAGGGAGGGTTCTTAAACGATCCCATGAACGAGATTAAGACACAAACGAGGTCAGATGCCATACAACCTTGCAAGTTTTATATCCTACAGCAACTGATAATAGCGACAGGACAGAGAGAAAAAGAACGGAAAAAGGCAGACCTAAGCAAGAGAACAGAAGAGGTGCAGCAAGACTAGTTACCACCACCATGAAGCCAACGACGTCCCGTTGGTCCAGGTGATGGGGTAGGTTCCAAGTTCCAGTAGAAAAGTCCCAGTCTCAAGCGCTGATTACTTCTTCATCCTACAAGAAGCCCCGTATCCTTCAAGCCCAGCATCCTTCAAGCCCCGAGAGAGGAGTACGCAGTTCTTTTTTTGTTCCGGTCCCCACGATTTCTCTGAAGCATCCGCTCATTTCCACGGAACTCGTTTCCATGTGTGCCACCCCGTGTTCCTCTATGCATGCATGGCCAGGTGTTCACGGTGGTTTTCTCTCCATCCAGCTCGTGGGCAAGTGCAGCTCGGCAGGCACTGTGCTGTTCTCGCTTTGGGAGGATATGTTGGTTACGTCAGAGACATCTTGTTTCTTTTGGTGCATACTCTCCCACAGTAATAGGATGTTGAGGTCAGAACTGTGCAGCCGCAATGTTGAGACAAACATAGTCCGATGCAGTCTTTTACAGATGCTTATTAAGCCAGATCATTAGAGTTGCCATTTTCCAACCTGAAAAGCCTTCCACACCATGTTTTCGTGGTAGGTTGGTATCAGGGGTTGCAAAGGATAGGTAATCTGCCTGAAAGGGTGTTGTAGTGATGTGGGTGTCAGTCTCTTTTCCCAGGTAACCAGTGACAGGATGAGAGGAAATGGCCTCAAGTTGCACTATGGGTTGTTTAGACTGGATATCAGGAAAAATTTCTTCATCAAAACGTTGTCAAGCATTGGAACAGACTGCCCAGGGAACTGGTTGAGTCACCGTCCCTGGAGGTATTTAAAAGATGTGTAGATGTGGCACTTAGGGACATGGTTTAGTGGTGAACTTGGCAGTGCTATGTTTATGGTTGGACTCAATGATCTTAAGGGTCTTTTCCAACTTAAATGATTCTATGCGATCTAGCCTATTCATATACCAGGGATATTCAGTTTTCCTATAACTCCTTAAGAGATAGGGATCTCCTTTCATTCTTCTACTCCAGTGCAAAGACAGGTTATTCCATCACAAAACTGGGTTCAGATGGATGAGCAGAACAAGAAATATACAATGTTCAGGTTATCTGGAGAACCTGTGCATGATTTCAAATAATGGCAGACTAAGCAAGGTGATTACTCTAAGGATACCATTATAAACACACTTACAGAATGGGTCTCCTATGCTCATCTCTAGTTAGGAAACCATTGCTACTTATGCCGTTGAACAGCAGACCTAAATTTAACTCACCAATTAGCTTGTCTCAAAATAGGAGATCATATTTCCACAGCACATGGAAGTTGAAACAAATAAACAAGAAAATACCCCCATTCTGAGAGTGAGTATGAGCAGGTGAGCAGCAGATTGCTTTGTGCAGATAGCTGACAATCAAAAAGTCTTGGGTAAAGTTACTTTTAATTTCAGTACTGCTAAGAGTCCATCATTTGTGAAGAAATAATCTTTTAACAAGAATATTCTTTGCCATATACAGTTCCTCAGCTTAGCCTCCACATAAAACCCCACAGCAGTGGTCACAGGTAGTTGCAAGCATGGAAGACAAAAAGGGGGACTTCTGAGAAAGACATCTCTTTTTGTTTTGGAAATATCAACCCCTCCATTTAAATCCTTTTGCACATCTCTCTCTGGCAATGTTCTTTTGAAATCCAGTATGTAAGAACCTCACAACACTCCATGACAAAACTGACAAATTCAACATGCTTGCCAAAGCCTGATCAACAGAATGTGTCAAGTAACAGATTTAATGCAGAAAAAGTAATTTTAAGGATGTTGTATTGACAGGAACATGTTTTTGCTTAAATATGGTTCCATGAATCAGCTCAACATCAAAGACATCTGAAAATGCTTTCGAGAAAAAGTTTTACTAACTTTGAAGATCTTGTGTAGAGAAAGGATATAGAAATGCATTAAGCCCTGGAATCACTGTCGTGAATTCCTGCCTGAAAAGTATGTTCTGCTCTTGAGTATTCTTCTAAATTTTTATTCTTATTATTCTACTTGAATGGTCCAGAGTAAGCATTTTGTTAGGATTTTTTTTTCCTTTTGCAATTTGTGTGCAAGCATGTTTTTTCCCCCTCTTAAAATCAAAACCAAATTTTGATTTTAAAACCAACCCACCTTACCTCACACCAAATAATTTGCTGGGCAAATGGTTCTGCATCTGAGACAACTCAGAAGAGCTTTCTACATGGGTTCAATATTCTGCTCTGTTTCAACTGCAGAGTTTTTTGAGGTGGACAGTTTTCTCTATTGTTAAAGTGTGTGCTGGGATGCACTTTCCTGTGTGCTACTGCCCACCTCCTTGTGATTGCTACATTCTTTACCCTTACCACAACAGATACTTATCCCGTGTAGATAATCCCTAGTACTAGTGGTGTCATGGACATTAGTCACAAGAGGATAACACAGAATCCACTACCAAGTTCAAAAATTTATTTTGTTCATATAATCTTGCAAAAGTACTGGGTGAAGATTCTTGCCATTGCATTCACAATATGTCTGCTCAATTTCTTTTCTGAATATCTTACCTGAGATGCTATGGGCTTGATTCATGGTGCACAAAGAGTAAATGGTGCCCAGACATCCAGAAAACACTGAGAAAAGCAAGTGCTACTCCTGTCTTCTAAATGGCCAAAAAAGGAGAAAACAGGGAACTACAGGTCAGACTGCTTCCCCATCAGTCCTAGTCCTGTTCAGCATTTTTGTTAATGACCTTAATGATGGGGCAGAGTGTACTCTCAGAAAGTTTGGGGCAGAGTGTACTCTCAGAAAGTTTGCTGGTGACACAAAACTGGCAGGAGTGGCTCATATCACCAGAGGATCATGCTGCCATCCAGAGGGACCTCGACAAGCTGGAGAAGTGGGTCAACAGGAACCTCATGAAGTTCAACAAGGGGAAGTGCAAACTCCTGCACCTGGGAAGGAACTACCACAGGCACCAATAAATACTGGGGCCCACTGGCAGGAAAGCAGCTTTGCAGAAAAGGACCTGGGCGTCCTGGTGGACACGAAGCTCAACATGAACTAGCAAGGTGCCTTTGCTGTAAGGAAGGCTAATGGCATCCTGGGCTGCATTACGCAAAGTATTGCCAGCAGGTTGAGGGAGGTGATCATTCCCATCTGCTCAGCACTGGGTGAGGACACACCTGGAGTACTGTGTCCAGTCCTGGGCTCCTCAGTACAAGAGAGACATGAATATACTGGAGAGAGTCCAGCAAAGGGCCATGAAGATGATTAGGGGACTGGAGCATCTCTCCTAGGACAAAAGGTTGAGAGAGCTGTGACTGTTTAGCCTCAAGATCAGAAGGCTGAAGAGTAAGGGGGGACCTAATCAATGTATATAAATACCTGGAGGGTAGGTGCAAAGAAGATGGAGTTTAGCTCTTTTCAGTGGTGTCCAGTGACAGTATAAGAGGCAATGGGCACAAACTGAAACAGATGGTTCCATGTGAACATCATAATACTTATTTTCACCGTGAGGGTGACCAAGCAGTGGCACAGGTTGCCCAGAGAGATTGTGGAATCTCCCTCTTTGGAGACAGTAAAAAACCATCTGGATATGGTTTTGGACAGCCTGCTCTAGGTGACTCTGGTTGATCAGAGGCGTTGGACCAAATGACTTCCAGAGGTCCTTCCAGTGTGCAGCATTCTGGGATTTTGTGATTATACGTAAGGTCTATACTTTCACAGGGTGAGAATCAACTACTTCAGGTACTAAGTGAAGCAGAAGTCCTGAGAGTAAGCAGTCTTGGATGAAACCACTAAGGGCTATCATAATATGCACACACACCCCAGAGCAGAATTAAAGTCACCCACACAAGTTTAATTCTGATATTTAGTACATCTCAAATGATCACTTTAGCATTCAAAATTGCTGAAGAAAATAAGAATAGTGTTTCTGATTGCATTATTGTATTTTCCTCCCTTCTTTGTTCACTGGTAGGATTTAGACATTAGTCTACATTACAGAGCTCTACTCACTGAGCTTAGGAAGTAATGGGTAGTGTCTGCGTTATCTCAGTGTAATCTTAGCCTGTAAGAGTAAGGGAGAGCAAACACAATACCAGGCAATGTGCAGTAAGACACAAAGCATTCTTAACTGTTGAAGCCATGCAGAAGTTTAAAATCAGTTGACACTGAATATCCACTGAGGAGGAGAGGAGGAAGGACAGACTGTCTGTAGGTTTCACAAAGTCTGACCAGAAGAGAAAGTAATCAATAGAAGTGTCACTATGTTCAGTTTGATTCAGTTGCCTATACAGCAGGAAAATGGGTCTCTAGTGATTACAGTCTCAATCACAACTGGAGCCAGTACACTTGGATACTACCTGGGGGTTTCTCTGTTTTTTAAAGAGATCCCATGCTTGATTAAAG
>JAOBAS010000072.1:9064417-9089150 GCA_025311575.1 Elanoides forficatus | reverse complement strand
GTCCAACTTAGAGCCGGCTGGTATTGGCTCTGTCGAACACAGGGGAAGCTTCCAGCAGCTTCTTAAAGAAGCCACCCCTGTAACCCCCCCCACTACCAAAACCTTGCCACGCAAAACCAATACAAACAGAGAAGTTATAGTCATCTTCTTGGGTGCTGAATAATGACAATACTGTTGCAGAGATCCAACTAACCCAGTCTCTTCAGCCAACCAATAACAGATGTCCATTGAAGACTGTAATAACAGGGAAGAAGTGGCAGTAATGTTTTCAGTTGAAGGGTTGGAGTCCTAAGGAACCAAATCCCTACATATTTGTTTCAAGAATTTGTACACCTCATGCTTACCGGGTCATCACTGTACTTCCATTCCTACCACCTCATAGTTACCAATAATTTATGTGATTGTGGAAAAGAACAATGGCATAGCACCACTTGGAAGCTCTGCCAACTGTATTACTTCAGCTCTAATTTCTGAAAGCAGTAATAAAAAATAGACTCAATTTTGAAGCACTGCAATGCTTCTTATTTTGCAAATATGTCTAAAGGAGAAGGGAAATATGCAAATTAATTTTTATCTCTACAGTCGAAATTAAGTTTTTCAATTAGCAAAAGTTGCCAACTAAGGACCCTACACATCACCATAATATCCCTAAAATGTGATCTTGACTATGCTGAAATATCTTTTTAATTTAGCTTTTCATATGTTGTGAAGAATGAGTTGCTGAATTGATAACAACTAAGATTTGGCTGATTGCTTGCAATTGATTTCTAACCTGATAGATGCTTTTGTACTTTAGCAGTTTGTAGTAAAAATAATTTCTGCCATTCACTTTTCTTCCTGTGGTCTGCGTAAGAATCTGTGATTGTACTTTCATAATTATTTTGAAACAGATATATTTTGTGCTGAGTTTTCAAAAACTGTCTTCACTGATGCAAGCACAACATCCCCATCTGATGGCAATTAGTATTGTTAAGCAGCCTTCTCAAAACAACCAATGGCAAAGACTCTTACCCTAAGACAAAGCAGCAGGTAAAGCCTTTTGAGACCTTCCTTTTGTATTTTCAGAAAATTCGTTTTAAGGCTAACATGAGAGTTGTAAGACTGTAAGAAAAATAAACATTTCATTTCTTTAAAATTAAAAACAATGAGAAATTATTTGGGAACCATAGACTGCTATGAGAAAACACCCAGTTAATTCTCCCTCCTGTCTTGACCACGAACCATTTGCTATTTGTGCATTGCAACATGGAAAAGCATGTTATTACTATACTCTGGACAGAAGAAGACCAGGCATACATCACCAGTCTGTGCCAAGAGCAGTCCTGTCTTAACCACAACCAGGTGGACACGAGTCCCACGTGGATACGAGGATTATTCAGTTGTGTAACCTTTATGTGGAAAGGATCCTGAGGAGCTGAAGGAAATGGAGGTCAGTCATCAGCATGTGTAGCTGTTTTCTCCTCTTCAGTTGAATACATGCCAATGACAACTTTTCCATTCACACTGAAGTGTTTCCAAGTTGCTTATTTTGATTCACTGGGCTGTGAATCAACCTTGTTGTGATTTTAGACACCTTTTTTAGCTCTCAATGCAATTATAGCAGCTTATTATAACAGAGATCAGGTACTGTAGAAAGAGTTAGCAGCATGAAAACTAGGAAGTCCCAACACTACACTGACATCAGTTTTCAATCTCTGAGTAATAAAATATGAAATTGTTACTATGTGGAATATGTACACTCAATTTTGATTCCTTATCTTATTCAATTTTAAGGGTGTTCACACTCAAAAAAAGTTGATGTTTTAGTTTTATGACCCTGATATATCAGCTGTTTATTATTTTCTCATTTGCATTTTCCTATCTATCAGGAAATCTGAATGTAGATATTCTCATGAATGATAAGTCTCAGTGCCACTTGCCTTACATTTCAGGTTTTTTTCTGTTTCTCTGTGCCAAATTTACATATCCCCTGAAATCAAGATGAGCTTTGGTTTTCATATTTTTATGGCTTCCAAATTGTGTGGCTAATGGCCACCCCTGCTTTTATGTGAGCAGTTTACTTTACCCAATTAATACTGGTGTAACAGCCAAATTATTCATTCCCCGAACATGCCCTAGTTTCATTTTACTCTATTCCACCTAATAGTAGCAAATAAAGTGAGCTAAAAATAAAATAAAATAAAAACATTATTAAGAGTCAGGACCTGCTTCTTATGAAGAAATAAAATCTTGTAAAAAACTCATGTCCTTACACTTAGTCTCTGCTTCTGCATGCTTATAAATTTAGTACATTATTTTACTCACCTCCGAAGAGCTGCGGTATTCTCATATTCTTTCTATACAAGTCCCAGTCTTATTTCTAACTGTCAGTAAACCTTCACTTCTGCATTCTCCCCTCTCCCTTCCAAAATTTTATCTATAGTTTCCCTCACCAGAGCAGAATAGAAACCTAAAAAAACCCCAGGAATCTGTCATGGGCTTTTCTTGTAAATGTCCACATTACACACAGACTGCTTCTGTCAATTTACTTCTTTGCTCCACAGCTCTCCTTTCTTTCAGCAGCATGCAAGTGTCTTGCTGACTCCTTGTTCATCACAACAGCCTACAAAATACAGACCATTACCTCTGCTTTATGTTTCCACATCCTTTGAAGCATTCACTACAAACAGGAGAGTTTGGGTTGGGTGGAGAGAGGAGTTCTTCAGACACTTTACCTGCATTATTTTGAGCTTCTGTAGGAATTATTTCAGCATGTTCTACTTTGCAACAAAACCCCATTGAGAATAGAATAAAATAAAATCCAGTTTTTATTAATACATATATTTCATTATGACTACTACAGTCAGGCATGCAATGATGTTTTAACTGCTTTATCATAACTTTGCAGTGATGTCACCTGACCTTTCCAGATTAAGTGGTCCTAGGCAATAAAGCAGACAGTATCTAGCACAACAGATCTGATGAACTCCACTGAGAAATACCTCAGTATGGACAACAAATATGGTTCTTACCTCCATTTCAGGTTGAAGCAGTTTGACAGTGCCTGGCCACTAAAGGTCATCAAATTATTGTGCAGATATCAACATGGACATGGAGGCAGGCCAGCAGGGAATAGACATCAAATAGTCAATAAAAACAGGCAAAGGGAGCCTGGAAAAACAGGAATTTGGTCTTGTGCCTTTTTGTGTAGTTTGTGTCTGGGAAAATTTGGTTGCGATAACAGATTCTTCTTCTGTGTTACATGGCAACAAGAAGTATCAGATACCCAAAGTTTGCCTAGTCACTTGGAAGAAAATGGTCAAAATACAATATATATATAACTACATGTAGAGGAACGCATTTATTTTTCAAGTGCTGCAATAACCTCAGGGAAGTGAAGACAGATGCTTTCTTATCTTGGATAGTGCATTGCTTACATAGAAAGGGAATTACTGCAATATTATCAAAACACCACCATCTTAAAAACACTTGAAAAGCTGTGCAAGATTTAGTTTTGTTTTTTTCTTTTTTTCCCCTCCCCTCCCCTCTCCTAAAGCCTCAGGTCCCAAAGTCACAAAATTATTACCTTGCCTGTCATTGGAGAAAGAACAGATAAAACACATTCCCAGAACTTGCAGCTGTAGAGAAAAGCTCATGATCCATTTGGATTCCAGAGTCAGAAGGCAAATTAAATTGTTTGACTTTAACATCAGCCTCATGATTTATCTTTTTTTTAATCAGCTTGAGTTGGCAAAAGTGCTGATGGAAGTCAGAATCTCCAAGTTCCACCTCTATTAGTGAGTGCTTAGCACACAAGAAAAATGAAGCATATACTGGAACCTGCCCAACACTGTCTTAACTGTGTGTGAAGCTCTTTGATAGGTACATAAGTGGGTCCAAATCAGCTACAGGTGCTGAAGAAAAGGGTGCTGGTGGTTGAATATCTTTTGGCTCTTAGCCCTAAGGATATATTTTCTGCTGTAGTTGTCAATTGCAAGGGAAATAGGTAAGGGTAGCAGGTAAATAGCTTCTAGATGATGGGTGTTTTAGAGACAAACTCCAAGCACAGTTGTATTTGGCAAAAGTGGAACTGGCTGAATTCAGAGTGGAAGTTTTAATGATACTCCATAGGTTATTGTTCAAGAATTTGCAGAAAAGGATATGGGGTCTGTAAGAACTTTCTACAAACAATATGATGAATTAAAGTAAAGGGGTTCTTTGGAAGGTACTATAACAACAAAAACAAGAGACTGAGCTATTGACCAAATGTTTCTAAATTGTACTACACAACTTACATGACTTTTGTTATTGCTGCCGAGTTTTAAGGGAAAGCTACCAAATACCTAAAACAGAAGTTGACACAGGAGTTACTCATGTGAAAGCTGAGTCCTGCATATACAAAATGATAAAGAAAAATAATTTGGAGTAAGACACTGTTACATCTGGTTGGCCATTGGCTCACTCTGCAAGATAGTTTGGTCAAGCATATATCATGCATAAATTAAGACAGTATTGTTTTGTTTTGTTTTGTTTTAAATCTAAGGACAATATTTATTACATCCCCTTATGACTCTTACAGGCTTTATATTGGGAAGTATGTGGGCTTGACCTTTTGCAATTGTTTATTCCTGTAACCGAGAACTTACTGAACATACAAATCTTGACTAGTTATATCAAGAAATATATTAAAAAAAAAATAGCTCTGGTAACTGCACAATACAAGATGTAAAGCATGTCATAACATTAATTTTCCATTTACAGTATTCTTGGCTACTTTTTCCTCTTTTGGAGTGGCTCAGGTGTGAATAGAGCATTTCTGAATGGATGTCATTTATTCTTACTTCATCAGGTTTTCCTTTGGCTTGTGTCTTCTAGCCTCTCATTGACTTGAATCGCACATCTGCTTCATGCTTACCTACCATTTCACCTCAGCTTTAACTGTACCAGAAAGTACCTTCTTCCTTTCCCAAAATAAATTCAGATTAGACCAACCTGCACCAGACTGCAAATTTAAGTCCCTGCTCAAAACTTAGTGTTTATATGTCATCTTAAATCACCTGGTGCTATATATGTATCAATATATTAAAAATTCATGCACCTAAAAGTTAGAAGTTCATCTAGCTATGTTGCTAAAACCTGGGCATAAAAAAGGAAAGAATCAGCCTCCAGGGATCTGCATGCTGGAAAATGATCCCTGTTTCTTCCAAAAATAATTCTTCGTTTACTCTCCCTCCTTCATTGTGTTCAGGTAAAAAAGGAAAAAATCTGATGCTAGTTTGTGGCTGGTTTTTTAAAGAATTGCCTCTATGTCTAATAGCCACAATATTATTTTTCAAATCCAGTCTACTAATTCTTAAAATGTATGCAGCTGGTATCTGAAAAACTGGAATTTTTTAATAAATAGGAAGAAAAAAAAATTACATTGAAGGTATTAATAAAAATAACAGCTCTGAGACCATGATATGTTTTCTATCATTTAAGGAGAAATTGCAATAATTAGCTGAGTGCAGTGGATTTCTACACAGTACCTTATTTATCTAAGTCAATGGTGCTTGTCCGACTTCCACATTTGTGAGACATTTAATACTACATTCATCAGGGCATATGACCCAACTGAGGATGGTTAATGATTTGTTATTCAGGAAGAAGACATAATTGAAGCTGTTGGTTATGACAAAATAGTCATTATTTCCTTTAGTGCTTCAGTTCTAGCATGTCTGAGTTGAAAATGTGTTTTAGAGCCACAAAGATGATGAAGAGATGGGAGCATCTGGCATGTGAGGAGAGACTGAGAGATCTGGAACTCTTCAGCCTGGAGTGGAGATGGCTCAGGGTGGATCTTATTGAAGTGTAAAAATACCTGACTGAGGGTATTAAAGAAGATGGAGTGAGATGCTTCTTAGTGTTACCCAATGACAGGACAAGGGACAATGAGCACAAATTAAAACATAAGAAATTCCATCTAAACATAAGAAAAAAATCTTTTTTTGCTGAGAACGTCATTGAATATTGAAAAAGGATGCCCAGAGAGATTGTGAAGTCTCTGCCCTTGGAGAGATTAAAAACCTGACTGGACACAGTCCTGGGCAATCCACTCTAGCTAACAGCATTTGAGCATGTGGGTCTGTGCCTGCCAGCCTCAACCATGCTGTGACTGTATGAAAATGACTTAATTTGCAGGTATTGCCAAGGAGACAGAAGGAGAAGAAAAGGGAGAAAAGAGAGAAAAGGAGACAGGAAAAAGAGAGAAAGGGTGAATGAACAAGTGAAGGAAGGAAAGAAGTAAAGAAAGTTTAAAGAGAAAAAAAGGAAAAATCAAAACAGAGCATGGCAGCCACTCAGATTGGAAAACACATTTGTATGACCATCCCATCACATAAAGATAGGCTTATTTCTTGCTTTATGTATCTTTTCAGCAGCTCTGTATTGAATCCTACAATCCATGGTTGCAGCCAAAATATTAATAAGTGAGAGAAAGAACAATGATGTGACTGCTGTCCTTTAAGCCCTGCCCACAGATTCATGAGTGATCTATATGAGGATTAGGACCAAAGAGACCTCCTCTTCATTGAGATGTTTCAATGTTTGTGCTTCTAGCTTCTTCAAGAGCTGAGCAGTTTTAGTTAGAAGCTTGTGGTTATGTTTGCTCTTTGCAGATGGGATTGCTAAATGCATGAGGAGACATTGCTGGATTCAAAGCTCTTTTCCAGGTTTATTCCCAAGTTCTGGTAACATCTAGTCAATACCTGACACCTTCAAGCATTGCCTGTTACACTCCTGAGTTTTCTCAGGAGGCAAAGCAGAAGTTTTCGCATCTGGAATATTGGGGTGAGAAACTTCTGCAGCAAAAGCAACACTGGTGAAAATTAATTGATCTCACAGAACTATGCATTTCATCTCTTGGCATCTGTCGTGGTTTAAACCCAGCCAGCAACAAAATACCACAAGGCCGCTCGCTCACTCTTCCTCCCCGCAGTGGGATGGGGAGGAGGAAATATAAAGAAACGCCTGTGGGTTGAGACAAGGACAGGGAGGGATCACTCACCACTTATGGTCATGGGCAAAACACAGACTCAATTTGGGGAAAAGACAAAATCAATTTAATTTACTACCAATCAAATCAAAACAAAGATAATGAGAAGTAAAACCAAACCTTAAAACACAATCCCCCACCCCTCCCTCCTTCCCGGGCACAGCTTCACTCCCGGTTTTCTCTCCCTCCTCCCCTCTGGCGGTGGAGGGGGATGGAAAATAGGGGTTACGGCCAGTTCATCACAGGTTGCCTCTGCCACTCTGCCTCCTCATGGGGAGGACTCTTCACACTTCTGCTCCAGCATGGGGTCCCTCCCTTGGGAGACAGTCCTCCATGAACTTCCCTGGCGTGGGTCCTTTCCATGGACCCATCTTCAGTCACAGACTGCTTGAGCACAGGCTTTCCTATGGGGTCACAGCCATATTTGGGGGCATCCCCCTGCTACGGCATGGGCTCCTCTCTGCCCGGGCTGCAGGTGGGCATCTGCTTCCCCGCTCCCCTCCATGGGCTGGGGGGGACAGCCTGCGACCTCACAACGGGCTGCAGGGGCATCAACCTCCTCCCACACTCCTCCTCCTCCTCCTTCTGCACTGACCTCGGTATCTGCACAGGGGTTTCTCTCACATTCCAATCTCCTCCCCCGATGCAGGTTCCCCTTCTTAAATGTGTTATCCCAAAGGTGCTACCACCATCACTGATGGGCTCGGCCTTGGCCAGCAGTGGGTCCGACTTGGAGCTGGGGAGGCTTCTAGCAGCTTCTCACAGGAGCAGTCCCTATAACCCCCTCCCTGCTACCAAAACCCCACCACACAAACCCAAAACAGTATCTTATAAATATCCCCCTTATGTTTAGAACAGAGGAACTCATAATCCTAACTATTATTATGAGCGCTGAACAGCAAATTCAGTACATCTGGTCTTATTCTGAGCTTATAGTTATTGAACAGAACAAATAGTTTTCATTTCTCTAAAGGCTTTGTATCAGCCTAATTACTAAAGCAATCTGTTTAGCTTTTCCAGCTGCAGTAAAAACAGAGCTCTCAAATACCTTGGGGTTTGTGTTCTCCAGTTCCCTTTGGGCCAGAATAAAACTCACTTTCTCAGTAAGGAAGTGCCTATCCAATGCTAGTCTGAAGACACCATTTCAGTTTATACAGCTGGATCAAAAAATGAGCTGGATTTAGTAGTACACAGGTCTATATACCGTCCAGTCACATAGTTTACCTCCAATCATAGACAAATAGTTGAGCCTGTCAGGGTGTTTAGACAGCACTACAAACTGGTACCAATAGCCAAGCTAAACAGATAATTATAAAAAGCCAGCTCATTTATGCCTAAATGGAACACAATATCACCATATTAGTTTGTTGTGCAGTGATATTTACAGGATTGAGACTGCAGATGCCAGGGCTTAAAGCTACAGAGGCATTTTGTTCTTTCTACTGGCAGATTATAAATTAACCCAAGTTTAAACATATTTCAAGTTATCTGCCTTCCTTGAAGTTCCTGGTCCCAGAGCTCTTATGCAAATTTCTAATCTGCTGTGATTTTTCACATAATCACACTGTGCTCCATGAAAGCAAAAAATCCTCCTTCTCTGCAGGTAGGTGTACATTTTTACAATATTGGACTGCAACTGTCTGGAAATGTTATGGCTGTATTGATTTATCTGTGATATTGTAGAAACAGTTTACTGTTTAATGTCAGTATATATGAAAACTCAGATGGGACAGCTGTTGTATCAGGACAGATCCTTAGTACAAGTAGTCCAATTCCTTTACACACATCAAGACAAAGACCTCTTCTCCTCACAACTTTCTGGAATAATTGCTGGAGGTCCCTGGTGAATCAGTGAGAAAATACCCTAAGAGCTTAATAGCTATGTTTGAACTGTCATAGAGTTTCAGCACTGTTGTGGACAGAGGCCTTTCTCCCCTTTTCTTTCCTTTTGCATAACTTAATAAAGTCCTCTTTTCTTCCTGTATTTTTTACTGTTTTTCTTAAAAAGAGATTTCTAATTTGTAATCTTTTCTATGGTGATATATAACACATATCCTAGTGCTCAAAGTCCAGCAGCTTCACTGGAACTGGGAAATCTCTTATAAAAGTATGTCTGGTGTCCATTTGAGAGTTACCAATAATGGGGAATCCAACACAGCCCTGTAAGTATTACTCCAATGGTTTATCTCCTTTTGAGAGCAAAAAGGGATAAACATGCTTCATTTCCTGCCTGAATTTGCTAAGTTTCAACTTCTACTCATGGACCTTGTTGTAATTGTTACTGTTACAATAGATGTGTAAATATATTTAAGCCTGTTCAAGATTTTAAGGCTTGGGAGTTTTATATCCTTACAGATAGTTAGCATGTGTTCAGCTACCAATGTAGTCAAAAGGGCACCTCCTATAGCAAGTTTCTCCACAGAATGCTTTTGTAAATTCACGGTGCTGCACTTTTAAGATGTCATAAGTAACTCATATTGTTGTAAGTACACTAAAGATCTTGATACAGGAGATCTGATTCTAGGTCCTAGAGATTTTGCCTCAAGTTCTTTCCAACCGCTTTTTATTTATATGTATGCTGCCCTATATAATTATAGGACAAACTAATCCATATTTTACCTTGGTTTAATACAAAAGACAGTCAATTTTCTGATCACAAAGGCTTTTCAGCCCAATGGAAAAGTGTAACAGAAAAGCCAGATTCGTGAAAGTCTTTAAAGCCTTCCTAAACATAATCAAGTTTAACACATTAGATGAGAACAGTAATATTAGCATAGTTTAGATTGAAAGTTAATAAAAGGGAAATCAAATGGATTTTTCCTTGCATCTAAACTACGAATCACTTCTACACCGATATGTCCTTTCAGACTTATTCAGTGGACAGGTAACATAATCTATTAGTTTATATCTGCTCATTTATAAAACCAATAGGCATTGCTAAGTTGTGTGTTTCCAATAAACCAGTTTACATATTGTACCATCAATTTCTCAGAAGTTTCCCACTATTTTCAATGTGAGATATGCAGCTTTGTTAAATTGCTTAGGTCAAACATTGTCTTTACTGTAAACTTTGCAAATCAGTGTGAGATAGGTTTTAAAGAGAGTTTCCCTGCATCAAGCAGACTGATGGTGCCTCCATACTGGACATCCCAGTAGAGAGGGAAAAGGTTTGGTTTCTTCCACATTCACTGGGACTGTAGATACTATTGCAAACACAGTGATCACCTCAATCTCAAATTACAAGTACGCTGGTAGAAAATTAAATCAGAGCTTAAGCACTTTAACTTGCAAGGGGAGAAACAATAGTATGACAACTTGTTGTAGCAATTACCTCTTTAAAATGGACCACAGTTGTAATAGAAAGGGATTGGCAAAAATATAAAGCAGGATTTAAACTGAGCTGTATGACTGTAAAAAGAACAATCTTCTGAAAGAAACTGAAGAATATGATTTCACCATAAAGTAGTTTTTCTTTTGTCTCCAGAAGAAAGCACAAACTCAGGAAGAGAAAGGTGTCATATATGCAAATCTTGATGAAATAAGGATTTGCTTGCAGATGTGGCTTTCAAGAACATCAGAATAATTCCATTCATTTTAAAATTGTGAATGTGGGGAAAACTCACAGCCCTCACAAAATATTTACTGACTCATAATGTTGAAGTATCTGAAAGCTAACATATTTTCTGATGAAAACATGCTCAGAAGCAGTTATCCCTTAGAGAAGTAAAACTGTGACTTTGCATTGTAATGGTCCAAATCAGGCTACGGATGCTATACTTGGCTAAAAGAATGGAATAACTAGGAAACAACATTGTTTCTTTAGGACTGGCTTACCTTAGCCACGTATGTTCATGTCCTGGAGGAATTTGTTTCATTACTGCTGGTTACTGCCCTGAGGATACTAATAAATTGTAACAGCCCTGACCAGTCCCTTCTGGGGACTCCCCCAACCCTCCCTCATGCCAGGGGTTGGGGGCTGCTCCCCACTGCTTCCTGGTGAGCCCTGCTCCCTCTTTGGCTGGCAAAGCCCCTGCCCTGCCAGCCCTTGGGAGGATCATCCCCCATAGTCCAGGTTCCCAGGCAGCCCCATCCCCTGCAGCACCCTGGCAGAGCCAGGCTGCAGAAGTACATCTCCTGTACTTTGTTCAAGTTTCTGCCTTGAAGACTTAAGGATTCTACTCTTCTCTGCTTATCTGTCCCTTCTATAATAACTTATTAAGCCATTGGCTGCTTTTAAGAAATTTTTGGAAAAAAAAATAGGTTTTCCACAGGCATCAGGAAGCTAAGCAGGTGTTCTGGAGGAAGGGGGAGAGACACCATCTGACAACCTCATGGGGGCAGAGGGATTCCACTGGTGAAGTCTTCAACTTGGCTGCAGCCAGCTGTGCTGGCACCACATGTGTAGCTGACACAGTCCATGTTGTCTCCTGCCTAGTGAACAGGTCATCCAGGAAAGTCCAGGTTTGTCTTGGGTGAGGATCACAGCACACAGGTTGTGGAAAAGAAAGGGATTTTGTTTTGTATCTTTTTGTTTCATTTCTTTTTGTTTTGCTTTGTTTTGTTTGTTTTGTTTTGTGTAAGCAGTGTAACCAAACTGCCTGAAATAAGCAGCTAGCATCTCCACAAGATTTTGTATGTTTGTAACTGTCTTAGGGCACATTACAGAATATATGCAGGAAGTCTAGAAGTTGTCTTTCAGATTCCAACATTTTATCTCTCACCCTCATCTCTCCTTGATCAAAATGCTTCAAGAGCCAGCAAACATTACACATTGGTATAGGGTGAAAAGAGTCAAAATTGGTGTTGGATTTAGGTCTTCAAAAGAGCCAGCTGACTCCAAAAAACACCTGAGAATGAAGTCTTAGGATTCAGTTTTCCTTAGGGCCTTTAGGAACCCTCCTGAAGGGGGATTTCTCAGCTCCTGGGAGAGAAAAGGTAACAGTGAAAGATATAAGAAGGCAGAGCAGCATGTGGCTGTGGAAAGGATAGTATTACATAGCAACCTGAAAACACAAGAAACCAACAAATATCTCCCAAGTATGTGAATAGTACAGATAATTATGGAGGAGGAGCATTCTTACATAGACTTGAGCTTACCTATGGCAACAGGATCACAAGAAGGACCATGAAAAGCAGCCACTGCCATTCAACCACCTCTCAGAGAAGTGAGTCCAACGACCAGCACCCATAAAACATACAACTATCACCACTAAGCAGGAGGGACTGCAGTTGAGTATTTTATCCAGTCTGAAAACTGGTAAATCATGCTGCTTTCTCCTAGCTTTTTGTTGTGCTATTGCTGTTTTATAACTCCACATCCTAGTTCCTGTGTTTTAATTATAAGAGTTCTTAGAGTATTACAGCCCCCAAAGCAACTTGTTTCCTCAGCTGACCTTTCTCAGAATTGACTCATGCTGGAAACTGTATTTTATATAGTTTCATATACTGCTTGGGAAGCTAAAACTATAATTAACTTCGGTGATTAGAGTTAGAATATTGCAATAACTCTTCTCCCAGAACTACATTTACCATGAAGTTATTCATCTTTAGAGCCTATTCTTGCATAAGGCAATTAATATGTTGACAACATAGCAATGCTCCGTAAATAATCTTAAAAAATAAACCCTCTGAACACTGCAGTCACAAGGATTCATGAACAACATCCTGGACATCAGGTTTTAGTAATGGCAGACACTGTTTTTAAAATTTTTATATGAATACTAATAAGTTAAGGGCCAGATTCAGTCCTCAATGGAGTAATGGGGGGAAGAACCTGCCAGTAAAGCTTTTAACTTTATTACTTGCAGTCATATACTATTGAGACTGTGCAGGTTTACAAGAGAGATTTTGATATGTTTTCATAGCATTGTTCCACCACCTCATGGGTTTCCACACGAAAAGCCCAGCACTAACTCCCGTCTATTCCAACAACAGTCCTACAGTGCAGCTGTGAAGAAAGTCTGTGAAGAAAGCCCTTGGCAGAAGCTGAGCTCTACCGACACTCTGGTGCCAACTGGATTGTCATCCTGGACTGAAGGAGGAGCAAAACAAAGCCAATGCTGAAGGGTTTCAGAAGTTTCTAGGAGGAACACACAAATATGTTTGGTTGAGTTGTTTCAAAATTTAAACTGGACTGGAATTTTGAGCCAAAATCCATTTACATGGATTTAAAAAGTTTAAAAAAAAAGTTGTGTTTAGAAAAAAATCCTTCCTTTGGAGAATATTTTTATAAAAGCTTTATGCTTTGCCAGAGTTTCTAAGATTCAGAACAGCCAGCTTTAAACATGTCACAGTCCAGACAGAAGACTTTCCAGCACAATATGGAGCCATCATAATCCAGACCACTTCCACACTTCCTATCTCTGACATCTCTTTTTTGTGTTTGATTTTTTTTTTTTTTCCAGAAGCACTTTTTGTTTCCTAGAATGAGGGTCCCACAGTCAACACGGAACAGAAAAATACCCTATTTTTTTTCTTTTTTTTTTTTTGCTACTTACTCAAGCTTGGCAATTTCTATAATAAATAAAGAAATAAAACCAATTTAATAAAGGAAAAGAGTAAAAAAGAATGATGAAAATACCAAGCAGTTATTCATTGCAAGTTAAGAAGTGGTCTGGTTAGCATGGTTCACACATTATCACATTAAGTGACAGGAATCCTCTGCCTTTTTCCCTTCTTACCCATGCTTTGTATTTGTTAGAGTTGTGAGAAACTGCAGGCAAAAAGTGATACTTTCTAGAATCTGAACAGAAACTTACAAACCACTGTTTGGGTTTCAGGTGAAAATGACATCTAGATTTTGAGTAGGAAGTTTGAGAAATAGGAAAATAAAACCAATTTAAAGGCACCATTAGCAGAAGCAGTAGAGATTTTATCTGCATACTTAAACAGCTTTAAATCTTCAGCGTGTTCTCAGAAAATAATTTGTATTAAATTAATGAAGTCTGTTTAAAATTAAAAAGTTGTTAAAATTGGCCCACCTTTATTCAGACAGGCTGGTCTTCATACTAAACCCATTCTTTGAAAAGAAAATTGTGGCAGGGGTTCAAGGCTTCCTACAGGATTAGGAAAAAATACATTTGTTCTGAAGATGAACCAGATGGAGGCCGTGCCTGGCTGAGATGAGAAAGCAGAGGAGAGAATGCGAGCCTGGAGAGCTGGTATCGCTCCTGGTGCCAAAGCTGCCACAGGAGCATTGGAGGGGCCAGGGCAGCATCACAGGTTGCCAGGTGAGCCATTGTGTCACTGGCAGTTTCTGCTCAGCACACTCCATTCATCCCACTCACAGCCTGGCTTTGCAAGGCTTTAGCATAAGAAAACACAGTTAGAGAATCATGACCGTTTTGTTACCTGCCCTAGGAACATTTGACTGCCTATTTTACTTGTGTGTGGAGCCATCTCTGGTCTTCCGCTTTCCATGAGTCAGGTCTTGAAAGGGATAAAACTGCACAGGACAAAGGTCTGACTGCCACTAGCTAGCCATGTCCTGACAGGACACCATTTTGGGGGAAACTGTATATTTGGAAAGAAAACAATTTGGAGATTGTGTATTTCACTTCTATATTTAAAAAAGGAAGCAGCATTGTTCAGATTGAAATTGCTTTTCTAAGCTACCCCTAGTACTTGAAAAAATGTACTAAGTAGTCAGAGAACTAAAATGTTTCAATCTATTCAATTTTTTTTCTGCCAGTGTTTCATTTCCTTAACTGGATACCTACATGAAGATAGAAACACATACATATATATGTATGTATAGTTTGTCTTTTAAGAACATTTCTGATATTTTGATTTTTGGGGGCTGGAAAACCTGGGGATACCCATATGTGCATATAGATAAGCCATTAGTACCAGCACCTTTTTTTCTGAAAGCCTGGATTAATGTGCCATTTATGAAGGAGGTATCATTGCCAGATGGTCAGATATTCATTTGATCTTTCAAAATTTAAAAAGTGCTTCCCTGTAAGTCAACCCTGCCTGTGAAAGTTATACATCCCTAACTTCCATTTTTCCACAGCACTCACCTGCCAAAATATTTATTAGATCTGGGTTGGATGTGTGGATGGTATTTTCCCTGCAAGATGTGTCTTCTGAATTTCACTTTGAACTCCATCTATCAAAGAATCTACTTATGTTTAGTGATGTGTCATGCCAAAGCCACTATTCAGACAACGTGTAATGCTGCATTTAAATTTAGCTAATTTTAGGCTTTCTCTCTCATGTCCCTCCTCAGATGCCTGTCATAAATGATTGCTCTCTTTTAATACAGCCTCTGGAGTGTATTGGGTTTTGTTATTATATTGGTTGCCTTTTCAATATGATGGAATAGACATCACAAAAAGAATAATAATCAGACTTATTTAAACACCAGCTTCTGGAGAATAAAACTTATAGGTTATTTTGAAAGTGAAAATACTTTAAAAAAATATTTCCACTAAATATACCACTTCATTTTTCTCCCTTAAAAATCAGTTTTCTCAAAACAGTATAAACCCCATGCAAATTAGAAAGTACTCACAAATTTACTAATAGCCTCAAACATGTATGTTTTTGCCAATGAAAGTTTTGCCCCTGAAACTCCTTCCAATCTCAAGAAATGTTGTCATACAAATACTATTCCTGAAATCACTTGTGCGAAGCCTTATTCACCTATACCAGAAAATTCCACAGTAAGTGCAAGAAAAACAAAATATGGAGTGGAAGGGGGAGTGCCCTAAAGGGTTCAAGTGAAATTTTGTTTGTTTGTATGAGTGTGATATGAAATCAGACATCCTTTCATTGTTAGCAAAGGTTTTCAAGTGACAAACCTTAAAGGCTAATCAGAAATGATTGTAATAACCTCATCATTGCACAGTCCAGACTGTGCTTTATTTGGTCAAATTTTTGTAGGCAGTTGAGGTTAATTTGAACTGAGTCTGAAAACCTCAATTTTCCATGCAAGTGACATACTATTCTGATAGCACAGAACCAACAACAATTTCATGCACTCTGAGCCTCTTCAGAAACTATTAACTATGTGTCACACTAGTAATAGAACTGGCCAAAAATTATCACAAGACACATTTGTTTAGGTTTCTTTAATTATTTTTCTCATTTCCATCAAACGTGCTTAAAGCAAAGACCTGCAGAGAAAGTGATACTCTTTTCTCCACAGTTAGGACCAGCAGCTGTGGTTAAACAAGACATCAGTTTCACCAAGCCGCTACAGAAAACTTCAGAAATGCAAAGTGTTGGGGCAGGATATGGTACAAACCACCATTTTTGGACTAAACTAGAAAGCTCCTGATAAGCTCCAGTAATCAGCTGATAACAGGAGAAAAATTTCCAGGTAGATGCATATATTAGTGTTACCAGTACAGCAGAGCAATAGTCAGCCTCATTATACCACCTGAAAAAAAATCTCCATTTATAGTCCACATAGTTTGGTAGCTTTAGGAAATAATATTATGCACATTTGGAGAATTATTTGCTTACAGACCATGTAACATTAAAACCAAATATTAAAGAAATAAACCAAACACCAAAACCAAAACAAAACAACCTCCCACACAACATCTGAGTTATAATGAACAGCTTGGGGCACATGGAATTGCTTGTCATTTAATATTTTGTTGAATAGCAGTTTTCCCTCTTTGAGCTACTGGTGTCTCTGCATGGTTAAAGCATTGCCATTCATGTGGGTTTTTTCAGGAGTGTATGCAAACGAAGATTATATTTCTATTTGATAATTGTTCAAGTTCTAGAAGTAGAACTGTCATGGGCAAAAGCTGCATTGTGCTGCTGTGGGCACAATCTGTAAGAGTTGACAGCATGACACTGAAAAAGTTGTCATATAGAGGCCTCCAAGATCCTTTGCCACAATAATGTCAAATAAATTTAAGGGACAGAAAGTAAAATAAGAACTTCCAAAATATTTTTTATGGAGAAGCTTTATCTATTCTTAGTATCTGTACCTATTCTTTAAAATTATCTTCAGTAAAGCTGTGCAATAAGTAATTCATGTTCACTCTCCACTCAGATATTTCCTAAAATCTCACATTTCAATGTCAGTTGTAGTATCACGGATAGCGGTTATCCAAGTCTGAAACAGTAAATTAAACTGTTATAATTTATTGTGTAGATACCTTGCAAAGATGAGCATAGATGATCCATTTCTTCAATTAATAGGAATTAACTATCTGGATCTTCCAAGCAGTTGACTGTCTCATCCCAAGCTAAGGGGAAGGAAATTGATAGGAAGGAACTATATCAAAATAAAAATGCTCAGAAGAATGCAGAATTCATTCTGATATTCTCCTGACATGCCTTAACTCCAAAGACAGGTTGCGAGACTACGTAAAGACCGAAATTCTGGGATCTTCTTGCATGCAAATTTTTAAGGCATGCCAAGAGACCATTTGCAATGAATCACAAAAAGTGATAGCTGAAATTCTACAGTAAGGCTATTACAAAGCCATAGCCACTATTTTGCTATCCCATTTTTAATTCTGAATAATGTGATCTGTCGAAAGTCTTGCTTTTGCAGAAAAACTTTGGGCAATGCTTCATCCACCCTAAATACATTCAAACAAGCCTATGCTGTGCACAAGTACTACGGTAATGCACAGTAAGTAATGCATGAACTCTCTTTCAGTTCTAGCCTAAGGGATTGAAAGAAAACTGGACACTGGCTAAATAATGCAAGGTTCCTTGGCATAAGAAAATTGACATTTTTCACATCTTAAAGCAGTCATAATTTCTGCTGAGATCACCTGGCATACCGGAGTCCCTTATCTATGCATAATTCAGACTAGCCATAAGGACACTAGATAAGGAGTGAAAGTCTTGCATAAACTAAAGCCAGGGAGTTTGAAATTGTTATGTTTCATACACACACCTGAATTTCAGACTAGGAGCTTGAGTGCTCCCGCTGATCCTCTAAACACAGATCTAGACCAATATGCTGGCACACGTTAAATAATGACACCATCTTCACCCTCGTTCCCTATTTCCACTGCCGTTGCACTGAAATACTGCTGCCTGTCCCCAACCTCCTGATATGACCCTGTCACCACCCTTAGCCTGCTCTGAAGCAGACATGTTCTTCTCAAGGTCAGAGCAGGGGGCCACGTTGCCACTCCAGGCTGATTTCAGTGATTCGGGCAGAAAGCAGTATATCTGCTTGGAAAAAAAAAAAAAAAAACAAAAAAACAAAAAAACCTGCCTGAAAACACAGCTCTCCTCACATTTTGTGCCCACTTTCCTATCCTGCACACAGAAACAGGCTAGTTACTTGGATATCCCTGGCCTTTCATTGAAGTTGAACAGCCACTCTTAGACCACAGCCTGGGGATAGTTGTGTGACAGCATCTCAGAGCATATGGGGAGATTTGAAATGCAGAAAATCACATGAAGGATGAATGTGCAAGAACAGAAAGCACTAGAGGAGATTAAAATAATGCTAATAAAGGCCAGGACCTTCTAAGAAATCTGCTCATGACAATTAAAGACCTGAACTCTTACATGGCAGAATATAAGATATTATTTTTTAAAACACCAGACAAAAATAACAGCACCAGATTCCTCTCTCACAGAAAGTCACTGAGTTGCTACCTAGAAGTAATAGGTAAGATAGCTTCCTGGAACCAGGAACAGCACTAGCCAGAGCATAAAATCCCCTGAGATCAATCTCCCACCTGGCAGCCTAAGCTCAATTGCATGCAAATTCGTAAAGAACAGACACAATCCAGGTTTTCTAGACTGAGAAGAAAAAATGTCCTGATCACCTATGGATCATCAGCCTAGAACTGAGATACTTGCCCATTCCTGCAAGACATTCTAATGCTGTAAAACTAGATGCAAAGCACAAGCTTTACTGATACTCATTTTGTCCTCATCCTCATTTACGAGAAGCATATGTACATATATAAGCTTATACATAAATAAATGTGCCTATACACATGTATATACATACTTGTAAAAACACACTACACACACAAACATATGTTAAAATATCATCCTTAGTCTTACAGCACTGTCACATAGAAGTGGATCAGCTTTACAGAGGTCATCAGCCACCACTTTGTTGATTCAGTACAACCAATCTTCCCATCAAAGTAGTTCCCACCCATTCTTCCAGTAACTCAAAGCCATTGCCACCCAGCAACCTATCCTCCCCATCACCTCTGCAGTATCAAGAATGAGTAACTTTGTTTTGCAAATAAAAGATGAGAAAGGTTAACCCTAACAGGGACTCTGGGTCAAAAGAGTGCTACAATGAAGCCTTCCTTTTCCAGGAGCAAAGTCACAATGATCAAGCCATCATGCAGAAAAAAAAACATCCAAAGTAATTTTAAATACCTAGGTGATAAGGAAGTTTATGTATGACCCACAGAAAGATGAAAGGATGAGACAGGGTTTAACAATTAAAGTCCATGTCCCTTTCAAGGAATACCTTCTCCTACTTTCTCTGCATTTGCATGCAATAGAGAAGGGATTTTGGCAAGAGTTTTTAAATGGAAATGTGAATTCATACTTAACAACACAGCAAAACCACTGAACCTCAGGTACCATTTCATTCTTTAACAAGCATTCTAGCACAAAAGTCCACCCCATGTACACTAATCTCTAACTGCCTGCTAAGATTGGTTTCTAAATGGCTCCCTCTTTTTAAGACAGTGAACATTTCAGTATCAGTTCATATGGAAAATGTTCCAAGCATACCACAAAGCATAGTCAGCTCAAGTTTTCTCAACTGCAAAGGCAAATCCAGTTTTGTTTCCAAAAAGGTGAAAGCCTGAGAACAGGGCAAGTTTTTAGAGCAAGAGAAGAGAGAAGCTGAATTCAGAAGCAAGCTTTTGTTCTTGTTACCATGGCAGGGATGGAGAGGTCCTCTCTCAAAATTTCAGAGGTAACAAGAAACAGCTTGATTGCAGGAGTGTTTTCAGTGCATACAGGTGTTAGACTAAACTGTTCCTTTATCTGTTCATTACACTTCCCTCCAGGAGCAGATGTATTGCAAGTCAGTGCTATCATATCAACAGACAGCAATTAAAGGTAGAATTAAAAGCTCATAAAGAAGAAGTCTTAGGACAATGAACTGAAGGAAGTACATGTATTATCATACAGAAGTCAGCTCTAATCAAATGGAGAATCTGGACAGGCTTTCTCTATTGTAGATGTGTCCCAGGCCTTTGACTATTGCTGTATGGCAGAGAAACTCACATATTTTCATAGCAATACAACTGCCTTAGATCATTGAAAACAAGCAACTGCCCATTTCCACCTTATTTTGCTTGTGCTGATAGATGAAAAATAGTTGCAAACGATGTCTTTTAGAATGTGTTCACTGGAAGAATTTCCCCATACTTTGTGAGATTAGGAGGATCTTAAAAGGAACAGTTTTCATGGAGAGAGAAAACAGTTCACTCAGAAGCCTGGGGAACATCTTGAAAGGTAAATATTACACACCACTTGAAACATCAGCAGTTCAGGCTGACATATATGGAGTTCTTAATAAAACAGTCAAAATTCATATAGGCAGATTATTGGAAAATATATGCAGAAGTCATGCTGGACTAGTAAAAAACAAAGACTAAGTTGGGAGAAGATAATAACAGTGGTGGTAAAGGTTTCCTAAGACAGAGTAAAATTAATCTGCACCACCTTGCACAGTGCAGATAAGTATGGAAGACAATTTTTTGCCAAAATGGCTTAAACAGGCAATCTTTCTTCCCTGAAAAGTTAAATCTCAGAGTCAGTAGCAACACAAAAAGAACAAGGAGTCTTGAAATGCTAGACCTAATTCTGCCGACAATCAGCTGCAAGCATCCTTACTGCAATCAGTTTGCTTGGAAGTAGTTCCTGGTGGTTTTTTCAAGGTCTTCAGGCAAAAGTCTAACTCACTGAGGTGTTCACATTGCACTGAAAGTTATTTTTCCCAGTCTCTGTTCTGGCCCCTTGGCACTGGTTAATGAAATCAGATATGCCTGAGTTCATGTTTGATGTTAACAATCAACTACCAAAAAAATAAGTAACACCAGTGCTACACATATTATATATGAAATGTTGGCAAAGAAGTTAGTCCAGTTCCTGAGACAAATGTAAAAAGTGAGCAGTGTAATAATGCTATTTTCTCTCCTCCTTCCTTAGACAAAAACTCAATGGAGGTAGGAAGTCATCTTTAAATTACTACTTCCAGACAGCCTCTTTGGAGACACTCAGTTCCAGAACCATTTCAGAAAGATAAGTAAAAAAAAGTTTTATCAGTTATGCTTCTCTGTTATTATGTATCTCTGTGTCCTGGTTTCAGGTGGGATAGTGTTAATTTTCTTTCTAGTAGCTGGTACAGTGTTATGTTTTGGATTCAGTATGAGAAGAATGTTGATAACACACTGATGTTTTCAGTTGCTGCTAAGTAGTGTTTATCATGCCCAGCCAGCAAGATGGCTGGAGGGGCACAAGAAGATGGGAGGGGGCACAGCCAGGACAGTTGACCCAAACTGGCCAAAGGGATATTCGATACCATGGGATGTCACGCCCAGTATATAAACTGGGGGGAGATGGCCTGAGGGGGGCGGATCGCTGCTCGGGAACTAACTGGGCATTGGTCAGTGATTGGTGAGCAATTGCATTGTGCATCATTTGTTTTGTATATTCCAATCCTTTCACTATTATTGTTGTAATTTTATTATTGTTACTATTGTTATTATTAGTTTCTTCCTTTCTGTTCTATTAAACTTTTCTTATCTCAAGCCATGAGTTTTACCTTTTTTTTCCCAATTCTCTCCCACATCCCACTGGGTGGAGGGGTAGTGAGTGAGAAGCTGTGTGGTGCTTAGCTGCTGGCTGGGGTAAATCATGACACTCTAACATGTTAAATCAAGAGCTATGAAAGGCCTCAAAACATAAAATGAAATAAAGGTATTACCATTACTGATTACCATTAACTGCTTAATATTCTTCTATCTAGTAAGAATGCAAAGCAAGCAGCTGTGGTGACAGCTACTGGTATGTGCATTCAGTTTATATCAGTTTCTCCCTCCAGAAACGTGCACACACACAAGAGACACAAACATAGACACATATTTCTTTGATATTCATTACAGCTTGGAAAAAGAAAAACAAGCAGATGACTCATAGTTCTTCAGGACTAGATGGGGATATTTTACTAAAAAATAAAACAGCATAGTTGATAAATCACTTCTACTGGAACTTTTCCTAGCGAACATTTTCTTCCAGCAGAATTAGTACTCTAGGAAATGTATACATAGTCATTCTTTGGTCTGGACAACTTACCAGGATTTTTCACAGAACACTCAAGAACCACATATAGTTTGTTTGCAAGAGAGAGACTGCAGGAAAAAGACACATCACATACTCAGTCAGGTTAATTACTTCCTGCTCACTTCATTGAATGTGTTGTCTGGAGACTTAGGTATCAGAATCAAAGTCTCCAATTACTAACTTGAACACATTCCTGAAATCACATTAACGTTATACCAAGTGGACAGCATGGCAAGGAAATAGATCATGTTATAGTTAAAATTTGGGGACTATTTCAGCAGTACTGAATGTACAAAGATAAAAAACATCACTTCTTCCCAAATTGATTTATGACGTAGAAGCAAAATGGCAGTATGAAACATTCAAGTGAAACAAACTAGAAAAATGTACAGATTAAGTAATCAATTTCTCAGTTTATACAACTGAGAATCTAGAATATGTTATGTATACTGGTATCTACTTTGCCTGTCTCACTCAGAATTAAATACAAGCCTGGCAAAAAGCTGCTCACAACTCCTCCCAAAATTCAGATATTGTAGGAATATAAAAGTGGAATTTGAGGGGGTTTGGGTCAGAAAGTGAGATATCAGTAGATCTGTAAATTATATAGTATCAGAAGGAACAGAGCAAGTTTCCCTTATAACAGTGTATGACTCACATGCTTATATGCACCATCTTAATTTAGGCAGTGAGTAATGTACTACTCAGATGAGAAGATGTGGTTTTGAATTCATTCAGACAAAGGAAATTGGTTGTTATATCCTTTTTTGGTGTTAGTTCTGAATCTTTTCCTTGCAATGGTTTTGACTGTGCAACGTTTTGCCTCTGACCAGTGTCAGGTTGCACGTCTCACTTCTTTGAATATTGGGGATGAGACAGTTTCTTTTTCCAGAAAGCATTCAGCTGTTCTGAAAAATACCCTGTTGCAATCAGGAGGAAATATAGTGCAAGGAGGAAAGGAAAGGTGATCATCTTGTTATTTTTCTTCCTTCTTTTTTTTTTTCCCCTTTGTTCACCTACTTACAAAGTAAAAGCAACTCAGACTGAAAACACCTCCCTTACAATTTCAGAAGGAACATCATGAAAATGGCAAACTAAGATCCAGTTACTACAGGCATTAACTAGCCTTCACTGAACAATTCCCAGTGATGATTTTAAGTCCATGGATAAATTCTTACAGTAATTCTCTGTTTCTAGTTTGCAGAAGAGGTCTCCTAAGTGTAAATATGTATCCATAATGCACATTATGCTACTGCCAGCTGTTAAATGATACTACTGTCGGAATTGCATTCACTGCTCTATATGTTTTCTCTGCTTTGGGAAGATACATGCTTTTGGAAAATCCCAGTCTCATGTAATTCAAGATCACTTGTAGTCATCGTATGACTTCTTTGTCCTCACAAACTACTTCATAAATATTCACCAACAAAAGCAATAAAGCTACTTCAAAATGATATACAGACTTGTTTTAACTGAAGTATTCTCACAAACAAAGCTTCACTTACACAAATCTTCTGAACAAAGAGCTTCAATGTTAATTGTAGCACGGCACGCAAGAATAGTGGACAGATGAAAAGAGACAAATTAAAACAGAAGTTCAACATGATAAACTATTCTATTAAGCCCTGTCATGAATCATGAGCTTAACCTTTTTGAAAAATTTAATGCCAACATGGGACTAAATATAAATATTTTACAAGACTGTGAATCTGAACTTCAAAATGAATTAGAGTTTTTCAGAATATCTTGAAGTATTTTCTTCCATTTCAGAATAAGCAGCAAACTTTGGATGAGAATCTGGAAAAATAACTGGTTTGTATCCAGGAGAGAAATAAAAGCACTGGATTCCCTGTACATGTGTATAGCTTCTGACATCCCTCTTCAACAAAGCGACAAATGTCAACTTTGATCCCTTCAGAGCATGATTTAAAAATTCAGGCCCAAACTCAGGAAATAGATCACCCGAAACTTTTCTTTGTCCACCACAGGCTACAGTTGTTGTATACAGTTCAGCTTGCTTTGAAGCTATGGGCAAAGATGAGTTTTGAAAGTAGGAGTGACATATGAAGAGGCCGTGGTCTTCCTTCAGTTGTTTATAACTGTGAGAAACCATTTTTTTTTCAGATCAATACATTCAGTGGCTTATAAGTGTACTTTCTAACCCATTTAAGTAAAAATTAATATCATTTGCAAAGCTAAAACATTTGAAAAGTTCAAACCAAACAGGTACATCTAACCAAATACATACTCAGGAATGTTGGTAAGAGCAGTTCACCCAGCATAGCTGAGAGGATAGTAACTTTCAGCAAGAATGGACATTCGGGGACATAATCTCTTCACTGGAAGAAAATGTCTGACTCCACCTTAAACACAACTTAAGTGGGTGTCGTGGTTTAACCCCAGCCAGCAACCAAACACCACGCAGCCGCTCACTCACTTCCCCCCCCCCAGCAAGATGGG
>JAOBAS010000072.1:9026586-9047116 GCA_025311575.1 Elanoides forficatus | reverse complement strand
GAGGGCAGAGCCAGGGAGGCAAGCAGTAAGGGTGGCCCCTTTTTTTTCCTTCCCCCCCCCTTCCCAAGAGGGAGTTTATGGTCCCACTGGAAGTAATAACTCAATAGAAGTGATAAACTAAGTTTCATCTGAGAAAGCTCCTTCTTCAGCAGGAAATGAATGGGAGTTTTCAAAAAACCCTGATGGTCATTTGAGGATAGGATAAGCATTCTAACTCACTGATACTATTTATGTAACATGAAAAAAAAACCTTCCTTTTTTTTTTAAAAACTTTAGGAAATCCTATACTCCACATCCTGATTTCAACTCTGCTATTTTTTCATCTTTTCAAGGTACAAAATTAACTGAAGTGATTTTTTTACAGCTATTAACGAAGAGAAAAAAAAAAAAAGAACAGGGTGGGGAGAAGGTCCTTCTTAAGACAGTTTTGCTTCTGTCATGTGAGATCTTTATCACAATACTGTTAAAAAATAAAAATATTCATAATATTCCCTTCTTATCATTATGTTCCTGCACTTCAGCACAGAAAACTGGTAATACCTGTTACTTTGGTAGTGAACCTTCATCTCTGAAAGCTGGAAAACAAAATTCCTCAAATCTTAGCCTATAATTATCGCTATTGCTATTAATGAGCTATTCAACCGAAGTCTATAGACAGTTTAATCTTAAATAGCTAAGCACCAGAAGGAGCAATATATGACAGCTGCAGCAGCTGGGAAGCAGACTTGACTATAAATTGGAAAAGTATTGAATTTTCTTTCTGTTTATCAAAACAAGATAAAACTTTTGCTTTAGAGAGAGGCCCACAGCTGATCTAGCAATAACAAGAGTACAGGGCTGCATGAGAGAGTGGCAATGGCCTTCCCTGATTCAAAAGAAGGAGCTGACTGTTCATCCCATGGATGTCAACGTGTAGCCAACAAGCAAACAGAGCAAGAACCTAAAAACACAGTGGACAGTCAGCCTATAGATGCCACTGAAGTATAGTTCAGAGTAACTATACTGTCTAATCGCTCTGCAAAGCAAAAGGCCTCTAGGCAGCACTATGGAGAGAAGAAAATGAAATTAGAGCTGAAAGTTAGTTTCTTTAGATGTCAAGTTTATATGGCAACCATCAAAAGCTCTAAGTAATATATCAATAGTACATCCTGCCCACTTGAGTAGCTTATGCTGCACAACAGGACTTAGTTCTGCTTTCCCATCAGTTAAAGAAGTGTCTCCTCCCTCCCATATAGGGACAGGAATTAGTCTGTAGTAAGGTCACCGCTTACCACATATTTGGCTGTGTTTGCTAAGAAACTTGTTACAGTTTAATTGAAAAATCTTAACCTCTAGGTGAAGCAGAGAGAGTATGCCCACATATAACTTTTAAAAGCTGTCCCTGGTAAAGGAACACAAGCCCCTCCAGTGCTGTCATTAATGCTTGGAAGATGCTAGTCTAGGTCATATTAGAAAGTAATCCACATTTTCATTCCACTCTCTTCTAAATGGCCAAATTCATCTAAACACACTTCCAATTGAAAGGCAGGCTGGTCACCAACATAGCACAGTGATTGCTTTTTGAAGGTACCTGTTTGCTGCTGCTCCTGTTTATCTTTTCATAAATCAATGTGCAGAAAACAGCATTTAAGATTCTCCAGAATACTGCTGGAAGAATGCTTACTCTTCTTATTTCATGCATACTCATGCAGAGGACCTCCTGCTGTGCTATAATTTCACCAGTCAGATGTAAGTAAACAGAACAGAGAGGAAGATCTGCCCAAAATCAGATAAAGCACATAAAACCAAACTGGGTGAGCTTCAACGTCTGGGAAGTCTGCTTCAGAGAATTGTGGATCTTCAGGATGTACCAACTTCTCTATATGACAGTGATGGATGGTGCTTGTTGCAGTCTACAGCCTCATTACACTTAAAATAATTTCTCTTCTTGTACTCTGAAATTTTTAACTCCTTTGGGAAACAGCCATCAAATTGTGCTGGTAGGTACAGAGTAAAAAAAAAACAGAGTGCATAGTTTATCACATACGTTCTGTATATAAGCAACTTCTCTAAAATGAACACGCATTACATTTGAGTTATATCTTATTTACTTACTAGGATTGTAATAAAGTCTCTCCTGACGTCTAGCTTAGAAAATTGATTTAGTAGGTTATTATGCTTGCTAATTACTTAACTAAGCTAAATTACTTATTATCTCAGGATAGAGGATTGTTAAGTGACCAAGGCAGTAACTTGGGACCTCAAACCTGAATTCAGATCCCAACCCACAATGACCTCAGCTAATCTGATGAACCTCAGTTAATCATTTTTGAAAATGCAGCTTACTACCTGCAGGGCTCATTACTGTAGCTTCTAGAGACTATTTTTGTGCAAAATTTTAATCTCATGGGAAATTCAGTTATTTCAGCTGTTGTAAAAGTTAAAAGAGCAGAAGATGTAGAATCTTTTAATATGAATCTTTTTATACTCAAGACATTTTGACTTTAATTCAGCCTACAATAAGTATTGATACATATTCAATGATAGGAGACTTACCTGTGTTTACATATATGTGTGTTTCTTCATACACACTGCCTTCTGGAGGGAACTTCTTGATAGTGGCAAGAGTGAGGTAGGAATTCTGAGGGCAACCACAGGCACCGTCCTCCTGGCAAGAAGTAGAGGAAAACTAAACTAAACAAACCTGCCTGATACTCTATCAGCTAATCCTTTCCACTTCCAAACAATGAATTGAACAGCTAAGCACCTCATACTATAACAATAAGGAAATAGCAAAAACTGCAAGAGAATAAACATGTACAATAACTAATTACTGCTTTCTCAAGTCTGAAATAAAGCTTTTCCACATTACCCTCAGACTTCCCTGAGGACCATGCAAAGGTTCTTGGTAGCTTCCTACTTCTGTAACAAGATGCACAGTTATGATTTACTGTGTCCCAAGGCTCAGTTACACATCTTGCAAGTAGAAAGCCCTCATCCAAGCCGAAGATGGGCCAACCTGCCCATCATCTGCTCCTGTTGGCCATTCTCACAGAACTCCACCTCCCACCTCCCCAGGCACATTGTTCTGCCAAGTGTCCCAGTCAGGTCTCTACCGAGGGGACTTTTATTTCCCAACTTGTTTCCTCTTTGGGAAGAATGCCTACAACACACATAACCTACATTCAACCTTTTTTTATCTTGTTGGAAATCAATACACCCACTGTTGCAAGCTACTGATTAGAATGAGGTCAGCCTTGCTCCATGTGAAACCGGGGAGCCAGTTTCACACACTAAAGATGTGTAAAAGGAATGTACGCAAATATGATTGATACAGAAACTAACTGTGTTTGAGTCATAAGACTCTCATCGTCTGCATATGAGATGCTAACAGTGAGCTCTTCTCCTTTTGGGCTCTTCTCTTCTCTTTTAAGTTTCAGACACCACCTAGCATACATACCACATGTAACATGTAGAATGAGCAAATATAAAACAACGCTACTAAAGTACAATTCAATTTCCTCAAAAAAACCCACAATGAAATGAGTATATTCCCTTGAAGTAGTTCTATTAGAGTTTCCACTGGAAAGTGCTATTAGTCATTTGTAGCCTTCTTTATAAGCATATCTGTTTATGAAGCTTTACTCAAATTACCATGGCAGTTAGAGGTGTGATCGTCATTTTGTGGTCAATTTTAACTGTAAAAGACCTCCTCCAAACCAAATTGCCTCAATGGTAGGGTGCTTCCCCAGCCTGAACCCACTGCAACTGCTGCACAGCTCTGGAAGGCTGTGAAATGTAAAAAAGGCTATTGTGACACACTTGAAGCAGCAAAACATTTTCTGTGTTACTTGAATAGCTTAACTTAAAATAAGTGAACTAGTCAATGGAGTTGCACTGAAGAAAAGTAGGTAGTGTATAGAAATGGATAGACCACTGCACTGGAATGCCAAACAGCCACTTTCTATTCTGAACTACTCCACTGACCTGCTAGATATCCTTACATGTATTATCTAGCCTTCCACAACCTCCTCCTACTTTTTCTATGTGTAGTTTTAACAGTAGAAAGAAAAATATTTTTCTGTTAGAATCTCACAGTCATAGTACCTGAAATTGAGAAAAACCTCAAGTTATTTAGATATTTTCTATGCAATTCTCCCAGCCTGATTCTTGCCAGAAGAGGGCTCCATTCAGAAAAGAATAATAATTCCATGTTTTCAAGTAGCTACAAACAGCAATATACAAGATGAGTTCCACTGGTTTTATTAGTTGTTAGCCCAGGATATCAGTTCATTCACAAATGATTTAAAATTAATTCAAGCCTGTAATATTATTTATGCATTACTTTTTGTAGTTTATTTTTTATAATTAAAGTATAAAAAAGTGAGCATCATTTTTCCCAACGCCTCTTAGATCAGATATTTAAGAAAAACAACTAGGCCACATTACCTTGCTTCATTTATATGATGGCAAATGTATAACTAACTCTTCTATTCTGAAGGGACGCTTGAATACTTTATTCATTACCAACAATACCTAAAGATAATCATATTTTCATAAGATTAAACTTATGGAGGATAATTATAATTTAAAATAGCCCACTTGAAAAATTGGTTTGAGCACTTTATTTGGCAAATGGTGTAAATTACTAGAGAAGCTAGATGGAGCATACAAAAACATTTTAAGCACTGAAAAATAAAGGATCTATTTTTCAGTTAAAGTATTTTGGGGGGTTTTGCTTAACACTGAGAAAGTTGAAATGCAATTTGAGAGCTATTTATGGATGAAAACCAGCCCCTTGCATGCATACATATGTCCAGATTTTTCCTACAGAAATTCAGGATATGCAGTTACAAAACTATTTTGTTTTAACTTAATTGATTTTAAGAGTTCAAGACCCAACAGAGACACTGTCATCCCTGACAGTGGTCAGTAGCAGATATATAATAGAGACATATCTTCCCTCCTCCTACATAACACTCTGATTTCTTAAACAGTGCTGATTCAAGAAATACAAGGGCATGTATAACTAACTACCTGTGGCAGGTCAACCTTGGCTAATGGCTGAACTCCCACCCAGCTAGTCACTCACTCTCCATGCTCAGCAGGATACGGGGAGAAAATAGGAAAAAACAGGAATGATAAAGATCATGCATGAAGATAAAGACAGGGAGATTGCTTATCTGTTATTGTTGTGGGCAAAGCGGACTCAGCTTGGGGAGCATTAATTTAATGTGCTGACAGATAAAATAGATTTGGGTAGTGAGAAACAAACATTAAACAACATCTCCTTTCCCCTATCCCAGGCTCAGCTTCACTCCTTCCCTCCAGACTCCTCTCCCCTGTGAGAGGGACACAGGGCACCCCCTGCCATGTATAGACTATCATCTATAAAAGATGGTACCTGCTACCTACTCCAGGCTGGCTAGTCCTCATCTATTTAACCGCTCTATACTTTTGATCATGATTGTTGCCATCACTTAATCTTTTTCTGTTATAACATAGCCTCTTTCAGGTGGGAGAGACTGGAGTGTCCCAAAGTATTTGAGGTCTGGGCATATGGTAGGTTTAAATAGCAGCATGATTTCATTCTCTCTCTCATTATAACTTCTAATTGATTGACTTTTTTTGGTGGTTTCTGAGCACAGCTATTTTGTGTCAGCAGCTGTCATACCTACAAAATCTCATTCTTTAGCAGTAACAGCCCACCGCTCTGTAGGTGACATTAGGAATGTTCTTTTCACACTTGCATCGCTTTACTTTTGTCTACACTGAATTTTATCTGACTTGTTTTTTCCTGCAACTACTTCATGCAACTCATTGCAGATGGTCTTTATTGACACTGTCAGTAAAACATTGCAAGGTCATCCATGATTTTGTTGACCAGCAAGGACTGGGCACGAATTTCAGTTCTTAGTATCAGCCATGATACAGTCAAGCTGCAGAGGCAGAGACAGTAATGTTTTTTTTATTATTCCATTGCCTTTCCATCCCTTTGTGGGAGAATACATTAAAAACCTTCTCCACACAAATGAAGCTCGTGGGAACCACTGACAACTATACGAGCTTGAACATGAGAACACTGTTTTGAGGTCTGTCCAATGCAAAACCATTCCCTAAATGCAGTGCAAAGGTGGTACAAAGTGAGCAAAAGATGAACTTCATTTTTAGAAATATCAGATTTACACATCTTCCTGGGTGGGACAATCATGACTACACAGCATACAATAACACCTTACTAAAAGGCCATCAGCATCCACAACTTCTAGCACTGTGAATATCACACCATCTTCCAGGTTATCATTAAACTTCCCTCACTAAGGTCAAAATAATTTTTTCCTCTATTTTTTTTAGAATTCTATCTTCACATTTTCCTCTCCTCTGCTCTGCCCTCATGCAACCATGAGACACAACCACTTACATGCATAAAAGGCTATTAATAGAGCTTCCATCCCTTATAAAGCATCATTCTTGTTAATGTTTGGCTGACAGGCGACACTTCACCTTTACAGCTACATCAGGCTTCTAACTTATTAGAAGGAAAGAAAGTAATTTTACTGTTTTTAGGTTTAAATAGAGAAACTGTGTTGGCTTTCCACACAAAGAAAAACCTAATGTAAAAACAGGTGGCATAAAATTTCTGCAGACAGCTATTTCCCACTTGCTGTTCTACAGGGCTGGATTTCTCTAGCATGCTCTGCTGGATAAAGGGTTGAATTTTAGACAATGAAGCAGTACTACAGCATGGCACTCCAAAACCTGATCGTAAGTCAGAGACAAGCAACTTCTAATACAATCAGACTTCAACATCATGAATGTTTCCAAACTTCTACATTAAAAGTAAGCCCTGAAGTTGTTCAGCAAGGGGCAGTGCAAATTCCTGCATCTGGGAAGGAACAACCACAGGAACCAGTAAATGCTGGGGGCCACTTGGCAGGAAAGCAGCTTTGCAGAAAAGGACATGGGAGTCCTGGTAGACACCAAGTTGAACATAAGCCAGCAAGGTGCCTTTGCCACAAAGAAGGTGAATGGTATCCTGGGCAGCTTTAGGGATGTTTAGACTAGAGAAGAGAAGGCTAAGGGAGGGGCTGATCAATGTATATAAATACCTCAAAGGAGGGTGCAGGGATGACAGACCTCTTTTTGGTGGCACCCAGTGACAGGACAATAGGCAATGGGCACAAACAGAAACACAGAAAGTTCTGTCTGAACATCAGGAAACCCTTTTTTACTGTGAGAGTGACCAAGCACTGGAACAGGTTGCCCAGAGAGGATGTGGGGTCTTCACCCTTGGAGATTTTCAAAAGCTGTCTGGACCTGGTCCTGGGCAACCAGCTCTAGGTGTCCCTGCTTGAGCAGGAAGGTTGGAGCAGGTGATCCCCAGAGGTCCCTTCCAACCTCAGCCATTCTGTGATTCTGTGGTTCTGAGTTATCATTGGCTGGAAAAGCTAGTATGAAATTTAAGGATGGGAGAAAGAAAAGAAAGAAAGAAATAACAAAGAAAGAAAGAAAGAAAGAAAGAAATAACAAAGAAAGAAAGAAAGAAAGAAATAACAAAGAAAGAAAGAAAGAAAGAAAAAGAAAGAAAGAAAGAAAGAAGGAAAGAAAGAAAGGAAGGAAGGAAGGAAGGAAGAAAGGAAGGAAGGAAGGAAGGAAGGAAGGAAGAGCTTGCACTCAAGATCACACAATTAGGTTTTGGATAATGAAAGGTCTAATTATTTTAGTTAGTAACTGCTGGTATTGCGCTGGCTTAAGGATATTTCTGTCTTTCTCGATTAGTCTTTTTTCCTTGAGTGATTTGCTTGACCAGTTCTAATGCCAGCTGTATTATGAAAAAGGAGATAACCAACACTTTGGTCCAACTGATAACATGATGCTTTCTATTTAAGGGACTGGATGTTCTTAATTAACTTGCTGCAAGACCCATATATCACATTTGAAGGGTATGAAAGGAGAGGGGGAAAGAAGAAAACTGAAGGATGGCAGCTTTTTATCCTCTTTTAATGAGATTTCTGCTCAAAGCTTTAGAAAACCTTTATTTCTCATGGAATAAGGGTTCCAGCATAGCATATTTTGGACTTAAATAAAGTCTGATTCACCCCATTTCCTGTAACATGAACAAGCACAGGTAGCCAGAGACAGAAGCATAGCTGCAAATCTATGGTTCTGCTGTTAAATTTCCTTTAATACCCTGCCCCAGGACAGTCTTGTTCACTGATTCAAAGAACTTGGGTAGTTACAGTTCGGTAGCCAAAGGTGGTTTGTCCTTAACTGTGAGGTACAGTTGAAGAGAAATAAAATCTATAAGAGATGAAAATAATCTCCCAGCTCTTTCTTACTGTGCAAACTATGGATTTTTCTTCCTATATTATTCTTAAAATAAAAGACTGCATTTGAGACTGTCCAGTTACAGACAGAAAGAAGAATGATAGCTGAGAAAATGGCGCTTGCTTCCCTCTGCCTGGTTACTATAGCTGAGTGTTTTACACCGGGAAGTACTACTCAACTGGGAAAGGCAAAACAGGATTCTAATGTAATCAGAATCATAGATTCAGATAAGGTCCATGTAACTCATCTCTTGGCAAAAGGAGTTTAAGTTCAATGAAGTTCACACTCTTGCAAGGATGATGCAAATCCTGCTCACGCTATAGCAGACCTAGACTTCCTCAGGCTTGTACTATCAGCCAAATCCATGAAAGAAACACTGACCTTCAACAGTTGCAAACTGTTATGCATGTAAAAGGAAGAATTGGGAAGTCAGCTGAAGCAGGATTAGAATTCTGCTCCCTGACCTTTAAAAAATTAATTCCTTTTGATTCATTGATCTGTGAGAAAAGAAAAAGCTTAGGTGAGGGGTTCTTCTCCTGGGTAAGGATTTTTAAGGAGGAAAATAGAGTGATTCTAGATAGTAAGAAAAGTGTTTGGCATCCGCAAAAAAAGAATGAAAAAGTCATCTGAAGGCATGTAACTCACACAACTGCCTTTGTCCCACTTGCACTGGGGAAGGTCAAGTTGACCTTCCACTTGTCTGCAGGCTGCACATTTACATTGAGCACTTGGGAACTTTTTTCCTTTCTTAAATGTCAACTAGCAATTTCTCTAGCCTTCGCTCAGCAGTCACATAGAATCACATCTTTCTTCATCCCACTATATAGCCATATGTACTCAAAGAAGGAAATTGTTGCATATAAGGTGGACTACTCTTCCCTCTGCAAGACAGAAATACTAAATGATAACATTGCACAGGTTTACTGTGAAGAATCACTTACAAAAGAAAGCGAGGTGCCCCTCCCCTCTCAACAGTCAGATCACTTTCGAACCTACCTACCCCAAACTATCAGGCAGACTTCGTATATGCAAACTGCACGCTAATCATACTGGAAGTGAAAAGACAGAGCAAGATGCTCTACAGATGATTAATTCATTTCCATACATAGTTATTCTAAACAAGAACCCAAGATTAACACCTTGCAAGTCAGGAGAATAATGCCTTCTTCAGGCTTATATTAAAGCTGCGAATGGAGCACGGATTGTAGCATTAGTAGGAAAGTCTGAGTGCTTTCTCTGTAGAAACCATTCCAACTACTTTGATCTGAACAGTCATACTTTTGCAGAAGGAAGGCTATTCAGAAAAGAAACAGTTCACCAATTCCTTTATGTTCAGACTTCTACTACCATGAGAGACCCCTGGATACCTCAAAAGTTTCAAATACAGCATATGAAGTGATGTATAAGTAAAAGCAATAGCTTGCCTTTAAAAAACTTGCAGTTCACCAAGGGAAGCTCTCTATTTTTGTGGTGTGAATCAGTGCAGCCTTGGAAGCAATTTTGAAGCAGCTACTCACTACTGCACTACAGCCTGACCAAGTCAAATACATATGTCTAGTCCTACCTTTTTTTCTACTGCAGTTGTAATGACAGCACCTCAGAAACAGGCCTTACAAAATTATCTGACTGGCACCAGTTGGCCTAATAGCTGTATTTTCTGCAGTTTAAAGGTTTTTTTTTCCACCACATGTTTTCCTCTTAGTGAGGAAAAAACAGCTATACCTAGCATTCAGCTCCACTCCTCTGATCTCTCTAGTACCTTGGGGTGAAAGGCTGTCCCAATGCATATGGTTATTTCTTCATATTGGTGACCTCTGGAAGAAAAGCCTCACTGTGCAGAACAGTATGTACCAGAACTAAAAAAAGAAAGAGCACACAGCTTTGTCCATGCAACGAACTTCATTTTCATGAGTATTATTCTTATTCACAGAACTGAATACTGCTTGAAGCTCATTTTGAGACAACTCAAAATGAGAGCAAAAAACACTTTGATAAATGGACTGGAAAAGGCTGTCCAGTTACACTGCCACTTTTACAAGCACAACAGCATAATTTTCTCAAGTGTCTGAGTGAGAAATAAGAATATTTCAAAGTCAAGCAAGAAAATATCTGTCGTATGATCTGCTGGGTTGTCCAGAGGTCAGGGCTTATGGATTAGGACGGAACAGAGCTAATTACATGTGTTCACCTTTGGGAGAGAAGAAAAACTTGTGTTAGTCCCTTTCATTTACTCATTCTTTTGTTGGTTTTTTTTGTTGTTGTTGTTGTTGTTTTTCACTTTTCTCAAACACTTGAGACAGAGAAAGCAGCTGAAATAAACCCCCAACTTTTCTCTAAGTCATTTCACAGTACAACTTCAGGATTTCTAAGTCTTGATTATTTAAAAATGAAAGTTCTCGGAAAACATACAGCACAGTCTCTGAACTTTCCTCAGAACATACCTGTTTTGTGGATCTACGTCCTGAAGAGAAAAGAAAAAAAGCTTATCAGTTTAGTAGTTGTCCACTGCTATTTGCATAGCACACTGATCAGGACAGGTGGAACACAGAGAAACAGTATTAATTTTTAATGCACTAATATTTCCCATTCCCATGGTATTTAAGTTTCTCAGGTTCTCTGAATGAAAAGGATTCTCACTTTTCTAGGCTTTTGCCTAGCTGAGAAGATTTGGTGGAGTCCAAGAAATAGGGAATCCAGAAATAAGGAATGTAAGTCAGTACCTGTTTTGGATTTCGATGTGGATACACAAGGACAAGGACCAGAGCAGTAAATAGCCAAATCAGCAGTAACAGTAGTATTTCCTCTTTTACTCTGTTTTAGGACAGTGTTCAAATCCAAGTTTTTTACTGTGCTTTGAACTATAGTTCCCCATTCTGATGGAGGACTGTAAGAAAACGCATGTGAAGGAAAGATCTGGGCACAAACTGAAACACAGGAGCTTCCATCTGAACATTAGGTAACAATTTTTTACTGTGGGGGTGACTGAACACTGGCACAGGTTGCTCAGAGAGGACATGGATTCTCCATCCTTGGAGATACTCAAAAGCAATCTGGACATGGTCCTAGGCAGTCTCTTGTAGGTGACTTTGCTTGAGCAGCAGACATGGACCAGATGACTTCCAGAGGTTCCTTAAAACCTCAACCATTCTGTGATTTTGTTGTTCTGTGACTGTGTGATCTGAGCTTCATAATAAATAAGTAAATTAAGGTAAATATGAGCAGCATTATGAATAGTTTCCAGCACTATCTCTGATTTAGGTGCTGTGAATTAGATACTAGGGGACAAAGAGAATAAAGTTGTATAAAAAATGTGTTAATGAAGACCAGTTTCAATAAGCTGATGGGGTGTCATTTTTTTGTTTTACTAGCTGCAGCTTTTGAAGTAAGTACCATTTTGTCCTAGTCGGAAAACCATGTCAAATAGCATGAAAAATAAATTGTGACCTTTCTAAGTGAGCTAGTTTTCTTGTAATAACACAATCTAGAGGTAGAAGCAGAAGCATCTTCTGATGAACAATAATATTATTAAAAAACTTGCAAAAATTTGTAGCACATATAATTCAGATGAATTATCTTAGTAGTTTAAACATTTGCTGATTAAACACAAAACAAGCTTCGTACATCAAATACAGCAAAAGATATGTTTGCATAATTTGGCACGTTAATGCCAAAGGAGCTGGAAAGAGAAAAATGCCTTATTATGCAAGACATGAATTAGTTGTTCTTTCAACAATGAACAGTGAGAATTCAGAATTAGAACTTAAAATATGATGAATTTCAGGTGCAAAAGATAAACTACCACCTTTTGAAGAAAAAAACTACAGAGAAACAAAACATGCTATGTCCTTTAGTACCCCACACTGCCGACAAACATGCTTTAAAACCAAGTAGTTTGAACCAGACTATTTCAAGTCATGATATATTTGCATTCTGAGGTTCTTAAATACTTTGTCTGGATAACCAGTATCAAAACAGGCTTCTACCTTCACACTGGTTTTGGTACAGGCAAACAGCAAATGGTAGGGCTGAGGAGTAATGTGCTCTGTTGACATACAAACGGTGATACAGAGCTAGAAAAATAACTAGTTAAGAGTAAAGACAGAGTAAGCAGATCAGAAGAAATTCATAGTAAAACCGAGAATGAGATGTTTCTTTAGGAAGCATCAGTGTCTAGTTCTGAGACAACAAGCTCTCACTTTGCACAGAACAAGAAGATAATGTGAAAATATTCCCTGGATCAAATTTTCCTTGAACAGAAATAATGTATTTAGGTATTCCACACTGACATTCATTTTCCTTTCTGAAATGTGCTGCTGTTCCTGTTAACTTGTTTTCCTAAAACTACTGTGACCTGCTTTCCCCAGCAATAGATCCTAACCAATAGCAGGCTCTTATGGGATATATTACTGTACAGCCACTGATTTGAATGTCTTTGCACAGCAGTTGCAGGTATGGTCCCTGATGACTACTTTGACTATTCCTACCATAACTACCCAGTAGCTATGATTTGGCAGCCTTGCTTATTACAGAGGAGATATGATATCATATGATGTAAAGATATTACAGCATCTTTGTACACCAGTGATGATTAATAGGAGAAAAAAAAAAATACAGGATTTTTTTTTTTAGTGATATCTGCTCAGAGCATATACTCACAAGCAGTCTACAAAAAAATTTAATACTTTGCACAGATTTTGGACCACAAAGGAACATCTGACAAACAGTTTGCTATTCTACATCTAGACCTTCTCTAAGTAGAATGAAGAAGAAAGCATTCCTTAATGACAGGAGATCTATCATGAAGTAAGAAGGAGCACAAATCTACTGCTGTTAAAATTAGCCCACTGTTCCATCACTCAAGTGCAATTCTTCCATTAATTCCCATAGAAGAAAATTAGTTGTTTGCACTCATGGCCACAGATGAAGGAAAAAAAATCTCCTGTACACAGCTTGCTGCAATCCATAAAGAATGTAAGAGAGGTGTCCATTAGCAGTCTATCTACCAGCCACCATCTAGGCCTAAACATGTGGGCAATTTATATGCTCATTATTTCTTAAGGAAAGTGAATAAATACATTGTTTGTATCAGGTTAGTGTAGATAACTGAAAGTCTCTGCTGTTTATCAGTAATCAATGGGAAAAGTTTTGAACAGAGGTCACATTATAGCAGAGAGTTTGTACTCAGATGCTATCAGCAGATACCTCATAAACAGTTTGAAATCAAATTATGAAAAAAATGCAGAAAAACTCTGTCAAGTTAATAAAGGCATGAGTTGATTTGGGTTTTGGTTTTTTTCTCCTTTTTTTATTACTGTTTTGTTATCATTACTTGGGTTTTTGTGGTGGACTTTCACAGCACAAATGGAAACCACTGCATTTATCAGACTGAGTAATTCTCATGGTACATTAACAGGATTATACTATCTTTCACAAGACAGTAAACATAAGAACAACCGAAGAGGAAATTCTAATCAGCCTTCCATTATACTACAAGATTTAATTTTGTTTCTGAGTCAGACTGCTGTTAGTCAGGGATCTGAAGTTTCTTCTATCACAGGTTAAGAAATGAAAAAAAAAACCAACAAACATAGAATAGGCACAGAGGCTAGTTCCAATCCACATTGTGGGTCCACAGGTCCCTACTCCTTTTGAGATCTAGTGGAGCACTTACACATTTAATTTTAAGAAAGGGAGCAATCCATTTAGAACTAATGGGTCTGTTTCAAAAGTACTTTAATATTATGCTAGGTTGAGGCTTATGGTTTCCTTCAAAACGCATGTGAATCTGCTAAACATCTGTGGTAAGAAATCTTTGTAATTAATCCATCATTCCTTTCTTAATGAGAAGTGTGTGTTGGAACAGAATTATAGGCAGATAGGTTTAATTTTCTAATGTAGGTTGAATTATCTAATTATCTAATAGCCTAACTAATGCATGTATAATTGTAAAGGTCAGTAAACAGTCACCAAAAATTCATTACCATTTGCAAAATCAAAGTGCCTACATTTCAGAAACACATTCACCATGTCAGAGCTCACACAGTTGTAAAATTCAGAATTTTTCCAGTGTAAAATATCACAGGATGAGCCCAAAAATCCAACCTAAGTGTACATCTGCTCTTCGTATTCTTTCCATAATTGACAGGAGCATGGTACTAGGAGACACTGATTTGGTTATCAAGTCTTTTCTTCTCCAAGGTAACTTATCTTACAAGTCCCTTCTTAAGGTGGAGTTTAGGGCTTTTATGCTAGAAGTATTTTCACCCTTCTTGCTTTGAAGGGAACGCTGTTGCAGAACCTGGTTGCCGGAAGGCAGCTTAGGAACTTCTGCCTAACCTCCAGCCTTCATTTACTGATAGACAACTTTTATATATGTGCTTTTGGGCCAACTTTGCTTACCAGCTTTTGCCTTCTTAACATTTACCATGCTGATAGAAGTCATATGAGCACCAACCATCTCTGAATCTCCACTTTTCTAAGGCAAGCAAGACAAGATCTTATACCACGCAGTTTCTAAGATGATTCTCACTATCCCACTCTGCGGCTGTCCTGTCAGTCTATCTTGTTAACACTGCCCAGATTGTACTGTCAGTAGAGAACATCTCACTAATGAGAAATCATTGTATCTTAGATCTCTACAGTATTCCACAGGATTTAATGTTGCTCACTGTTTCCTGAAATGGGACATGAAACCAGCCAATCTCATTAGGGAAGAAGATGAATGTACATCTTAAAGCAACCTGGACTTCCAACTTGCTCACAGTTCTGTCACATTACTGCTATGTGTTCAAGCTGCATGTATTGATAACATTGTGGATTCATTCAGTGCTAAAAACCAGAGCCTCCAGACTGCCTTCAAGAAAGAGCAGACCTTTGGTATTATCAAGAAAATAGCACTAGGAAACATCTTCTCTCCAAGTAAATTAATATTTCTTTTTATTCAAATTTTCTTGTGACAGCCTGACCATTCAGATTACACCAGGCATCCTCTCTCCTTGTAGGACATTGAAAGATATGATAAGGATAAAAAAAAAAAAAAAAAAAGAAAGAAGAAAAGGAAAAATAACCCACAGATAGGACATTTGTAGGTATCTTTTTTTTTTTTTTTCAAGGTTTTGTTGTTACTGTAAATGTTTTGCCACTAAAAAAAAAGGCCTTTAGGTTCAGGACAGTATTTCATTTTGAACTCTAAGCTAAAAATATAGGAAAACAAACATCCAAAACATAAGCAATCACCAACCTGTTGTATAGGTAATTCAGATATTTGAATCTGTAGGTTTGGGGAATAACTTAGTCAGTGATTCAGTTCAGCAGGAGTTGCTAAGTGTTCTTTGTGCCTCTGAACTTGTCTTAGAAACTTCCTTGGTTGGAATAATATTTGAAAACCATGTTGGAGTAACATTTGAAAAAATGGGTTGACACTTGACGTTTCAAGTTAATAAAAAAAAGGAAAAAAGAAAAAGAAAAAAAAAGGAAAAAAGAAATTGCATTTACTGTGGATCATATCTACACTTGCTTGGATGCCATCAGCTAACAAAAGACTACAAGGTGTTTCCTGGGACTTATTTAAATCCCATCAACATACACTGCTCAGATTCAAGCAAACTGTGATCAAGTTAAAAGTAGAGAGGAAATGAGAAACTTTACATTATGTAGGCATTATAAGACCACATTTCTGACTGGCTATTAAGAAAGACTCCAGACAGCTTGGAAGTAGTGGCTCATTACAGTGAATTAAGAAACTGAAATATTTCAGTGAAAGAAGTATCCTTCCCTACAAACACAGCCATTTCAAGAGTGATTTTATTCAGGTCTAAATATGAGTGTTTGAGCAGTCAGCTTTCTAAGGGATTTGAAAATGTGGTTTTACAAAAGGCAAGTGAATTTAGGCAATCTTCAGTCTCATTTAAAAAAATAGGCTCCTTCTATTACTGTTACTTATATCAGTAAGTATAAGCACAGCCTAAATTAAGTACTCAGGCTGCTTCAAAGTACTTCAGCACAATACAAATGGAAAAGCTACCACTTTTGAAATGGATTATGTACAAAACACATAAAAAATATCAATGGATTTGTTGGCTGAGAGATGTTCTTTGAAGTGAAACATGGGCCACAAAAGTTGATAAGTGTATTCAAGACATTTCTAAATCTTTCCTATGCTGCATACTGACATTGCAATAGCAGCACAACATGGTGTCCATGATCTCTCTTATAGATTGATTGTTTTCGATTGAGAAATAGTCTTGAAGAATGTTGCTTGTACTTATTTCATGATATTGCAGTGCTTTCTTAACCAGATAAATCTGGAGTTCTTCTTCCAGTATTTATTTTACATGTCTTCTGCCAGTCAGGACTATATTGAGCAGCATAAGCATTTGAAAATAAATATGTTCTCCAAAAAACTCATAAACACAGTTCTGCTTCAAGTCAGAATAGAATAAAGCACAGTCCTATCTGTGTTTCATCCAGGATGAGGCTCTGTATATGTAGCTGTTAGATGTCACTAAGTTATTATAGCAGTCACAGTAGTTGAAATTCAGTGTATTACTGCAAACAATAATCTAGAATATGTCAGAAGAAGAGGTGGAAGGGAAAAGTCCTTCGAGAAATACTGAAGTTAACAACTACTGTCCTTCAGACAGTGTTAATTAGAAATAATTCCTGCAGCAGAAATATATTTTTAGAAATGTTGAAGACAGCAGGTGCTTGTTACTTAAATTAGCTCTGTCACTTTTTAAAGACTAACAGCAGCTACAGAAGTAGACATTTCTCTAGAGATATCTTTGGAGAACAAACACTTAAACTCATCATATTTTGGTATCTACATGCTACTCTTAACATTAACAGGAGCTATAGGCTGTTCAAATGCATGGCCTTAGTCTAACTGGCCACATGATATTACTTACAATCTCCTGCATTTCCCAGTAGCGTCAGTCACTATATCACCATTAATTGTGTATCAGGGGAAACAATGCCTTGGTAATAATCTGACATCTGCAGAGTCTGAAACTCTACACTTTCATTAAAGGCAGGACTTCACAGAGAGGCAGCAAATCTGAGACTCCTACTTGCTTGGATTGTGAATTATCTTTGTGTTTTCCCTTATTTCTAAAGTTACTAGTCTATTATAAATAATTTTTTTATGACCTTAAATTGAATGCATTGCTGAATCAGCCTGCCATTCCTATGTTACTTGATCTGTGCTCAGGGTGATGGATGGTGTCCTTAGAACCCGCTGAATGAACTGTGGCCCTGTTGTTGTTCCTCACCCCTCACATTAATAAGATGATTCTTCAGGATGAGTATCACACAAACAATTTCTACATGTGCATATATTTCTATAAACAGTAATATGGTCTGTGCTCACCTGACCTTGCTCTGGTCAAGTGATCATTATTACTAAACACTCTTTCTGCTAGTTTTGGAAGAAGCAGATTTGCATCAGGTATAACAAAGCTGTATAATGAGAGTGGGATGGTGTCATTGGCACAGCAGGCACTTCTCCAACACCTTGCAGCTAGTCATCTGCAACATTCTCAACATCAGCTAGCATTCTCAGTGTTAGCAATCATGCCCCTGTAACAAAATACAACTGATATTAAACCAAATTACTCTTAAGGTAAAGAGAGGGAGTAGGGAAAAAAAAGTTTCACTGTGACCAAGCCAGAAAAGAAACATACATTTATTATTAATTTCAATGCAAATGAAGTCTTAACAGAGTCTCCCTAGGATCTTGCTGATCAGATAACTGCTTCTCCTTCTCATATGGCCAGAGTTTCTCCCTGTCTCCTTCTCCTACTTTTGGGAGAAGACTGTTAAAAATAGCTAACTTACAGTGACGGCTGAATTATGCAGGAAATCTGAAGGAGACCTGGTTTACCGTGTCTCGTTTAAGCATTACAATCAATAAGTGTCATTTCCCTTCTGTTTTCTGTTTTCATTTTGGTAAGTTATTTGTAACAATGCAGGGCAATGTGACAATTATTCCCCATTTTTTGGTTGGGTAGCATTTTTTTTCCATGGGCCAATAACTGTTTCTTACAATAATTCATCTGATAATTAATAGACCATAACTTTTTTCTGAAGTAAATGTTTTTACATCAATCTTACTCCCTACATTTCTTAAATTTTTAAAATTTCCTGCAGAGTCCCATAAGCAAAAAAACCCACCCAAATGTTGGTTAGAAAAATGGATTCAAAGTCCTTTTACTTCTCAAGGCTTTTCTGTTCAGATCACTTAGAGGAGATGCAAAGCCCAACTAAACTGTGAACAAGTTCATTTGGAAGGAAGTGTTCTGATGAATTTGACAAATACTCTGTGTATTTTTCCTCTGGCTTCACCATGAAAAATTATTACACCAGCCCAAGGAAACAAAATGGGAAGAAAGCATAGTTTGTATGATAAGACTCTAAAAACGTTACTGAAGCTATCAATCATTGTCACATAAAGCAGTCACTCGGGCCTGAAGAATAGCCGCGCTTTAATTTCAGCTACACCATTTTCCCTTCTCCCCATGTGTTTTCTGGAATGGGTAAGCTCTTCCATGCAATTACGTGAGGCACTAATTACTGGGCCTTGAAATACTTCCATCAAGGTGAAAGCATGCTTCAGTGTCTTATCCCACCACCAGCAACATCAAAGTAAAGAGATCCTATTGGAGTAAGACCTGTACCTGTTCTTGTACCCAGCTTGACTTGCTGGATCATATAAATGTTAACATCATATAGAGGGTAAAAATAAGTGGAGCCGGAGCCCAATGTCTCACCTTGATCCTGACAACACAGATTAAAAGTCTAGGGCAAGTGAATTTCTTTTGCTCATAACAAACTTCTACAAACATCTCCCCTCACTACACTGGACTAACACATCATTCAGGATGTAGGACCATTTGCTTTTGCTTTGTTTCATGGTTTGGACTACTTCAGCAGGAACAATGGCTCAAAAGCCTCCTGCTTGCACCAGACTCCCTGTCCCAAGTCTGATATCATATGTGCCTTTGCCTGTAAGACTCCTCTAACCCTGACTATCGTACAGAATGGCAGGCCAGAAAACATTATTTTTTTACAGCTACTGCTCTGTCCTTTAAGCAGAAGTGTGGTATAGAGCTTTATTTTTTGCGGTATAAAATTTTTGCACTCTATGAAACTACTGTCCATGCTTCTGCAGTTCTTTTATACTTTTTAGGCAAAGAATCAAAAAATATTTTCTGTAGTTAGGTTAACACTAGCAAACACACTGCAGCAATAAAACCTTATTTTACCTGAGATACACTAACACTACATTTCAAGATCTAATTCCAAGGGGTTCAGCACACAAAGACAATTTAGTACCTTCATATGTATGATTTGGAAAAGTAGGCAGCTGAAGCAATCTTTTGCTGACAACCAAACTAGCAGTAGACTCCTTTTGCTATCTGCACATCTAAACATCTACTGAAGTGTAATACTTAGCATAAAGAGTACTTTGCAGGATGCAGAATCTGTGTGAGACCAGTGCTGGATCTGTAACCCTAAAGCCCTTGTTCACAGCGGGACACCAAGGATAAGCAGTAAGCAGTTTGAGGAGAACCTCCACACATTGCATGGAAGGAGCAGAAAAACACCAATTTGTTAATTAAATGTGATATGTTACAGTGCCATAATAATTTGCTAGGTAAGTCCATCCCCACAAGGGGCTTTCACTATCCGTGAAGAAAGATTATTGTGGTTAGTTTGGTTTTATTTTTAAAGATACCTGACTAGTTTCTTACCAAAACAATCAAATAAGCAAACAAACAATCCCCATTCCCCTCAAAAAATATCCCCCAAAAGCAAACAACTCCAATCATCAAAAAAAGAAGCCCTCGTCTTGGAAAGAATGAAAAAAAGTGTAAAGTTACTTTAATCCTCACATTATCAGCACTGTTGAGAAATACAGTCTGTAGACAATGTGGTATAACAGCACCCAAATTTCGTTGCGTGCCTAATATTCTGCTCAGGTTTTCTGTAGGAGCCATGAACGGCCCAGCGATCTCAGTACTTCGACACTCTTTGCTCCCTGCATTAAGCGATAAGACTGGCTTTAAGGCATGTGCTGCAAAACTGAGCTCACTACCGTCATCAAATCAGATCTGTCTTGCAAGGCAGCAAGCCACAAATTCATGTTTACAAAATGAGAAATATCTGAGACTTGAGTCCCACCTCATGATGAATACATCAAAACACTAGGGTGAAAAGATGGAAT
>JAOBAS010000072.1:8968840-8988793 GCA_025311575.1 Elanoides forficatus | reverse complement strand
TTGAACCTTGCAGTTAAGTCTGCGAGTGAAGTTCAAATTGTTTCTTGAACCTTACAGTTAAATCCTTTTCCGTCACACTCTGTGTAAGCACTGCTCAGCACTCACTGAAACATCCCTGTGTTACCAACACTGTTCTCAGCACAAATCCAAAACATAGCCCTATACCAGCTACTATGATGAAAATTAACTCTGTCTCAGTTGAAACCAGGACAAGTGATTAACAAACAAATGCTCTAGGTCAGCTGAAGAGAATAAAGAGGATTGGTATGTATTAATCAATAGATAAAAGACTTCAAAGTTAAATGGCATCTGTTAAAACACTCTAAATCAGCTACACTAGAGAATAATGTATACTGCTTTCACTTCTCTTAATTAAAGGAATCCATTGGACTATAAAATATAGATTCTTCTTAATAAGGGAGCTGGGTTGTCTTTGGCAACAATGCCTTTCCGGCATTTTGCTTACATGAAGAACAAGGTCATGACATAAGGGTTCCATATTAATAATGAAAAACTGCACATGTGAAAATAAGTACAGCATGTAATGGGATTGTTCAGGTTATATGATGGGGTAAACTAAAATGTTGAAAAGATTAAAAAAGAGATTGAATAATAATTTAAACTGTACCCCTACAAACCTCCTGGGATCAGGAAGCTTTTCTGTAAATCTTTTCATATGTCAAATAAAAAATACTGCAAGAGCAGGCTGATGACTAATTTTTAATTGCTTAATCCTTGCAGAAAATTGTATCGTGTCTACAAAATACAAATCTGACTGTTGACAGTGACCATTTTTAAACTGGACACTGAGTTTTCCCTGTACTTAAATTTGTGTGAATAAACATATTTCACTATTTCTTTGTTGCTGAGGCACAATTTTTTTGCTAAAAACATATTGAAAATGAAATCTGAAAAAAAAAAAATCTGTCAGTGAATTTCTCAGTGCTATGGAAGGAAAGCTCTTTAAGTTTTCATGTAATTTAAGACATGTGTCTTCTGTCTTTAATATCTACCCTGTGCATTGCACTAGATTTCCTAGGCTGGTTGATTGACCACAGGCAATTGTGTAAACAGAATTGAACGACTGTCTAACTAGCAGAAGAACCATTAAAACTGTTTTTTTTCTGTTTTCATTTTGCCTAAGGAAAAAGGGAGAACACCCAACTCAGCATAAAGGCCTTATCAGCAGAGTGGGCATTTTTAAATGAGCTTAAACTGTCAAAGTGAGCTTATATGGAAATTGTTCATGATACAAAGCTAGGAACCTCTTTGGACATGCCATTTTATAGAATCACATTATTAGTTGTACCCCAATTTTACAGGTTGGTCTCTCTCACCCTAGATTTCTTTTTCCAGTTAACAGTCCTCCCATTCAAAAGCTTCCTTTTTCTTTCATGGAAGGAAAAGACTGCAGTTGCTAATAGTAACTCATACTTGATGATCTTCACTTAATCAATATGATCTACATGTTGTTTATTTTTCTTTGTTCTGCCTGATTGTTTTGCTGCTTGGTGATATTTTCACACTTAATGATGAGCAAAGGGTTTGTAATGATCTGAGTTTAAATCATGAAGTAATGAACAGTTCATTTTAGGAAATTTTTAAGTGAAGTACTCTGGAGGATTATATTTTTTCCTTAATGAAAATCAGCGTCAGCTCATCTTTTTAATTATTCAAATTCCTTTCACTTCAACCATGTTCCATTAGAAATTATAATTCATGATTGCCATCAATATGAAGCTACACTGAAAGCCCTGGCTAATACAGGTAATTACAGTCATTTAGTAGCTGACTCCAGTGAAATCAGGAGCATTAGCATCAACTGAAAAGTCCCTTCTCCCTCATTCAGTACAGTAATGTAGCAGAGCATGTTAAAGAATGGGTTAGCTTCATTGAAAGACAAATGGCACCACCCAAAAAATAAAAATATTCCTTGACTTACAAAGCTTTGAAAACAATGCTTGTAGGCCACCAAACTTTTTTTTATTTAGGCTATTGGGTTGAGTATGGTTGATTCATTTATCTTTAGGACTGCAGATGTTTTGGAATTGTTAATTTTTACTGTACAAGTGACATTGGTTACCATGGCCATGCAGAAACAGTGGATCAGAGTGTAACCCAATCATCTTCTGCCTTAGAGGGTGGAATGCTTTTGTTGGCATTGTGTCAGAAGGCAAGGGAGGAGAGCTTCAAGTTAATTCCTTCTTCAGAAGGCATAGTGCAGGGCTACTCCATTTATATTGGTGCCTTCTGGGGAGTTTTATTTACGTGCATTTAGGAGGGAGGAGTGTACTTAAAAATTTCCGGAGGGAAGTATGAATTCTGCATTTGTTTCAAGTCCCTTGGAGACCAGAAAAAAAATGTTTGAAAACCTGAATCTGTTACGGATATATCACGCATTGAGAGTCCTGATAAGGTCTGGACAAAATGAACAATAATCATAACTGCCTGTAACATAACCCAGACACAAATTCTGATCAGATTGTTTGGAAAAGAATTCAAAATTCCACAGATGGATTAACAAATGTATTTCAAGTGGTTCAAAGTGCAAAAAAAAATTAAAAAAAATCAACTATTCAGTTCCTGATAGCTTTCTGAACCTCTTGTATCTAATTTAATGTCACCTGCTCTGCTAAATTTCTTTTCAGATCTGAGGACAAGCCTTATGTGTCACCCACTGTTCTCACTACACTTGACAAAGCTTGGATGTTCTTTACTGAGAAAGGCATAGGATCTTTTTTTTTTTAAAAAAGCAAAACAAAGCAAAGAACAACAACAACAACAAAAAAAAACCCACAAAAAAACCTCACCAAAACCCAACCCACAGAGCAGCTACATTCAGGAAAGAAAAACTATTGGGAACTTGGCTTACAAGAGCCAATGGAGCACATGGAAAAAAGCTATTGAGTAGAAACAATACTTAAGGTTCCGTGAGTATTCAAATACAGTTTTTATCTCCTTTCTTTCCTTCTCTCTCATCTTCTTACTCTTACTTTTTTTCTTTCCTTTTAAGAGCCCTATTGACTGCAGCTATGATTGTTGAGGTGAAGCAAAATTTGTGAAATTATCATTCTCCTCTGAAAAGGGGGACATGAAATATTTTTCTGAAACTGAAATAATTTGCTGGAAAGGCAAGCATCTGAATTATGTCCTTATGTAACCTCTGCCAGCAGCTCCTAAAGTGCATCAGCCTCCAACTTCGGGGATAGAACAAGGCCTTTATCAGCACGGCCAGAGCACGGGCAGCTCTGAATGGGCTGTGTGTCCTTTGGCAGCAATTGTAGCAATGGGCTATGATAGAAGAATGGGTCTCCTTGTTCTAGAACACCTCTAGGCTTTTTCTGAACACAGACCGGGGGATTTCATTTGTTTTATTACTGAAAATACTGTTCTATTCTAGGCTTTGGACTGAAATGGAGGATTTAGTATGGGTTATGAAAAACCTATTTTTCACTTTTGTCTGTTTCTGTAGGATTAGTGTTTAAAATAAATTTTTCTCCTTTTTGATGTTTAGCCTCACTTTTTCTTGTCAGAGCTGTTAAATACACACATTGGCAGCAACAGATATATATTTAGTAAACTTGATTCTGAAAACTTCATTTTTGTTCACAAGTCTCCTAAGTGACACATTCCAATCACTTAAATGCATTTTGCTGCAGTTTGCAAAACATTATTACCCCCCTTTCGGAATCTTAAACCATAGTCTATGAAATAAAAGACTGGTTTTCATGAGCCAAAATATTCAAAATTTTGTAGTTCTACTAAAGGGCACTGCTGCAGAAATGAGGGGTGGGGATATATTTCCATTTCCTACATCAACTCACAAAGCCTGTCTGGCTGCAGTATGGTCTTGGAATATGTGCCTCGTCCTAAGTTGACAGTCTACTCACTCTGCTGACTATATTGGGACAGCAGGAATGAGGCAGCCTAGCCTCCCAACTTACACCTCTGTCTTAGGTTGTGTAAATATTTTCCTGGATTCTCAAAGCCTCACACACTTGATAGTGTTCATCTTTTGCTACAGGTAGGGGTTTTCCTGATGTCATTTCCCAAACCTTCTACCAAGATTTTACTTCCCTGAACTCCAAGAATAAATTCATCCATTCACACTCCTTTGCCCCAGAGGTACACTCAGATGTATGGTGAGGCAATATCCCAGTTGTGTCCTAAAGACATATCCAGCCTTAGCATCTTAACTCAAGTTAAGTACCTCCACAATTAAAGTTACTGTGTGTGCTTTGGCCCAGATCTTTAACTGAGTTACTGGAGTGATTATCTATTTCTTCATCAGTTGCAGTGCCATCACTAATTATAGCCTACCATGGTTAGGGTGCTTTATATTAGTCTATATTATCTATATCTCTGACTCATTAGAAAGTCAGCTAATGGCAAGAAAGCATCCCAAGTGAAACTGGACTGTCCTTTACAAAACCTCTGTAAGTGGAGAGGCTCAAGGGCTGTTGCTAACTTCAGTTAATTGTTCCTGTTTACTTCTGCTTCTAAATTTTAATCTGCTCCTTTCAGCAGAACAGCTTGCAAAGCTTTGTGTGTACTGTGTTCCTTGTTGATTTAAATTAATACTTAATGGGTTTTAAGAGGCATGCTTGCCTTGTTGATATGAGCACACCAGGTGCATGACTAATTTAGCAAATGAAGAAGACATTTATGCTGCTGGACCTGTCAGTAGTAAAACTAAAACTTCTCCAAGACTGAGAAAATACTTACCTTACTTGTTGAGCTATGTGGACATACTGTTTATCTGTGCATGAACATATATGACAAATTCTTTTTCTTTGTATGGGATTTGTCCTTGTCCATATTTATTCCTGCAAGAAAGTTTCTGCTGGATCAGATATTACAGAACGCTTTCAGAGGGAAAGGGAAGAATTTGTGTGTGCATGGGTGCCAGCAATGAATGAATTGATAGCTTGGGGAAAAAACTCAGAAGAGTTAAAAGAATCAGACCTACCCTTCAGTCCACCTGAAAACTAGCACAGTTTGAAACTATATCAAATGTACAACTACAGATACACCTTTTACAAAAACCATATGCAAAAAAATCTGAAAATTGTTTTTTCCATTAATAGCATGAACAGCAGGAGACCTGGAAAAATAATTACTTTCTCCAATTACCTAACCCACTAAAAAAAGTTATTTGCTGTCTTTTAATAGTAATTACTTTTGTCAAAGTGTTGCATAGTGCTCATTGCCTTAATTTCCTCATTGGGAACCATATTATTTCTTCTAAAAAGGCTAAAGACAAGGATTTTTACCCAAGTAATTTATTTTATTTTAGTGTTGTAGCAATGACACCATCCTCGTAAGCTCAGTACAAGTAGAATGAGTGAAAATGGAGCTGTGTTTTTAAATTACACATTCCATGAGATGGAACAGGGCGATTGTAACTTTCATAATGATCTCCTGTGTTAAAATAATTTAAGAAGGAAATTTTAGCCAACTATTTTCAAAACCTATTCCCAAAGTATAGTGTGACAAGTTAATACATAAATTAGAGTAATTAAGACCACTACAGACCAAGAACATTATACATATTTTACAGCTTCTCAATTCTGCTTTCTCCTAATGGCACATTTTCTTCCACTTTATCAATGTTTCTAGGCTTTTGACCACTTTTTACTAGTGATAATCTAATATTCTCATATGGTTCATCATTCATTCATTTGTCTTTGCAATGGGGTCGGACAATGGCTTTACTTATTTCTATATTAATGTGTTTCATGACTGGTTGATGGATTTAAAATAATTCAGACTGATCTAAGGTCATTTTGACTAAAGCTGTTCAATATCAGAATGTTTCTTGTTTTGCCTCCAGTAGTTTGATATGGAGAAAATATTAGGCTCTATATGCTTTAATATAAAGATCTTGTAACATGGACTAAACTTCTGTTAAATCCAAACATCAGCATATGGTTCAATTTTATTCCCTGAAAATTTATTTCTGAAAGTATAAGTGACACAGTTATAATTTTATTGCTTGCACCATTTGCTGCAGACATCACAATTTTCTAAGTATTGCATGACATTCAGCCATGCATGATACTGGAGTGCTGTAGCACTTATGAAGACCTCATATATGAGTTTAACAAAAGCCCTCACCAATCTGGAAGCAGAGATGAGTATAATCATCTGACATATTTAGATAAATATTTAAATATTGCTCAAGTGACACCAAATGTAACCCGCTGTGCCACTTAATACAATAGACATACAAAACTCAACCTCATACCTGCCCACAAAGGTATTTTCCTCCACTTACACTGCCCCATGCCTCATTCCCTTTCTTTTAGTTTTGGGATTAATTTTGGCAAACTCAGAGCAACTTTTGCAAAAGTCATAAAGCACCTTCTTGACTTGAGCAGAACACTAATCTTGCCTGATTTTGATTCAAATTCTTAAAAAATCCCATTTTGAGGGCATGATTCAGTAGCCTCATTTGACATCTACAGTGAAGCAGCTATGACATCCTCTTCCATCACAGTGAGAACACTCCTGGGAAAATAAACTTGTATTTTTTAAGACAGATACAACTGCCAAAACTATATGTTGATTCATTGAATGGTCAACATGAGGAGAAATCTGCACTGCCTGGTGGTCAGTGCGGCATCCAAAGCCAAACCCCTTGCATGTCATGATGTGGACATGGTGGTTCAATTACCTAATCACAAACAGGTGATACCTAAGAAGGCTGGTTCCTGCCTACCAGGTGGCTTCTTTGAAACACATTATCTTCTAACGAACACTGTTTCCAGGAGAGTTGATGGATACCAGAATAGCAATGAAAGTTCACAAACACTAACATATCGCTGATATATTTTGAACAGATGCCATCATGCAAAGTTATGTTGCTAGGAACTGTGCTGAGCTCCTGAGCTAGCTATTGCTGACGAATTCCAATTAAGTCCCACTTGCTACTCTCGCTGCCTTTTCCCCTCAGAGACTGACCACCCTCACTCCGGTGACACCTCTTCCTCCTGACTCACCCACACAGGGTTTGGCCTATAGCTGGGGGCTACAAATCCATCAGCCCACCCACCCTGGGTGGACATGGTTAACAAACCTGCGTTGTTACACGTGAGTCATGTCTGCACTACACACATAAATGTATGGCTAACCTTTTAAGATCTGATGCCTTTGAATTTTCTCTGCTACATGGTGTTCCCTTCACTGCTTCCCTGTCCTTTTGCTTGTCATAGGAAGGAGAGGTTCTGTTATTATCTTGTGTTATTTTTTATAAGTGTTTATGTATTTTGCCTAACCAAAGAGAGGGGAAAAGGAACTGGGGAATCTTCAACCTTTACCTTCTTTCTCAGACTTCTTCCCCCCTTCCTCCTTTTTAAGGGGAGAGGAGGGAGGAATAAAGAGTCAACAGGCCAATTTTCCCTGTTTGCATTAACTTTACACACATTTTAAAGCCACATTACTTTACACTGTTGCAGGGCTGTAAAGCAACAGCTATCAAATTTATTTGATTGATTCAAGAGAAACAAGTTGATAGTTTAGCATGTAAAAGGTGTTTCTCCTTTTTGCTTCTTTGTTATCAGGGAATTATGAGTGGGAATAATTTCTGTTTGTGATCCGGTTTACCAGTTTCATAGATGTAGCATCTTTGCCAATACCGCATTGCCTCATTTCTCTCATTTGGAGATTGGATTATATTGAACTCTAGACATTATAGTGGGCCTTAAGTCTCTCACTCTTCAGCCTCCCTTGCACTGGCTGATGGTAGAAATACTCCAGTATCATTGCCTTCAAACACTGCATTGCCACTCTGCCAGAACATTGCAAAGGTTTAAAGCCAAGGGTGACAGTTTCCTCTCAAAATTGGTAACAAAGAAATCATGCGGTTAGAAAATTTGACCCAGACAATATTAATCTTATATTTCAGCTAAAGGCTTCATTTTTACTTTTCACTTTTGAGACTAGTGAGGATGAAGTACAAAAATATATATGTTCAACAAAGAGATGAGACTGGTGAGACAGAACAGGCAAGGAGAGATAGCAGGGAAAGGAGCAGAAACAAAGTAAAGAATCAGTTGCAGCTGGATACATAGGGACACCATGGAATGCATTTGCTCCATCACTGGTACAGCACATCCTCATCTGCCAGCCTCCATTTTAGGATACTCTTGGTGCAGTGTAGAATTATTTCTTTTCCTTTCTTTCTTCAATTCATAGAAAATTTAGCTCTAATGCCTAGAGGCACTGGGCAAGAGATGAGCCCTATCTGACATGCTATGCATTGTACATAGCATAGAGAAAATCACTGCCTGAAATAGATTCACAATCTGAATTATTTTTTATACGAAACAGTTTCTATGTAAAATGCTGCCCATGTCACAGAGAGAAGATGAGTTTAGAAGTGTCAGTGTCAGAAGATACCTATTTTTAAGAATGGAAAGGGTGCAGATGTAACGGGAAGAGTATTGTGAACTTGACCAAGTTCACAAATGACTACATGAATAGGTTTGAGAGATTTCCAAGCCCTGAATTTTGCAAGTTCTATCCATCTCTGAATCAGTTCATTGCAACCAATTTGGTGCCCAAGGCTTTACACTGTTAGTTTAATACTTGACAAAATTCTTTGGCAGATCTGAGAGCTATTAGCAGCTTTCAGTTTAATTGCTACCTTTCATTCTTACTTGTTAAAAAACAGCTACAGTGACTTCAGTAAAAAAAACCCAACAACAAAAGAAACCCCAACAGCAACAACATGGGCAAGTAATTACAAACACCAAATGCTACAGTGTCACCAAGTGGTGAAATGCTACCTTTCATGCTGCAAGTACAAGGCTGATCCTTCGTTTTGACACTTCTCATTTCTTTCTTATTTTGCGTTTCCTTCCTCCACCATGCGACTCAGTGTCAGTGTCAGTGTTCAAATACATTTTCCATAACAGCATATAGCTTTTTCTACATAAAGCTTTGATAAAAATTTAGTGCTTTTCGAAAAAAGTTCAATTTTTTTTTCTAGTGAAAGAGGAAAAATCTTTAAGGTTTTGTATTCCCTGATACATTCCTGCTTGTATCACGTCAGACAATGGTAACACAATTCACTGATGGTAAGTCTCTAAATGAAATTGCTGAGGACTTTAAAAAAATATATTGAGAAGTGTCTTTTACTTCTCCCTCAAACAATTTAAAGACACGCATTCTTTTGTGACAGACTGGACTGCAAAGGCAGTTTGTATTTTCCTTTAAGGTCTTAGTTACACTAATTTTATTAAGAGCTTTTCTTCACTGAGACTTTTGTTTGACAGATACCCAAAAATGATCGATCACAATGCCTATGCACATAACATGTCTTCCCACCCATGTAACAATGCTCTTTGCACTCTTAGGTCTGCCTTAATTCAGCCATCCAGAGGCATTTTTTTTCCTCCATATTTAGAACTGGTACCAATAAAACATCAATACTGGGAAAGAAAAAGAAAAGGTTTTGCTTGGTACTCTTATTATATACTTAATATTTGATTACATGATACTGCTATTTTTGTTGTCATTATTATTGCACCTCCACAACTGTTTACTCGCATAGCTCTCAGTCTCCTGTGATATATACCTTCCTCAGCTACCATTACAGAAGCTATGTCATGCATGATGTAGCCTAATAAAAAATGATTCCAATTTCCAGGACTTACATTGGACTGATCCACAAATATATTTCCAATTAAGAAAAAGACTCTGCCACACATTTTAACTCTATAAACAGACTTAAAGTACAGACTTGATATTACTCAGATGCTAATTCAGAAGAGCAGTTAGGACTCATTAATTTGGAATTGACCAGAGTTAAACAAATACCTTAGAAGTTTAGTTGTTATTGTGGGAAAAAAAAAAAAAAGTCAGTATAACTAATTAGAAACACGTTGACATATTAAACCATGGAACTATCTAGAGAATAATGGAAGAAATTCCTATATTATTGCACAGGAACTGCAAGTCCACTGGCACGGAATTCCTAGCCCAAAGGCTTTAATTTATTAAATTAAGTTCTAGGAGATGTTGATATGTATGTACATAAATTACCATGAAAAGTCTTGATTTCTTTTATTGATATGGAAAATTATTCAGGATTAAAATAGAGGATTTTATGTTTTTGCTGTCAGAGGAGTTTTCTTCTGGGAAATAGTCAGCCATTCCACATACAATGGGGAAATAAAAAAAAAAAAAAAAAAAACCATAGATCCTGTCTTTGCTTTCTATAATTAATGGGAAAATTGAGTTATAGTTTTGTCAAGTTGCTATTGCTCTTGCAATATGAATGAAGAAGAATCTGAATAACAAAAAGACAACATCTTCAACAAAACCATGTGGCTTACTATTAATCTTCACTTCTCTTGCCTGGGGAACCATCCCACATTTATTCTGCAAGTCAATAAGGTGACAGACAGCAAGGCAGAGGTCTGAGCAGAGTTTGATAAGATTGACCTAACAGATATTGCAGGTCCAGAAAGAGTAATTTTGGTATTCTGAATAATGGGTAATTTCTATCCTGGCCCAAAGATTAAAGGTATTAGAGTACAGTCTAGGTAGCTGAGGACATATTTTACTTTCTTTTTGGTTTGGTTTTTTTTTTAGTGCATAACCAGAGATAATAATTTATATACTTGTTTTTCCCAAGGCTCTAGTGCCTGGCAGTAGCAGATTAGGTTAACAAAAGGTGATGAGAAATTAAAAGAGTGCTTTGAAAACACTACACTTCTAAAGTATAGAGATTATGAAGGTAAAAGTGTGGAAAGGAAACAGGAAAAGCCTCCATTTGTTGGATTTTTTTGGCAGAGGAACACTGTAGAGAGCTTCTCTGCATGGACTGGATTAATTTAGATGAAGGAGCAAGATTTCACAGCTGAGCAGTTCCCTGTGCTTCATGGTAAAAGTTTCCATGCTGCTGTGAGCATGCAGGGAGTGTAATGTAGTTAGATTTAGCTTGGTTTGGAAAGATTCAGCAATAAGCTCTCCTTTTCCTACTTTTCTGTTGGGTAAAAGCTGTCCTAAAGGCAAAGGAAACAAACCATCACTGTCTTGCTATTGTATCCTACACATTGACAAAGTTTCTAATTCCTCAAACCTCTCTTAAATGTTATATGGATTTAGCTTTACCCTGTTGCTCTTCCAACACAACTTTCAAGTGGGAAAAAAATTCCTTTCCATGTTTGCAACCATCACTTTTGCATCATGACTGAATGTGGGTATATACTTTTTATATACTGCTTTTTATTAAATGGAAGAAGCTTAACTTGCATGAGTCTTTAAGCAAACAGGAAAAAGAGTTATGAATTAATTAAGGCTGAAAGACCAAATTCTGCACCTGTGCTTGAGTCACACTGTAATAAGTGCCAACAGCAGACACATAGTCATTTTCAAATACTGAACTGTGTCTGGTCACTAGATAAGAAGTTCATTTCCTAGCCAGTAGATCTGAATTTCAGAAGCTGAAATTCAGGTAAGAAATATCTACAGCAGATATTAAAAGGATTCTTAATAAAACTCACAAACATATATACACATACACACACGTGTATGCACACCACATCCTTAAGTACCATGTGTATTTCTGACTGTGAAAGGCTGCAAAGTATAATAGCTTCAAATCATGGCAAAACCACAGCTTACAGATGCAGTGATTTTCTGAACAGTTCCCAAACACTGGCAAGAACAAATCCAACTATCCTTTCAGAGGTCCATGGCTATAGGACACTCCTCAGCCCAGCATTAGAAATGCAGCAGAACTGCAACGGAAAGCCCATGAGCTCTGAGTTTGAGCTGTCCCTCCCCGGTTACAAGTGCCTTAATTCAACTGTGTCATAGCCGTACTGCATACTGCCCTTGCTGGATAATAAAAACTAATTAAAGAGGCTTCTCCAGCCTGAAAGTTGTCCTTAGCCTCACCAACGCAGAGAAACTTGGCACTGAAGAAATCATCCCTTTTCTGATTTGAAAACTAGTAATATTTCAGTGCAAGCTCCTGAGTAAGTCTGTCTGACTGAAGTTTCACTGTAGTCAAAGAAGCTTTGATCAGAGACTGTCTTAAAATTATCAGACGTTAACAAAAAAGGTATCAATGTTCACTCCCTCCAGTGCACAGGCAAATTTCTATTCTGCACATAAGGAACTTCTAAAAGTTGCTTTGGAGACTGCCGTGTTGAATTTGTTGAATTTTAAATCTGGTTTTTGATGTCGTTTTTTTTTTTTTTCTCAGAAAATATTAAATCTGTTTTAATCAGTTTCTAAAATTGTTATTTTTTTTAAGATAAAACTTGGAGTTTTCTATCTTATATGTTACCATGAAATTAGGGTATTTTGCTTTAAAATCCTAGTTGAGAAGATACAGTCATAGAAGACACTGCAGATGCTAGTTTTTGCTACAGATGTCCTTATCTAACTTAGGAAAAACTATATTTCACAGTCCACTGTAAGGAATACTTTTTATGTTTTCTTCAGGGTCTAAGACCTTACCACAGAATGTACATACCGTGAGGTGACCATAAACTGACTACAGAGCCTTTCAGTTTTATTAACAATCACTAGCAAGACCACATAAAACTTTAACACCTTTACAAATATACAGTGCCTTGTGACAGAGGGGAGATGTTGTATTTTGTGAGCCCTCTGTGGAGGTGCCCAATTACTCCTGAAATACCTGGGCCTGTACTGTTAGCAATTTCACACCAGCACAATTTTGCAACACTGTTCCTGAGGTTAAATAAAACAAAACAACAGCAAAATCCCTACATCAGTCATAGAGTAATAGTAGACTGCTGAAAGCAAGCATCTTGCAATGAGTGGCATCAGGGTGATAGCACTGAATAAATGAGAAAACATTACAGAAAATGTAGAGGAAAGACTGTGCCTTTGCACATGTGCACCTCTATATTATTATATTCTAGTCTTTGCAGAGGTAATTGCCAAAGCTATGGAGTTAAGCTGTGGAGAAGCCCACTGTCTTTCTCTGAAATGCATAAAGAAAAGAGATACCATGTACACAACTTTGGAAGATCCAAGTGCTAAGGTAATGTCATGTCAAGTCATAGACTGAAGTGAGGTGGACAAAAGGAAAATGTATAATGAGAGACTGATTATCCAGACAGAATACAAAATAACGCACACCACGGTATGTTTTTAGTAATCTGAAATAATTTTTGCTTCTCTGGAGGTGACAGCAATGACTGAACTCACAGCAAGACTAACTGCATCCATGGAGTCACATGGATTTAACAGGTAAAAGATTTGTCCAAGAAGCACATCCATCATAAACTGGAGGTGGAATGTGGAGGAATATAATTTATCATTCTGTCAACAAAAGGAAACCTGGATATCTGTTATCAAACTGTCTTGGTAAACTAGTGGTCAATCTAGTGGTGAAGGAAGAACTTAGAACAACCATTTTGAAAGTACCAGATATCCAGGCAGGTTTAGGTGCAGCAGCATACAGAAATCAGAAGGTGTAAGATGCTAATGAGCCAGAGCCTTAATAGCTCTCAGAAGTAAGTACAGATCCAATAAATGCACCTAACTCAACAGAAGCAAGACTTTCTTTTATCAACCAATACAAGAACAATCAAAGGTCCTTCTGCAAAGGCTTAGTCTAGCAGTCAGATGCAGAAGTTATCCACAAAAGCACATTCTGATGAATATTTTTAGGCAGTCCATATGGGACAAGTATGGAGGAGCTTATGCACATGCCAGGAGACACAATTATTCTATGCAATGATTGAAGATGACCTTTGTCTCTACAAATTTTGATCAAACCCAGAGCAAGATTCTGTACAGCCAGTCTGGTAATGTGACAAATGCAAAGGACTAAGGTATTTGTCATCATATATACGTTATTTTGGCTTGAACAGTACATCTGGAAGAGGCAGTAAATGGAGATGAACAGCACTCTGTAAACAGAACTGCTGCTTGAACTTCATTCAGGACATCAAATACACTGAAAAAGTACCTGTTAGCCTTACCATTCTAAGGTAAGAGAAAGGATCAGACCTTTTGTATAACAGATGAGGAAAACAATGTCACAACCTAGAGAAAAAAAGTATGTTATGAATGTCTTGACATTTATAGACTAAACCAGGTTCTGCAATGCAGGGTGTAATACAGGCACCCCGTAATGAAAATTTCTGCTACAGAAAAGGGTCTACTGTCATGATGTTATGCAATGATGACCAAATAATGTGCAGGCTCTTTTAGGAGCAAAATATGTGTGTGTTTGAGCTCTGACAGAAAGCAAAAGAAAAAGCATAGAAGTACTTTGGAGTTTTCCAAAATATTCTCAGACAATATCACATGCAGCTTCTGTTTAAAAATGGAACATCTTAAATGTTCAAATTAATGAGAAATATACATAGCATCTGACATCATAGCTTAAAAAACTATCCAAGCTGTTAGAGAATATTATTGCAACCATGTAGTTTGGCTGTAAAACATGATATAGGAATAATTTCTGAGTATCACAAAAATACTCTTTTTGATGCAGAACAGTTTATGCTGCTTATGTTGTCTGTAGGGGAAGAATTTAAATGGAATCTCCAGTACTTACATGTAGGTTCTGTATGATGCAGATCTACATAATTAATCAGTTTTCAAAAATAATGAATTTTTTTGTAATATGTCTCAGTTATCTGTCAAACAACCACTAGGAAATATTAATAAAGTTGCTTAGAGGTGCAGAGGATCAAAATCAAGCTTTAATGTAAGCAATAATATTTAAGTCCCTTTGATCCAATAACAGAGATACCATTAGTGTGTAAATATTTCAATAAACCATATTTTTGGTTAAAAAATAGAAAAATACATATTGTACAGGGAACCTGCTATCAGTACATGTGTTAGTCCTTTTGTTTCAAACTAGTAAAAAAACCCATCATGTGAAAACCCAAGGTCTCAGATGTCCTTGTAAGGAGTAGATAGAAGAGTGCAAGGCTCTTGTCTTGTTTCAAGTGATGGGCACTGCTGAAGACACAGATACCCTTTATTCAGTTTCGGATTCAGCAGTGATTTATCTCGCCCAATAGATATAAAAATTAGAATACAAACATGGACCTTAGCAAGTTTTTTCATGCTTTGATTTTTTTTAATTTTATTTTTATACTTCTTGTTTTCAGGGCATAATGTGCAAGGAAAGGATATCAGGTGGCCTGGAATCTTTTGCAAACATTTTCTCAGCTTGGACCACAACAGATGCTCTTATCAAATCTTACAATAATGTGCCATGCCTGTACCCCTAAAAAGCAATGAGAACCAAGAATCAGCCAGAAAATCAACAGAAAATTATTGTCAACAGAAATTAAGCTGGCTCCACTTAACTCCTTTCTGTGCAAATACCACCTCTTAGGCACATGCCTAATGCAAACGATGATGCTAAAAGATTTAGTCTAGTACAGTAGCAGATTTAAGAAGTTATTTCCAGAACACTGATGCCAAAAGCAATTGAACAATCAGGAGGTGGTTAGATGATGAACACCAAAACCATTTTGCAGTAGTAACAGGCTGAAGTTCACAGAGATGATTCTGTACTATGGAAAAGTGGAAGAAAAAATGAAGTGAGGAAAAGGAAAATGATGCAACATGTTATGCTAGTAGAATTACAGTTATTGTCAAAATATATGACTGATAACCTTACCTATGTGTGGCAACATATCTACGAAACAAAATATTTTATTTATAACAAGGCAATGAACTGCCTTTCGTAACTGTACAAACATTTTTTATTTATCTAATAAATCCAATATCCAGTAAATATGTGATGAAAAAATATAGTTCTTACCATCTGGGAAGAGGCTGTCATTCAGAATACAACTGTCAGGACTGAGTTATCACTCAACCAAGGCTATAGTGGAACATTTTCTGGTAAGCACACCTTTTTCTGCCTGGAGACCAGTTTAGGAGCATAACTTCTTATCTAGCTCTTACTTCCATGAATTATTTCTGAATGTGAACATTTTCACAAGGCAAAACGTATGCACTGATTTTCTAGGAAAAATGCTATTTGTGTCAAAAGATATATTGTCCCTCAAAAATACAGTATTCTTTAAAAATAAATCAAACCACAATAGAAACTCCCCTAAAGCTTCAGTGAAATCTGGAAAAAGGCTAAACCAGTAATCACTGAAAGAATACTTAAAAAAAAAAAAATTACTTGTTTTCTCTGGGGAGTATACAACTGAATGGAGTGTCTGCAGACAAAGCAGCACAGATACACGTCTTATTGCTTGTATCCTCCTTAAAAAGCAATGCCTACACACCATCTCCTTCACATCAGCAGAACCAAGTGGTTGCAGCTGCTGATGCTTCTGTGAGGCTCAGAGTATGCCAGTAAAGCTTCTTAACATCTAGCATTTTGGCCTTGCTTGGTGACCAATCTTCTGTTATCTTGGGGCAATCTCTTTTGCTGGCAATTTATTTCCCTAAAAGCAGCTTCTCACCTTCAGCTAGGAACAGACTAGTACAAGTGGCATAAAACACATCAATTGACAGAGACTTCAGAAGAAATGGTCATGATAGCTTTTCCTTATGTGCTCTCATGCAACAATTGTCTATGAAGGCAAACTATGGGTGAAAAGCACTTGTTAATGTATCATAGCTGCCTGTTTTCAGATGAGACACTGTGGTGCTGAGAAAAATCTCAAGAACCGTTTTGAGTGTTTAGGCCAGAGCCCTCATTAGCATGAAACACATGAAACACAAAACACACTAGTATGGAGTGTACAAAAATATTTACCACCCTTTCATCCAACAGAAAAAGCAGAGTGTCGTTTAGATCCAGTCTTCTTGGAAAACAACACTGCTGCTGTAATAAAGTTATTGTTGACTAGTAAAATTAGATATATTCTGGAGAACGTGATCATCTTTAGCAAACCTTGTTGTTTTTTTTTTTAATTCTGGATAGAACTGTGAGAAGAAAGGAATTAAAGATTTCAGAATGGTCCAGAAACTTCTAGTTGTTTTCATAGATGAAATGAGTTGATCTGAAACAAAGGACCAACTCAAAACTAGATAACTGAGTGAGCTTCTGGCCAACTTCACAACAGAGAGGTGCAGGAGCTCTCTGGGTGGGAAAATCTAACTGTCTTAAGGAATTACTCCAGTCAGCTCCTGCTGTGACTAGAAGAATTTTAAAAGTGTTATTTGACATTGTACATAAATAATCCAGCCTTTTAAGTGACCGCCTTAGATGGTTCTTGCTGCAGAATTGATCTACTTACACACAGAAAAAATACTTGTAAACAGCCACTAGAAGGTAGTACAGCAGAGGCAGACATAGTCCCATAGAATGATCTTTTGGACACAGGTAAGTTAACAAGATGCTTGGTGCCTACTTTAAGACTGTCAATAACAATGGGTCATGCATGTGCTGGAGTGGTCATGCAGGGCCATGGACTATCTGAATTATTAGGACTGAGCTGAACAGCAATTCAGGGAGACTCATTAGCTACAGATATAGACATCATTGCTAGGACTCTCACAACAGAGACTCCTTTCACCACCTAGCAGTGACCAGTCCCTGCTTGAGACATTTGCTTTCCCATGTAGGCACTACCTTATGCCAAGATCCAAATAAATTAGGTTTTGTTTTTTCTTTCTAAACAGTATCTTTGTAAGTATCTGTGCAGCAGTGACCTGCCTGTGTAGCCTGACAGTTCCTAGGTATCGGTGTGAACTGAACCCTGAAAGCCTCCGTGTAGCTGAGGAAAAAAAAAAAAAAAAAAAAAAAAAATTAGTTTTTATCCCTTGTTTAGATCTGAGCTTGGAAGCCTGTCAGGAGAGTGGCAACTTTGCGTAAACAGATTAGTCATTATATAAATAAAAGCAAGGACAGTTAGCATCAATTATATTTTCATTGCATTAGAACTGCTGCTCCCCATATTGGGGTATTTCCAAACTAATAAATTATGCAGTCTTTTGTGTTTAATAATTGGGAGAGCAATTATGCAGCAGCGATGCCCACAGGGGTATGTTCTGCAGCCAAATTTTGACACAAAGAATCTAGAAAGAGCATGAAGATAAGGAAATATCCATCAAATAGTAATCATTCAGTTTGTGATGATTTACTGCTCAAATTCTCTCCATACATTGCCTACCCCTGTTCAAAAGGGTGGTACACTTGAAAGTTTATTTTCTTTGTGGAAGTTTTAGATCTATTGGACAGCTATGGTTGTAGTTCCCAGCTTTTGTTTTTCCTTTTTATTGTTAATAGCAATCACATCAAGCCTAAGACTGTTCTGCTTGTTTTACTTGGGAAAAAAAGAAAACAAAACATATAAATTTGAGTAAAGCAAGTAATCCAACCTTGCTGCATATGTTCATATATTCAGGTGGTGGTTTTAAACTATGGGTTACAAACAAATCTTTCAGGGGAAAAGTAAAAGATGACCATGAGGAGTCAGAGAAATTTCTTTTCCATCCACAAGACTATGCAGAGTAAAAATCTTGTTAATGAAAAACAGTTGTTCATTCTTAAACTGATGTGAAAATCACAGCATCCCATTCTAGTTGTATTTTGAAACCACACATGTCTTTTCTACTTCAAGTTTCTGCTTAAATTCTAGAAAAATTCTGGAAGCTCCTTCAGGTATTCCCAGAAAAAGTATCCTGGGCAAAGAATTACATACCCACAGGCTTCACTGAACTGAAGGTCAGCCTTCTTTCAAGGTAATGGCTGTCAAACACCACCAATTTCTTACTAGCTGAAAGGAAGGCCTGCAGTACTTTACCCTGCCAGTACACATTTCCTGTGACTTAATCTTTTCAGCAGCTGTACTGAGCAAATTATGGGAATATTTGATATGCTGTTTAATTTCTTAGCATGTTCCTGCATGTGCTTGATTGGATTTACCTAAATCTTCCATTGCATAATTATGACAATTGTGATGAAATAAGTGAGTTGTAAGAGTCAGCAATAAAAAGGATCCTGTCACTTTATAATAAAAGAGACTTAAGACTTTGGGACTTGTTTTTTATGGCAAACATGGGATAAGTTTGCAAGTTTTCTACATTATGATACACAGTACAAGAGCTATGAACAGAAGATGATATATTGAAATCCAAGTAAGCATACGTGGTTATAAGAAATTCGTAATATTTTTCCCCCCTTTAGCTGACTGCTCACAGACATCTTTGTTAAAGCATCCTGGTATGATACAAAACAGAATTCAAAGGAGTTTGAGGGGAGCTGAAGATCTGCAGAAGAAAGACACACAGAGATTGTTAAACCTCTTTGAAAAAATCTGGGGAGGATTAATTTCTCCTCTCACTACAAAAAAGCAGTCCTCATTGAAAAAAGTAAATAAGAGACCAAGGTTCACATGCTGCTGACATAAAGTTTTGTCAATGTAAACAGTTGACTAACAATTGAGCTATTAAATGTGTGAGTGAGACCAAACCTGCAATTACCATTAATTTCCATTCATTCATTAAAGGAAAACATAACCCTTTGTCAAATGACCTCTTAGAGTAGTGGCTTCTCAGATTTCTGAGGCATAATAGATGCACAGCGCTGTAGCACATTCCCCAGGACTAACCATCTCTGTTGTATAGTTTCAAACTGGATTTCAGATTAATGTAGTTCATCCAAGAAACTACAACTCTTCTGTTCACTGTGCATGCAACAATCAGTAGTTCTATTAGAAAAAGAAAGTCATTAAGAAAATTTATAACAGCTACTGAACAGAATCTGCTTCACTTGCTTTCATTTGCCAAAAATACCTCCTTGAATGTTTTTACTGGCATGAGCACATCTTCTGGGATACCAAGCTTGAAGCAAAGGTTGTGAAAAATGAATTCTACATGCACAACAGATACTTCGGTGGAAACCAGATGATGTTATACTCATTCAGTTAGGAGCAAGAACTCTGTTTCATACCTGTCCGGTCAAAAGACAGCCTTCTTTCTCCAAACGTATGCATTTTTTACAATTTTTTTAAATTGCCTTCCCCC
>JAOBAS010000072.1:8946044-8956287 GCA_025311575.1 Elanoides forficatus | reverse complement strand
TTCCATACCATGGGACATCACATAAACTGGGGGGACTGGGGGCGGGGGGTTATTCGCTGCTCGGGGACTAGCTGGGTGTCGATCGGCAGGTGATGAGCAGTCGCACTGTGCATCATTTGTACATTCCAATCCTTCTACTATTACTGTCGTCATTTTATTAGTGTTATCATTATCATTATTAGTTTCTTATTTTCTGTTCTATTAAACTGTTCTTATCTCAACCCATGAGTTTTACTTCTTTTTCCCGACTTTCTCCCCCATCCCACTGGGTGGTGGGGGGGAGGTGAGCGAGGGGCTGCATGGTGCTTAGTTGCTGGCTGGGGTTAAACCACAACAGCAGCATAACATAGAATGAAGTGCCCAACCTCTGTCTCATTTTACCTTTTCAGACCTGGGTCTAAGCAGTACAGCATGGAGTTCTTCCATGCCTCATTTGGTTGAGAAACTGGATCTATCTAACATGGAAAAAGGGTAGAAAGGAGGACCCTGGGATCTACTGACCTGTCAGCCTCACCTCTATGCCTGGGGAGATCATGGAACAGATCCTCCTGGAAGCTCTGCTAAGGCACACGGAGGACAGGGAGGTGATTTGAGACAGCCAGCATGCCTTCACCAAGGGCAAGTCTTGCTTGACCAGGCTAGTGGCTTTCTATGATGGAGTGACTACCTCAGTGGACAAGGCAAGAGCTACTGATGTCATCCACCTGGAGTTCTGTAAGGCCTTTGACATGGTCCCCCACGACAACCTTCTCTCTAAATTGCAGAGATACAGATTTGATGGATAGACTGTTCGGTGGATGAGGAATTGGTTGGATGGTTGCATCCAGAGGGTATGTGGCTCAGTGCCCGTGTGGAGATCAGTGACAAATGGTGTCCCTCAGGGGTCTGTACTGGGACCAGTACTGTTTAATACCTTCATCAACAACCGTGACTGTGGGATGGAGTGCGCTCACAACAACTGTGCAGATGACACCAAGCTGAGTGGTGCAGTTGACACACCTGAGGGACAGGACATCATCCAGAGGGACCTGGACAAGCTCAAGAAATGGGCCCATATGAAATTCTTGTGGTTCAACAGGGCCAAGTGCAAGGTCCTGCACTTAGATCAGGGCAACCCCCATATCAATACAGGCTGGGGGATGAAGGGACTGAGAGCAGCCCTGTGGAGAAGGACTTGGGGGGTACTGATGGATGAAAAGCTGGACATGACCCGGCAATGTGTGCTCGCAGCCCAGAAAGCCAACCATATCCTGGGCTGCATCACAAGGATCATGGCCAGCAGGTCGAGGGAGGGGATTCTGCCGCTCTGCTCCGCTCTGGTGAGACCCTGCCTGCAGTACTGCATCCAGCTCTGGGGTCCTCAGCCCAGGAAAGTCATGGACCTGTTGGAGCAGGTCCAGAGGAGGGTCACAAAAATGATCAGTGATGGAACACATCTCCTGTGAAGAAAGGCTGAGAGAGTTGGGGTTGTTCAGCCTGGAGAAGAGAAGGCTCCAGGGAGACCTTATTGCAGCCTTTCAACAGTTAAAGAGGGCTTATAAGAATAACATGGACAGACTTTTTGATAGGGCCTGTAGCAACAGGACAAGGGGTAATGCTTTTAAACTAAAAGAGGGTAGATTTAGACTAGATAGAAGGAAGACATTCTTTATAATGAGGGTGGTGAAACACCAGAGCAAGTTGCCCAGAGAGGTGGTAGATGCCCCATCCCTGGAATCGTTCAAGGTCACGTTGGACAGGGCTCTGAGCAACTTGATCTAGTTGAAGATATCCCTGCTCATTGCAGGAGGTTTGGACTACATGACCTTTAAAGGTCCCTTCCAACCCAAACCATTCTATGATTTGAGGGAGAATACAGGTCTGGGAGTTGGGTCAGCCGGCTCTCTTCCTGAGTGTGCTATCAATACCATTCATAAGACGAGGCAGCAATGTTTTTCTCAGTCTCTTTTATTAAGACAAATTTTGGTCCTTTTTAGGTAAATGCCTCAAACATGAGTAAAACAATTTTTATTAGCAGTGCTTCTGGCCATTCTACAGGAAACCTTTGAAAATCAAGAAAAATAAGATCAAAATATGGTATGTCCCACAACAAGCTGATCTCTGCCCCTGGTCCTGCTGCTGCTTTCCAGGAATGATTGAGGATGACTGTGCAAACGGAAGTCAGGTCCAAGCAACCATGCAGCTGCCTGCAGTTCAGAGGCGTGAATCCAGCTCTCACCAGTGCAATTTATAACGGGCTCTCATTTAGTAAGTGTATTTGTATGGAAAATGGTGTTACTACAGCAACTCAGAAGAAGTCCAAGGTTTTCCAGTGCTGGGGTTTGGTGGTTTTTTTAAATACACATTTTTTAGTAACGCTTTCTCTCTATTTTATCTCCAATGTTCCCCCCCCAAAGTCTTTACCAAATCTTCATTGAAATTGGAAGATTGCAACAAAATAAGTAATGAGATGGTGTTTTTTCTGAGACAGAAGGTGGCTTAAATATAAAGAAAATCAGGGATTTTGTTAGGTCATTTCTTTCTCCTTTATGTATTTATTTTTATTTCATCACCACTTTCCACTTCTATTTCAGAGAGCCAAGGCTGAATGTTGTGTGGACCTTATCCACTATAGTGAAAGACAGTATGAGGTTTACTGATCACATAAATAAAACATGGAGAAGAGGCAGAATGACCTTCAGCACGTCTGTGTCATGCCCCAAGGGATGCTAACTGGCCTTGACTGCCCTAACAAGCCTCAGCTGGGACCTCTGTACTTGTCCCCTGACTCCACCTCTCATCCATCAGCAAAAAAAGCTGCATGTAAGCTCAGTCCTTGGTTGATCTATGCTGCAGGTGTGCTTGTTTTCAGCCCTGCTCCTCTTTTTCTTGGGTGGGCTCTGGCTACATGGTGTAGTATTATTTCCAGCTCTGTCCCTGGCTATGCTGCCTGCTACTCCTGGGTGCACCTGGTTCAGCCCCATGCACCCAAGCACAGTGACAGAAGTTGTTTTGGTGGGTTGGTTGGTTTGTTTGTTTTGGGGGTAGGAGGGCTCAGTTCTGTGCACCTTCATATTGATGTGTTTAACCTTGGTCTTGGTACTTTTGTTGCTCTTCACAGGAGTGAATGTTACAGGATAGAGAAAGTAAACCATGTGGAAGATTGAATGAGCTAAACGTTTGGATGGGAAGTGTAACTGTGGGAGTTATGAGAGCTTATGACTCTAAAAACGGAGAAGATGGGATCCAAAGTTTGTTTATAACCTGAGAGCGTAAAGAGGAAAATTTTAAAGATTGACTTAACAGAGAAGTTCAAATGCTGTTGGAGGCCTACAGTGTGATAGGTCTCCCATAACAGAGCTCTTCCATCACTACTGTCCAAGAATCTATGGGCTTTGTGCAGCTAAGGTTCAGGATGGGAAAATACCAGGACCTGCTGTTCTGAAAGTGCCCTACAAACTTTAGGTTATATATGCCTTAAGAGCACACTGTTCTCATCCTCAAAACATGGCAACTGTGCTGCCACTATCCAGGTGCTTTTCTGTATCACTGATAACACTGTTCAAAACTTTGACCAGAAACAAATGTGGCTAATGCTGAGAACATAGATGTGGTTATTACAGTTAGTTTTTGCACACAGGACTTCAAGGCTTGACTGAAGGCTTTTCTAGTAAAGGTGATAGCATTCAGTGGTGTATTAGTTGAACTTTCCAGTGAAACTAAGGGAGGAAAAAACAAATGCAGGCTACTGCTAGTACAGTCTGTAAAACCAGGCTCCTTGTGCTTCTTTGGAATCTTATGAAAGAAGCCACCAACCTCAACTTGTCCTGTCTTTTGCTAACTTGATCTTATGCTATCAAGGATCTGAAAAGCATAGTCATCATAGCTGTTTCTGTGAGCATCTGCTTCTGAAATTTAGTGTTTCTCAACTACTGTAAATTAGCTAAGCAGACACATTCTGTTACTTGGTTTGGGTTCAGAACAATAATCAGTATAAGAAAAGGGAGAGCTGTTCCTTAACTCTCTTCCAGACAATGGAGGTGTTGAAAGCAATGGAGCCTGCTCAGGGTGCAAACCCTGATCCCACACACCTACTTGAAATTCGATAGCTCTTTGTCTGGTATTCATGATGATGTCAGTATTTCATGGAAATAAGCTTGTTTTATGATAGCCTCTGAGAACAACAGTAATGGATCAGGAGCTAACACTCTTACTGATTTTTGAAAGAATCACAAAAAATTAATGCTTCCCAGCATTGTTTGATGCCAAGGTAGGAAAATTGCAGGAAGCAACCCATAGGCTATAAGCTTTTAGTTGTGGGTCTGGTGGTCTGATGCCTTTGCAATGCCTTGCACAGAGTCTTATCTGTGAGTGGGAGCTCAATGTCTCTGTTGATAAAATGAGACAAAGATATGGGAGTAATTGAGTCTTATGAATTCCAGGAAAAAACATTCTGAAAGGAGTGAAAGTGTTGTCACCAAACCTGCTAAGTTTTTTTCCTTTTAAGAATTTGCGTGGGAGTTGTAGGCCACGAGGCACGATAACTGGTTAGATAAGCTGGCCCTCTGTGAAGTCTGGTTCAAACGGCAGTTAAAAGTTGAGGAAACTCTCTGTCTCCCATTCACCCGTGGTGATTCATGGTGGCACAGTAGCACTTTGAGAGGAAAGACTATAAAGGCAGGTAGAGAAAAAGTTTTCTGGACCTCATGTGGTTATTGTTTAAACAGCAGAAGGCTGAGATTGGCTAATGGTGAGGGGCAAGAATGCTTTACAGGGTAGAAATTCTGCATTATGAAACTCTTCGATTTTTGAATTTTAATTGAGTTCTGGGTTAAAGACCCTTACCCTGCTTTGGGTCGATTGACTTTTTCCAGAGAGTTGTCCTGATGAGGTGTTTTCTGAGCAGTCCTAGGAATGAGTACCACTGGGGCACCACCCTGGCCTCTGGCTGAGAAGCAAAAAGTGCAACCTCTGAGGAACTCTAGCTGCCATAATCATCTCAGATGTCCTGTAGCAGAAAATTCAGGTCAGTTGCATTGGTGCAAAGCCTGACTTTAACTTCTGTAAAGGCCCGAGGGAGCAGAACGACCTTTTTAAAATCTCTTGTTGTGATTGAACTCTTCAAAGGATAATAGCCAGGAAACTGTAGAGCTGGCTCTTCAAAAAGTCCCAATTTAGAAATGCTCACTTTTCTCACATAAACGGCTGTGCAGAGCCATAGAGAATTGAGCTTGTATTGAAGCCAATATGAAAGAGCTTGGAAGATGTTTCCAGTGTTTCATTGGACTAAGAAACACTCTTTTTTGTTGTTCGTTTTTGTTTGTTTTTGTTTTTTTTTTTTTTTTGTTATGGGTGTATAGTGAAGCAGGTTCTTCCATGGGAAATGGAATTAATGAAGCATGGTTTCCTATGCATCTGTGTCCTGTGACTGAGGGAATTTGACAAGAGAGATGCTGTGAGCTTTTCTGTGAGGGAGCACTAGCGGAGCATTTCTCCTCTGCCTGACCTTCTGGTTTCATAACATTTTAGGGAGCTGAATCTATATCATTTAGTCATGTTTGACTTAGCAAGTTTTAAAATCATTAGGAAGAACAGGCACAAAGACAGATACATGACTGCCTGTAAAAGAGTCCACAGTGCTACTAAACAGTCCAGGCTCCTCATTTTTGTGCAGGCTGGTGTGGTAGTGCAGCCCCCCTGCCAGGTCACGTTGTGATATCAGGACCAGCCAACATTGTGTTCTTGCACAGTGAGTTGGGACAGCCTGGTACTTTCTTATCCTGGCTATGGTGCAGTGATTCAGGACAATTAGGCACCCCTCAACAGCACCTGAAACTCCTGTTGCCTGGAACCATACCTGATGCTCCTGCTACTTGGATTGTGACTCACTGTTGTTGTTACCTGACAAGGATTATGGCTGGAATGAAATTACAATGACCAAAGTCAATCACCTTGTGAACCTACAAAGAGCGGTCCTAAGCAGAAGCCCTTTGAGCTCTCCTGGACCCCAGCAGGCTGTGACCAGCATCTCCCTCTGAGAGGGATGCCTCCCAGAGCTCTCAAACTGTCTAGTTTGTGAAAATCGGAGGGCTGTTGCTGAAAGCTGACAATGGAACCTGGGTGACACCCTTCACTCCTTGAGGCTCAACCTGTTGAGAAATGCAGAGACATTTGATGTGAATATTTCACTGAACTCCAGGGGAATTTTTAACAGGTATACCTCTGTTTATGTATATATACATACATAAAAATATCTATCTATATATAATACAGATAGATATGTCTTTGTGTCTGTGTGCCTGCATGTATAAATTGGCCTAGGTATATTCTATTGAATCGCTTTGTAAATGTTAAATTAATCAGTGATTAAGTTTTACTAAATCTTGTGATTTACCTCAAGTTTTAAATGAAACTCAGACTGCTGCTACACACATAATCCCTTAGACATGAACTGTTGACCAAGTCTAGGACTAGCAGTGGAGCCAGCCGCACCTAAGCTCCATCAGGAGTTTAGATAGCCAGGGGGTCTTCTCTGAACCTCATGACTCAACAGGAGGGTGTCCCCTACCTTTCTGCAACCCCAATCTTTGTACAAATCATGAAAAGTCAGTTCTAACTCAATTTTTCTTTGTATGTTTCTCCCTTACTCTTTTGTGGTTTTGGTCTCTGTATAAATCATTCTAGTTTGATCCTAACCCGATTTTCCTTTGTACACTTGTGTGGGTTGTCCGGCTCATAGTTCACAAACGAGTTTCACCATGTCCTAGTGCACACGGGCAACTCATGGGGGGTTACAGAAGCGACCCAGCCTTGGATTGCCTTGAGGCCCTGTCTCTCTGCAGAGATGACTCACGGGGAGCTGTGTAGGCAGCTTAGCCCTGGGTTGTCTAATAAACCCTAAACTAAACAGGAGGTGGCTGCACCATTCAAAGAACCAAAACCTGAACTGAGCCTTGAAATCCTGTAACAAATAGTATGCCCTGAGTATCAATCCAACCACTATTCAGTTGCAGAGGAAGCAAGGTAAAAAAACCCCAAAACCTGGAGGGTTTCAGCTTCAGTTTCCAATGACAACCTTGTGTATTCAAACAATCACAGACCAACAAAGGAAAGATAAGGGGAAAATCCACTCAGACGTAGTCATACACACCATTCCACAAGTCAGGGGATAAAAACTCTAAGATTCAGGTTGGAAAGGGGGAGTCACTTCTCCAACTATACAGTTGGCTTGTGAAGGAAACCCTCCCCTCCCTTGATCGGGATGCCGGTCGAGGTAACTTCCCTGGAATTGAAAGCCCTTACCTGGAAGGGTAAGTGAATATTGTTTATGCTTTAAGTTTGTAAATGCGTGTGTGCTTGTGGCTGTCTGTGAATCGCTTGTGGTTGTAATAGTGTACTACTCTTGCCTTAAAAAATTGCAATAGTGCATCCCTCCATTGTATCTGTAAAACCTGCAATAGTGGCATGTTAAGTCTGTGAGTGAAGTTCAAATAAGTCGTTTGCTTGAACCTTGCAGTTAAGTCCTTTTCCGTCACAACACGTCACCCATATATTACTTCATCCAAATAACAGAGCGAACCTTGCCATTGAACTTTGTGAAGCTGTGCTTTTATAAATTCCTATTAAACCACTTTTGCTAATACCTTTGATAGTGATTCTTTAGGTGGTCCAAACCACTCATCTGTGACAGCTGGGCACTGCACAAGCCTTATGAATTTGCATTATTAATATGTCAATGTTAAACTTGTCTGAGGAAAGATGGAATAGCAACAAGAGGTTCACGGTCAGTCCTTTGTATGACAAGCCATACAGATAAATAAATAAAATATCCTTGTTCTAGGAGCCTATTCTTGTCTGATGCACACAGCTCTTGGAGGCTAAGCAGGATATCACCCCTCCGTGATCTCTCTGCCCTGCTCCTGCCCACATCTCTGCTGCAGCTTTCTCTGTGTCTTCACACCCAAGCATCAGGCAGAAAAACCTACACAGGAGCTGCAGGTGAAACTACGTACTACTTGGTGGCTCAGGCAAAACCCCAAAGCCCTGCAGTGCAATTGATAACAGTTTTCAGAGGCAGCCCTCTCTATCTTCTAAAGGAATGCAAATACATATTTTGTGTCAATTCTTCCACTTGTTACATGCGTAGGACACAAGTTTCTTTGTACATTTCTACAAGGACATGCAGACATTGCAACCTCTGTGTGGTTAAGTTTTGTGGGTGAGGGGTTTTGGCATGAGCATGCACTATGTTTTGCAGGAAGTCATAAACAATTTTTAGGGTGCCTCGTTCATCTGTTTTGATATTGTCATACATGAGCATTGTGCTGTTCTGTGCTGGCAGCAATAGAAATAAAAGAATAGTAGAGTTATACAGTTGCTTTATCTCCAGTTATTGTGAATCCTTCTCATCTATTCTTTCTTCACATGAAATAAGTATCTTAAATGCAGCCAGTTGGACAGAAACAATTGGATATCAATATAACACAGCAGATTTTTTTTCCCTCCTTTTAGCTGGCTTCTGAAATGAAAATGTCCTTTTGTATAGCAGTGACTGTGAAATAATGTTGCTGATCAGCACTTGACCAGGGAATGGTTTGCCAGAGCAACCCAAATGGAAAGTCAGGTGCCAGCTCTGGGGTTATGGATGAGGTTTTATGGCCCTAGAGGCCCATTCTTGCGACATTAGAAACACTAAATGTTAGGCAAGGTCAATATTGTGAAAGAATTATAAACCAGAGGTTTGTTAATGGATTGATTTGAAGACTATTGAGTAAATAAGATTGTTCCTATTTTATGGCCAAACTGTACCACAGGAGATTTGACGTAGAGAAAAGGGCAATTCTGGCCTTTTGCTGTTGGTGCATCTCTGTCCCCTTTCCGTGCTAGCAGGTCGCTGTCAGTACAGTCTATGTCACAGGTTTGTCCATTGGCACATCTTTGACTTGTTTGCCATCAGGTGTGGGGGGGTTGTTTGTTTGTTTGGGTTTTGCTTGTTTGTTTTTCCTGGTGTTGCATAAAGGATTTTCAACAAGGGCCAGGGTAGACCTAGATCTCTGTAAGAAGGCTCTGAGGTTTCTGGAAGATGCTGCAGAGCACTGGGAATACAATGATGGAGCTGTTATCTGTGGGGGTGGGAATCAGTATTCACAACAGACCAAAAAAACACCAAGGGAAAAACAAAATAGAAACATTTAATTCAGACATATCTTAGAAACAGTCATGCACAGAGGAGTAAAAAGCAACAGTAGGAAAATGTCCATATACATATGCACCCCACAGGTGTGGAGCTTGCATTGGTCTGTCCAGTGGCTAGATGGTTATATCACAGCACTTCTTTCTCATGTGAAATTCTGTTGTACTTAGTTCTTGCTGTTTCAAAGTTAATGATGCTTTTTCATAAATTTACTTTATGTGGGGAAAAAAAAATATTTAAGCAATTTTTGTTTTATTTGCTCCCTCAGAGCTTCTCAATTACGTCTAGTAACCCAAAGTAAAACACCCGAGAGTTTTTAGTTTTCTGTGCCTTGATTTCTCTGGGGTTTTTTTAATTTCTTTTTTTTTTTTCTCACCTAAGTGGGATGGTACCACTGAAAGCCAAGAATTTTTAGGCATTGTGGCAAATTTATCTTCATTTTTAAGGTAATTAAATACCTTGTGAGTAGGAGAACATAAATCATTTTAGGTAGATAGCAGCTATTGGACCTAGCTCTAGGGACATGAAACAGCAAAAAAATAAACATCTGTTTATTGTTTTTTTTTTTAAAAAAGAAGTTATTATCTCCATTATAAAGCATACTTTGTCAAATATGACATTTCTCAGACTCCTTAATTTAATTAAAACAAGTTACCCCTTGCAGTAAATAGAGCTATGGTAACAAGAGTAAGAAACTGAAGTATCTCAACACTAAATGTATACTATTCAGGTCTATAATAATATTTTTTTTTTAATTAAGTGACAATTGGAGCAATTTTGAGTTATTTCTACTATTTTCTACCCTGTTTGTTAGTCTGGACAAACATGAGAGCTGCCAGCTACTACACTCTTCCAGGATGATTGGACAAAATACTGCTCAAAAGGATAGGCAAATCAGCTTGTGAATTTAGTATTTCTCCACTGTGGGTCTTGTTCAGTAAGTTTTCAAGGTAGTAAAAAAATAAAAAGAAAAAGCACAGCATTTCAGTGTGAGAACCCTAAAAGAAAGTGAATTGCTCCAAAAAGATGAATGGTGGCCTATTAAGCCAAGATTAATTTGACTGGTTTGGG
>JAOBAS010000072.1:8926938-8940178 GCA_025311575.1 Elanoides forficatus | reverse complement strand
TTTCCTAGACCTTTGCTGAAGCTCATATATTCTTTCAGCAAATTAGTTTAAATAAAAAGTTTTCCAGTGGGGGAAAAAAAATTTCTCTGTGGTGGCTCAAAAGTAATCTTCATTGGTTTTGCTTATAGAAATATTCTGAAAGAAGAACCCTTACCTTGCCTTGCCTTGCATCATGGCACAGGGGTACAAACCAGAGGTGCCATACTTCTGTTTGACCTCTTTTCTCCCCCTGCCAAGGGAATCTGTGTGAAGCCATCAGTTACTTCACTGAAGTCTCTATGAGGTAGGCAAACACACAAGATCATTGAAAAATTGAGTCCCTAGCCAAGAATCCTGGATCCTGTAGCAAAACACAGGCCTGTGACGCGTTACAAGTCCATTATTCAGGGTAGAATGTGAACCCCATAAAAGCGTTTATCATATGGCTTTGAACCCAAATATAACCTTACTAAAAATGCGCAACCATCAGCAGTATGTAAATATTCTGCAACACTGTCATGACATAGCCAGCAAAATGAGCCTGAACACCTCGACTGCAACGGCCAAGGTCACCAAGGACCGTGGCCAGCAGTGCTCACTGCTTTGTGCACCCACAACCAGCTGAGGATACAGGTTGGAAGACTAGCAGTTGTGTTTGTGTAGTGAAAAATGGCCGGAAGAGCAGGCACAGACCATCAGCAATAAATGTGCTGTTAACAAATGCATGCAGTCTTCTTTTAGAGCTTGAAATGTGGCCTACTGTGTCCACCTTCTAAACACTCCCATCACTGCCACCTCCAGTCCCCTGACCAATGGATGTATGGATATATGTGCTTACATATGTATAAATACAGAGAGAGAGAGTGTTACGAATTTGCAACAACCTGTTATAAAATCCCATCTTCTTCCAAGTAAGCTTACCTTAAATGTAGATAGACAAAAAGTTTGATTATTTTACAGTTCCTTTGTGACAAACGAGATTCACACCCCTTGCTTTACATTTCTGTATTTTGTTAACAAAGTTACACTTCTACTCTCTCATGAGGCTCTAAGTGGAAGTTTAGCATGACATTTTTTTAATTTTTTACTGAATGTTTAAATGATTTGGCATCATCCAAGGAGTAAATTAAACTGTGGCCTGGCAGCCAAGTCTAGTACATGTCTTGAAAAAAGAATTAAAATACTGGTACCTAAAGCCAAACAAAAAAAAAGATATACAAGGCTTTTTCCCCCTCTTTTTTTTTTTTTAAATCAAATACATTTCCTCAAACTGCTGATTGCAAGGCAGGAACTGTGTTTCATCTTTGATGTAGAAATAACTGGTTGTCATATTTAGTTAAAGAGTAGCTGCATGCCTCCTAGAAAACTAGTGCCTAATATTTGGCTTGAACAGAATGCAAAATACTGCATGGAATTTGCATGTGCTGCCTGATTTTATTTTAAGGGAATCTTTTATTTTTGTCTAAGTAAGCATTTTAATTTAGTCTCCTAATGCTTTTAAAGCTACAGTTTTTATCTTCCGTGAGAAATAGGTATCTCTTGTGACCATATTATAAAAACTGTACTTGGAATAAAAGAAATTTTCAAATTATGATGATTTAAAATAGTGACAAAACCCATAGGTTATACCACAATAGTGCATAAGAGAAGCCGAACTTGTGCTGGTGCTTGTGTACACAATTTCTGGTAAGTATGGATTCATTGGTAGCCGTTGTTGATTAGAAAAAGAAGATATTGGAAAATAGGAGAAAATTTATTGTCAACATCTCTGAATTTCACTTTCCTTCCCACTATTAACTTTTTCTCCTGTTATTGCTGGGAAAATAATATGCGGGAAAGAGACCTTCATTCACACGGCATAGTCTGACTCACTTAGCTGAGCCATCAAACTTCAGTGAACTGTGAGCTGCTAAAATTAGCTGGCTGGAAAGCCATGACAGCATTTTATCCTCACCGTGGAAATAATGGAGGTGTTTCTGTGGGGTGTCTCAGCTCCCTGTGGGCCGGCATCATCTTCAGGGAGCACTTCTCTCTGCCCCTTCTGCGCAGAAGAAGCCAGTGGCCGGCAGCCAGAGCCTTAATTCAAGAGCCGCAGTGAGATGCCTGACGGTATGGAGGATTAATCTGGACCTGTGTGTCCCAAGAACTGCCAAACAGACACACCGTGGGCTGGACAGGAGCTGAACCGAGATCTCCTGATGGGCACAAGCAAAAGGGACTTCTGCGACACTCCTTCACAGCCCTGGCTTTGCAGCAAGGATTGCTCATCAGGGTCATCACCTGGAGATTATGGGGTCAGATGTTGGTGTTTGGAACGTACACCCTGCTTTATTTTTCTCAGTGATGAAGCCATGGAGCCTGGAAAGCAGGCAATTTAACTGCTTTATGGTCCCTCTAACTCTTCACCATGCAGTTATTTTCTCAGAATATAAATTTAAATCAGAATTGTCTATCCTGTTTTCTTCCATCTGGCTATAAATACTTTCTTCTGTTTTGCTGCTTTTTTTGTTCTGCTTGTTGCTTTTGAGAAAGCAATATGTGAAATACTATGCCAGCTGCTGAAATCTCTTAACCTGTCTTATCTCAAAGGCCCCTCCCATACACATCAGCGTTAAGTGAACAGTTAAAATCTACGGTGTAAAATCAGTGCAAAGGATTGGAGAATGAAACTCAAAAAAGCAAAAGCAATTTATACTGAATGATAACACAGCCTGTTTTTCTACCTCTTTAGAGAGAGTCTGTTTTCTGGTTCCTGCCAGCTCCTGGGTTATTTTTATATACAAGATCAATACTGGGGAGAGAAACAATTATTTTCTCCTGGTGGGTTTTTCCTGATGTTTATAAGGCAGCGATGGGAGATGATAAGGTGGTAAAGCCTCCTTCTGCTTCTCCATGAATTGTAGCATTCTTGGATTTACAATTTCCAGCAGCAGATTTCTAGCCTGTAAGTTTAATTCTGTGATATCAATCTTCTTCTTGTCTTTTCTTAATATCTTTGCCTCTTGTCTGCCAGAGCTACCCTTTTGTACAGTAAACAGACTAAAAATTAATTTAAGATCTCCCTTACCTCTTTCTTATAGGTATTGGTAAACTTGCTGTTTTCTAAGTGATTTTTTATTTTTTTTTAAGTAACAGGAGAACAAATTAACAATTTTTTTAAATTTATTTTAATTTCAGATTTCTCCTGGAGCTGAAGTTATTTTTTCTGTAATGAAAAATACTGAGTCGTCTCTTGTTACATAGTGTTCTGTTTGTTTTACTCATTTGCTCTCATGTGCAATTCTTGCACTTTATGTGCTGCTGCACGTTCTAAGGATCTGATCAATGTAATAACACCTCATATGATACTGGTGCTGTATCACTTTAATGCTAATGTGTTCAAAACACAGTAAAAGCAGAGGGGGTTGACACCAGACGTTTTCATTAGCTAGACTAACCTCTGCATTTTGGCAGAGCTCTTCTGCATTAAAACACAAAGAAAAGTTAAACACATTTGTCTCAAAAAAAACCATTAAATATTTATGAACCTTTTATTTATTGTAATTGATCTTTTACAATAGAAAACCCCAAAAAACCTTCCAATACATCCTCTACACTCAAGATTTTCCAAGACTCAGAAAACATGTTAATTAAGTGTATGTAAATCTTTCAATATTTGAAAAAGTTAAGACAAAAAAAATCACACAGTAACGCATTTTCAGAATAAAAAACACTTTCACAATTCTATATCTTGTAGATCGTTATAAGGATGGTCAAAACTTTCACTGCAAAATGTAATTATGTTCATTCTTGACTCAAAATAAAATACCTTCTATTTCAGGTTAAATAGTATACACCATCTGTCTTGTAAAAAAATAATGCCTTTCAGTTAACTTCTTATCTCCACCTTTCCTTCTGTCATGAACTTCTGCTTGTTTTCTTATTTGAATCAACTTGCAAGAAGTTTAATTTCGTAATTTGAATTTAGGGTGAATGTTAACATCAACTCTAACTCTGCAGGAACATAATAATCTTTGGCCTCTAATTTTGCTGTTTAAAAATAGTGAATTAATCATGAATTTTAAAACAAAGAGGAAAAATAAAAACAAAGCAAAACAAAAAAAAACCCCTGGAACCAAATCTGCTTAACATCATTGGTATTAGCATTTTCCATGATCTGAAGATCTTACATGAACTTTATTTGAAATATGCAAGTTAAGTTCTTTTTTTTTCAAAAAAATCCAGTTAGAAGAATCTCATTAGTGTCTGTATCAAATACGTTGTTACTGTTGAAGTTTTGACTGCATTTCCTTTATTCCTTGGTATTTCTTGCACACTTCTAGATATTGCTCCACTCAGCTAGAAAACATCAACAAGAACAAGAAAAATAAAACAATAATAAAAACCCAAACCATGAATGTGGCACATTAGGAAAGTAAGGTCATCTGCTGTGGAAACTTATAATACAATACATGATCCTTTGTTCTGTGTTTTTCTCTGTAGTCATTGACAATAGGACAAATTGGGAAGTAGACCGCTGCTATGATGGTGTAGAATTTGTGGAGTGTTTTTTATTAAAGAGATTTACATTTTATAACATAACAGAATCTATTTTGTCTGTAATTATTTTCAAGCTGTAGTCAGAATTCGGGAACATCTACCAAGTTTTTGTGTTGTTGAATGGTTGCTTAGTGAATTATGTTGATGACTGCCTAAGCATGGTTTCCAATCAGTCCATTTTACCGCAGCAATTTAATCTTCCATACCCAATGATTTTAATCTGTGCTGCATTACCAGCCTGTTTAGCTTGCAGAAATGAACAACTTTTGAAGACTTATGCAAACCAGTGGGAAGCAGAGGAACTGACAGAAATGTTGGAGGACAGTGACATGTAAAATAAGTATTGTTGACAGCCAGTCCTAAAAGCACTTCACTCAGTACAGATCTTCAGCTGTCATTCAAACTGAAGATGCACATGCTTATCCAGAGAGATGAGAAGAGGTAAAGTACAGTGGTACCTTGATATATTGCTATTTTCAAAGATGTCTGTGGAAGAAGTCTGAAGATAGACGTACGTGTCATATTTATCTGAAACAGTTAAAGCCAGATGTCCACAGATGACAGAAAAGTGGGATCCTAGAGCCTGCTATGTTTTCCTTTTTTTGCTCTTTTCATTTCGATGTTGTATCCCCCTGCAAAGCTTAGGTTTCTGCTACTTGTATGACCTTTTGTCTGGGATATTGTTTGGTCCTAGTAAGTGATCCAGATCGACTCCATTAAATTGAAACCTAAGTAAGTGTGCTCCCTCTTGTAGATGGACTAAACAACAGAAGACCCCAACAACAGGCTCTTCTGGGTTCATTAACAAAGACTCTCTGCAGCCATCAACAAGAGCTGGATTTACATACAGGGTAGTTGAGAAGAGAGATCTAATTCAACTGCTCTTCGTCGTGCCCTGGAGAAGTTTGTCTCTTTGTGCAGACTGTAGATGGAGCCTGGAGAGCACAGCCTCGCTGGACTGAAGTAAGGCACTATCTATGCTCGATTCACTGTCTTCCTGTCCTGAAAAATTGCAGTGGTATAACTGCAAAGCTATTGCACCACACGTTCACTGATCAGAGCAGATCTGTCTGCTGCATTGAAGTTGCTGGAGCCCCAAACACCACTCAGCAACCTGAAATGGGAGTGCCACTGGTGCTGGGGAAGGTGTGAACATGTATGTGAAACATCTCTGCCCGGTTATGTGAAGAGAAGAGTATCCTGTAGGGGTGGGGTTAGGTGGAAAGATCATTCTGATTCCACAGGTGGAGACTAGTATTGCAAACTAAGTCTGCCCAGGCCGTATTGCCAGTCGTCAGTCTGTGCTGATAGGACACAAAGGTAACCATCCTAAGCTGCGTGTTGCAAGTTGATCCTTAGTAAATGTCCCTGCTGTAATATCGTTTCTCTTTGAGGTCTTTCCCCACAGCATGTCTTTATTTTGGATTTGGAAGAAATTTATACTCTGCTGTATCCATTTTGTCAATGGCAGCTGCTGTGTTCATACATCTGCGTTCTTCCTTGTTATTGTGTGCTACATTTCCTATTGTTGCTTTTCCTCTTCAATTGAGGAGACAGCACATTCCTCGGGTGAGGTTCATGTATCTCGACTCCTAATGGACACTTTCTAAAGGGTCAAGTATTTTATAACAGCACCTACTCACTTGAAAACATCTTTCTCGTCTTCACTGGACTGCGAGGAGGTTTTAGTCTCTAAAGTTAATAGCTTACCTGTGGTGGGCAGTGACTTGATCCTTTTGATAAATTAGGGTTTTTTTCTCAGAAAGTGCAGATGCCCCCCTTGTTGTTCTTACTGCATGGTTAGAAACATGATGCACTGAATGTCACAACCTGGCCAATATTTTTGATTTACTAAGACATTCGTGGAAGACATCTGGACTGCAGAGCAAGTGAGTGACATCCCATGCCCAGGGCTTGACCATTTCATTTAGCTGAGGATTTGTTATGCTGTTGCAGTGCACTAGAAGCAATAGTTCTCAGTGCTACCACATATCCCATGACCTTCACCTTGCACCCATAACTTCCTTTAAAATTTTTTATTACAAATGTGGCTTGGTAAAGGAAACATGTCATATATTTTCCAGGAAGGAAAATCAAACAAAGTAATGAAGGAGAGAACATTTCTCTCTAAATATGTTTAGAGTAGCATTGAGCAACAGAAGAATAAAAGCGCTTCAGGGAATTTTAGGTAAAGGGAATGTTTGCCCCTAGATGATATTGTAGTCTGCAGCTCTGGAACTAAAGCACAGTGAATAATGGTACAGCACAAAACCACCACAAGTCTATGCCACGAATGTTTTTCCTGAAAGGATTAGATGTCTTCTTGATGTTTTATTTTGGTCTCATGGCTATAGCAGTGGTTTGCAAGTGTTAGCAAAATCTAAAAAGCAATTCAGATGGATGAAAACAAAGGCTGGAAATAAAGTATCTCAGTATTTGTCAGGTGATAGGTTGCCACAAATAAAGAAATCCTGGACTTACTGCTGTCCACACTGAAACTTCTACCGTGTGCTAAGTGAAAGGAGTGCCGGATGCCTGCTACTCCTTGAAGCCTGTATGCCTTTTGAAATATTAAACTCCCTGTCATCTGAGTTTCTCAAAACTATTTGTTCCTATTTCTAGGAAAACACTGACCACCGACTGTGTGAAGGTATTCTGTAGTGTCTGGTTTTTCTGCAAATTCTCTGCTTGGACAAAGCGAAGCGGTTGGAGAGGGAGAAAGGGAGATCCAAAAGGGACTAGATGGACTAAATGGTCATTGCAGGTCCCTTCCAACTGAAATATTCTATTCTGTTCTGCTTTAAGGGGAGGTGCAGGTTTTCTGCAAAGGTGGCCATCACTGTGTGAGCTCCCACCCCTTTGCTGCGGCTAATGCCGTGGTTGCATTGATGGCAGACAGCCCTTGCCGGCAGTCTGGCAAAGGAGGTCCATGCAGCAGGTCACGCGATGTGTTGCACTCTTTCTTCCCTTTCCTTTGTGCCAGGAACAGTTATCATGGATTGTGGACATCAGATTAGTTCTGAAATTGCTGTTCACCTTGTCTTTGTCCAGGCAGAATGGTACATACAGATACAGGCCGGTCAGGCTACCTGTTAGCCAGGGAATGATGCTTACACTGTGTTAGGTATTGGAGAGCTGGCCATGAAGTTTCTTTGCTCATATTAATGCTGTCTGCCACCTTGTGCACATGTGTATTTAATCACACAAATGTCTTGTTTTCTGGAGCTCTTCCGCCTTCATTTCCAACCACACAAGCAGTATTTTCAGCTAATGTTTCAAGTTAACCTTCCTAGCTATTAAGTGTGATATTTTAAGATTAGCTATTTAGATCATAGTTGGTTGGGCCTTTGCTTATACATATCCCCTGTAAAGCTGGAGGAGATGCATGTGTGCAAGGAGCATGTGTGAAGCATGTGTCTGTGCTGAACGGGGGTTTGACATACACATTTCTGGTGGGTATCAGGTCTCGGGATGGGGGAAAGTCCTCAGGTAGTAGGTTGCCACTTCCCTAGTTTGAGAGTGACAATCTGTGTAACTCTTCCTGCCCTTGAGCTAACTTTCTGCAGTCTGGCTCTGAACTTTGTTATGTAGTTCTATTTATCTGAAATCTCAGCAAGCAGAATGCTCATTTAGTGTGTTAGGGGGTTTATTTCTGTTTTTACAAAGTGGTAACGCAAACAAGCCTGATCGCCATGGCTTTGTTGTGATCTGAGCCTGTGAGATTCCTGGAATTCTTTCTACTAAGGGCTTGCTTATTAAGCATAGTAAGTGGAGTTTCCCCTCAAAAAATATTGTTGTTTATGTCCGGTTTTGTTTAATTGTGGTGCATTTTTTGAAGTTTCACGGAGATGTACTGTGAATGAATTGTTATCTCATATTTATTCTGTCCATAACAGTAAGACAGTGTCATGATTCAAGAGCCATGCATGCTTTTTGCTTCGCAAACTCAATGACACAGAGAATTTCTTTATTATTGTTGTATTCTTGCTGATGGTGATGCCTTTGACCCTCTTCTGCCTCCTCCCTTCCCGCTTGCATGTTTTTCCCCAGATACTGCATTTCTCACTCCTGTGCAAGGAGCTCTGATTAAAACAGGAAGAATGAATAAAGGAAAAGCAAACCTGTTAGAGCCATCTACTCTTGATGCTCACAGCTCCTTGGGTCCTGGAGCCCATGGCAAATCTGCTGAAAACTGGCACGGTGGAAGCATGTCCTACCCCTCCTCGCAAGCAGAGACAGCAGGTTTTGCAGCTTCTAGACTCACTGCCACTGGCCGATTATTAACTGCACAGCAGCAGAGTCTAGCTTTTTTTTGTCGCCTGAGCACTGCAAATAAGCAGGAAGGTGCAGAAAGACCATAGGATAAAGCCCTTTATTTCAGAAGGAATTATGACAGGGCACAGAAGTCTAGGTCCCGTGTCCTGACATAAGGACAGCTGGCAGCAGATTGGCTGTTCTAGCTTTGCTGTGCAGCTAAACACAGCTGCAAGGGGTGTTAAAGCATGCTGTACTTCACTGTCCAGGACAGGTTATAAAGGATCCGTTACCTGGCATTATAGATTTTGCCACTAGAAAAAACAGGACTGAAAAAGGCCACCTGCTGCTACAGTTGTCAGCTGCAGTGTAGTGTTTTCTTTGGATATAAGCAATAAAGTGCTCTATGATTTTGCTGAAATGAGTTAAAGCTTGATTGATGACAGTAACTTTGCAAATATCTTGCGAGGAGAAGCAGCAGAATCTCAAGGAAAGGTTAATGCTGAGAGTAACCTTGTTTCATTGCTTTAAATAACTGCTAACAAGTGTGATGAAAAACAGATTGTTTGAAATGTCTTCCTGTTAAAAACTTACTGTAGAGGTTTGTTGGGTGTTTTGTTTCGAGCTGGTTTGTTTCTTTCCTCCTCCCTGATTTAAGGCGTCGGTGTAATTCATGGCTTTTATCTGCACTGCTAATACCGGGATGAATGGAACTAATTTTATGACCAATAACCATTTACCTAACTGCAGAATTGAACTTGTGTTTGCTAGAAATCATGCTAAACTTTGAATTTAAAGCTTGTTTTCATTAGTGTCTTCCTCTCTGGGTACATGAATACTGAAAAGATCATGCTAATTCTAAACAGAGCCACCTGGAAATTTGCTTTTCTCTAGACTGGACCTAGTTTTCATCTCAGGTAAGACATTTTTAAGTAGTTTGATTCAAAATACCGTTTCCTTCTGAAATTCAGTAGGTTCTTTCTATCTACTATGAGAAACAGCTCTGTTAGCCTGCTATCTGAAGGTGCCCAGGAAAGATATGGTTTGGTAAGCAATATCCTTCAAGGCTATTCATAATTCTGGATGGATCCCTTGTTGAGTATCCAACTTGCAGCCCCTGAAGGAAGCTCCATCAAACAGCACAAATTCTGTCTTCTTAGAAAACTGGCTGTTTAAATACCTGAAATCAAGCTTCTAAATTGCTATTTGTTTTAAAATCTTGGCCTTACAACATAGTTATGTGAGTACTTGTTACCACATTTGTTCTTGTGAGAAGATTGTCGTCGTTGCTGTTGCTGGAGTTCATACAGCTAGAACCAGCAAGAGTTACAGCTCTGAAATGCAAAACACAATACTGCATAATGGATGTCCAAGCCAGCCAGCTGTGATTCTGTGTATCTTCAGGACTGAATAAGTGCTGGAATTTCAGAATGAATTGGGTGCTTATAGGGAAGGGGGCCATTTACAGATATAAGAATTTTACCATACATCCTGAAAGAAAAGTTGACTTTCTCTACAAAATGGAGAAAATGCCTCCCAATATCTCATGTAAAGTGCATTGAGATCTACTGAGGCACAACAGTTACACACTATATCCCTGTTGCTAGTATTTTTATTTTTCCTAATGGCAAAAATGTTTGTGAACTTTAAGACCTTTAAGAATTTTAGGCTTATCTCATTCTTCTGAGGAAGGCAAATATCATTGATTGAATACAACAAGCAGAGAAAAAAGCTGGTGAGCTCAAGGAAAGACATTCCCAATGCCTAAATTTAAGCACCTGTGCTGGGTAGGTAAGCTATTGTGAACGCTTCTCCTTTCCTTGCTTCTTGCCTCTTGTGCTGATCACATAACACTGATGTTCACAGGGAATTAAGCCTCATTGTCTTCTGCTTCAGTAGCTGTAACCCTAAACAGCAGGGCTGCATTCCTTTTTTTCCTAACAGAGAGGGAGTTGGAACACCAGGCACCTTTTCTTTGTGGAAGACTGACTCCGCAGCTTTCCAACAGCATGGTTACTCTCACCTTCGTCTGAAGCGTCTGGAACGGGCTATTGGCAGGGACGTGATACTGGACTTGACAAAATACTGGTCTGATCCAATGTGGCAGTTCCTGTATTTTGTTTTCTGTCTTGCTAATGATGCCTATCATACAAGTGGCAACAGCATTGTTTAAACTGTCATCTGTAGCATCCAAGGTCAGCCTCAACTGGGTGAAGAAAGCAAGCATGGCGTTTTTTAATCAGGGATTGTAGCAAGGACAGTCTGACCCAATTACCGTTGACATGCTGTCTTCCAAATGCACTGAAATACCATCATCAGTCACTCCTGCAGACACCTGCATGTCGTGGAGATTTTTCTCACGGATGTCTGACTCAGTTAACTGAGTCAGATTATCTGGCTAATCACTGAATGTTGCTTATCTTCTTTTGACTTCTCCAGAAAACCTCCTGGGGATACTAACAGGTTTTCTAATTAGACTCTGTTAAGAGCAACACCAGACACAGTGGTGCAGCACACCTCCCACTTGCTGCTCTGCAGCAGCAGGAGGTCAGTAATGGTTTAGCATTACACAAAGTTTATTGCATGAATATTTATCAAGTGTAGGCTTGTAGGGAAAGTGCCTATGTCTGCACTCCACTCTTTAGTGGTTTCTCTGTTTGGTTTTAAATCCCTGTGCATTAAATTTCTTATACCAGCTAATTAGGAGAGAGGGAGAAAGCGACATTAGGAACACCTCCCTGGTTGACATTTGGGCTTTATTTGTGTTTATTATTAGTTGCTTTAAATCAGTCTGCAGTCAGCCTTTGAAAAGAGAACAAAATACACTGAGACACGCAGAGAAGCTCATTTACAGCTTTGTAATAAAAGTCTTAGCACGTATTATTAAATTTGTGATTCAACTGGCTTGTCGTAAATACTTAGAAAATGGAAAAGAAAAGCAAGCAATAATCTGTTACTTAAAATAGGCTTGTCTGTGACTCTGCTCCATGGAAAGTAGCATCTATTTTTTTAGCAAAGTCTCATTTCAAAAATTTCTACCTATGAAATGAGGCAGGGTGCATCTTTATTGCTAAAACTTTTCAAGAGCTAAAAGCTCAGATTTAAAAAAAAAAAAAAGATATTTCATAAATTCCACTTTCATTTCCTTATTTATGTCAAGAAATAACAATTTTTCAATGCCTAAGATGGTTTAAAAAAATTCTCCTTTAGAAGTCAAATAATGTCTTTTTTTTTTTAACTAAAAGCAACATTATTTAGAATAATTTAGTTTAACATATATTAGATTTCAGAGTTTTAAGATTTTTAAATTCCAACTTATTTGTTAAACAACTTTCTAGGCAAAAAAAGCCCTCACAAAATCAATAATTCTGAATTGGCCAAGAGATTTCGAAGGTGCAAAAACATCTTAATCACAGTTACGCAACTTAGTCATGGTTTTATGTTACCTGTAAGTTTAGAGCAGATAGACTTCATGTTTAGAGGGCGTGAACATCATGATATACAAGTAATTCTACTTTCCACCATATATGTAGTTTTACATGCAACCATTTCAGTCTTTGATCTAGTAATAAGAAACAAATGAATCGCACATGCAAGCCGGTCATAGAAAACAAGCTGGCCTGTTAAAAGAATAAAAAATTTTAGGATTCAATTTCAAATATTTAAAAGGCATTTATTTGTGACTGAATTATAGTTGTGTTAGAGGGATGCATCTGTACATCATTGTGAGAATTAATAATCTGCCAAGATGACAATTACTTCATTGTCTGAAAAGCTGACCTGCACTACATTAGAAAGTAATTTTATTGGTTGCCAGCAATTCTCACATACAATCAAGACTGAGAAGCTGAAATTGCATAGCTAACTAATTCTGAGAAACTATTTATTTTGATCAAACTGTAGCTTCTCTTTGTGATGACGCTGAACACTGCACAATGTACTATGGCTTTCTACACCACGGGAAAACCTAAAAGCAGGCAGGTAGAGTAAATTTTTCTACATTCTGAAAGAGATCATGTGCTACACAGAATCATAGAATGGTTTGGCTTGGAAGAGACCTTTAAAGATCATCTAGTTCAAATCCCCACTGTAGGCAGGGACATCCCAAAGCCCCATCCAACCTGACCTTGAATACTCCCAGAGATGGGTCATCCACAACTTCTCTGGGCAACCTGTTCCCATGTCCCTCCACCTTCATTGTAAAAGATTTCTTCCTTATATCTAATGTAAATCTATCCTCTTTCAGTTCAAAACTATTACCCCTTGTCCTGTCACTACAGGCCTTGGTAAAAAGTCTCTCTCCAGCTTTCTTATAAGCACTCTTTATATATTGAAAGGCCACAATAAGGTCTCCCCAGAGCCTTCTCTTCTCCGGGCTGAACAACCCCAACTCCATCAGCCTTTCCTCACAGGAGAGATGTTCCATCACTGATCATTTTTGTGGCCCTCCTCTGGACCTGCTCCAGCA
>JAOBAS010000072.1:8803588-8816390 GCA_025311575.1 Elanoides forficatus | reverse complement strand
AGGATGAATGAGCTATTGACATTCTCTCCTCAAGCAAGAAGCTGTCCCAGGGTACGGGAAGCGGCCGGGCACCGGCGGCTTCGGGTTTTTTTCACTTTAATGTTTTGCTGCTTGAGCGATGGAGTTTTTCTGGGTTTTCTAGGTAAAATGACTCGTTGTTTTGCGGGAGGCACTGTTCGCATTGCCAGTAAGTGAAGTGCCCTCAGTCAGGAGTTAAAAAAAAAAAAACCCAACACCAAACGAAAAAAAAAAGTCCAGGAGGAGGAGATGGAGGAAGCAGAAGAGGATGACATGACGTGTGGAGACCTGGGAAACGGACTCGGGAGAAGACCTGGAGGCATTTTTGAAGGGGAAAATTTACAAAACTCCTATTCGTTTAGATCTAGGAAGGGATCTGGAAAGGTTTGCAATTCTCTCTTGTCAGCAAAGAGAGTGGAAGAAAGTGATGCTGCAGCTCTACCCGGTTCAAAACGAAACAGTTCTTACGACGGATCATGCAAAAAGCCTGTTACCAGTTCCATGCAACAAAATAGCTGTGGTAAGAGTAATTTAGAAGTTGATTATTCACCATAAGAAAAATCTCTCTTAGCGGAACTGAGCAGTTCAGCTGCTTACAAGCTGTCATCAACTTTAATTTAAACCGTTTGCCAAAACACTTTGGAGATCTCAGAAGGATTCCGGGAAGTGTGTGTGTGCATTGCACGCCTGCTGGCTTCCAGCACAGCCTCGCAGGTTACTTGGTGCAGCCTGTAAGTAAGTCTGCTGCTGTTGGGAGTCGCAAAAGGAGATGCCTAATGCCATTGAGGCAGCAGAGGAGTATCTCTGTTCTTAAATCTTCCTCCTAAATCATTAATAGCACAATTGCTTTTCAAGTGAATGAGGCTGTGGCCCTTCTCAGTGTAAAATGACCATTTTTAAAGTGCTTAGTCTTGTGTTTGGAAGTGACATTGAGCGAAGAGCATCCTGTGGTGGGGGACAGCGTTGTTTTCCTCTAAATACATGTATGAAATTGAATGGAACTGCTTGGATTCCTGGTTTAAGTGTGTCTTCCTAGAGATTGTATCTAAAGCTTGTGGCTAAATATTCAAAATCCTGCTTGCTATTTAGTTGAAGTTTGTGAATTGGCATACTTTTGAGGTTAAGGTGTTGTTTTAAGAACCTGCCCATCCCTGTTCTCCTGGTGCTGGCATTCATTTTTTTGTGAAGACAGCACTGCTGTAAATAAAATCAAATATAGGCAGTGCTGTTCATTACAATTTAGCTGCTTTCTCTTGTATTTTTAGCCATTTTTAGTATACTGACTGAAGTATTTCCGTATAGCTTGCTTATTTCTCTCCTTTAGAACAAGTCCCCGCTATCCTCTCCACACACTGCAGTAATTATTCTTTATTGGTTTCAGCATCTTCAGTGAGAAGGTGTTACAAGGGCAGCGTAATTCCTATTGGTTTCACTGTCCTTCTCCTGGTGTCTGTGTGATGCCTGTCTTAGATCTACGTCTTTCACACAGCAATATCCATGAAAGCATGACTAAAGTCCACATGAACCTGACTTTGATTTAGTTGGAGACTGCATCTTAACATATCTCTGCAATGCTCAGTTTAAGAACGATACATACCAGCAGTAACTGCTTGTTTAGGGGAATATAGGGTCTTGTGGGATATTCCACCACTGTACTTACCTTTGTCTGTTGAAAACTGCCCCTACTTCTAAACAGTGCTAGCTACTCTTGTGTTGACTTTGGTTGTTGGAAAATTACAAGGTGAAAAGAATCTAAAAAATGAAATTATTTTTTAAATCAAGGTGGCAATTTTGTTGTGGGGTTATGTTTAAAGGAAACTCTGAAATAATTGTCCTTATTTTAGGTCTCTTTACAACTGACCTTTTTTCCCATTTCACTTCTTTAATTGTGAAACAATGTGTTTGAGCTTAGTATTTATATATTGCTTGAATCTGTTTATATTAACTGCAGAAGAAAAAAAACACAAAGATGAAAATTCACCTCTGCATGTTACCTGTTTTCTGGGTAAAGCAAATTCTCATGTTTTCTTTTGTAAATATTATAGTATCTCATCATTTCGTATCTCCTATCAATCCTACAACATGTAATACTGAAGTGTCAAATGAAGAGCTAAAGCAACAACTTTGGGAAGCTCTAGAGGTTAGTAACTGTGCCAAGTATGCTGCTCTTGAAATCTGCATTTCCTTTTAACATAGCAAAGTAAAGCACAGTGTTAGGTTAGCTGAAGATCTTGGCATGTCCAGAGTCTTGGATAGATTCAGGTTCTTGAAATTAGAGTGGTAGTTGGAAACCTCATTAAATTTTATGCCAGGGAATCAGACTGTGCGCTGCAGTTATACTTGGATTTTTTTCTTTCCTTTTTTTTTTTTTTTTGGGGGGGGAGTATTTTTAAAGACATAGAGAATATTAAAAGGATTATACTCCTTTTCTAAGGATTGTAGTCCTTTTCTAGCAGGTGTTCTTTTTTTATTAAGCTTTGGGGCCTGAAAATCTGCAGTGAGTTTTTAATCTGCATTTTTGTTCAAAGGTAGTTAATGCCTACATTTTCATTTTACTGTGGTCAAATGTGTTGATGTGTTGGCATCAGTCCAGGGAGAAAGAGCAGGGTGACCTCAGCTGTAAAAATACACACTTCACCTACATTGTGTTCTTTAACCTCAGGATACCCCATGGTAGGTCATTTTCAAGTTGTATTAGCATGAAGAACCTTCAGTGCACAGCAAGTTAAAATGTCAAGGAACCTTACTCATTTTCAGTTAGACAGAACTGATAAATTGCCACTGCACTCAGGTACAATTTCAGTGTCAATTGTTGAAGTAATAGAGCTGGAAGAACTATGACAAAAAAGTTTGGTATGACCACAGGCAAACAAACTGAGTGACCTACAAAGGGGTTAAGGAAAGATAAGTATACAAAGCAGTAAATTTTCTTTTAACTCTTGGAAATTGAAAAACTGCTTTCTTCTGAAGGAGGGGACTGTTGCACAAAGATGTGATTGGCATGTACCCGCAGCAGGAATCTGTTTTGTTGTTGTTTTGTTCTGGACAACTAGTGGTTTTGATCTACACAGTCCTAACATGATATTTGCACTATAGAGTATGGATATTTTGTATAATATATTTATAGTATGTCATATTAATATAGCATTTACATTTTAGTATATATTTGTAATATTTGCCACTGCATATGTAAGAAAACTGTATTCTGTTCTGCTTACTTATTTCAAAACTCCATACCTATGTTTATATATAAAACTTCTTTAGCAAGGTAGAACTGCAGTGGTTTATTTTCCACATACACTGGAAGAGAACAGACAGAATAATAATTACAAGTATTCTTCTTTAAGGATTTTGTGCTAACATGCACTGTTAACGTTTCTTCATCGCAAGCAAGCTATCAGTCAGAAAAGAATCATATAGACTAGAAAGATGAGAAGATTGTTTTTTGAAGAGGGCAAATTTACATTGCTGTTACAGTCAAATTTTAACAGGATTACCTTGGCTTTTACTCACTGTACCTATTTTATTTTGCTTCAGGAAGTTGAAATTTTGAAAGTTGAGCTTGAAGCGTCTCAAAGACAGCTTGAAGGAAAAGATGAAGCCCTAAGAATTCTGCAGAGCATGGTAGGAGTTGTTCAGAAATCATTTAGGTACTTAGTGGTAAAGGACGGAAAACAGAGTAACTCTTCCTGCCACTACTCATCAAAACCCCCCAAAGCTAAGTTCTTCCCAGGGCTATAATTTAAAGCCTTGAGTCTGCAAGTGTCTACAGACTGGGCTTCTACGATTTGCTACTTTTTCTGTGTGGAACTATTGTGTCTATTTAAGAATACTTTACTGTTGTAGCAAATTCTCATAATTTTATCTTTGAGGATCCTTGAGGATTTATCTATTTAACTTAAAGAACAAGGCCTTCTTTCCAGTCTCTTAAATTCTAGATTTTGCCAATGCTTGAAATTCTGCTGCAAAGCACGGATATTTTCAGATGATTACTCTATCTGTTGTCTTAGAGGACAGAATGCATTAAATGTTAGGTCAGTCTTTTGTTCACAGTTTGTAGTATTTTTATTAGCTATCACAATGAATAATGTAGAAATCAGTTCCTGTTTTTTAGCCTACTTGCATAACCCATTTATAGTTCTGCAGTTTCTACCCTCAGACATTCATAGTAATTTACACCTGGATCAAAGTGTACGTATGTTGTAACCAAGTCTTTTAAGAGCTGATCTTGTGGACAAGCCCTAAAGAAGACATGATCTCATTTTAAATGACACTACATTTTTCAATAGAAAAGATTATGGGATTGAAACACAAGTTTGTTATGCAACATGGCTATTTGTGACTTGAGATTAGAACTCATTGGGACTTACAAGCAAGTTGCTAATGTTTGTAATTCTGCACGCTCCTGTTTAACTAAGAATATGAACTTCTCTTGATGTCAAACTGAAAATTTGGCTAAAGCCAAATTAAGTAAACTTACTTACAGCATTTGACAGTTGTGCTTTCTTTTGCAGGCAGTGTTTAATAAAGCCACTAGTCATACAAAAGCAATGCTTAAGAAAACTGAGGAAGAAAAGAGAACTTTAGAAAAGGTAAGGGTGCATGTTTCCTTCACACCCATGCAAAAACAGAGAAGTCCACTGCTATTGATATGAGGTTATCAGACTGTTTATTGAAATTGGTACAAGTCTGCCATTAGCTCAAGGTTTTCGTGAAAGTATTCTTATTCCTTTTTCATAGGAAGGCAAAATGTTAATATATCATGCTTTTCATCTAGATGTTTTCATGCTATAGTGTGTACAAATAACACCTGAAGGTTACTAGAGTTATTTCTGTATTTTCAGTTCATCTTTGTTGTGAGTTTCACAGTCAGTCATAGTGAGTTGCACTGTTTCTTAGTTATTAAGCTAGAACTTCCCATCGAGTCTAAGAAATGGGTGTCCAGTTTTCACAAGGAAGATGGGAAGGAGGAGGAGGAAGGTGACATTGAGCTACCTTGTTAAACTGAGTTTTATGCTTTTTTTTCTCTTCCTGTGTGGCCTTTCCACAGAACAGTAAGGGGACAGGGAAATGTGGCCACGTGGGTTTGTTTTTGTCATAAGCCACTACAAGCATTAGTTAATGCAGCAGAGTCTGGAATCCATAGATTAGTGATGCAGAAAGTTTTTGGTGTCTGGCGCCAAATGTATTTTTAACAGTGTCATCAATTGTCATCATTGTTGGACACATAGATCTCTGTCAGTGCCAAACTCAGCACCAGCAATTCCTCTTGTCCTTTCAATGAGAGGCTTGTAATGAACTGCTGTGGGTTTGTTTTGTTTCCACAGGAAATAAATATTTTGCAATGGGAAATTGAATTTGATCAGGATAGATTTAAAAACATAGAAGACACATGGACAGAAAAATATGACAGGTATTTGACTTACACTGTATTTCTTCAGGGTTTTTTTTAATTGCATTGAATGCTATTATGTCATCTTCCTTGTGTTCCAAGTTTGCTTCATCAGGTTTTCTGGAGTTTTTGTGTTTTCCTAACTTCCTTCCAGACTTGGGAATATTTATTTAATTTTCATGCTAGTCACATTTGTATTTTTCAATGAAAACTACTAAAATTACTAAGTCTCAATTCTTTAGTGTCTATATAGGCTAGCTTTGTTAGGCTGAGTTTTCATTTTCATCCTATTACGTTATTATGTTAGCCAGCTGGAGCCAGACTGTCCTTATTTACTTTAAACATAAATGAGGCATAGAAAATAATGGTATGTGCATGCGTGTGGGAATATCATTTGCTGATTAATCATTGCTTTATTTTCTTGCATTGTAGGTATGAGCATATGTACAGGTAAAATGAAATGCTTTTGAGAGAGGCTGATCAACTGGTTCTTTGTTTAAGTAAGAGTTACTCTGGATGGACAGCGGGTGTGGTTAGGCAAGCAGAAGATGCCAGAGCCACTAAACTAATAACGCAATATCAGGCCTTGAAAAATGTGACCGGCAGGCTCACTTACTTAAATGTAGAAATGACATCTCTGAAGGCTACCCATCAGAATTATTATTACTTAAGTGGAGAGTTTTATCTAAAATTTTCAAACTTTGAATCAAAGAATAAGCCAAAAGTTTACAAACTGTTCATTTGTAAGAGTTTTGTTATGATACTGTGTCTTGTTCACCTGTTAAATTAGTTACGCTTGTCAAGGGATACCTCTTGAAAAACCCTTTGGCTTTGCTGACTTAGGAGATTGGAAGTGTAGCAGGGTAGTTTGGAGCAACAAAACTAGAGTTAACTGTTGAAAGCTAGAGATGTGGCTTCAGAAAACTGCAAGCCAGGAGATCAGTCCGCTTTGCAAAAAGTTTTCTGATACCTGAGACAAGGATGAGAAGAATGTGTATTTTCCATTGTTTATTCAAGTGAAATAATTCAGGCTACTATTTAGTTTTAAACAGAACCAGGAGTTTACAGTGTGCTGCATTTACTGACAGCTGAAGAGATGCACCAAATAAATTGCATTGCTTTAACATTTAGGACTTCAGATTGCCACTTTTCTTTTCAAGAAGGAAATAACTTAAATACGTCAAGGAAAAATGCATTATAAATGCATATCGTATGTTCTCAGGTTGCAACACTCGAAAGTACTGCTGTTCTTGAGAACAGTATTAAGACTACAGGAAGTTTACTTTCTAAAATTCAGACCAGAGCCATGTTGTCACATGCCCAATAGCAATTTTGTTCTTTCAAGGAAGAGATTTCTAGCAAGTGTTTCAGAGGTCCATAATTACAAATTTCTTTGTGTTTCTAATGGTTATGTGATACATAAAACTCACCTCTTGTTAAACCCTTGGTTGTGGGCACCGTCTACTTACACATGAATGAATTTTTTTTTTTTCTTTCTTTTTTTAACATTCACTTGGACATACTTGGGCGTGTTTAAATTGCTTGTGTGAGGGTGTGGTTTCATGAACAAGGGGAGCCTGTTTGAACAGTGCACACTATCTGGGTTGCAGAGAAACCTCTGTATGAGTGCAGAGATTCCTGGTTTCGGTGCCTGCCCAGCCACCTGCAGCCTGGGTAACAAGGAGTGACTCCACAGAAGGCAGCCTGGCGTAGCCTGCTTTCTTAGCCTTGGTTCAGTGCCAGTCAGACCAAGCCTACACACAGAACTTCCTTCAGAGGGTTAAGTGGGAGTAGTTTTAGGTTGCTTACTAGCCCCTGGCTAGCAGATTTGGATCTAACAATGTACTGCATATTATTGGTACAGATATTGTTATGGAAAAATTTTACAATTTTTTCCATAAACAAATGTACAAGTGAGGAAGCTGCTTGTGTAATGCTGCATGGATGATATCTTGCCAAACCAAATACACAACTCTTTTCAGTTTTGATTTTTTTCTTCAATCCTTCCAGTAATCCTAATTTTAATTTGCAGAAGTATTAGATATAATGTTTTAACAGGCTAATTTTCTTTTTTTTTTTTTTTTTCATTTGAGTAGCCATTTTAAAGTATTTTATTAGAAGCTAATACAGCCTTTTTCTAACTTCTGTAGGATACATTGTGAAAATGCAGCTCTTAAGGAAGCTTTGAAACTGAGAACAGAAGAAGTTAAAACTCTTAAAGCTGAAAACACAAGTAAGCCGCTAACAGCTATTCCTCTTAATATACTGTTTCTGAGGAATAATTCAGGATTTAGCAATGAAGGAAGCTTTCTGTTGGGATAAGTGTCTTGTTACTGACAGCTGGTATTAGTGGATATGCAGAAGCCCTCTTTAAACAGAGAAGTTGTGTTTGTTTTTCTCTCACATTGTCAATTGAGCAAAAAAGAAAAAACATTAAATGACAGGAAAAGTCAGGTATGCATAGGTTAAAGAGTAGAGCAGGTGTGAAAGAAGTATACCTGTCTTATCTTCTGGCATGGTGACACTGGGTGTGGAGGGACACAACCGGACCGTGCTCCTGGTCGTGTCCTGGAAGGAGGCAACAGCAGCCAGGGGAACCACCAAGTGCTCCTGCTACAATGACAGTCTGCACTGAAGACATTCTATTTTAACATGCCCACATAGATTCCCTTAGCACAAACTTTGAAGTATTCAGCTTGATGGCTTCATAGTGGCGCTTTTCAAACTGCAGGTTGTGCAGGCCTCTGGCTGGATCAGATGGCTTAAGCCCCTTTCCTGTATTTTTGGTTTCAAAAAAGCTTTAAAACAGCTGATATTATTTTCCCAATACTGTGCTATTCTAAAAAAACAGCTGTCTTAGTTGTAAGTGTACAAAGATATAAGCACTTAGTACTGAGGCAGAGTAATACATGAAACGGTATCTCTGTAAGTTGGTCATTACCTCTAGGAAAACACAGAAAGAAAAACAACTGGGATCTGAGTTTCTAGATCCACATAGTCTCATTGTATTCCCAAGCTGCTGCTTAAACTATAGGACTGCTTCATTTGGGTGTAGTTAAACTCGGAAATTAAGAAATCAGAGCAGCAGACTTTGTAATCACTTTCCTTGTTTTATTTCATAGTCCTGAATCAGCAGTGCTTGGAATTTCTTGCAATGCTAGATGTGAAACAACAGAAGGTTGTTCAGGAAAACATGTGCTTGAATAAAAGTGACATTACGGATTTTACAGGTCTTGAAGTAAGTAGGACTTACATGCTTTTAAAAGTGGCTGGTTCAAAGCTACATTTATATGCAAAATATAGATAAATTTTGCTTACTGATTATTTAACTGTTTCTTTGAACCCATTTTTAGCTAATGACAATATGCCCTTGCATGCCTGTTAATCAGTTTTCTAATTTGTGGTGCGTCATGATTCCTATCTTGCAAAGAAAGAGTAAACAGAACAAGTATCAGGCTATCTTTCACAAGCCAGCATGCTTATTTTTTCCTTCTCTGTATCTTAATTCTTAACTCCTAGGCCTACTGCTTTACTTTATTGAGTGAAAAAAAAATTCTAATGAGCTCTGCAGGGATATGCAGGCATACAGAGGCTGAAAATTTTTGCCTTTAGGTTATCTTGCAGAAAAACACATTTCATGTGTGTGGTTGTGTGTCAAAAGAAATCGTGCCTAAATCTCTTGTAGCTTGCTTCCCCTGACCCTTTACACTACCTTTGGAGTTTCAGCATGTTTTTTTGCTAGTCGTGGCATATGCAGATAGATACTTAACTGGTGGTTTGTTTTGGATTTTAAGCTGGCAGTTCTTGGAGCCTGCACCTGCAATACATCTGGAGGGCAACCTTGTCCCTGTGCTAAAATGGCAGCTGTAACTCGAAAGCAACTTCTTCATCTCAAGCAAGAGGTAATGCTGCTTGGCTTAGATCTGAACAAGCAGATAGGTGCTTGTGCTCAAAACCAAATAAAGCCAGAAACACTCTACTGCAGCTTACACAAACTAATGTGTCTTAAAAGAAGAATGCTTCTCAGAAATAATGTTTGTTTGTAATGCTTGTAATGCCCTAACTTTTGCTGATATAAAACTGTAATTATGATATCAATCTGCTTTACTAGTAAAAAGAAAATTCTTTTTCTCATTCTTTCTCCTTCCACCCATATTTTTTAATCTAAAAAAAAGGAAAACCACTCTTAAGTATGTGCACTCCATAAATGTATAGACAGTGTGAGTGTGGACTACCACCGACCCTTTTCTTTCCTTCCTTCCTGCCTGGCAGTGCATTCCACCCCTCCCTTGCACTGACATCAGCACTCACAAGCCTGTTCTCCCAGCTAGGTCAGGAAGCTGATCTTGCTGAAAACTACATATTTACATCATGCTTAAATCCATAACATGATTTCCAAACTCTTAAGTTTTTTAATTTAGTGAAATTCTATAGTTTTAGAATTTTTATTCTGATTTGTATTTGAGTCTGCAAACGTGGTAACCATCCTCGTGGTCCCACTGCAGAAGTTCCAGTTGACTTACTGGTTTTGAAAACAAGTACTGTCATTTCCCTTTTGTACCAAAGTTATTAACCCTGACATAGATACCATTCTTTTGCTACTTTTGCTCCTGGCCCAACCAGCATATGCCATCCTTGAGCTCTTCTGCACGCACAGAGATAAACAGGCAGGGCTGGCATCTTGTCTGTGTGGATGGGTGGTGGTGTGCGCGTGCGTAGAGGAGGAAGAGTAAGGACTTCAATACACATTTCGAAATGTGTTTCTTAACATGGCAAGAAAGCACTTCATTTGGTTTCTACTACTTCCCTAATTATATTTATTTACAGGTTGCCTGTGTTAATGACTTCCGTCTGTCTCTTAATATACATTTTAAATCAGCTATTGCTTCCAAATTGCTTAATATACCTTAAATTTTCTCTAAATTAAAACCAGATTGAAAATCTGAGGAAGAGTAAAGATGAAGCTTATGTAATGGCAGATGCCTTCAGAATTGCATTTGAGCAGCAGCTAATGCAGAGGAAGGACCAAGCCCTGAGGCTTGCAGAAGTGATAAAGATTAAGAAGGAAACGAAATTTATGAACTGGAGACGTCTGAAAGATGATGGTAACTGTGCATGCTGTACATCTGTAATGGTTGACTGGAAAAGAAGTTGGCTGACAAGTGGCACAGGCAGACTTTCTTGCTGTATTAAATGTATGGCTGTGGCTTAATTGCTGACTGAGGCTTCTGAAGAGCCAAGAAAAAAGGAACAAAGTTATGTCAAAACTGTAAATACGTTAAATAGTGTGTCATGTAGCTGAAGAATTTCTACCAGAAGTTTCACATGTGTAGGGCAGGGTGTCTAAGTGGAGTATATAAATACTACTGTAGGACATTGGAGCTACCAGTCTAGGCTTTTAATGTAGCTCTTTTTTATTACACATTCATGAACTGTATTATCTGAGTAAAAACATGCTTGAATAAATAAGCTGTTACCCAGGATGACGATAACATGCTGAATATTAAGGTTGTTTATTATGAAAACAGCACTAAAAAGCTAACATCTGGCAAGTTCAGCCTGGCCATTTTAGACGCTATCAGCAGTTTAATGTGCTGGGTTTTTTTCATGTATGTAAGAGTTAGGGAAGGAGGAGAAATGCAAAAAATATATACTGAGCTTTCACTGAAATACTAAATACAATACAGTTTTTTATTATGTATGTGTATCTACATCAGTATTTATTACTCTTATACTTCACATGGTCATCTGTGACTTGCAAAGCACTCTGTAAAAGAGGAAGAATTCTTATTATCCTTTTCTTCTTTAAGAAACGATAAAGAGGACTGTTTAAGTGCTTATGTCATAATCAAAACCATAGCAGAATTTAGGAGTGGCACTTCAAGATACATTTGTTAGCCATTGACCTGGAGGTGCCAGGTTTAGAAGTTCGGTGGGTCTGCTAGATTCCTTCAGCACCCTCAGGATGTAACACTAAAGCAGCATACATCTTGAATATCTGTTTCCCCTGTACTGACATCATTGTTTCCAAGCTCTATATCCTGATACATACGTTTCATAATTTTAAAGTATTTTAATCGGTTTAGAAATCTTAGAAACTTTTAAACAGCTTATGTCAAAGAATCTTTTTTTTTTCAGGCTACTGACTGTTTAAAACCAAACTACCACAAATTGTTGTTTAAATAGAGCATCAAAGTGTATTTCCCATAGAGCAGAAAGAACTTCATTTTCAATTTGCCCATATGTCTGATGAAAGGTCTGTTTAGCCTTTAAGTGACGGTAAGGGTGGTGCTGCATGCAAGTAATCTGCCACTCTATGTACAATGGGAGAAGCTGTAGCTTGAATTGCCCTTTTGGAGGAGATCATTCAGAATCCAGTCTTACCATGCCCGTCTTATTCCAAAGTAGTTTTTCTCCTCCCAGGCGATTCCACAGTTTTTGTACATTTGGTTTCTTTAGGATGTGTGAAGTTACAAGGGAACAAGAACAGCCTGGGTCAAAAACTATCAGGCCTGCTCTCATCAGATGTGGACTGTAGGAAGGTTGAAGAGCTAGACAATCCTCATGAAATCCTGAAGATCTTAATAGATTTGGTTAGTATTTTGTTGAACTATTTGTCATGAATCCTTAGGGGAGCACATACAACTGTTGATTTACATGGACTGCCTTGTTCTTAGCTCATAAACTAGTTTCTTTTCTTTCTCTTTTAAATAAATGTACAGGTAAATGACAAAGAGGAGGCTCTGGCTCATCAGAGGAAGGTTAGTTACATGCTAGCTCGTGCAATGGAGATGAAAGAGGATGTTTTGGAACAGGACAGAGGAAACGGCGTGCTGGGGAGCCAGCTCGAAGCCCGGGGGTCATCAGGCCCCGTCCGCACCTGCTGCCAAAACCTGCCTTCTCAAAACAGTATTTCTTCAGTTCCCGGTGCGGAAACACGTGAAAATCTGGTAAAAATGCTTCGAAAGTCACACTCCTGGCCACATGAGACTACGCACCGTGAAGAAAATAATCCATGTGGAAAAGCCCATGAAACCATAGTGATCTCTACATAGCCATCCACTGGAATAAATTTATTTTCAAAACAGGGATCTTGTGGAAGTGCCTAGAAGTGTCCTGTGATTACATCACCGGGGGCCAAACTAGGGCAGTGCGTTAGCTGATGCCGCCTTTAATGACACAGTAATAGCGTGGCAACTGTTGCTTTGGAAAAACAGCCAGCTTCAATTAATTTAACAGTAATTTCCACACAAGATGAAGCAGCTGTCAGTTGCCTTAACCCTCACCTCTGCCTCCCCCTTCCCTGGCTCCACGGTATCTGGCGACGAGCCTGCCGGGCTGAGCGTCGCGTCACTGCGGAGCGTGACGTCAAGAGATCGGGCGGGGGCCGGG
>JAOBAS010000072.1:8767158-8777614 GCA_025311575.1 Elanoides forficatus | reverse complement strand
TTTTCTTTTATTTTTTTATTTTCTTTTTTTTCTTTTCTTTTTTTTTCTTTTATTTTTTTTCTTTTCTTTTTTTTTTCTTTTCTTTTTTTTTCTTTTCTTTTTTTTTCTTTTCTTTTTTTTTCTTTTCTTTTTTTTTTCTTTTCTTTTTTTTTTCTTTTCTTTTTTTTTTCTTTTCTTTTTTTTCCAATAACCAATTTTTCATCCTTGACCTCACAACCCTGACTTCACTATGCTACTTGTTTTGTTTTCATATGGCATCATACTGTGGTCTGTGGTCTCCTGCATGTTACTGCCTTCACTAATTTTGATCTGCATGTATTTCCCATTGCAGCCAGGGGCCTTTTAAAGCATGTTACATTGTATGAATATCCTCCCTCACTCTATTCTTGCTTATCAATACTAAGTGGTACTTCACTTTGTATTATAGTATTAACATAGAAGCAGATGTTAACCTGTATGGTATTCTTATTCAAGCATCTACAAAGCGTTGCAACCCCTCCTGCAGCTGGCGACCCAGAGACTGAACCCAGGATGTTTCCGTCCAGATCACCTATTGCAAGAAACATACCTGACAGAGCATATGAAAGCAGCAAAAAATCTCTGCCACAAAATTACTGCCACTAGGAGAGTAACTCCATGCAATGACATTGCAGTAGGATTTAACCATGGCTGGGGAAGCCATGCAGTGGGCCAAAGGACAGTCCATGACAGTTAGACAGGGACAGTTAGACCAGTACCTTTGGCTGGTCTGATACTGAGATTAAGGAACATAGGCTATAGCTGAAAATAAAAATAAGTACTTGGATTAGCAAGTTTTACAGTTGTTCATAGGTAAATGTGACCCTTTTCTTTTTTTTTTCTTCCCTGACCCTAGCATATCCAACTTCTTTAGTAAGTTTCAGGCACCGGAAGCCACTCTTCGGAGAGATCGGACAAACAATTATGAATCTACTTGTTGTGAGTAAATGTTCTATTCTCTTCCCTTCCTGTTGTAATTTAGATTATGTAAAATATCCTCAAAACTCTGATTCTTGAAAGCAGAGTTATTTTTGGCAAAGATAAAGAGCTAATATTTTTGTTCTTCATACCTGACTTGAAACTTTCTTACAAATGAGTGCAAGTGAGTTAGGAAAGCTGTATCTTTCATGTTATTTTGTCACATATTAGTTCTGGTAGTAAGAAATGACTTTAAATGAATGAGAAAACTGTTGACATTTACATAGAAGCTGGTAGTAGTCATTTTTCAGTTGCATTTTTCTTTTCCAAGCATTGGTGTAGTGTGGGAATTCTAGTCTTAAGTCTGACATTTTTTAAATGTGAAGGAAGACTTGACAGACAGATGCTGTGATCTAACTGTAATAGTAATTACTTTGTCACACAACCTTACCACAGTTATGCAGTCTGACTGTCTTATGTGAAGAAGTTTTTGGCAAAATCATCAGAGTAAGTCAAGTCTGGAATTTATGCCGTTGCCTGAGGAAGTTTTTCCTCTGTCACCCAAATAATTTGATTTAAACTTCCAGTAAGCCTGTATTCCTGACCAGTAATGTTCTTCATCTAATACTTATATAGAACTTACCCTTAATGCCATGATGAAAAGTGCTGTAAGGCTATGGAAAGAATTGCATGTATTATTCAGATGATTGCAAAATCTTCTCCTAAGAGTCTGGAGATGATTACAGCTGAGATGAAACTGCAGTCTTTGGCCTCTCTCTTTCTTTTCTGCCACTGTTGATGTCCATATCACTACATAAGGAATCAGTCAGAGGAGTTGCACCATCTGAAAAATAGCATTTTTTTTTCTTGATGGAGGAATCGTACATTTTAATTCCATGAGCCAGCTCCCTGTCTGATTGGTGAAGTGCCGGTACCAGGGTGGAATTGCATCTTCAGACTTCGAGGAATCTCGAAGCAGGAAGCAGTTCGAGGAAGCAGTTGTGCTGCTGCTGCTGCTGAAGCGAGCTTCTATGGAGTTTATTTTCAGCTGAATTTGAGTTACTCTGATTCTCCTTCATAGCTGTGTTTGTAGTGTCAGCTTGAAGCAGGTAGTGGGAATATGTGCTCCTTGGCAGGACTACCTCTTTTGATGCAGCAGGAGTTTTAATCATTTTAAGATGACTGCAGAATGTTCTCTTAATGTTACATTTTTAACTCCCTGTGGTGCAAATCCTCATTTAAAGATCATATAAAATCTTGTACCACACAAGTGACTGAGGTAGTGGTAAATGATGGAGGCGAAGGGCACCTGTGATGCATATACTTAATATTGTTAAAACAATGCCAGTTCAGTTCAAACTTGTAACGCAGTGAGGTGTGTTCATAAATACCCTTCTTGCTACAGCTGTGCTGATTGAGGAAGATACTGATTACCTGGCTTAGCTGGTGACAGAAGCCTTTTCTAACCTTTTTTCAGCTGAGCTATTAAAGGCAAATAAGACCATGTTATACCTAATATTCTTCTGGAATAAAACAGACTAGAGAAATTTTGCAGAAGTGGCTGAGATGATAGATGATAACTTCTGTCAGAGAAAGGTATAAAAACAGTGTAGTATTCAGGCTATAACTCAACAAGTTAGAGCTGTAGGGGACAGAGTGTGAATCTACAAACTAATCTAGATGGTGGCTTCCATGCTTTGCTGTTCTGTCGGAGAGGAAGGGTGTTGAAGTATTTTGTCATCTAAAACACTGTAAGATCCTAATGTGCATGAAGTAGCCATAGTCTAGATAGCCCACTGGTAAATAGACCTGCCTTGTCAGTGCTATAAATTTGTAATATATTCACTAAGGTACCTTTCACATACATCACAGTAGGAAGAAGTTGATGACTAAGTCTTCGGCCACCCTTAATGTCATTACTCTGTAGAAAACTCAGAGGTGTATGTAAGGTACTTTCATCTATGTGATATTTGTTATAAAAGGTAAGCAAATCATACTTAATTTTCTGCTAACATAAAAACTTTGTCTGTTATAGGACCTTAGAAATTATCAGTATACTGTGCATACCATAGAAAATCTGTTTGTTCATGTGGAAGTGGGTAGAAGCTGTATTAAAATACCCCTAAGGAAGTATAATGAGGTGAGTAAAACCATCTTGATTAGCTTCCTAATCAAAACTGCTTTAGACTGTTTTTCATGTAATAAGTCGCATCTTAGTATGAGCTCTCTAAAAAAAAAAAAAAGGGGGGGTGGTTCTTAGAGGCTGTAATGTTTTTATTCTATAATCAGTTTCCAGGCAATTCTGCAAGTGAATCTCCACTTAATAGCAGCTCTCTAGATTACTTTGCTATTTGCTGTGCAGTATACTTTTTAAACTGATGTAAGCATGTGATGGGGGGAGGGGGAGGGCATGAAATTATCTGAATGTACATTTCTTTCTTCCTGGATATGTTGGAAGGTGGATAATGATGAGTGAAAAGTTGAGCTTTAGGATAACTGTTAAATGATGAAAAATCAGCAGTTTCTTCAAAATCGTTTAGCATGTATTTTCAAGGATTCTCTCTTACACATTTCCGGATGATGGTGTTTTGCTTAAAACGTAAAAAAAAAAAATCTTTCCTGCCAGTGTAGTTTTTGTTACAGTTTGTTTACTTCAGCTTTAACAAAAAAAACCCTGAATAGTAAACTGCATGAGGCTTAATGCATACTTTAGCCTTAAGACCAACAAAATCCCTACAACTGATGCTGCATTGTCCAGCAGTACTCAGACTTACTACTTCAATTGAGAGAAATGAGTATTTTTGATCATGTTTAGTGTTCCTCGAGCTAGTCATGGCAAACTGTGTTGTTCAAACTCTCTGGGATTAACTAAGTGAATAATTCTTGGGATTTGTTTTGAGAGCTGGATTTTTCTAATGTCTTGTATTTAAAATGAGTACTGCAAAGTGAGATTTGTCAGTTTAATGACAAATTTTGTATTGACAGGTAATGAAGGTGATAAACTCTTCTAATGAACATGTAATTAGTATTGGAGCAAGTTTTAATACTGAAGCAGATTCTCACTTAGTGTGTGTGCAGAATAAGCATGGCCTCTATCACACACAAGCAATCAGTGCTACTGGACATCCTAGGAGAGGTAAGATGTCTAGTTTGGCTTGTGGAGAAAAATCACATTTCTAGAGCAGAAATGTAAGTTCACTTCTAGGCTGCAAGGAAAATATATATTCTCAGTAAGTTGTTGGGACAAAGAGTTCAGCATTCAAGCAGCAAAGGAATTTAAATGCAAAATAAAATATTGCTGGTTTATATCAACACTTAGCTACCTTTTACAAATGTTACATTAAATGGACACTGATACTTTTTTCCTCTCTGTTTCTAGGATGTTATTAATATAGCTTACATTTCCAAACATAATCAGATTCTTTACATCTTTCAAAATCTAAATTTAATATTGGTGTGAATTGGGCAATATATTTACATATGTAAACAAATAGTCTTAGTAACTGAGTGTATGGAAATTCGGTAACAGTGAGTACCTCCATACAACACCTAGCAAACTGATAAAACCACCTGGCCAGAGAATAGTGCAGAGGTACCTTTTAGTTTCTGAAAGTAATACAGTCGTGCAGCATGGCAGTTTGTCTGGGCTCATGAGTCATGCTTTTCAACAAGGCCTATTGGCCTGTTGTTGGGTGGGAATTCCAGATCGGTAGGGCTGTAATCTTGCCATCAACAGAGTCAATCTGAAATGTTGTTCTGTGCTTCATTAAGCATAGCTACGTAGCATGTTCTTGTTTGAAGCACTGTGTGCAACAGATTTATGCAAAGGTTTGTAGCATCAAAAGTTGCTTATGTCATCTTTTTTTTCAGTTGCTCTTAGTACCACTGAAAATGATCTAAACTTCAAGAATATCTTCTGTAAATAAATTAAATTTAGAAGTTGAACAGCATGTCTGTTTTAAAGGACCAAAAAAAAAAAAACCCCAACCAAAACCCAAACAAAACAAAACAAAACAAAAAAAACCAAAAAACAACCCACACCACTGTTTCTTCAACTATGTCTCCTCTTCATATACAAAGCTTTTTTGGCTTGCCTGGGTTGGCTTGCCACCAATATCTTAAAAGAATACTGTATGCACGATACTGTATGCACTCACAAAATAAGTTAACAAAGCTGATCTTTTTTGCTAAGGTCCAATTAGAAAAAATTCTTCTCTCTTTAGAGAATTATGTTTCATATCAGCCTGTCAGTAAGGTATTTTTATTAGCGCTTTCAGTATAGTAGTACCTTTTTTGCCTGCGTTTTTAAAAAGGAATGCAAGTTAAATGTTAGTAGTGACAAACTTAAGTGACATGAAGTGGTACTCACTTTTTGTTCCTACTTTTTCTAGTTACAGGTGCAAGTTTTGTGGTGTTTAATGGAGCTTTAAAAACATCTTCAGGATTTTTAGCTAAATCCAGTATAGTTGAAGGTAAGAATTTTGTCCTATGTGGCTTCTTCTTAAAAGAACTTAAAAAAAAAATAGCAGCAGTCTTGTGCAAGATCTTTATTCTTTTCTCTCTTCAGGATTTTTAACTTTGTAGAATACCTGTTGCAAACAAATGCTGTATAAAAAATACATGCTAGTTCACCTACTTGTTGGAAAACATACCAAGTTTTAACTGTCTTTGCTTTAGTCAATGAAAATCTTTCCTTTATGGCTGCCTACATCTGGAACTATTTTTGCTGTTGTGTTGATGAAATAACATATACTGACACATAAATGTAAAATACTTCGAAGGTTAGTCTAAGATTGATCTTTTAGTCTTAGTTCTGTTGACAAAGGTTTTCATTACTTCCTCTTTCATATAACATTTAATGCTGTAGTTGGGGGATGGAGTCCACTTGATGCGCATTTATTGATGAGCTGTAGGAGAGGGTTGTCCCACTAGAATTTAAGCTAAGATTCTGCTAAAAAGCTATGCTACTCTTTCTGTAGGTAAGTTGGAATTTTAACTGTTTTTTTTTTCTAGATGGACTAATGGTACAAATAACACCAGAAATGATGGAAAGCCTACGTCAGGCATTAAGAGACAAGAAGGACTTTAAAATAACTTGTGGAAAAACGGATACAGGAGACATAAAAGAATATGTAGATATTTGCTGGGTAGAAAATGAAGAAAAAACAAACAAAGGGTAAATGTATTACCAAAGCAAAACATCTTAGAGAATTCTTGTTCCCAGTTTTCAAATATCCACCTTTAACTTCTTGAAATTAATCTGTGATATTTTTATTGAAGAAAGTACTTGATACTAAAACCTGAAAGGAGATAGAATGGTAAACTACTTGCAATCCTCTAGATGTCACTAACAGAACAATTTTGCTTGTAGTTCACCGAAATCAATAGTTTTCTCTGTTCAGGAAGGCATCAGGAAAAGTGTGTGAACCCTCAGTTTCCTTTGAAAGTCCTCTGTCAAATCAGTAATCAGTTTGTGTGGGGATGCAATTAATCTTTTTAAGCTTCCTTGGGGGGGGGGGGGAGGAGCTTGGAAGTGCATAGTACCGCCCTTGGCCATTCACCACTTGGCATGCTAGCATTCAACAAAGCATAAATGAGATGCAAGACATCTTTATTGAATGTGATTTGAATGCTTGTTTATGTAGCTTCAAACTTTTAATTATACATCACTAACTCAAAACTTATCTCACCTTAAGTAGTTTCTCGGGCCACGGGTTTAACTTGGTATGCCTTTGTCTGTGGATTCTCTGACCAATTAGAACAAACAGTGGCTTTACCTAAGATGGTTTATAGCTTCTTAAACCTGTAAGATGAGGTTTTTATTAAATGTTGTTTGTTCCCTATTTAGGTTATTTCTTTCTGTAATATCTGTATTTTCATGATGCAAGTCCTGTATTACATTTTGTTGTAAAGCTGTTTAAATAGCCTTTAAGGATGGTTGAACATTGTTTTATACAAGTTATTCAATCTAAATAATAAAATGTTGTTTTAATTATTAACCATACTATTATCTTCCATAGCATTTTAAGCCCAGTCGATGGAATATCATTGGAAGGAACTCAGCATGAAAAAGTACCACAAGGCAGAGACTTTGAAAGAGAGGGAAAAGTTATGAAGTGTACTGAAGTTAGTAAATTACATTTTTCTTGAGCCTTTTTTGATACTTTTTAGAATAGTTAAGTGGTAAAGTGATCATACTAAGTGATAATACTAAAGAAACTAAGTTAGGTGACGTATAGCCATACTGATAGGCAGAATGTTCTCCATAGCTCTTTGATAAGTTTACATACTTTCATTTTTTTCCTCTGAAAAAAAATAAGTCTGTTAGTATTGATAACTCTATAAATATATAATCCAGATATTCTCATGGTCGCTTAAGTATTTTGATTGAATAGATGAAATACTAAAATACTTTGCCAGCAAATAAGCATTATAGCTTGCTGCTTCCTGCATTATATATATACTGAATTACTCTTTTCCTTACTTTCTAATATAACCAGGCTGCTGACTGTCCTTATCCTTTCTATAATTTCAGGTGTACTATTTTCTGAAGGACCATGAACTATCCAGTCCTGTTCCTCACCAGTTTGCTAAAGAGATTGCTATTGCCTGCAGTACTGCTCTTTGCCCACACCTTAAAACCTTGAAAAATAATGGGATGAATAAGATAGGCCTAAGAGTTTCTATTGACTCAGATACGGTAATTTTTCAACTCTTATTGCAGATGCTCCATTTCAACTGAAATCTCTTTCTTGGAAAGATGTTGGATCTCTTTCTGAATGTTTTTAGGTTTTTGCCCTACCCCAGATCCAGACTGAGGATGAAATTTCATGAAGAAACTGTCTTAATGAGTAGTTTTTCTTGAAAGCAATAGTCCTGTTTCCTTATTCTGCCCAAATTCCCTAATAGCTGCTTGCAGTAAGCTACCAGTCCTTCCCTAGTTCTAACTCTCTGGCACTCATCTGCCTCCAAGGTGAGTCAGCGTAGAGCATCACAGAACCAATTTTCTGATGCTTTTCTCGAAGTATGTAGTTTTCTGCTGGTTTTTCTCCCTAATGTAGTTCAGTAAGCAATAATTGCGCCATAATCTGTACAGCAGAAAAGGACAGGTCTGCCCAGCTGAGCATGGAAGAGAGGGGAAGGCAAGGCTATCCAGCATGTGGTGCCCCTCGAAAGATTACAAAATTGCAGAACAGTTTGGTTCCTTGCTTCTGAAGGTGTTCTTATCTTTTTTGAGAGAAGCTGGAAATACAGTCCTGAAAATCTAGTTTTCAGTAGTATATTTTGAAATTAATAGTAACTGTGATACTACGATATAATTGGATCACTCTTCAACATCAGACTGAAGCAGTCTGGGACACAGAGGAAGAGGATGTGTGGCCCTGTAAACCCAGAGGAATATTGCATGCTTCTCAATGACAAGCCTAATTGTCTGTGATTGACGTCAAAACCCATCCAGTTGCCAGTGTTTGTTATTTTGTCACTTCATGCTAGCTGAAATATGCTTTTATCAAGATACTACACTTCTGTGTTGTCTTATTAACACTTTTCATATTAACATCAACATTGATGTGTTTTCCTTCTAGGTTGAGTACTTGGCCGGATCTGGAGGTTACCTTCTTCCACAGATCTATCTGAATGAATTGGACAGTGCTCTGATTCCTGTGATTCATGGTGGGATGTCACATGCTACGAGTCTACCAGTGAAAATTGAATTAATATTTTTCATCAGAGAACATCTGTTTTGATAAGGCTGATTACAGGCAATACACTGATTTGCTAGATGTGAACACCAAAGTTATAATGCTACAAACACTAAAAATGTTGAAGTTTCTAAACCCATTATGTTTTAATAGATTTTCAAACTTTTCTAAAACCCTCAAATCCTCTCTGGTTACTTTGCCACAAAAGAACTGTAGTTTGTAAAGTTTCCCAAAGTTCTGAAAGTTTACACTTAATACAGGTGCAGAAGAGGGCAGGGTTTGTTACCTCTTTACACAGTTGTAGCATTTACTATATGTAGTGTAACTTTAAGCCATACTATCTTGCCTCTTAACCTCAGACAACTGTTACTAAAAATCGCTGTGGTTAGATCTCATCTCTGCAGCGTATGCTTTCCATCTATAAATGAGCTAAACACTGAAGCAGAAGCTGGCACAAAACTTTCCTTGCTGTTTGAGATTCAAATATGAGATCTTCTCTAGCTGTCTGCAAACTTCCCACATCAATACAAAATACAAGTGCACAGCTTCTGACACTTGGTTTACGGTCAGCATGAGGAAGAATTTTGCAGGTATGTTTATGAAGACTCTGTAGTTGAAATCCTTAACATTATAATGTTATGCTGGTGCTTCAGGAACACACGGTCTGAATTAATTTTTTTACAAAGTAACTGATTTCCTTCTTGTATTTATAAGGATTTATCTAACTTAAATGGATGCTATTTTTATAAATACTGCTGTTGTTTTTCTTTACTCTGTGCTCGGAAGTCCTGATACAATTTGATCTTTCAAGGGTTAATTACAAAAAACAGATTGCCCTTGATGTAATCTACACATAGCAATAAATCAGACAAGAACTCTGCAGAATCTGTTCTGCTCCTGTCTACTGCTTTTGCCACCTCTTAGTATCCACCTTTACTTTCAGGGAGAATTGATGTATTAAGTGTGAATTTTCATGAACAGATTGATTTTTAGTATACCTGAGCTTCTTGTATAGTACATATTTTTGATATTGGGTCACTAAGATCTATTTATGTATTTGTGATGCATGTGATTTGTACTGAGGTTCAGCAAACCATCACTGGGGTTTAGTAACTGTCATGCAAGTGTTTGTCAAGAACAGACCCAAAACTAAAGATACACGAGATCTATATTGTTTTCAGTAAAAATGCCGATGCAACTTTATAATGAGACTATTGAAACTTTGATGCCTTCTTGATGCCAATAGGGGATATTCTGTGTTTTTGTATCAAAAACAATTTGTAACTTAACCTACTCTGCTCTGGTGTTACCTGTGCTTCAGAATACCGGTTGTAGAAGGGTTTAGGCTTCAACGTGTTGCCCTGAAGGAAACGGAGGCTGCGTTTGTGCTAACTAATGTAACTTCTTCAGAGAAACTGCAGTTATGGGGAAGAGCTGAAGACCACACCACGTGCAGTATGAACAAAAGGCCTCCCTGCTTGCAAAGAAGCTGCCACCGGACCGTCGAGAAACCACCCGTGGCAGGCTGAGCAGCAGCTGCGGACTCTGACTGGGTGGGAGATGGCTGTTGCCCCGGCACCCCATGGGTAAACCGTCTCCGTTCGTAGGGGTGACCAGCGGAACAGCTGCCTCTTGCCACTTAACCCTGTACTATCTCCTTCTGAGTAACGATCAATAAAGTTAACTAAGCTGTCTGATCTCTCACCTCTGTTACGAAAAGAAAAAAACAAAAAGGACACCCCCTGCGTGGATGGGTCTCGGCCGTGCGGCGTTGCGGGGCCTCTCCTCGCGCTCCGTCTCCCGTTTGCGCTAATGCC
>JAOBAS010000072.1:8748379-8762738 GCA_025311575.1 Elanoides forficatus | reverse complement strand
GGTGTTTATTTCAAGAGATGCTGCTTTGGGCTTTTTTCTCTTTACATTATCTTGTATTTTGTCATAAAAAGGAAGGCATTCCACTGGCTTCAACAATCCCTTGTATATGGGAAAATGTGAACTGTTCTGGCCTCAGACAACATGAGAAATACTTACTCCAATAATGTCAACTCAAGCCATCACTAGGTTTTATCTAAGAAGACTTGAGCTAATATTGACGGAAAGTATTGGGTGGAACTCCTGCCGCTATGCAGCTTTCTTGACAATAAAAAAGTTAAAATGTACAAACTGACTTTTCACAGGAAACAACATAGGCAGCTCAGGGGACAGTTTTTGGCTTTAGAGCTAACCTAATGTAGCAGCTGGCTGCCATCCCATTTTTGGCTGCAAATCCTGACACTATTCATCTGACCTCATCATGAGCCAGGTTAGGGAATAACTTGGTGCCATCCCTACAAAACCATGGGAATAGTTTACCACTTTATGTCCCTGAACTCTGCCACTGCTGCCAAGGCAAGCATCAGCACTGGTGCGAGAGGCTGGAAATACACAGCTAGGAATTGGGAAGATACAATGGCCTTGGCCTTGGGAATCGGGGAAGATAGGGTAGCGGTTAACCATCATCTGTGTTGTTCAGCCAGGCGCCCGTGGAGCATTTAGCCTGTGGTTTATATCTGTGTAAGCCAGAGCAGTTGTGATTCTCTCCTTGCTCTTCCCCTTCCTTTTTCTGGTGCTCCTGTGACACCCAGAGGGACCGCTTCAGGATGTTGAACAGGGAAACTTACCATGCAGAACGACATGAAGAATTTTCTGTTGGCTCAGCTCTGTATCAGGTCTCTGAAAGATTTTGAGGAAAAGACACTAGAAGATGGCTTATTCAGAGCTTTTCACGACTCGCAGGAGAAAACACAGGTCCTTGCTATTAGTAAGGATATCACAACTGTGACTATAATGATTTTGAATTCCTGAATGTTACGTAGAGTGTTAATTAATTTGCTGTGAGAGAAAAAAAATACGTCTCTTCTTGGCATTCATTCCTTTTCCCCATTATTCCACGTTTCCTTTCCTTCCACAATACTGCTGTTTTGACAGTTTTGGTAGGACAGAGGAAGATTATTGTTTGCCTTGTAGTTATGCTTTTTCTTTTGATTTGAGAGAACAGTGAGAATATGTGACTTAAGGTATTCTGTTAAATGCTTACAAGTGGTGCTACATTGGTTGCTCAAGCGACTACATCTCATACTTAATAATTAGCTGTAGGATGAACATCTGATGGGCAGACCACTTCATGCTGCCACTGCCATGCCACACTTTTGAACTGTGGGAACAACCACTACAAAAGCGTTGGAGCCTGCAGTGGCTTCCTTAATTAAAATCCTTCCTAATAGTTCAATAACATCCAAGTCTTAACAGGGCAGGAGTTAGAAGAGCCCCGAGGTAAGAGCCATGAAGCAATTCATATTGGGCAACTGGGAGGCAAGAGGCTTTATGCTACTGTACACCAGCAGTAGTAGTCACCTGATGGTAGAAGGGGTCCTCAGCATTTGCTGTCTTGTGCACAGGGACACTTTCATTAACATACTCATCTATATATGTACTGTACGTTTCGCATCCTCAATCAGAGTGAGGTGTTTCATCTCGCCCATGTGTTATTGGTACAGTCTAGAAGCCGTACGGCCTTCCTTGGAGCTTCTTGAACATGTGAGGCAGCATTTGAGGCGACCTGTTTGGATCAATGCAGACATCCTGCCGGGACCTAATGGAAATAATGCTGTAGTGGATGCAAAAGGGTTCCTCGACACTGTCACTTCATTTTCCCCAACTGTAACCTTATCACTGGGATGGACAACTGGCTGGCACCCTGACAAACATAATAAAGGTAAAGATAGAAAATTTAATGCTTACACTGCAGAGTTTGTTTCCTTCAAATGTATTTCATAATTGATTGAAAATAACTTATATGCTACCTGGTCAGTTTGAAAGTAATAGCGAGTGTGAGAATAATTATTTTCTTTGTCAGTGTATATTTGATAGTGTTTTATAGCAATAACTTCAATGTTTCGGTTGCAGCAGAACTGCATAAAAAAAAGATATTTTTGTTGTTAGACAGGATTTTGTTCTTGAACTCATTCACATATATTGAGGAATTTTGGGGGACAAATTGCTTACACACTGTTTCAGGTAGTCTGCTCCCTGAATCCTAGGAAGATTGGTTCAGTAATTGGAATTGTGGCACATTTCCTGAAGAAAAATAGATTAGCTGGAAATTTAAAACCCTATCAGTGTGCTTCTGCAGTAGATAACTGAAATAAAATTATAGGTCAACAATGGTTTTAACATTTCATTTCTGTTGAATAATTGAATTTTTGCAATAAGTTTTGCAATTTATTGATGTCAGTAACTTTCTAAAATCTCAGTTTTGAGAATCTAATCAAAGTTTCTTATTGTTAATCCCTGACTTGAATTTAGATTCTGAACGTGTAACCATTATCTTAGGGTCCTTTCCACAGGCTTTCTCTCATAATTCTCATAGCTGCTTTCTTAGGGTGTTTCACTCTCAGTGCACATGCATTTCTGTGCAGTGGCCTAGTCCCTGCCAATATTGTCTCTGACTACAATGGCAAAATTGTACACCTTTCCAAATTGCTAATTGTTCATCAGCAAGTTTTAATACTGTGTTATGAAGGTTTTGTTGTCTGTTATAATGTAATTTTATTAAACTATATACTACTTTGTCCAAAGTATTTTCAGTGCAGTAAAAAGTTCCTGGAAATAATGTAGTGGAAATATTGTACTGAGTCATCTTTTTTAATAAATGTAACTTTATCTCCGTTCTAAATTTCAGTTTATGGTGATGCTAATTAAGGATATGCTGTAAGACATGAGAAAAACAGCTTATTTGACTGATTTCAACTACAAGTTGCTGTTTGCCCAACAAAACTTGTTTTTTTAAGATTTGCTGCTTCAAGTCTTTTCAGTCACAACATTGCATATAAGTACTTGAGGAAAAAAATATTGACAGTTGTTACTGAAGTTAAGTTTTTCATAGCCTGTAGAAATAAGACAATATTAAATACCATTTTAACTAGCTCCACTGCTTGTAAAAATCTCAACAGCAGGCACTTCAAGCATTTTAGATTGCTTGATTTTAGCATTTTTTAAGTACAAAATGTTTTACGTGCTTTATTTCTCTGTAATTTCAAGTCTTCTATTGCATTAATTCAATTTTTTCCTAAATTTTTCAAAACTTTTCTGTTTTTTAAGGGTCACTGTCAAGTTAAAAGTAGTCCATGTTGAAGTCAATGGCAACACTGGTTTTTTTAGAGAGAGAGCAAAGATACAATTTCCTGGACATTAGAAAATGTCACATTCTGTAGCTGTGTGTAAAGTAACACTGCAATTAATAGAAATAAAGATTTTCAGAATAAGTTTATTTTTCGATATCAGTATTACTTTTCCCCTCTGGGACAGTGACATTTTGTATTTATAATGATTTAGTGATTTAATTTTAGAGTTATGTCATTTTCACAAAACCCATGTTTACTCTTGTATTATCTTGCAGCCTAACCATTCTAGAATTTATTGTGTCTTTATAGAGGTTGTATTTGTGAAGAAATCTTTTTAACCAAATGATCTTTATTGTAGGCTATGATTGGATGATGGTGAAAGAAATGGCTCAGATATGCAATACACTTTCCCAGCCTGTAACTTTCCCTGTAAGAGCAGCATTAGTACGACAGTCAATATCTGAGCTGTGTTGGTTAATGCAACAGTCGGATAGGTAAGTTTGAGGGGCTTTATTTTTAGCTGTCTTTATTACAAAGGCACATAATTGTTTATATTAAATATAGCACAGTTATGTGTACATACTTATCCCAATTACGCTGGAAATATTTTTTCTTCTGAATTATCCCTTCAGTTTTTTAATTCCTTCAGTTCTTACATTGTGTTGTCATACAGAAATGGTCACTATTCATTTCTTCAATAAAATTCCAAAAGCCTCCTCTAAAATTACTTATTATAGGTAGAGAATCTTGTGTAAGTTTGTAATCCAGTTGCACTATGAGCATTTCATAAGACTAATGTAGTTTAATAGACCAAGTAGTTGGATGTTGCAATTTGGAATTAATTAAATTGAAATTCTTATATTTTATAGATACTTTTTATTGGTTTCAGTGTTTATATTTTCTGTAATAAAGTGGCGTAAAAAATTTAAAGGTGATTTTTAGGTTGGAAGTTAATGAGTGTGTTATGAGGCTGATTTTGCTTAGGTGCTTGAAGTACATTCAGTAGTTTCCAAACACTGACTTAATATTTCTTTCTAAAAATAGTTCTTACAAACCCATAACAATTTCATATAAAAAACTTAGTTACATGTAATAGAATGAGAATAAAACCTGCTTTGTACATACTGTGTTTTACTCATCTTTTTCACCTACTCTGTCTAGCTACAGTTTAATAAAGTTGTTCCTTAAACACCAACGAAGGTCAAAGCCCAAGACAGAAAAATTAAGACAGTGACTTGTATGGAAAATGTCTAAGTAATTAGAGACAACAGAGTGGAAAAAATAAAGTGCTTTTTTTCTCATTTATAGTGGTGAATCAAGAAATTAGAATTAAACATTTGAAACTGGAAATTAATTCCAAAATATTATGTTAAGAGTATGTCTTGTGAATTGTGCCATTCTCAAATATGTCCTCATTGGGTACAAGCATTATTCCCACTGAAATACTAGGATTTTCTCCTTTACCTCAGCATAAAAATCCTTATTTTTCTTAGTAGCATGATTAGAAGACAGAAATTCCTGAGCCAGTTTTGCTGACATACAACTAAATTCTGATTTACCTGTATTTTAGATTAATGCAGTTCTAATAAACAAAGGGGAAAAATGAAGTATTTGTCATGTGGAGATTGTGGAGGGCAGTGCTTTTAACTTTAAATGATACTTTGAAGTTCTTCAGGTTTTTTTAAGAGTTCTATAAAGTCTGTGCAATTAATGAGAAGAATGTGTGGGATAAAGTACAGAAGATACATTCAGTTAATCAGGTGGCATTACTACACATCATGTAGGTGACAAAACACAGAGAATGAAAATCACATACGACTGAGATTGCCTCATATTTTCTGTTACAGTGCTCTGCTTGTAACTGTTTATTACTTTTGTCAAACTTCAAATGCTCAGCCTGGTAAATTTCTTTGATGGATATCTGCCTAAGATTTTTTTATTTTATTCCTTGCTAGGTTTGGCAGAACAGTTCACACAAGGACCAGGTTACAGATAAATTGTTCTGTGTGGTTTTAGGTTTATCTACCTTAAAAATTTTGCAGTCCTCCTTGGGAAGGTCCAGCAAGTTTAGCATTAGGAGCGAGAATATGAAGTTTAACTGGAGCCAAATTGTGTGACTTACCTCTGTAATGAAGAACTAAAAAATGTGTCAAAGGAATAGACCTCTGCAAACTTTAGTTTGTGTGTGTCAAGTAGTGGTTTATTTAAAGACTATCAGTAGTATTCTTCAGCTAGTCTGTCTGTACCAAGCATTCTGTGTGCCCTGTGTGCAAGCTAGGATGTGTTTGATCATGCCTGTTTCTGCAGGTAGCATTTTGATCTAGCAATTGTTTTTCCCAGGAACTTGAAGTCACTGTGGTAACAAGAAGATAGGAGAGACTCTCCATGCTGTCGGTTTCAGCACAAATGCAGGGTAGAGGGTGATGAGTTACCTGGATGTAGAGGGGTGGGGAGGGCAGGGACATATAAAACTGTTAATTCTGATAGTTCATAAATAATGGTTGCTTAATTTTGAAATGTAAAGGCGATTAAGGTTTTGGTATTTAATTACATTCCTAAAATTAAGATATCTAGTCCTAAATATTTTTAGGAGCTTATTAGTGCAACATCTTTCTGTCTTACATGCTTTATCTTAAGATAATAACATATTCTTTTTTTCTCTTCCTCTCTTTCTTTCTTTTTTTTTTTCCTTTTTTTTTTGATATAGATACAGCCTCACTGTTTGGACAGGAAAGGAAGATCTGTATTCTGTACAAGATTTGCTTTACATCCGAGAAAACTTTGATAAAAGTAGGGTTTATTATGACATCTTAGAGCCACAAAATTCTGAATTCAAAAAAGCCATAGGAGTAGAATAGTAAATACGAAGCAGGCAAACTCAGACCTTATAATACTTAGCCTCATTAAACATGAAGATTTCTTGTTCAGGGAAATGTATTTTCCCTCCTCAAAGAATTGTATAGAATGCAGCCATGGTCATTGGAGGTGTTTTTGTATAATACTTTATTGAAAGGCTTCTCAAATAGAAATTTAATGCCTTCTTTAATAGGTCAGAATTGTTACTTACTCATCATATGCATGTTCCTTCTCATTCACCGAGTGGTGTGTAGTAAAGGCTACTCACGTTTACCCAAATACACTGGTACTTCTTCCCTGCAAGCATATAAAAGGGAGGATGGCCCCAGCTGATAGTTGTGAACCAAAGTAGTTTGCTCCTATCTGCTTTTGCGCAAGACAAAATCTATAGGACGTTCAGTCTCTACCAAAGCCTGTTTTCACTTTTTACAGGGGAGGGCAAGAGTCAACACTGTATTAAATACAGAACTATGCAGTTCCGAAAGGGGTTATTTTGTAGCTCATCTTGATACACTCCATTTTTAATGCCACTGCAATTGATAATGTTCTCACTCCTGGTCAACAGAAGATTCTGTTTGCTAGATGTGGAGAGTGGGATCTGTAACGCTACACGTTCCAGGGAGAAAGAATGGTTATTTTTGCTGAATTATAACAAATCAGGTTCTCTGCAACGTGGCAATTGTGCATTCCACGCCATGGCTTGCCTCCATGCTTTCTGAGCCATCAGCAGCATAGTCCTTGGATTATGAGAAGGCTGAGTTGCAGTTGTAGCTGCACTGCAGGAGGTGCTGGGGCAAACAGCACCCCCAAAATGAAGAATAATCCTGTCCTGTACCGAGAGCACAAAGATGTATTACAGTGAGTATATACACATCAGAGACAGCATCAAAAGAGCTATAGTGTTCTATAAGAGAGAAGTGCTGGTAGTTCTTTCAAGAGTTTGAAACTAAATTTTAAGTATAACAGGAGTTAGGTAAAACGTTCTGCTGCAGTCTTTCTGAAAGCTAGAGGCTCTAAGAATGAAATAGCTGTACAGTGATTAGTGCTTACAGCAAAAATTGTACATTTCTCTGTTAGCAGTTATTTTCTATGTTCTTCTGGTCTGTGCACCTTTTTAATTCTCAGAATACAATTTCACAAATTTTCAAAAGTTGAACTTCCCTTTGAGAAAAACTAAAATCGTTGCAACCCTACTTGTCACCCTGCAGGAAGAGTCTGACCTGTTTCATTTTAAGCATTTTGTGCTTCTTCTGCTTCTACATCCCTTAAAATTAATACAGATACTGACAGCTGTGCAGACTGAGACACAAGCTGTGTGTTCTTGCCTTTTGCCAAACATTACAAAGGCTTTTTTTCACAGTGACAGAGGAGATTCTGATTTCTAAATGAAAGCTGATTCTAGGAAGAGACTTGTTCTCCTTTTCCCATTCCTCTCACATGCTTCCTGCAGGAATTGTGTTAACTTTGATGTTTTACACAACACTGGACAGGTTGTTACTACTAAAAAGTTAAGTATAGCAATTTTTGGTTCTTACATAGCATTAGTACAACTGTGATAGAAAAGTTAGCTGTATTTATTTAAACCTAAATCTTGAAATGTGGCGATTTCATGCAGTCATTACAAATCAAGATTCCTGCTTGTTACCTGCATTCCTTCAGCAGGTTTATCTAATAATTGGTTTACGTTCTTTAGGGGTAGAACTTTCATCATTTTTGTTACCTACTAAGATACAATATACTTGGATAAAATTGGGAAATATTTTTCCAAATAAGGAAAATAACTATCTAGTTGTACTTGGAATAGTTAAACAGAGTATTTAATTTTTTACACAATCAGTCAGTGTGAATTGCAGTAACCACCAAAAGGTCAAGTTTGGCGGTGTGATTCCTTTTAATGAATTGGGATAAATCATGTATTTTTTAGTTCACTGTGACAACATGATCTGATCTGAACAGATTTAACCTCTCAATTCATTACAGCATCTCTTTCTGTGAGCTTTGCATGCAGACTTTGCTATACTGTGGGAGGAAGAGAGATTAACTGCTTCCTAGCTGATCACAACTATGGAGAATATTTTAAACACTTCAGAGACCTTTTTCTAACCCAGATCATTTTGACTAAAACAGGTTCAGGTGCTATTGCCTGAACAGGTGTGCTAGCACATCTGATCACACAGTATCCTTTTCTGGATGATGACCCTTTCACTGAACTCCCGTTCAGGGAGAACAGGATATGGGAATGACCAAAGCTCCAGTTAAACCAAAGTTATAGACATTGCTTTGAATCTATAGTACATAAAGTAAACTAGTAGGAAATAGTGTAGTTCAGAGGTTTGTATTTTCTGGGATATAACATTGACAAGAAGCACTTAGGGGACATCAGCCAGGGCTTGGAATCAAATGCAATGTAGCTGCATTAGCCAAAATGAGTCAGGCAGGTATCTGAATAACAGAATTTGCTTTTCAGGGACTTAAAAGAAGCAGCTTGAGGACACATTGCTGTAGCCATGTTCATTTATTGAATGAAAGGTGCCATTAAAAGCATTGATTTTTTTGTATTATTCTTACTGAACACTTTATTAGTTCTAAGCTTAGTCTAAATTTCTTTTCAAGATATTGCTGGTCATTCAGAAGCAGCAATACTTTCTAGCCATACATTTATTTCCAATAGATTTAAAGACAAGTATCTCATTGTCCTTTTACTCCACGATTTATACAAATGTTTAGGACTGGAAGGGACTCGTAGATCTTATTTCAGCTCCTTGTTGCAGGCAGTTACATTTACTGACCTAACGGATTTTGTCTTTCAATGGGTTAGGCCTTTTTGTGTCCACACTGGCAAACTTTTCTGTTATTTAGAAACTTTTTCCCACTTACCAATTCCGATCTGAAGTATTAGGATTTGTTAAAACTGGTTAAACAATTAAGTAAAAAAAATCAGCGATCGCCAGAAGTATTTTTAGGGTACAGGCATCATAGAAGAAATATCACTGAGTAATAAACAGGGATATTCAGATAAAATTAAAAGAAGACATGATCTGGATTACCAGAAAAATTAATTAGGGTAACAAGACATGTAAAACAGATTAAACAAAATGCTAGAAATTAACTCTGTGAAGCATTCTTGCAGTGACGGAAGGGTTTGACTATATGGTGAATTTGATTATTCTGTATGGATTATCCTACATATCTGTATTTCTATATGTATTTTTTACCCATGGATCTCTGTTAGTTTCCTGTGAAGTCATTTCTGTTGTTCATGTCAGTCTGGGCTGACTTTCATGTAAATAAATTCATTCAAATTTGTTTCTCTGTTTTGATGCCAGTCTTCATGCAAATGCTCTTCTTCTAAAATAAGATTTAACTGTGGGGCTGGCAATAAGATAATAAAGCTGAGGTGAAAGCCAGTTATTTACTTGGTTAGAAATGGGGATCTGTGGCAGGTCTATGTTACTCTAGCTGTTGCTGTCTTTTTTTTTTTTAACCTTCTGTCAAGGATCTATTCCTTGTATTTAGAACTCTGTTTAGGAGCTATAAATTCTGCCACCTCTTTATGGAATCATTTTTTCTCTCACTGTTGGCTCATACCTGTTGATCTCTTTCAGCCAGGTCTTTAGACTTAATTGTCCTTGTTACATGAAAGATCTGGTTGACTTTAGTGGAATTTATTGTTCAGCATGTGCAGGTGAGTTAATTGATTTATAAAACATTTCTAGTTTACTGCAAGTGTAGTTCAGGCTTTGTATTTTTCTGTGAATTTGATGGAACTTAATAAATAAATAAAGTAACATGACAGAAAAGAATTGGCATCATTGGTCCTGCACAACTACTCAGTAATATCCTGCAGTAACATGTAAGTACACTGATGAAAGCAAAACAGAAGCTGATTTTCTGAGGTTTGTTTTGTTTAAATGTTCTGTGGAATCAGAAGAAAATGCCCCCAAAGACACATTTACCAAAAGCAGTTCTCCCCATCTTCATCTTCAGCATTCATTTGAAGAACTACTCAGTTTTGCCCTACTCTGACTGCAGATAAACCCAGTCTTTTTCTTCAATTATAATCTTCAAATAAAAGCCTTTTGTTTTATTTATCAGCCAGCTGTCTGTGATCAGGCCATTTGCTAATGTTACCACAGACTTATTTATGTACTGTCCATTAAACCTTATTTAATGTTTGAGTCTGAGCACTGTAAAGCTTTCACTTGTGATTTTTATGGTGCTTTCTTTGATTCCAGCACCTGACACTTGCTCTCTTTCGTGCAACAGCCCCAGGAAGCTATATCTGAACCTCCCAAGTCCCCTTATACAGAACTGGGTTTACATAAACCTCCACTTCTGCAGCCCACCATCAGGAATTTACATTATTGGTGATTAAGAAGACAGAGCTAGGGAATTGCACAGAGAGTCTTTATAACTCATTTAATAACTTAGTGATGAAATGGCCCTGTCCTTCCTTTTCTCTAAGAAAAAAATACAGAATTTACAGTGTTGGTGAATTAAAAATGTTTGGGCTTGTTTGGGTCTTGTTTGTTTTTTAAAGGTTAGGGAGAGCCTATTAGAGTATTATGAATTGCATCCTACATTATATCCAAGAGTCAGGGGAGCTTTTCCATAGATTGCTATGTTGTTCTAAAATTTCTTCCACTTGATTTAAAATTTTTCAATTTTAAGAGAGTATTTCTTTTAATAAGGGTAAAACTACTAATAGAAGAAAAGATATTAGGAAGTGTTTGGACAATTTTTTGAAGAAACATTTTTTCTATAAGCTTTATGTTAATTAGAAACTTTTTTCTACCGCAAAACTACTTAATTTCTTGAAATTTTAATGGAAACCCATATTTTTATTGATGTGTTTTGGTGTTCACAGACATTTCTTCTTTTGTTTGTTCATTTTTTTGTTGCAGGAATACCTGTTTGCCTATGCAGTGTGACTCCCTGATACCTAGGCTTATCTTCTATATATCAGCTTGTTAGGTTTACTGTCAGTTTTACCAAGAGTTTTATCTGTAAATCTTGTACTAACTTATATGTAAAAGTGGGGCTGCTGGATAACATCCAAGCCAGGGGGGTGTATTAGTCTTCAGTTCTTTGCCTCACTTCTGGGGCATTGCTGCATGAGTTTTGGCATATGTCTTCGCAGTGAAGTAATCTGTTACTACCTTCTTCTAGCTGCAATTACTTCTGACATGTCTTTACTGCAAATTACTGTAATTATTGTATCATTAACCTTTTAGTAGCATAGTTGAAGGAAATACTCACTCTACACTGCAGTTACTCCAGATTGCATTGGGGCATTAAGGTCTGTGTTCCTTTACACAGGAGCAGTAACTTCTGACATATTAGTGCAGTAAGCAGCAGGGGATAACGTAGACTGCCACAGCAGAGCTTATTCATCAAAACTTGTAATAAAGAAGTATTATTTTTAATTGTGTTTCCAGTAAAATTCAAAGTATTGTACTCTATCATCTTCTGAATTTTGAACATCTAAATTTTTGGAGCAACTGTATGTTGTTTTTTAATATCTGTGTACTTTGTCTTGGTTCTCTTGAATTTTTCAGTGATCCTTCTGTCATTATAGCTGTTGCTTTCACTGCCTAATTGTGATTCCTCTCATTGCTGTAGCAGAAGAAAAAAAAAATTGCATATGCAAATTCATAATCTCAATGGGGATCTGTCCAAGCAGAATTAAAATATGTTTTAAAAAAGTGTTCTCATTATTGTGTTTTTTAAATATATGTACAGGTCAAGTTTGTATTTTTAAATGGACTAGCTTTTGAGAGAGAAGGCTGTGTAACTCGTGCCATCTGTGGCAGCTCATGAAAGTGTTAAAAATTGCTAGCTGATGCCTTCAGGGAGAAAATACAGGAATTAATTACAGTTCATCAGCACACATCTGCATCTGGATTTCAGAAATTTGGGAATAAACTGGACTGTATACAATTCTAAAAAAAACCCTTCACTGTTCAATTTAAGAGCTTTGTGTGTTTTTTAAATGGCTGAACATAAATTAATTTTTCTTTCTGCTTGAGACAAAATCTCTGAATTAACATTAGATCTACAGTGCAGTGCTACCACAGGAGATGCCATCTTCCTGGCTAAATTTAAAATAGTGGTTTTGACTTCACGTTGATAACTCTTGAGTCCTCTGGTGCTTCCTTACATTTTGAACTGTTGACACCTTGGCTTCCTGAATCCCAGTTCAGATGAGCAGCATGGCTGAGGCAAACCCTCGTTTGAGCTGGAGGTTGGACAAGGCCTCCAGAGGTTCCTTTCAGCCTAGACTTTTTTTATGATTTATTGACAGATTTCACCTGCTACATAGTACATACTACCATAGAGGATTAATATGGATGCAGGAGGGGTTTTAAGTAAATCTTCTGTAATTCCTATAATTTGGTTATTACAAACTTACGTTCATCTTTGTTGAGCTTTAACAGATACTTGAGAGGAATTTAAGTAAAGAATTTGTACAAAGTAACTGGACTGCTCCTGTCACCAGAGTGCCTCGGCCCCTGATCAAAATCCTCGGGTTCAATTGCCCATTCTGTACCGGCAGAAATAAACAAGCTTATGTTTTAATTGTGTGAAATGCCAAAGCCAAGGACATTCCTACGAGGTCTCTGCTTTGTTTCAACCAGCTATACACACCATCAGCCAAGGAGATGCCTGTCTCAGGTAACAGGTGTCCCTCTTTGAAGAAGAGGAAGTTTGCATATATATGTATTTTAAAATAAGGTTAACTTGTGTAAAGGAGCATAAGACCTGTTGGCTTTTAAAAAGGATTAATAGCTGGGTATTTTATTGGAACAATTAGTCATAAAAATTGGAATTTTATCCCTTTTACTCTGAAAAAAAACCAGCCTCAGTTTTCTTAAGATGTATCCTTATCAAAGCTGATCTCCTTGAAAGTACTGCAGTGCCAGTAATACTTCAAGGTGAAAATGTATGAGCAGGAAACACTAGGAAGTATTCTACAAGAGGCATTCCTCCCTCTAGTTCTGGATTTCAACATTAGTTTAAAAAAAAAAAAAAAAGCTTGTCCCTTTTATGAATACAGTGTGAATGTTTTTAGTAGGATGGCTATTTGTGACTAATGTTAGCCTTTCTATAAGAAGCCATGCTCTTGTTGCATGAACAAAATAGCCAACTAAATGGAATAATGGTTTACTTTTATAAATGCCCGGTTTTGGTTGGAAAATTAATTAGTTGTACTGCATAACAGATGCAGAAAGACTAACGCCTTATTAAGGACTGAGGAGGAAAAAAAAAGAGGAATTTAATGACTGCTTTAGTTTAATATTTTTCTCATGTAGCTGCATCAAATTATGGCAATATTCTTTTGGAAGTGCTGCATAATTGTAAAAGACAAAAATCAAAACAAAGCAACTCCAAATACCTTTCTTCTTAAAGCAAAAACAAACAAAAAACACAGGGAAGGATATTTTGAAAACTGTACTTTGAACACCACAGCTTAAACACAGCCTTTAAAACTACTTTTCTACAGCATTGTTGTGTAGTGACTTGCTGTTCTTAAATTTCTTAAACCGAAACTTGGAATTTTTTTAGATGATCACTGTTTTTTGTGAGGCCACCACTATTTGTCTAGAAGTTACTTTCGTTGTATGGTTTCACAGCATTTTGCAGAGAAAATGAAAACCAAAAGTAAAAAAATGTTTTTCACCTTTCTAAACATACCACGTAGATTCAAAATCAATAATCTCATAGGTAACATGTTTTACTGAAAGCTGTTACTTACATTGACAGGCATGCTTGCTCACAGAAGTGGCACTTCCATTTTATATGGTTTAAATGTTTAAGCATTTTATACCATTAATCTTTCTACAAGTTAGAGTGGACGAGCTTTGCTAATTTTTCAGTGTAAGGTGCAAGAACTAGTCCAGATTGTTCTTTCTGGATGGGAAGCCACAGCTCTTAGAAGAAAACTAGCAAGGAAGAAGTTTCAGCTTGTGGTGATTTCTTTATCAGGATGCATCAAGAGCACCTGAAAGGTATTTTGTTGTTTGTAAAGTTCAATGGGGGGTGGGGGGTGGGGGATTAACATTAGGAATTCAGGTCTTGCTTCTCAATCTTTCCTTAAAAGACATTATGGATGACTGGAAAATGACAAGGATTAAGACTTCAAAGATGGCAAAAGCGTATCTCCACTGAAGTGGAACCACAGTAAGCTACCGACAGACCGAAAAAGCCTCTCTCAC
>JAOBAS010000072.1:8712356-8725101 GCA_025311575.1 Elanoides forficatus | reverse complement strand
GTCAATAAAGAAGTGTCTGCTTATCTACACTAAATTGGTGTTGATAAGTTCTTCATTCCGAGTTTTTCGGCAACACAGCTAGTAACGCTGGCCTTTACAAGACAGCAACCACTTCTATTGTCTCAGTTTTTGGATGAACAACCTGAGGTATCTGTAAAAAGGCACAGACTTTAAAAAACTGCAAAGTAACCATCCTCTGGAAGTAATACACCTGTCAGCAAACAGTCTTTGGATGTGCTTCCTGAACACAAGCACTCAGACCCTTCTTTCTGCCTATCCATCTTCCTGAAACAGTAACCATCTAACCTTGTAGTGGCTGCTATGTCTGCCATTAGGATGAACATACTTCTTTTGGACTTGACTTCACTGCCAGCAAATACATTTTCCTAATTCTGACTGAAAAGCTGTGATGCAAAAGGTGCTGTCCAAATGCAGTGCTTTTACCAAAACAAAAAACAAACAAAAATGCATCTTCTTGGCAGAGTGGCATAGTGAAGAAACTGCATCATTAATACATTCTGAAAAGTTTTAAGTAGGAAACTGCTGTGTTACTTCCAAAGTTCTCATTTCCACGAATCATAAATTGACTTAATTTGTTGTAGAATTTGACAAATGAATAGTTAGTTAAATCTGGAGAGGACTAAGTCACTCCACAAAGAGTCAGAGTAACTATTTATGTTCCCAGTAGGCTTGTTTGCATCCAAGTTAAAGTTCTTTGCAACCAAAGTGGTTCTACAAAACATTCTGGCCTCAGTGAACTGTATCTCCTGCAATGTATGCTTAGGCAGAAACACAGTGTAATTCAACGCCGCATGAGGTCTTTGTTTCCACTTTTAATAAATGTCAGTTGCCATAAACCACAGTACTCTGCAGACTAGCTGTGCAGAGCTTTCAACAGTGACCTGTTCTTTGATACTAACTGGTACATACTAAACCCTTTTGGGAGGTTATTTTCTCTTGCCAGGGTCACTGTGACTTGCATTTTTTTAAAAAATAACATCCCCTTGGTAACAGCCTTTTTCCTTCCTTTTCACAATGTGCTGGCAAATTAAAACTCAGAAGACTTTTTGCAGTATGACACAAGCATACAACTTTGCTGTTTTAGTCTTTACTGACTGATGTAAAGTCAGCACACATGGTGCAAGAAGATCAACATAGTAAAGTACTTACTTTTTAAGAATGCAAAAGAAACACAGAGAAAACAGACAACCCAGAACAGATGCAAAAACTTTAATTTTTATCAGTTAAATGTTGTGAATCGTGATGGAAAATTCAAGGTGTTCACAGCTGACATTCTTTTATCAAAGAGGTTTGGGTTTTCAAAAGCAAGCAAAATCAAGGTATCTATCTTTCTTAGAAAGCCGGGTGCTGTTACACTCCTCTGTACAGTTAAAACCTGTGCAAGGCCAGTGCCGTCCTCCCTGGTGTTAGAAATGGGCCTTAGTGTGACATTAAAGGATGACCATTATTACTCGAATCTCCCACAATACTGCTTCATAAGGCAATGCTTTTAAAATGCTTTGGGGAAACAGTCAGCAGAGTTTTGAGGGTTAATTTAAAAAAAAACAACTGCGAAGTGGCCACGGTCAACGTGACATAGCAACTTTTTATAACAGCAGCAAGGCTTTACATGGGTGTGAAGTTAATGGAAATGTTAAAACTTCTTTATCAGATTAATTTGTAAATCTGTGTTTTCAGCCAAAAGGTTTGAAGCAGGCTGTGTACCCAGGATGGTTAAGATGGTAAGAGAGGAGTTCCATGACGGATCAATCTATCCCTGAACTGCTGCCTGAGGCTTCCAGACTGCATTTCTCTTGTTATGCTTGCTTACCTTTTCCTCTACACCAGTAGACTTTAAAGATTGTTATAAATGTATATACCATCCCAGTCAAATTCAGGAGTTTTGAGACTTTCTTAGTGTTGGGTGTTTTGAATTAGGAGATACTCAAAACCTTTGTTTAGGTAGAAAGGTTCTGAAGCAGTCTAATGCCTTTCATTACTCATGGACTTGTTAGGGATGCTGCCCTGGATTGTAAAGATCAATGCAAGGTCTCATGCAACCATAGGTGCAATATTCCTTAGAGCTAGGTCTTTCATGCTGCTGACTACCCTCATATTTCCACTGCGGGATGTATATTCAGAGTGTGGGGTGTGTTTTTTGGAATCATTCACTACTGAGATATTGTACAATCAAGCAGGATTTTCTCTCAATAATTTAGTATGTATTTGCACTCAACAAGACTTCACGATTTAAAATGCCTACCCTTACACAGCACAGAAAGCCTCATTTATTGTGCTGAGATGGCTTTTTCATACACCTCAAATTTATACTGGATGCCATTCTCTTCTTGGATATCAGCAGGGACACCTGGGTACCTGGAGAGAGGGGAGAAGAAAAAGCAAAAGCCAACAAGTAGATAAAAATACCATTATGAGTCACCTGTAGTTTATCCAACCAATTAGAAAAGAGAGTTGTTTGAAAAAGGAGATGAAAATACCATCCTTACAACAGGTATACTAAGTACAAACTGTTTTTAGGAATCATGTTAACTACTATCAGGAACTGGTACGCACATCTTTTTAAATCAAGAGAGCATACTCTGATGCAAAAACACCCCCATCTTTTTGGCTTAATCAAAAAAACCCAACATTTTTATTAAAGCCTCTAAGACATTATTTAAAATGTCTGCAGAGGAAGAAGAGATACAGAACACTTTTGGGGTTTTTTGCTTTGCTTTTCCTCAGATGGTTTAGAGGAAATGCTAAGGTAAAGGTTTCTTACAAGTCTACGACAGTGTCTTAAAGTAATTGACTGCTCCTCTATATTCCAGATTTACTAAAACAGTTTTTATTAATAGACACTTTCAAAAATCTCTTCAGCCTCCTGTGACAGAATAAGGATTTTGTATGAGTAATGTTGACTTTGAGGGAGAAAGAAATTTCAGATTTTATTCCCTATGTTTGACTCTATCAGGTTTCCACTTTACTGAGGGAATCATCTGCTATTTGATAAATTAATGATTTAAGGCCTTATTCTGATTTCAGTACACTGGCCAAAACCAATGCATACCTGAGAAACAGAAAAGAGGGAGAGAGGGGAGCTTTAGGTCAGACATCAGTATACTAAAGTGGGCTCATGATATGGCACAGCGCAGTTCTGAACATGTTAGAGTTGGAAAAGGTGACTCATCCTCCCCACTCGCCTTGTTTGTCTCTCCTGCATCCTTCTTTGCTGCCCCTATCTACTCTCCCCACTTCAGTCCTAATTCATTCCCATGCCCCGTGCAGAGAGCATGACTTGCCATACTTTCTATTTCTTCCACTGCTGGTCTGTAACCAGCTGGGAACCAAAGCAAGGGTAGCAAGAAGAGGAAGAGGTCCTTTCCTTGCTGCTTCTTGAGACAGACATTTGAATTTTTGCCACCTCCCTACTGCCTGTTGGATGTAATCTCGTTGGAGAGGACATAAAAGTGTGACTGGAAGACGACAAGGGTAACACAGAAGAAACCACAGTGAATAGCAGAAACTTACAGTTCAATACTTGTTTCTACTAAGTTTGTTAGGAAGAAGTAATTTTCTCAAGAGAAAGGAATAACCTTAGAAATCTATAAAGGCTCAACCCTCCCTGCTCAAACCCATTTAATTTGTCTTTGGCAATTTATCAAGACATTCAGAAGCTAAATACCATTGATTAACAACATACTGAGAGTTATGAAGCTTAGTAAATACTTGAGTAATTCTAAAATGAGAAACAGTAAGAAAGTTACTTTTCAAGCAAACTGACAAATGCCATTCTTTACTGTAAAGACTATGGGAAGGTTGAAGAACCCAGCAAGTTTCAAAAACCTCTCTGTGCTGAGTGTGGTGCAATTCTGGGTTGTAAGTAAAATATGACTCTGGGGAAAAATACAGTGAAAAACACCTCTAACTCAGAACAGAACATAGTTTTAATAGGACACTTACACATTTAAAGTAGATTATTAAGTCTTCCATCTGAACACAAGGCTCGTATGCATCTTGATACTTACTCTGTGACAAGTTTGTACTCTTTGTAGTTGATTTCTGGAAAAAATGTGTCACTTTCAAAGTCCTGCAAAATTCTTGTCACAAACAATCGATGATTAATTGGCTTCTCCATCGCTGCCTTTAAAAACAATAGAAATTATTAAAGTTGAGTTATTCCCCATAACACAGCTCAACCATGCATGAAGTAGTGTTGTTTATTAAAATTTTTAATATTCTTGTTTTGTAACACTATTTGAAGCCTGTAAGATAATATCAAATATAAGTTCTTATTTGGAACACTAGCTTTCTTTACGAACTCTCCAAATTCTTGTTCTACCTGCACCAGCCATCACCATGGCAGCATTCAAAAAGAACCAAGAGATAAAAGTCTTAGCATATTTTCTACTTGTAGATTGCACACCAAATATGTTATCTAAAACCAAAACTCAGTTACTATTTTATATATTACAGGATTTAAGCAAAGCGGTGAAAATTGAACTCTAAATTTCCTCTTTTGGACTCTGCCTAAGAGCATTTTCTAAAGGGACAATTTTATCTTGTGCCATTTCCACCTGGTAAGTGGTAGCAATACCTATTCTTAGAGCTTGGGGCATCTGACAGAAATTAAGAAAAAATTAGTCCTGTGAGAAGAAAGGAGCAGTCTCAATAAGCAATTTCTGAATCATATTGCTTTAAAAGACAGGAAGCTTTAAGTGGTGTGGGAGGCCCACACCTCAAGGTAATTTGTTCTGATGTTTAATTAATATCACTGCTAGTGATTTATAATGTTTTTTTAGTCTGCACTAGCTTGCAATTCCAGTGATCAAATTATCTATCAGTTTAACATCAAAGTTTGATCTCTGGATTATGGCAAAGTGATAATATGCACTGAAAGTTATATACCACCACCACCACCAAAGAAACTTTCCAAGCTCCTTAGATGAAAAAACTTATGAAGACATCTGTTAGGTGAGTTCCTCACTAACAAATTCACACAAACTCAGGAGTTAAAAAAAGACGCTCTGTATCTACATCAGACTGAAAAGCCACCTCTTCCAGACTTTCTTGGCTTAAAAAAAAAAAACTATTAAAAGCTATACTGGTGCCTGGTTACAATACATTTTTGAAAAGCTTACAGCTGTTTCTGCCTTTCCCTTAAATTGGCAATGAGCAATGCTCTTTGTTAAAGGTGATTCACCATGCAGCATGCTATTAGGTACTACTTTGACAAGTACAAGAACCAAGTAATAGCAAATGTAATCCAATAAAATTAATTGGTATCACTGCTGAGAAGTTAGTTTCTAGAAAAGCTGCTCTATTACTAGAGAATAGCTTAAAATGGAAGGGGTAAGTCACAGCACACCAGCATCCAACAGCATTGAACTGGTGTTCATCCAGTTTGTATACAAATACCACATTTTTTCTTTCTTTAAATAAGGGTGGGAGGCAAGAGGAGAAACATAAACCTGCAGAATGACAGAAGAATGATCGGCTTCACAAATAAAAACATAGTATGTTCTGTAAACAGAGATACTTTTGTAGCAGAAGAATAAATCAACTTCCTATCCAGCTCTATGGGAATTCAGCTTCAGCAAGAACTGTGTACCACAAGACAGGTCAGGGAAGAGCATATGGCGTGACTGACCGCAGATATTGCAAAGAAAGCTGAACCTAGTAGGAAGGGAACTGGAGGGTGACCTCCATTCTAGATACATGGTTGCATTAGTTGTGTGAACCAGCCAGCTGTATAACTGTTTGTCCCCAAGTTAATAAAAAAAATGCAAATGCTTCCTGAGTTAGCCAGACCAGCTCTGGGGGTCTGCATGTGTACATGGCCCATGAATCCTAAACAACAAACAAAAAGAACTTGGAGAAGAGCAACAGGCTTGAACTGGTTTCAACCCACATATTCCTTCCCAGCAGTTGGGAATGCCCAGTGTCATGACAGTGACCATATTATAGCAACAGGCAAAGAGAAACACATTTGTAAACTGATTTGACTTCGTATTTCAGTTGCTCTACTCTGTAATTCTGACTTGTATTGGGATTTAAGTACATCATTGAATCAAGTCATTGGGCTGACAACCTGACCTGGCCTTGGCCGGTCCCCATGGCCCCGACTAGTTATCCCAGAGCTACGTCTGACTCTGGCTACCTTCACGGGGCCTGATCCCACCCTGTGGACCCGCCTCATCACCATGAGCCCTGGCTGGTGAGGCCCCTGTCATGCCAGTCAGGTTATTGCCCATGGGTCCCAGCTCCTGTCCCTTTGGCAGCACCTGGTCCTCCATGTTCCCTGACAGTAACTTTAGAAAATTTCAGGTAAGGAAATTTTATATCAAACATGAAACCTTCCACGTGTGGAGTCCCTAAAGGAACCTGTTCAGAGAGTACTGGACTCTGACACCGCCTCTGCAAACTACTGCTATGGACCTGGCAGGATGGGGAAAGAGCTTCATCACAAGTCTGGCATTTGCGTGAGGATTGAGGTAGCTCCTCACTAACATTCGATTCACTCTTGCCCTGTCCAGCCCACTTTATCAGTTTCATCACCTGTTTTTGGTACAGAAGACAAGTTAGAGGATGCATAGTGCTGATGTGATAGAATGTTGACATACTTACTCTGAATTTAATCAAGGAAATATACATTATGTATATTTACTCTAATGAACAGAATAGGGTGAATATGACTTTGTTTTAATGTAACATATACATAATACGAAGGTATAGATGTAAATAATCTTATTTAAACAGAATGTGCAGTAACTAAATACACTTCTAGTGATCAGGCAATACTGTGGGAAGTTAGCACAATATTCAATAGACAAACCATTGCCAGTAAGTAGGAGATTGGTACCAACTTTTTTGGTTTTGCATATTTTGTAAATGTGAGGATAATGTATGTGATGGAAAAGATAGATAGTAAGAGAGGACTGGTTGGAAATAATTGTACCAGGGCAAGAGGAGGAGATTTTTAGAACAAAATGATGATGGCTCTGAGCTCATGCTTCTGTAAATTTGAAAAATCTGCATCCTGACTCCATGGTCATTACGCTCCCCTCACTCCATTGCCATGCTGGGTCTCAAAGTCATTCTTGGTAAGATTTTAATTTACTGTGTTTTTCCCTCATGATCCACTCAGCTACCCTTGGACTGTATTTGTACCTGCACTGGTTTCCCTTGGGAGTTGCATATGTGTTTTCTCCCCATGCAGGTTCACCTCCTTGTGTAGTAGCTACCAAACTGCTATTACAGCCTGATGCAACAGGCAAAAGCAATGCTGACTTTTGGTTCATGTTAAAGCAAAGCCTATTAAAACCGTGGCTGTTGATGTCGCAGAAACACCAGAACCGCTCCTCAAGCAGAGATGACTTTCCACAAGACAGGGAGGACAGGAGAGCTGAGGGGTCAGGATCCCTCCTGTTGTACCAGGTATGTCAACCCTATATGTGAACCACAGTCCTTTATTACTCACAGGTATCTTTGTAACCCTGTGAAAAGATTTTACTATACCCTCATCTTTTTGCTCGCTTCCAAGAAATCCTCAGCAGGCCTGCCTCTGCAGCATAAAGCAAAAAGGACATGACCTAAGGATCATCTTCCCCATAATTTCCAGCTGCATTGGACTGAGAGCCATACCAGATTAGATTATGTCTGCACATGCAGGACCGTTGCCTTGAATTAGTTTCTCTTTGTAGAACACAGACTAAAACAGCCCTGAAGCTTTGCAACAAAGAACAGCCGTGTACTACAAGTAGTTTCAGAAGTATTATATGGAAAATTAATCTTTTATACATCTAATCCCCAAACCATTGTAAACTAGTGAGCATAGCAACCAATTGCTGTAGAAGGGACCAATTATTTCTAGTGATTTAAAGATTCAGAGGTTTTAGGATATACACACACTGCTTCTGCTTTCTCATCTTCTACCAATTACATAAAATAAGTAAACCAGACAAAGTAACTATGTGAGGCACTTATTTTTCAAGTCTCTCTAGACAACAACATTGCCAATCTAAACAAAATATGGGAACACTATAAAAGAGAAAATTTTAAAATAAACAGGCTGTTTATTTGCATTCTTTTTTTCAACACTTAAAATATATTGGATCATACAGGCAAGCTGCATTTTGAAGCCACAGGAGTATTAAAAAATATATTTATACATTAAAAAAATCTCATAGCCGAAGACCTCACAAAGTTCTAGATCTTACCTAGGTAAAAGGACTCGCCTAAGTTGAACTTCAGCTATTAGGAGAGTTCCAGGGATAACCAGGAGAATCAACACCTGCAAAAATCCTTCCTTCCCACACTGCTAAGGCTCAGCTTAGTAAGATATGGAACAGGCCTTCTTTCCCAAGCCACTAAGGCTAAGCCTAGTGAGGGAGGAGACACTGTGGTAGCTTCCACCACCAGTTCTCTCCCAGGGACAAAGGCAAGTGCAACAAAATTCTTCTATGACGGTTATCAAAAAGCCTGCCCATTTTGCCCTTTCAGAAACAGATATACTTTAGTCACTAGACTTTTCCATGTGTTAGTCTTCTAAATCTTTTCCTCTATGATCTCTGCAAGCATCTTTGAAAAAGAACTTAAAAAGCCACAATCTTTCATAGCCACATGATTTGTGTCTGCAAGTGACTCATGTATAAACCTTTTTTAGTCAGTATTTTTTTCCCAGAGGAATGTCAAATCAATACGTTTGTTCACAAGAACATGCACACAAAAAGCTTGTTTAGGAGTAATAGCAATAATACACCTTTCCTTCTATATTAAAAATCCTCTGAGTTTATTTTGAAGACTGTACTGGACTGTACTGGCTCCATATCTCTCTCAAGTCTGTGAAAGTATAAAGATGCTAAATTAAAGAAAATTCTTAAACTTTTATAAGAAATTATTAGTTAATCCACTAGACATTGCTAATACTGCAGTTCTGTTTCCTCTGATTTTATTTATAACCAGGTAAGAGCAAGAAACATTGGCCATTGGAGCCATGACTACACTAGCCACGGATACATTTTTACAAAACATAAATCTCTATGGGAGGACAGTGCTGTCAGCTGTAATGCTATGACCCTGCCACTTTTATACAAAAGAGGTATTAGGGAATTGCACTACAAGTGCTCAAACCCTTTCTCAAAAGACAGCTAGCACGTCACAGGAATACAGGAAAACTGTCTTCCCATTCCCATCTTTTTGTTCAGACAACTACACAAAGCTACACAACTACACATGGGAAAATTCTCCTGTAAGGAAGGATTCTGCAACATTACAGTAATGAAGTAAGAGAGTTACATTTGCATATAGGCCAGGAAGACAGTAACCTTCCTTGGAAACAACTGCTTGGGACCATAAACATGCATAATTGAATATCATCGTGAGCTTGGTGGGAGAGGGAAAGAACATATGGTCAGTGCAACCACAACAACCTTCAGTCTTCACTTTACACAGGGTAATCTTACCAGCTTTCAAAAACGTTAATAGGATTAAGCCATACTAATTAGTTTGCTCTAAAACAGAACTAACGTAGAAGCCAATACAGTGCTCAGGCTTTTGCACTGGTCGCTCCAAGAGCAGAATAACAATTCAGGCCTGCAGTTTGATGTCTTCCATGTCAACAGCATCACACAGCTCAGAGAAGCCTGCTTTTTGCAGCATGTTCTTTGAGAGCACCGTTTGAAGGAAGCAACAGCACTGCAACCTACAAGAGTGGAGCATGTGAGCATGGAAAAAATGAGCTGTCTGCGTAGCTCACTTGTAAGTGGATGTCAGTGCTCAGTCACATCTCAGACTGAATGCAACACTTCAAAAACATGGTAACATATGCATTAGTCTCTATTCTGATAGCTTAAAATCATTCCAGTAGGTACACAGCCCAAACCCACTTTGTCTGATATGCATGGAAGGTAGAAAAATTACTATTATATATTTATACTTTACAGGAAATTCAGACATACTAAAATGTAATCTTTAAAATGTATATTTTAGTATATTAGTATTAGCTAATAAAGTTTTGACAGGCTTGAAAAAAATCACGATAACACTAGTGACTCAAATTGTTCATAATTCTCTCTCTTAAAAAGTCATCCTCATTGTACGGCAAAGATTTGAAGCTTAGCAAATGTGGCATTCATAACCCACTCAGGGCATTCTGAACCCAGTGAAGCTTATATGCTCAGTCAAGAAACTCTATTTAAGAGGGTAATTAATCATCTACAAGAGACTTGCTGCACTAAATATGAATAGCAACTTCATAATTCAATAATTTTGAAGAATGAAAGGGGGTAGATTACCAAACACAATATGTCAAATATTAATACATAGGAAGACACCTGAGCATGAATATTAGATAAAATTTTCCCTTGGAGATTACTGGAAAGTTAATTTTCCAGCTCAAGCCTCTGTGTTGAAGAATTTCCCCAAATGCTATTTATCACCAGCATCTATTTTCTGTTATGGTCAGCCTAGATGTTAACTAAATAGCAAAACCAACAAAACTTCTTACGAAAGAACTTTTTGTTCTGTTATGAAATTTCAAGTTTCTACTCCAAATTTAATAGACGAATACAATTTTGTACTTCAGCAATGTGACCTTGACTGTCATTGTTTGCTTCTGTGAGGAAGCAACAAGCTGAGTAGGAACATATAAATTAGAAGAGACAATTTTAAATGTTCGAGATGCTGTAGCAAAAACTGTTTTATCAAGGTGAAAACCTGTTTGACATATAGCCTGTTTTGGTGTTACTAAAGAGGCCTTGGTTATGAGGACCTGAGTCATAAATTTTTCAATTCTTTTCTTGTCCTTTTTTTTTTTTAAGTTTTGTTGCTAGTTGTTTGTGGCGTTTGTTTTTTTTTTCATTGGCAGGTTCACTGTTAGGGATTTGTGCTTGGTTATTTTGACAAAAGAAAACTTGTATTAAACACTCTACAAACAACATATCTTAAGAACATAAGATCATACCATCCATGTAAGTAAATCTATACTTTTTTTTTTTTTTTAAGTTCCTGTTTAATATTTGGGGATGTGCTGGACTTACAGTTCCTTTTCCTAGTAAAATCTGAATGTTGTTTTTAATCAGTTTAAAACACACAGTTTAAATCCAGTTAAAAGAGACTCATATAATTTATACTGAGCAGACGCCCTTAGGACCTCCACGTAGCACTATTTTTCAGTCAAAGCCAGGACCTGAACCTCTCAATTAAGAGACAACACCTCCACACAGAGTGCATCTACATTGGTGTCTTAACTCAGAACAGAAACGTGGTTTTGAAATAAATCTTCCAATTGTCCCCACTCGCCATGCTTTAGTTGTACTGGGGAGCAATCCTGGTGTGGATGAACTAAATTTCTTGGGCATGAAACCAAGCCACAGAATCTGTTCCAGGAACGTGTCTGACAAGCTCTAACAGCTAATAGGGACTCAAGGGCCAGAACCAATGAGTGAGTCACCACAAGTTTTCCAGCACACAACAAACACTCACAAGCCAGCAGACGGCTCTCAAAACATTGAGTGCTCACGCAAAATGATGGAGTGCCTCTCATGATGCATAATGGCTTCGTAATTGCTGTGACCTACTGGCCATTGCTGGGCTGCTACACTCCTCCTTCCTCATCCATACAATCAATAGCAACACCAAGTCCTTCTGGAGCTCAGGAGGTCCAGAATAGTGCAGAAGATCCAGTATGGCATCGCACTGAGATCCAAAGAAATGAAACTTGTAAACCTGCACTGTGAGAAGTCCAAAAGCTTCCATGGAGGCAACAGTACTACCTTGTGGCTGTATCAGATTACAAAGCTGACGAGGTGATCAACATCAAGCCAAATTTAAGAAGATGAAGGCTGTGTGAGGTTTTTGAACCCTCAGTGTTTTCAATCTTTTCTGCTCTCCCTTCCTAATACCAATACTCTAATCAGCTCTCCTTGTCCCCACCAAAATGCCTACTATGTCTCACTGCTCTGCCTTTTCCTGTTGCAGAGGCCAAGGCCCAGAAGAGACCGTTTCCCAGAGTATGCTGCTGAACACAGCATGAATGTAACATACATGAGGACTTGGATGGCCACCCTGTTCAGAGCTCACCTTTTTCCATTCTTTACACAACTTGAGGCAGCTTACGCCAATATTCCCCCCACCCTGGAGAGAACTGTGTCCTTGAGAACCTAGGGGCAGTGGGCAAGATGGCCATAAGCAATAGACAGCTGCACTGTGTCCTTATAAATGTTCAGAGACCATCAGGATTGCTCCCCTCTCCTCTACAGTCCTAAAACGAAGAGCTTGTAAACTGCAGCAGTCCCTTGCCTACATCCCATTCCTTGCCTCTCCGTTGCTGAGAGCAGCATCCTGTCCTGAAACGCCATGCTGGAGTGCATGCTGTAGCACCTTTGCCTGCCTCAGTTCTTAGAGGCTGGACAGGTCACAGCAGCCATCTGTACTTGAGACTGAGAGGCAGGCTGGACACCTGTGTCCCAAAGAGTGCTCTTCTGCACTTTGGCAGCTGGGTAGATGCTCCACCTCGGCACAACTCTCTGGATGAGGATAAGCCAGTCTTGTATTTCAGCATGGTATCTGGGCAAGGCAGCGTGAGGCAGAGGGGAAGCAGTATTTCACATAAGGCAGGCATTCAAACATCCTGAATGACCCCATGCAGAAAGATGACAGCATCCCTTTCTAGTCTGGGGTTCTCTGGAAACCTCCTGCAACATGTGTGGATCTGCCTCAGTTTGTGGACCACTATTGGTAACCC
>JAOBAS010000072.1:8672485-8702786 GCA_025311575.1 Elanoides forficatus | reverse complement strand
GATAGAAATCTGTCTGGGTTTTGCGACATGGTGTGTTAACTGTGCCCCCTCCATCCCGTGAGCTCCCCTGCCCGGCCCGGCCCGTACGAAGGGGTGCCCTTCCCGTGAGCAGCGCTTGCTGTGGCATCTCTGCCTTGCGTAACGCAGGGTAGCGATAGCGCGGCTTTCGGGAGACGGGCAGGAGGGCATGCCCGTTTTGTAGGAACCGAGGCCTGACCTGGGTACGGCGAGCTTGGCAAAGCCAGCGCGCCGGTGTCTGTCCCAGGGGCTTCGCTCCCTTGCGGTGGTGTTGGACCTCCTGGCACAGGTTCTGCCTGCTGGCGTGCGAGCTGATGGAGCTCACACAGCTCTTAGTCCGCTGTTAGGTGCCAGGTCCAGAGAGCCTGCGGTGATCCAGTAGCCCCTCCGTGTCGCCGCTGGGAAAAAGTTGCTGTCTCTTAGCAATTGGATTTCATCCCGAGTTTATATTTTCCGCTCTCCCTGTAGTTGATGTTTCTAGCCCTTTCTGGCCCTGGAAAGGTGTATGCGTTTTTCACCTGTGTTTCAAGTCAGCCTTTTTTGCTGCCTTCGGTGCAAATGTATTTTGGAAGGTACGATTACTGCTTTCTGTCCATGCAGAAAAACTACTTCCTAATTAGCGTTATTCTGGTTGTATATAATAATGGACTTGGAAGGCAAACTCTTTGCCACTCTTGTGGTGCCTGCCTATGGATACGTTATGAAGAGGTTATGGGCTCCGTTGCTGAGGGTGGAGTTCCTTTTTAGTTGTAAGGAGATTGTCAATATTTCCCCAGTAATACACTTAAAACACCTGTGATATCCATATGAAATGTGGATGCAGGCTGCTAAAAGCACATGTTTTGTGTGTTTATCTGCAGAGCGAAATGGTGTTTATATGTTGTTGCAGTTGTAAGTTACTTCTTTGTATTTGGTCATACTTCTTGCATTCTGTCAAACAGGATACATCAATGATGAAACAACATACACTGATGAATTTTCTGTTGACGAAGTGTTAAAAGTGCATGTGTCAAAAGCCATCGAAGGAGCAGTGGTCAAAAGTGCTGTATTCTATACAAACCCAGGGTGATGCTAGCTAGGTGTTTACAGATAGTTTAGGAATATCTTTTCAGTCTGGAATAAGATTTCCGTGATGGTGTGGAGAAGATACTCTCCCATCACCAGGGTGTAGGCCATAGGAAGTAGTGCCTCTCAGAGGTGAATAGCCAGTATCTGGCAAGAAGAGGGCTCTGGACTGTGGGAATGAGAATTTGCACAAGAGATCTGATTCAGACACAGGGTGGTAGTGCATGGTATGGTGGGAAAGTTTGTTAAGTTCTAGTTCAGTTCGCTACCACAGAAGTAGCTCTAAGCTGCCTTTTGAAGCCATGGTAGCTGCAGTTGTTTCTTTTTTAGCACAACAGCCAACTTGTTCACAGAATGCACTATTTCTCTTCCTTTTGTAGCGTTGAATGATAGAAGAGCTATTTTATAAACAAAAAATGTAGATAGGTAAAATAGGGATTTCATGTATTGTAAATTAATTTTACATTATCTCTTTATGAAATCCTTGGATGTATTACTGTCTTTCATAGAGGATGGCAAAGAGAAAAAGTAATGACTTCTTTGTTTAATTTATATTTCAGACTTCTGATTTGGGCACAAAAAGGAGAATATCAACAGAAAGCAGTGAACCCTGTGAAAAGAAGACCAAGACACGACAGATTACTCTAGAAGATGTCTGTAACCCACTGAAGATGCAGGATAAAAGTGAGTTGGCTGTAAACAAACCTTCAAGCATTTATACCCAATAAATAATTTTTCATTGTCCAGTGTAAAAAAATTCATTGGTGGGTACTTTAGGACATATCTCTTGACTTAAGATCCATCTCTGAAGAGCCATTGTGAGCATACTAGCTATACTGTTAAAGCACCTTTCTGTGGCTCAGAAGCTAGGTATTTTAGCCTTGTTCCAGAATTACTGTGCCAGTCCCCTTCAGCTGACTTGGCTTTAATAGGTTGTTCAGTCAGTGAAGCCAAGAGGCCCAGGCAGAAATGCTGGAACTTCCCTTTATGTATTGGTTTAACAGCTTGTCTTTTAGAGTCAGGCTGAGGCATGAGTGACACCTGACAGCTCCGTGGATTCTGGCCTGTGACTGGGATACCTAAAGGCTACCTCAAAGTAAATAGTTCTAATGCAGTGCTCTTAACTGTGAAATGACAGCCACTTAATTACATTGAAAATGCCTGTGCTCCATCTGGCTTTGAACCAAGAATTTAACAAATTAATGATGCTATTAGAAAAATGAATCAGTGCATATAAAGTTCATTACACTTAACACTTCATTGAAAAGAATTAACCTCTATAATTTTTTTAAAGAGGGAATTAATTATATCCAGTTTTGTAGGTATGATGGTTTGAAGACACCGTCAACTAGCAATATTGTCTGCTTAAAAACTGTACTGAAAAAAATACCACTCATCTTCCAAGATTCATGGCTAATTTTGTGGCTTTGCAGTTATCAGTCTAGAAGATAATTGTGCTTCTTTTCCCATGTATGAAGAAGCATGCAAGAGAGCAGTATTGATTTTCTAGGGAAGTTAACCAAGCTGGTTACATGCACGATTCTGTCAGGCTGGCAGAAATATTGCAGTGAGAGAGGAGAAGGAATGTAGGGGAGAGAGAGCCAGAGCAAAATGATTGCATTCTCTGCTTACTGATGTCATTCTAGTAGACATTCTGTTTTAGAAAATAAGTTCCTAATACTTTTTTGTTGTGTACTTTTACTGAAGAAGAACCTCAGAAGAGTGAAAAGCCCCGTATATGTTTGCAAACTCTAGACAGATTGAGAGAATTCTGCAGTGATTCAGACCAGCCATGTAACAGAGTCCGAGAGGATAGTTTTCAGGAGAAAGAATCTCCGAATTTGGAAAAATGTCCCCGTACTATTGAGAGAAGTTCACAGTTGAAAAACACTTTTCCGTCTTGGGACACGGGCCCAAAGGTTGCTCAGAAGGTACGTAGAGCTTTGTAGATTACTTTTTATGGTTTAAAAAAGCAAGCTTTGGCACAAGACTCCTTTTGTGTTTTTGTGTTTTGTTATGAAATAGTGCAGCAGTACCCAACAGACCAGTGTTTGTGTACAGATGTTTTCCTGGAACTCTCAGCGTAGTGAGCAGAATGCCTCTTATAGCTCTTCAGTGGTACCACTGAAAAAAGCAGTAATGAGAGAGCAGAAACACTGGCAGTGTATCTTGTGATTGTGAATCATAGAATCATTTAGGTTGGAAAAGACCTTTAAGATCATAATGAACCTATAATATTGTAATAACAAATATTCAATGTAGCCCTTTGCTCAGCGTTCTTTTGGTTCTATCAGTTTTGTACAGGCTGTACAATTCCTAAGAGGCTTTCTTTGCAAAAACATGATTTAGAATTATTACTGAGATGTAGCTTAATCCAGTTGCTAATAAATGTAACTACTAAAGATATCACTGTTTTTTTCCATCTGTGGAAGACACGGGTAGCTCCCATGAAAAGTTATCATTATGATACCTATGATACAAGTTGGTAAGAGTGTAATAGTACTTTGCTTTGCCTTTAATTATGGGGCTAATTAACATTACTTAATTGGTTGGGTTTTGGGGTCAGCTTGCGCAGTTTGAAGTATTCAGGTCCTAAAAGGCATCTCATGGCTTACTGTGGTGGTGTTGCATTGGAACTCAGCTGCTCTTTAACAAAGCTTTATACTGGCTTTTTGAAGGAAGGAGGTTGTATAGTTGATTGGACCTTCCCTGTCTGAAGGTCATGACCTTAAACTGGCATGTCTGGTTTGTGTGAACAGGAGATCAGAATAAGAATAGTGAAGTGAACAGCTTGTAGCAAAAGATTTCTTTTATAAGGGAATGAGATTAAGTAGGTGTGGTCAGTTGGAGAACACAGAAAACTGATTCCTTCTCTGACCCTCTTTTTCAAACTCTTGTCTGTCTGGGACTTCTTGATTTCTGACCCTTTGTCCATTGTTGTGGTTTAGCCAGCAACTAAGCACCACACAGCCACTCACTCACTCCTCCCCCTGGGATGGGGAGAATAGAAAACAAGTAAAACTCATTGGTTGAGATAAGAACAGTTTAATAATTGAAATAAAAAGTAAAATATTATAATAATAGTTATGAAAAGGAAGATAACAAAAAGAGAGTGAAATATAACCCAAGACAGACAAGTGATGCACAATGCAATTGCTCACCACCTGCTGACCGATGTTCAGCCAGTCCCCAAGCAGTGGTCTGGCCCTCCTCGCCAGTTTATATGCTGGACATGACAAAATGTATGGAATATCCTTTTGGCCAGTTGAGGTCAGCTGTCCTGGCTGTGTCCCCTCCCAGCTTCTTGTGCCCCTCCAGACTTCTTGCTGGCTGGGCATGAGAAGCTGAAAAATCTCTGACTTGCTAAGTAGTGTTTATACTAACAACCGAAAACATCACTGTATTATCAACGTTCTTCTCATACTGAAGCCAAAACATAACACTATACCAGCTACTAGGAAGACAATTAACTCTATCCCAGCCAAAACCAGGACTGTCAATCCAGTTACATTGACACCAGATGCTGCCCCTGCTAGTTTAAGCTGTAAATCATACTTCACAATTTATACATGTGAAACATGCATGGGGAGTATTTAGTGACTTTCTCTTCTGTAACACTGGAGACAGCATGTGCCTGGCATAGGTTGTTGGTTAAAAACGTGTGTGTTACAGTAACCACAGCAGAAGTGGATGTTTGGTGAGCAAAGGCGTGTACAACTCTCCTTTCACAAAGCTGTGGGCGCAAGATGGTTGTTTTTGCAGAATTCAGGTTTCTCTATCTTTGAACAGTTGTGTTTGTTAATCTTCATGTATTGGCTGGTGCAATATTTCTGCCTTCCAATTCCAAAGTTGATTTTCAATACACTAACACTGGTGTGCTTTTTATAGCAGTATTGCCACTGCATATTCATATACTTAGATGCTTATCACCAAACAGCACTTCAGTCCAGTCGATCAGGGATTGTCTGTGAGATTATGACAGCTGTTAACTTTCCCTTCCTAGATTATAAGGAAGGTCGGCTTTAACCATGTGCAGAGAGGTTCTGCAAGCAAGATCTATGCAAAGTAAAAGTCAAGAGCAATTATTTCTTACTTAATAGACTCAGTAGATGGTGAGGACTCGTGACCTACTTGACAAAGCGTTACCATCATCTTTCTCTGTAAGACACCTACTGAGTCTGTGCTGGCCAGGCAGTCCAGTGGGGAAGGGCTGGCCTGCCTTCCTTGGAATGGCTAATCTTAGATGTTCATGTCTTGCCTTTTTTAGAGTTATAACCTTTTTATGTGAGTAATTTTCTTCTAAATTCCTTGAGCTGCTAACTTACTACTGTCTCAACAATTCAACTTCCATGTGTGTTTTTACTAGTTTTACTTTCTGTTGTGACCTTATTTCACATGCTTTGTTACAACAATTTCCTCTGTAAAATGAGAGGAGGTCATACTGCTGGGCTGGCGCAGACCTTGGATTGAAGACCTCTGAATCCTTGGGCTGAGGATCTTGCAGTAGAGACATCTAAGCTCCTGGGGCTGTCTGAGTTCTAGGCACATGGTACAGCTTTGTTTGTGCTGGGCTATGTTGTCTGCTTGTCAGATGGGTCATCCCTTGATTGAGTGCGATTCTAGGAATTTTTCAATTCACAGTTAACAATATAGCTAAGTGTTCTTGTTTTCCATTGCTTTCTGACTGCGTTCTCTGTATGTTCCTATGACCCGAAGTATATGATTTGTACTATCTCTGTGTTTCTTCTGAGTTACCGTTGCTCGTCAACAGTCTGTTGACTTTGTTCCTTGTAATCTAGATGGGACAGTTGTTAGAGATTGAAGTTTATGGGGTTTATTTGCAGATACAGAAATTCACAGCACAGCCTGATCAATTGTGTTTCATGTAGTCATAGGCTTTAAAAACTTGTGGAGGGTGTTGGCTTTGTATTTCATTTTCTTAACCAGTTTTATCAGTACTTGGTACTGTGATGTAAGTGAGGAGGAACTTTGCTGTAAGTGAAGCACACATTATCAGTCTTGTTCATGACACTTCTGAAAGACTGAATCAGTCACCCTGCTTACAGTGCAGGACAAAACAAAGTATTAGAGCTGAAGTTTTTTGGCTAGCATAGGCTACATAATGTCATTGTAAATAATAAAACCCACAGAGAGTGGGCTCAAAGCCTTAACTGTTAAGGGTTTTAGAAACTGTAATATAGATTTTCTGTGTTTAAGAATAAAATATTTGGGGAGGTTTGTTGAGCTTATGTAGAAAGGACAGACTGGAGGAGAAATACGGTTTTGGTGCTTGAGACAGTGAACTGAGACTCTTACTGAATTGTTTTGTTTCTTGATTTACTGTGGATTTTTGGACCATCATTAATCTCTGTGCTGCAGTTTCTCATCTGTAAATTGGAGTGGTAATTCATCCTTATTTTTGGCCATGTTCAGGCATGTGGCCAGTTTAGACTGCCCAGTCTTTGCAGCTTGTGTTTTGAGAGCTCATGGTGTAACAGGGATCTGATTTCAGCTGAGATGTCTGAGGACTGTTGTAAAGCAAGTCAACTAATCGATGAAAAATCTTTGTCTTTCATGACTCTCTAATTCCTTTTAATTCCAGATAAACTGTATTCTGTATATCCTACTTTAATAGTTTTGCTGTGGTTCTTGGGGCTATTTACTGCAAGAACAGTCTTTAGCTTTATTGTCCATGTGAGTCAAGGTCTGCAGGGGTGATTGATTTACTTGATGATTCCTAACTGTACTTTTCCACCTTTTATTTACAGGAAGAGTTACGCTGTGATCTCAGTCAGTTTTCTGCACCTCTTAAGTCTTATGAAAATACTCAAAATACTTCAGATACAAATCTTAATAAGAGAACCAAAAGCATTTACACTCCACTAGAACTTCAATTCATAGAAATGAAGAAACAGTATAAAGATGCTGTTTTGTGTGTGGAATGTGGATACAAATATCGCTTCTTTGGAGAAGATGCAGAGGTAATTTTTACCAGGGTTATGGAAAGATACTTGCATTATGTTAGTGTTTTATTAGGTCTATGGCCACTTCCAAAAGAAAGGTTTTTGGGGGACATAAATTTTGTGGGGTTCTTTAATATTTGAAATCAAGATGGAAAATTTCTGCATGCTTAAATTGAAGACTATCCATTATGCATATACTTCTTACCAAAATAGCATTTATTATTTTGTAATCGTATGGCAGTGCTTGCTATCCTGCATGTTGAGACCTTAAGATGAGGTCCTAGAACAATTAATTCCTTGTCAGAGTTAAAGTGGAAAAACTTTCAGAGGTTAATTCTCTATCATGGCCCAATACTCTACTAGGAGTATTTTAGTTTGGAAGACAGTGGAGCAAGTGGTATAAAAGTAGGTGAATATAGCTGGTATAGCCTGGCTGCAGAGAGCATCTTGGATGCATATTCAGATGTGGCACCTACACATGCCAGATCTGTAGGAACTGGAAAGTACTTTGCAACGAACATAATTTTATAGTGATGGTTCATAATGAGTTTTTTCATGATCTGTCCCCAAATCATCGCTACCAACCATTTACCTGTGCGATTTCCACACTCGAGGCCAGTGAGAAACTTTGCTTAGTTACTGGGAATTAATTTTCCTGATCAAATTCATACTGTGTAATTTATCTGCTTGTTTGCTGGTGCACTCACAGTCCAGAAATGGAAATACACTATCCATGCGCACAATGCAGTGTCTGACTGCAGTTCCTGCTTAAGACCACGTTCCCTGGTCAGTGAACACCTACCTTTTTGCCAAGGGCCAAAAAGGCTAACAGGAATCATACATTACAGTGTCACATTTTAACAAGTGTTGTTACTCTTTTGCTGTGAAGTATTTTGTTTCCACTGCTGTTTGATATTGATTTTTCAGTATTTTAATTTATTAGCTAGCTTAATACCATCTTTATAACCACAATTAGAATAACGCCATTTTCTCTGCATTTTTAGTGTTGTGAAAATAATTTGACCCTTTGTTGAGCTGTGTTGTAGAATCCATGTGCAGTGTAGGTGGTTTACCTCATGGTGGTAAAGATCAAGGTGGAGTGTAATAATCTGACATGTGAAGTCTGTGATACTGAAGACCCTGTTTGTGACAACATGCCAGGACAGGAAGGTGGAGGGGCCCAGCTCTTTGGGCTTTTTCCTCTAATGTTTTCCTTTTGACACTGGACTTTTTAATTGTAGTTGTGTGTGAGTGTTGTCATAGAGATGAGCTCTTGTATTGCTTTTTGAACTATTGGCTAACTCTTCTTCTTGTACTTTGCAGATTGCAGCTAAAGAACTAAACATCTATTGTCATCAGGATCATAACTTTATGACTGCCAGTATACCGAGTCACAGATTGTTTGTCCATGTGCGGCGACTTGTAGCAAAAGGATATAAGGTTATCTCTGGCTTTTATTATATGATACTAAGTACAGAATAGCACTGAAATAACTTGCACTTACTGTACCAGAGTCTTATTTCAACTGAGAAGTGGGAAACTCATTATCACCTGTTTTTGCAATTAAAATGGCTAACTTCCCTTTCTTTCATTTTCTCTATTCTGGTGAGCATCATGAAATTTAAGTAGATTCAGCCTTGCTCTGTTTTACAGAGAAGTATCTTCATGTTTTCTAGAACAATTCTTTCTCTCAGTTTTTTTATCAAGCTTTTGCATTAGATAAAGAGAAATGTATATATCCGCTCTCTTATCTTTCCTCACATTCTTGTTTTTCTTATCCCAGCCTGTATTTTTTTTTTCTCTTTTCCTTCCTTTGTTGATCCCTGTAATTCTGTGGCTTTCTGTTAATACCTCTGGTTTTTTCTGCTTATGAGGAAAGGACTTGTTAAATTCAGATTGATAGCAGCAACCATATCTCTGGCAAGTGGTGAACTCTAGCTAAATTGTTTCAAAACAGAACAAGAAGCACAGGGACAGAAGTTGAGAGGGCAGTTAGAAGTGGATAGAGCGTAAGGAAAAGCAGTGCCTTACAGTCTCATTAGTAGGATTGATGCTAGCCTCTGCCCTTCCTGCTCGGCTTTAATGATGTACTTGCAGTTTGCACATCTTTAAAGATCACCAAATTTGTAAAATTAAAAAACCCCAACATTTATTGTCAAAGAACTAACTTTGTTTCTTGTCTGTCTGCCTGTAGGTTGGAGTAATAAAACAAATGGAAACTGCAGCACTGAAGGCTGCTGGAGAAAATAAAAGCTCTCTCTTCAGCCGGAAACTGACTGCCCTCTACACAAAGTCTACACTTATTGGAGAAGATATCCTTTTCAAATAAATTTGGTTTCAGACTCTAATCTTTGGTGTATTAGAGGCTGTAATTCTAGTATTATCACCTGGATGGAACATGAGTAGCTAGTGACTGACGTAAGAGTGGCAGCAGGAAATAAAGTTCCTTTAATTTTATGTTGTGGTAAAACCGTGCTGGCTTTATAAAGAATTTAATCTCTTCAGGGCTTTAGGTTTGTTGTGAAGCAGCAGAGCTTGTGTTTACTGTAGTTGCTTTCTGAAGTCAAGAGAGTGGACTTCCCAAGTCTACAGTGTTCTGTAGGTCTTGTCTTCAGCTAGGTGTTTCAACAGATCGAGAATGCATAGCATTAGTGATTCAGGAGGGCGTGAATGCAAGATTGACTGTTTGGTGTCAACAGTTTGCTTTAAGTGTCAAGAAGGTGATAAAATCAACGGATTGTTAAAAATCTAGCTGGGTAATTAAATCATTGTAACAAAGAAAATGCAAAAATGAGACAGAAACAGCTCTTAACCAGTGAAGTTATTTTCTTAATTTTTTGCCTTCCAGTTTTTCTTTTCCTATCTCCTGCTTTACCTACCTCATGTTTTTTTCTTTAATTTCTCAAACTAGTACTTACTTAAGGAGTAGATCAGGGAAGCAGATAACGCAGTCCTTAGGTTTTGTTGGAAAACTTGTAGTGTACATACAGACTCTTGTAGTGGTTGGCAAACTTGATGAAAGCAGGCTCAGCAGTATGACACAACCTGGTGGATAAATAAGGAGCAAGTTTTCAATGCAGCTAACCTAATGCTCCTGCTAAGACGTAGACTTCTGTTCAACTCGGGGTATTGCCTGTTTTTCAGTTGCTGCATATCTAGTGCATTTAGTTTTTTCTGTTAGGTGCATGTGGTTTGTGGATATGAAGTCAAAATGACAAGGTGAAGCAGCGCACATGCAGAGTCAGCTGCTGGTTTAACTTTTGACATAGCTGCTCTTGCTTGAACGGGGAGACCTGCAGACATAGTCAAAGATGGCCTTTGCATGAGCTGATGAAATCTGTGCATCGTGTAACTGCCTGTCCTGTGAAGGTGACCGCTGATAGTCATCTGAAGTTCACTAAAATCATAGTAGGAGTCAAACTAATAAAAGTCAAATAGACCTTTAGTCTAGAAGGCCCAGCACCAAATCTGGTTTAGAAGTACTTAGATCTAGAAGGACCTATGAATAATCCATGAAATCTGTGTACTATTTTATTTTTTTTAAGCATTTGTTACATGTGAACCCTTTGCTGAAGCTAGATGATTCTGTAGATGTTGAAGAGGTAACAACAGATGTCCCTGATAACTACCTCCTTTGTATCTGTGAAAATGGAGAAAACTTAAAAGACAGCAAGAAAGGTGACACTGTTATAGGCATTATGGTAAGTTAGTTTCACAGTGGAATCAGTATTTTAGGGTTTGGGCTGGGGGCAGGGTGGTGGTTATTTTGTTGGGTTTTTTGAGAGAAGTGGGGGGTTATCTTCTTAAAATCATGATTGTTATGTCTTTTAGATTTGGGGGGGGGTTGGTGTTTGGTTTTGGGTTTTGTTTGGGTTTTTTGGTTTTGTTTTTTTTGTAAGAAGGTGCAGTTCAGGTAAGATATCATCTGTGTGTGAATTGTGATGGCTTTATATTTGAAAACTATAGAAAAGGTGTGGAGTTGATAGTTGAATATTCCCAATACTGTTTTTGCTGCTGTATCAATTGAAAACATAGCTGTATTTTAACCAAATACAGGGAAATTGTTAGTTCAGATGCTTTGCTAACTTTAAACATTTTTGGGGTCGGTATTTTAAAGCTTGTGAGCGCTTTTTTCTTCTACAAAATACTGTTCTTCAGAGGAAGAGATGCTTTTTTACTGTTTACACTTCAGATCTGTATTCTCTTTTATGGCGAAGATTAGAACCAGGATTGTTTACCTGGCAAAACACAGTGATAACTGAAGCTCAGTCTGCTGGCAGTTCATTAATTTAAAAGCATCTTGATTTTGCTTGTATTTGAATGTCACACTGCAGCTGGGAGAGAACAGCAAAAGCATGTGCTAGGATGAGTTTTCCAAGCTGAATTGCATGTACCTTCCACAGACTTCCAATTATATAGATTTGCCTAGTAATAAAAGTTGAACAGTGATGGACTGATGATAACAAGAGCACATTTACATTTTTAAGGTATTGTTATCATTTACCAAGACAAAATTGTGATAGTATTTTGAAGTTATTGCAGTATCATAGATTTGAAAAACACAATTGTATTTGTTGATCTGCCACTTTAACTAAGCATGTGGGTGCTATATAATTTTGTGCTGTACACCATAAATTATCTTTCTGGCTTAACAATTTGAGTCATGGAAACACTCTGAAAATTTAAATATTCAATGCATATATGTTTGGGTTTTTTTTAAATTTGATAGGCAATCCAACCAACTACCGGAGAAGTAATTTTCGACAGTTTTCGGGACTGTGCATCTCGCTTAGAATTAGAGAGTCGTGTTTTGCGCCTGCAGCCAGTTGAAATAATACTTCCATCTAGCTTGTCAAATCAATCTGAAAAGCTCATCAGCAGTATAACCTCCATGAGGTATGTTCTATGGGGATTTTGTTGTTTGGAATTTTTGTCTTTTTTTTTCATTTACAGCATAGCTATTGATAGAGTTTAAATCCAGAAGCAAGCATAGATGTGTAGTTCTGTAAAAGCCCATTTCACAGTGACTGTAGTTTGTTGTTGGGTTGAAAATTCCCCAAGATCCCACTGAGTTCTGGGCACTCATTCTTAAATTGTATTTAGACTGAAATTCATGGCTTCAGTCTCAAGCCTATGCAAGATTTGCGCACCTGAACATTTGTTGTTTTCATTTAGATCCCACACTCCCAATCATGTTATCTGTTGGATTTATTTCAGAGCTCATGCACTTACCTTTGGGATCTGAAAGTGGTGTTATGTGGCTCTTATTCTTGTGTGTCATAGTTGTAAGATCTCTAAAAGGCATGAAACTTTTTCTATTAATGTAGATAGGTGTAGAAAACCTTTGCAACTGGTATTTCATTCTCTTAGTCCTGTTACACAATCTTGAACTTGGATACAACTTGGAAGTATGGTGACTGATCATCTGTTTATATTTTGAGTTCTCTTTGTGCATTTCAAGAGTAAATTTGTTACTTATTTTCTATATCAGTTTTACTGTGGAATAATTACATAGGATGTAATTTGTGGGATGATAGATGAGCGTGTGTGGTGAACTTGCAAAATCTCACAGATGCAATTTTTGTGAGAAAATACCAATTTTTCACTTTTTTTTAAACCATGCAACTCTGGGCTGTAAAGAACTAGCTTAGAGCTTGGCATTTCTGTTTTGGATTAACTAGTCAGAAAGGATAATGTTTTTCTTTTATGTGTTAACAAAACTGGAGCTAAAGAAAGCCAAAGAAAAATGAATGTATTACACAGGCAAAGTTTTGTATTGGGGGGGAAGATACAAATATCATCAACCTCCCGTACTGTAAAGATAGATAAATGCATCACAGTCACATGGGTGGTAGCCTCCTGACAGTCAACCATGTACCTTGATTACCTCACTTAAACTCTCCCCAAGTCATCATCTTGTAGCTTCCTCTAATGCTCCAGACAGCTGAGCTGCTTAATCAGTCTGCTCCATAGGAGTTCCTTTCCCCACCTGCCAGTGTAATCCTTCTTTGTCCCCTTTTGTTAAAAAAAAAAAAAAAAAATTGACATGAAGTGGTGGGTAGGCAGTCTTCTCATCAGGAAAATCTGATTTTGTGGCCCATTATAGGAACTTGCACAGATGTTGCTGTACTCAGCTATCAAGCTTTCAAGGGCATGTGTATATGAGAGGCAAGACTGAGAGGAGAGACTGAAAATGTCTGATTTGGTGTTAGGCATCTTAAAAAAACACAGTTTGTGAAAGTGGTGTATTCATCATTATTTAGTGCTGGTGATGCTTGTAGTGAAATGAACTCTTGTCATACTAGGTTCTTCTGTTCCCTCAGCTCATGTATGGACTGCAAAGCCATAAGGGGTTGCTTAGTACATCTAATTAGAGTTGATCTTTTCAAGCAATATAAATGTATTTCCTTGCAGTAAAATAGCTTGTTAAGACTTGGGCAGATAAAATGCCAGATTAGGAAGTATGTCAACAGATGTACATTTTTGCCTTGCTAATCCTTTTACTTTTATAACTTTCTTTTTTGCAAATCAATTCTATAGGAGTATGCCCCAAATATTTCTAAATATACCATGATGAAGATTAACAATTTTTATTTTGGGTTGGTTGGTTTGGTTTTTTTTGCTGGTGTTGTACACTGACAGTTTTGTGGAAGCCAGATGAAGGTAAAATGATGTAATAAACTGACAAAGCAAGTGTATTTTTCAGAAACAAGTATTTCAGTTGTGTGTTAAGGTAATTCTGATGCAGGTTTGAGCAAGTGATTGTATTTTTTTCTTTTTTCTTTTTTTTTATTGTGCACAGCTGAGAATATTAATAAGTAACTTCTCATTTCTATTAAGAACAAAAAATACCACCCATTAGCTGATTTTGTGAACAGATATTAGTTTGTAGGGGTTTTTTCCCCTTTCTGGTAATTTACTAGGCAGTTCTCCAGCCTAAGTGTCCTTAATTACATGGGAGTGGTAAAAATAAAACACATTGCTTAAGTGTGCTTTGGTAGCCTTATTTCAAAACCAATTCTTCATGGATTTTCTTCTATCAAAGATTTAACCACTAGAGGGCCCTGAAGTATTTAATATTAATTTAAGTGGTTGCAATTTGCTGCTTTCTTGTGCTTTTAACTAGGCTCCAGTTTTTATCTAATTGCTTTTATACAGGCAGTAATTTTATTTTAATGCATCTTCAGTGGTCTAAAGTATTCAACTTTTGTGTTTGTCCATTACTTGGTATTTTCATTCTTTGCTTTTTTCTAATAACTGCTGGTGAGAATAATCTGTTAGCTGAGAAAGGTTTCATTTCTATACTTTTTTGAAGGCTTTTCTGACTAAAACCATGGGAACTAGATCTTGTGTTTCAAGAAGGGTCCTCACTACTTTGTGTGTTTATAATGCAGCAGAAACCCACTGAATGTATAAAAACAGGGAGAGAAAAATAGTCCCTGGAGGTGTACAGCTTGGAGTGGATAAGAGCAAGGAGAGAAGGGTATTTCTGCTCAGTGCATGACCATGTAACGTAAGAGTTGCACCAGGGATTGTCCGAGTAACTCAGAGGATGATTGAGTTTTGGATGTTGCATATTAGAACTTCACACTGAGTGACCAAGGTGATGTGGCCTAGGTCTCCTCCAACACAAAGAGTGTGCTGATGGTTATTAAAAAAAAAAAAGTAAAGTATTTAGTCCAGATAAACCACTGCAGCTTTATGAAAGCAGTCATAATCTGGTTCAATGCCTGATTATATTGACAGAGTTGAAAGTATCTGCGTGCTTTCCTTCAATTTCTATCTCTTTTTATTTTGTTGTTTATTAAATATCCAAAGATCAAATGTGAATATTATAAACTGATGTACCTGTATCTCTGCCTTTTTTTTCTACAAAAATAAAACATACATAATAGATGTATTTCCTCCTTATGGAATGCTGTGCTTCACTCTCCTGTTCTCTTCTTGTTGCCACTACAGCTATGTCCAGGTTCAGCTAGGTCATTCGTACTACTTACTGGTGCTTCTATTTTGGTATTGTGTACATTTTCACAGCCAAATTTACATCAAAGGAACACCCATCACAGAAGGAAAAAACAGCTGAGTGGCAGAGTGCTGCTGTTCTAAATTTGTTTTTATCAGAAACAAGAGCCATATAAGTCACCAGAAAGGTTTTAGTGTTTTAATCTGGTTGACAGTCAGCAAAAGCTACTACTTCAGCCTAAGGAGTACTTCATTATGGTAGAAATTATTTCTGTGGATTAATGTAAAATAGTTGTAAAGAGTTTTGAGTCAGAAAGTGCAAATAAAATACACAATAGAAAATGACTTCATCACTTTTTATGTTTTATGGAGTATTGTGGTAATGAAAAGTTTGCTTATCTTGCAGATAAGTGGAGAAAATAGTTTAGCAGGTTTATATGTGGCCGTAAACAGGATCTTGCAATAGCAAGAATGAAGCAAATTTTACAGTAAGTTAATAAATTACTGGAGCAGCAGCAAAACTGTTTTAAGAACTAAGAGCAGCAGTTTGAGCTGCGCCCAAGAAAGCAGTTTGCAGTGTAAGTGGAAGATCTGGTCTTGGTTTTGAAATTCTCCATGTCTAAGTTAGGTGTGGACATTAATGTACTGAGCAGTAAGCAAATCTAAATCCTACTGTAGTAAGATGGCTTAGCTGTTTGTATGATTTGTTTATACAACAGAGTTTTAATTCAGTTAGTACAAAGCCAGTTTAGTTAAATTGCGTACTTGAGGGTGGGAATCCTAGCCTTAATCAACAGGTATTTTACCACTGATTTAAGTGAAGTTAGACTCATCCATCTTTTTGTAAAGATTTTGCTTAACCGTTTGGATTAAACTGTGGTGTTTGCCAACCTGAGTAAGCTTTAAAAAATAAAAAATTTTAACTTGTGTAGATTTGTGTTACAAGTTACAAACTTTCTCCTTTAGTAATTTAAAACTCATGGAAGCAAATGTATTGAAATGTGTGGCATGGTTTCATGTTTGTTTGCTTCTAGCATGTTGCTGTTTCAGGTGGTAAATGAAATGCTCCTATTGCCAGTGTTATGACAGACATTGTTCATAAAAATAAATAACTAGAAAGTACTATTTAAGGACAGATTTGATGACTAGAAAGTACTATTCAAGGACACTGAACCAGAGGTCAGTTTTGGTGGAGAGCATTCCTTCAAAAGCAAAGTGTAAGTTAAAAGTAGGTTATGGAAACTGGTTCAGAACAGAATGTTCTGGTGGGTACTGTTCTGTTCCTGAACCGTTAGTAACATCTGTTTGCAAGTGCTGGCCTGGCTGGAGGAAAATCTTTTAACACATTTAGTTTCTTTCTTTCTAGAAAACCAAGAAAACATTTTTGCCTGCAAAAAATATATATGTTTTTACAGAAGAACACTTTGTTTTGTACTCCATGCTCTTCATAGTCAAGGGTCAGTACCCATCCTCCTTACCATATTGGCTGCTTTAAAAGTTGGCCTGTACTGGTCTTCCTGAAATTGTTTTTGAGCCTCCTTTCTCTTTTGGGTATTCTTGCTCCTATGTGCCCCATTTTTGTTTCATTGAAAAATCCAGTGGATCTTAAGAGTGCCCCAGTGCTCTTTATATTTTTTCCATTTGCTCTTTTTAATGTAATCTTTTATTCTGTAGCATTCTTTGACACCATGTAAAAATACACTGATCAAAAGTACTTCACTTTCAATCCAAAACATCATTTCACCTAAGTCTGCACTGTCTTGGTTTTTTAACATGTCTTGTCTTGTTTGATGTCTGGCCAACAATCTAAAATCAGGATGATATGATATCTAACCTCTTGTCTATGCCTACAGATTTTTCACTTTATTCTGTTTGCAGAGCATAATGTCTTACTCCTGTTAGCTTGTGCCTGTAATCTAGGAGGCAGTTTTGACACAACCTCCATCATGCACTCCTTTGTTTAGGCTGCGAGTAGGTGTGCTACTTGTTCCTTTGTAATATGTCTAAGATTTTTTTTTCCTTCTGATTATGGGATTTAGGTTTCTGGTTTTGCTTGAGTACTGCAATATTGTCTTTGGCTTGGAGTTTGCTCCCTGGAGTTCCCTTCTCTTTCAAATCCATTGAGAACTAAAATCATCCTCCCTGCTCACTGGTATGATTGAATTACTCCTGGGCCAAATCCCTCAAGCAGCTGATCCTTCATCATTACATGCAAGGCAGGCCTTTCTTCTTTGTGTTTAAGGACCTCTATAAATAACATTTCAAGCTCTTTCTGCTTACACTAAGTCAATGCAGTGCTGACATCTGCTCTGTTTTAGTAGTGACTTCTACCTTTAACTTCATATCACTTGTGGTCTCACAGGTACATTTTTTGCTCCACAGGTGTGTTACTCTCTAGTTTCAGCCCTGTCGTGATCTCTTACCAGCCCAAAACATTAGCTGGTGGTGATTTGACTGCTGGTTGGTGGTTTCTTGTTATCCTGCCCCCTGATTGTAGTTCATCAGAAATCAAGAGTAAGAGATGTCTTTTGGCTTTTTTGTTTCACTATGTGTGGTGCCATAGTAGAATACAGCAGTGCTTTGGGTTCCTTAAAATGGGGGGTACAACTGCCTTTATAAGTTAACTTCTAAAAGGTATAGGAGTGAGCTATAGCCAATTTATTACATGCATTGGCCAATAGTGCTATTCATTGCTAATTGCTGTAATGGATAGAGTTATGGATTTATGTCATCAGTCAAGGAGCAGAAACTCAGCTGGAATGAACTCAGTAAGAAAAAATGCTTTCAATTTTGTGGATCTTTATATGTGGCTGATGGTTGCTCAGATCAGAGGATGCTTTCATATAGTTGATGTTGAGGATTTTTTTCAGAACGAGGAGCAATTACATGCATGTATTTATGTAGCTCAGCTCATAATATTTGTAGGTAAGCAAGAACGGGAAGGCTTGCAGTGGCAAAAACAAGATGCCTAATGGTTACAGTGAGAGTAAACAACATTGCAGATGAAATTGCTGAACAGAAGAGTGAAAAGTATCTAAGGGGTTGGTAATCAAAAACAAGTGGTTTCATGGTTTATATATCTTGTAATATTCCCATGGATTTTTTTATTGAAAGGCAAGCTGTGACAAACATCTTGAGAATGCTTTGTATAAATGGAAGCTACAAGCAGTTGAATTTGCAGAGGAAAAAAGCAAGTAAAGTACAAAAACCAGTGTGTGAGCTGTTTTCTGTAAATACAAAAAACAAATGCATCAGTGAACAGATGTTTACTGAGTAAAGAGGCTTTTTGCACTGCTAATAATGCAATTCATGGCCTGGGCAACTCAGTTGTGTGGAGAGCTGCTTGAAGAATATTGGTCATGTCATAGCTCACTTGTTTTGAGTAGATGGGGAAAAAAAGGACCCCACAACAGTATTATCAAATCATGTAATGACCTGAAAGAATTGTTGGACAGAAGGTTTTTGTGATTTAGTCTTGTTGCAGTCATGCAACATGCTGTTCTCAGTATTGTAGATCGTTATTGTCTTCTATGACATTGCAGGTGAGGGAAGCATGCAGCTTAAATCTCTTTTGACAAATTGCTTATGTGTAAAGTCTACTCCTTTATGATTGGCTACCTTACTGCCCTTCACAGTTTGGGACACAACACAGGCATATGGCATCTTTTAGATGAAATTGCTGTTCCATTATGCACACAGAGTTGTGACTAGAAAAACATGGGGGGGCAGTTGCAAAGCACTGTGTCTAAATGCTGTGCAGAACGCTTTTATTAACCTGGATGACATATTAGATAAAAGATGTTAACATTGCTTTTTATAGTAACAGCTGGCCTTTGCAGGCCTTGCCCAGCCCATGTTTTTGTAAATTGCTCCAGGCAAAAGCAAAGATGTGTGCCCTGATACACTTTCCCAGCAGTTCCTACCTGGTTCAAAGGTACATTCTTTTTCATGTGATTGCAAGCAACGTGGAAAACATGCTGTGTTCAGGAGCTGTATTTGTGGCATTTTTGGACTGATTAGTGATATTCATGGGTTTGGTTTTTTTTTTTTTCCCCCAGTATTTGAGCCAGGAATTATTAAATGAAGAATGATTAAACTGATCTTGAAGCTTTTGCAATTTCTTACTGTCAAAAAAAACCCTTTTTAATAAAAATAAAAAAAATCTTATGGAAAGAAAGAGAAAAATTAAAACTTTAAAGCATTTGTTTTCATGTTTTGGAACTTACTTGATTTATTATTATAGGATAGATCAGAAACTGCAGGAGGTGTCATGTAAGTAATTCTACTTTTTATTGTCCTCTCTGGTCGTTATGATGTTACTTGCTTATATATCTCAGTATATACTTATATACTGTTGAGTTTTCATGGCAGCTGTCAAAGTGTCTCAGCCGGCGAAGGGTGCGGAAGCTTACAATTACAAACGCAGATGGGAGCCTGGAGCTCTACACCTCTGTCTTCCAGGAGGTGGCACCATCATGCTGGGGTGCTGCTTGTCCTTGTCCTAGGGAGGGAGGGGATGAAAGCAACCAGTTTTCCCTAGATCAACAACGAAAATAATTGTGGTGCATTAGGTGACTTGGTAGACAATGGTAATAAATTCTCAAGTTCAGTAATCCTAATATGAAGCAATATTTCTCATTTACATTTGAAATTTTTTAACTTGAGATAGAGGGCATCGTTCTGATAAAAAAATTTCAAATAACCCATATACCCAATGGCACTGTTATTCTGATGTGATTCATATTAGTAATTTAATTTTCACTTTTCAAATAATGCAATTATCATTCAAAGAAGTGAACATTTACTAATGGATGTTTGCTTTGCTGATAAGTCAGTATAGATGTTACACGTATTCAAGATTTTCATGATAGAGCAGGTGGTTATATCTGACAGGGTTGTGTAAATTGGAGGGTTGTACAATTGTCGCAACTACATACCGTACTGAAGTGAGAGGAAAGAAGGCAGGCACACATGCACACGCTTAAAACTGGAAGTTGTCTCAGCTGTATTGAAGTACAGATATAAATGACTTGCAAAACTGTTGAATGTCCCAGTAACTGTAACTATACAGATACTAGGGAGTTCTCAGGTCTTTATGGTAAACCATCTGCTTGTTTATGTGCTTTAAGCCGACCAGAACAAAAGGTAAGTGGCTTTTCTTCTTAAAAATAGCCAAACCCCAGACATAACTGGCAACTTTGTTTGGCATGAAAGTGAGTTTTGAATTAAAGTAAAATCCTTTTTTGAGGGATCCAGTTACATTAGTACTTTGCTGTTGTGACTCCATACTCTAGGCTGTCCTGCACCTTGGCTGGTCCATGGTAACTTAAGTGTGCATGTTCTGTGTTTTTAAATGTGAAGGTAACTTGTCTATTTTCATTGAGATGTAATCTCACTGGAGCTTTTTAAGGGTTAATGCATGTATACAGTTTGATCTATTGTGGAGGAGCTAACATACCGTGAAGCAGCACATGTATGTCTGATGCCAACTTACTCTTAACAACCAGCATATCAGTTGCATGTTTTCCTTTGTTCCAGGTATCAGTGAAAATGTTGCAGTAACCTGCAGCTAAAGTGCACATACTCAAATGGAGAATAAGCTCTTAAAGCCGGCATGCAAATTTTAATTTTTTTTTTAACAGCCTGTGAATGTTTGTTGGCATATTTGTTAAAGTCCTAGCTTTTTGTTTTTTAATAATTATTTCTTTTCTGTAGTTTTCTGTAATTTATTGTTCTTTGAAGTTGACTTGGGACATAAATCTTTCCCTGTGAAACAGTGGCATCTTCGATACCTTGGATGTGTTAATTTCTCAGAGATTACTTCTTCCTACATTTCCTGCCCTCATTGTTAGTGCTAGGAGTTAGAAATTCAGCAGTTTTAATCAAAACAATCTAGTGATGTGAAACGAGTATGGCAGGGAGAAAGACTGAAACTGTCTGTGTTTTTGGCATGCAGATAGCAGTGATGCTGGAGTGAGGAGAAGAATAATGCTCTTGTAATGGTGGTTCTCAACACCTCCTGAGTTAGAGAAGAGAGAAAGGCCATGAATATATTTATTTTTCATAAAACAGAATATATTAGTTTTCTTAATTTTGAAGAAAATGAAACTGAAATGGGTTTTTATGTGCCATCAATCTCCTGAACTGCAAAAGGGAACAAGCTTTATCTTTCAGGCTATCTTTAACAGTTTAATTTTGTGCTTGACTGGCTTACAATGTTCGTCTCTTTTAACAGATGTTCTTTTTGATGTATGGTATAGGTAAAAGGCTGTCAGTAAATTGGAGTTGTGAAGAGTGTACTTTAAGCATGGACTCTTCCTCTGGGAATTTGGAATAGTAAAAATGATTGTTAGCAATTTGTACCTAAGTTTGCTTCTAAATTTACATGGATATTTTCTGAGTTCTTAATAAAGAATTTGAAATCATTGCTATGGTAGTTAACTCTTCCAATACAAAGCTTAGTAATACAATATTTTTTAATGTAAAAAGGTTTCATGTATGTATATTTGCTTTCCATTTACGTGAAAGAATCTTTCTGCAGAGGCAGATGGATATACTTAAAAACAATTTCTAGCAAATGTACTTGAATCTATTCCTCTTCCTATTTTATGTTGTGGCTGTCTCTTGCTTCTTGTCAGGTGGAAGATAACTGTCTGTCCCTCCATCCCTTCTGCCTATTCTTCTACTGCTATGCTACCTGCTTTCTTGAGTCTTTGCCACCTCTTCATGTCTCTGCCCTTTTGTTTCCTCTATCTAGGGTGCCCTTGTCCCCACCTCCAGCAGAATTTCAGGCTCTCCTTGCAACAGACTGCTTGGCACTGTTCTTTCCCTCTACATACCCCTATATAAAGTCATGGCTGGCAGGGACCTTAAGATGGAGAGAGAAGCAGCAGCTCCCCAGATAGATTCCTAGGGAGGACATAAGTCAGACCCTTCTACCTTTCTTCACCTTTCACATATGCTGGTGAAGTGCAGGGTTCTGAGAAGGAAGGATAACTTTCCTGGGCAGCTTCACCAGGTTTTTTTGTACTTCATGCCATCTCACTGCAAGTCTTATACTGCTTTTGGGCTATGCATTTCCCTTTTTACTGAGCACCTCTTGGTAGGGCATGAGGAAGAACCAAGAGAACTCTGAAGAGCAAGGTAGTATTCACAGAATCATAGAATGGTTTGGGTTGGAAGGGGCCTTTAAAGGTCATCTAGTCCAACCCTGCCTGCCATGGGCACGGAAATCTTTCACTAGATCATTTTGCTCAAAGCCCCGTCCAGCCTGACCTTGAACACTTCCAAGGATGGGGCATCCACAAGTTCTCTGGCAATCTGTTTCCGTGTCTCATCACACTCATCATAGAAATTTCTTCCTTGTAACTAGTCTAAATCTATCTGCTTTCAGTTGAAAACCATTGCATGTCCTGTCACTACAGGCCCTGGTAAAAAGTCTCTCGATCTTTATTATAAACCCCCTTTATATATTGAAAGGCCACAATAAGTTCTCCCTGGAGCCTTCTGTTCTCCACGCTGAGCAACGCCAACTCTCTCAGCCTTTCCACACAGGTGAGTTGTTCCATCCCTCTGATCATTTTTGTGGCCCTTGTCTGGACCCGCTCCAACAGGTCCATGTCCTCCTTATGTTGGGAGGCCCAGAGCTGAACACAGTACTGCAGGTGGGGTCGCATGAGAGTAGAGTAGAGGGGGAGAATCACCTCCCTTGACCTGCTGGTCACACTTTTTGTGATGCAGCCCAGCATACAGTTGGCTTTCCGGGCTTTGAGTGCACGATGTTGGCTCATGCCCAGCTTTCCACCAGTTCCCCCAAGTCTGTCCCCGCAGGGTTGCTCTCAATTCCTTCATCCCCAGCCCATATTGATACGGGGGTTGATCCGACCCAGGTGCAGGACCTTGCACTTGGCCGTGTTGAACCTCATGAGGTTCACATGGGCCCACTTCTTGAGCTTGTCCAGGTCCCTCTGGATGGCATCCCACCCCTCAGGCATGTCAACCACATTGCTCAGCTTGGTGTCATCTGCAAACTTGCTGAGGGTGCACTTGATTCCACTGTCTGTGTCATTGATGAAGATATGAAACAGTACTGGTCCCAGTGTGGACCCCTGAGGGACTCCACTTGTCACTGACCTCCATCCGGACATTGAGCTGTTGACCACTACCCTCTGGATGTGACCATCCAAGCAATTCCTCATGCACTGAATAGTCCATCCATCAAATCCATTCTCAGGGCAGTGTTGCATTTGCTATAGAAAAAAATAAATTCTTGATGCACCTGAGAAAGGGAAGTAGGAAGAGGGAAAGAGTGAAAAAAGCAGCCTTTAATTTATGGGGAACAGTTGTGTAGCTGTCAAAAATCCTTACTTACAGTATTAATTGATGTGTTAAACTGTTTTAATTATCTGAAAAGATAGCACATGGATTTGCATCTCAAAGTGGAGAAGTTAAGCCTCACCATGAAGTGTTCTGTATATATTGCAAATACAGTGTACTTGTTATTCCTCATGGCCTTGACAAAAAAATACTTCATTTGTCTCTGAAATTTAATTAAAGAATATGTGCTTTGAGTTAATCTAGGTGAAAGTATACACATATGTAATATAGCAGTTATCTATCTATGGATGAGCTGTACAGGTTTTTTTAAACTCTTTGCCCATAAAACCCCCTTTGTTTCATGAAGGATTCTTAGCTGTAAAAAGAAAAACTGCCCAGCCAATATGATTTGGCTTACAGACAGCTTAAAAAAAAATCTTTAACTAAGGAAAACTGTAAACTGATGACTGGATTTCATTTTTTTTAACTGAATTTGAAGGAACATCCATTTTCCTAGACAAGCTTTTTAATGCACTTTTTGGTAAAGTTTAGTGTTTCTATCAAAGCTTGTACAGGATCTCTCTGTGTGCAGCAGCATTATCAGGACAGTGGAGAAAACTTGCATTTAAACTGGGCCAAAGAAAATCATTAGTCGGGCGAGAAGATGCTATAGATCACTTCTCTTTTGAGTAGGTATTTTAAAACCAGGCTCACTTGATGACTGTCTGCTTAGGCCAGCCTTGGAGTTTGAAGAGCAGGAATTGAATGTAGCGTAGGGAGCTGTGCAGCCAATACAAGCCAAGGATGCTGCTCCTTTCTGATAGAATTCTTACACAGGTTTGCAGAGTGAACGGTCCTTCTCAGCTGCTAGGGAGTGCATAATGCTCACTGACTTAAAGTGTGCAGAGGTATCAAGATGTGGAAAACATTCTTGAAGCTAAGCTGAGAAGGACTGAAAACATTTGGTTATCTGTCTGCATGTGGGAAATTAAATGTGGCCCAGGTTTCAGACACAGCAAGATTCAGACCACAGCCTTGATCTGGCATAAGAATTTGCATGCTAATGCCTTTGGGTTGCCTAAGTAAAGAAATGCTTTCATAACTGTCATAATTGAATGCAGTTATGATTAACTTGCATCAAATTATTTTTTGGAATGCATATTTTGGAATCTGTTTGCTGTTCATTACTCAAAATCATAATGTAATTTTGTGAGACATGGCAGAGTAGAAACTACCAGCTCTACCAAATAAAAAAACCATAATCCTGAGGAGTGGAGCCAGCAGTTGGTTAAGATCCCTGGTTTTATGCTGTCTTGTATAGCACAGTTTTCTTGATTAGATAGAATGAATACATCTCCCTTACTTGGTCCAGGCATGCTGTGCCTGAGTATGCACATAATGTACGAATCTGGATCTACACTCTGTCAGAGCCCTGCATTTCATACAGTGCATTATACAGGTACTGGATTTGAAGTGGTGACTTTGGTGGTAATACGGAAGATGGGCAGAAGAGAGCTCTGTAACTTAGTGTGAGTGTAAGGCCTTTGAAATATAATGGGTCATCTTGAACACAGAAATGCTATAAAAAACATATGTAAGGATTGTGATGAGACAAACCACCTCAGCTCTGATGTGAAAGGACTAATCATTACATTTCTAATATCACTACATATACTTCACTTCTAGAATTGTTCTAGCCTGCTCATATTGTAGATTCAAAGAGACTGTATGTGTGTCAGAGTTATTTCCAGTGGTGTTATGCCCCAAAATGAAGGGGAAGGACTGAGGTGAAAGCAATAATTGTAAGAGAAGGATCCCATGGCTACTTAGTCAAGGTGCATACATCTGTTTTAGGAGTCTACTAGGCAAATAAACGGGTAGTGATCACAGAGGAGTTATATTTGACTGTTGGTATTATGTCTCTGAAGGGATTTAAAGGAAAAGCTGGGGCTTCAGCCAAACTAACAAATAATTGTTGCACAACTTTTTGATGTTACAAAAGTGATTTGAAATTCACATGGCAGTTTAATCATCCTGTGATACATAATTGTCATATTATCAAATATTATTAATTAAAAACCAGTAGGTTTTATTTTTGACATACTGTGGAAGGGAACCTCAGAATGGAGTTTCATCAATTACTTTTCAGTCATACTGGTGGGTTAAGCAATCATTTCTGCTCTCCCACGGCCCCTTGCATGTGTTCAGTACTGAAGTTTTTGTGGCTTCATGGTGAACAGCAACAGGTAACTGGGACAGGTGAAGAACCACTATGGTCATTTGTTCTTTCTGGGTAAATTTTTGACTCGTTAGGATTCTTGTCTCAGTTCACTACATGGTTGTCCAAGATTTTATGCCAGTGCAAAAGGAAGGTGCTAAGAATGAAGATGTTGGGAATGGCAGGACTGTAGTGTTTGGTCGCTGTGTTAATCTATGTCAGTTTGAATTGATGGTCAGGCTGTACTCTTGGTTCTGTGAATGCTACTCTCTAAACAGGATCCGTGATGCGATAAATTAAAAGAAAAAAAGAAAAAAAAATCTTTCTTTTAATATAATCCCTTTAAAAAAAAAAAATTGTCTTGAAACAGAGCCTTGTTGACAGTTGTGCAATTTCAGGTTGGCTGTTGAGAGAGGACTTAGCATGGAACTAAAGCCCCCTTTTTGCAGTCCATACACATGTAGTATTTCAGGTGCAAATAATAACATCTATTTCTTAATTAATAGGGATGTCTTTTCAGATGCTTCTGTCTCATCATTTACTATGAGTAGAATGTAGACTAGTACCTTGTACATTTTATATTAAGCTGGATGAAGGGGATTCTTCTGGTTTTGTTAGGAACATTCTTTATAGACAGATTTCAGTATGTTATGCCAGCAACTTTGTGTATTTTAAAATACAAGTACTGAACAGAAAGAAGGTAGTGTGTCTTGTGTGCAAAAATCCTTCATCTGACAAAAATAAAGTTTCACTTAGTAGCTTTATCCCTCTATTCCCTCTAACAATGTGTTTCATTTGTTCGTAGTAATAGAAATTTAATTCTTCAGTTTCCTTAAGTTTTGTCTTACAAAATCTAATAAGTTATAGTAAATATCAGTTGCCAGTAGAATTAAGATACTGGTTTTTTCTTCAATTTTTGTCTTAAAAAAAATTAAAAGACAAAACGCTGTCATTTCTGTTTTCAGTTCAGTTCTGCAGAGATGGTGTGCAGTCTTGTTGTATTGAAAATCATATTTTGGGCTGAACCATTGCCAGAGAGAGCATTTACTCAAATCAAGGCCTCCAAAGTGTAAACATGAGAGAAATTGAGCTTCAATTTTGAATCCTCATCTGCTTTTTCATTTTTTTTTTAAAAAGCATACCATTAAGCCTATGCTGCCTTCATCTGTTCCCTTAAAATGTGTTTTCCATTTGTAAAATAATTTAACTACCTTTTGCTGTTGGCTCATTGATCATAAATCCTAGCAAAGCGGTAGTATGAAAAATACATAGTGTACAGCATCTGTATGTTACATACTAAATCAAGCCATGGGAAAGATGACTTCACTGCTTTTCACTTGTATTAACTTTTCATAGAATGTGAAATCAAGGTAAGTAGCCATTGTGGTTAAAATGTGCTGCTCCTAATTACAGGAACATGGCAGTAAGAAGAAAGTTTTTTATATAGAGGGCATAATTATTAATGCATTTCATATTTATTATATTAGAAATGTCACTCTATTTAAGCATCTTTGTACATCTCACAGGAAAGCCTGAAATAATTTGTTGAAAAATTAACAAGTTTGTTTCATCACATTTAATGGATTCTTAAATCTGCATCAGCTTATCAAAGGAAACATTAATTAAAAGTGTAATTGACTAGCCAACTGTTTCCTGTCTTCTGTCCAGCAGCCTTTATTAAAAACATTACAAAACATGTAAAGCTCTTTATCTGAGGGAGATGAGAAGTTCCCTGTGCCAAATTCTGCTCAAGCAGCGAGCTTTAAATGATAGTTTCTTAGTTCAGTGCATATTGGGTGACCAGTATCTGTAAGCATGTACTACTTCATATGGAGGCAGGCTATGTTACCAATTACCAATGTTACCAGAAGAACCCCTTTTAAAACATGACATAGATGGTTAGCACGCCAGAATGCTTTGTTCCCAGAGGGAAGCACTGCATGACTAAAGCTGAACGTGTGATTGCATTTTACTCACTACTCACAAGAAAAGAAAACCTCTAATGGTAGTGCAGTTCTCAGGCTGGGCTTATATATTAAGAGCAATAAATGGGCACGTACTGAAGAGCTCTACCTTGCTGAATTGGCACACTTCAACAACATAAAATGCACAGGTCTTTTCTGCATGGGTAGAATATGTTTTGTCCCTTAGGTTTACAGTGTTCACTCCCAAGCTTGGAAATTATTCTCCCCAGGTATAAGAAGGGCCTCGTGGAACCATTCTGTATTTCACTTTTCCTTTTGTGATATGGTTTGGAACTGCAAAGGTCCCCTTGATCATGGAGAATCTCTGTCACTCTTTTGGACATCCCCAATGGGGATGTTAACTACTCTACTTTTATGTTGATACTACACTTTCCGTTGGGCCAGTGCAAGACAAATCATGACCAAACTCAGCAGTTGTCTTTTTCTTTCCAGAAATCAGAGTTTGCCCTTCCTGGGGATTAACACAAAATTCTCGGGGTCTGAAGACTTCTTTGAATGTTTGTCTACCATTTGCAGGGTTTTTTTAATGTATGAAAGCCAAATTTCTGTTTGAGTTGGAATAATTTGAAATAAAAATCCCATTTGCCTTTAGCGCACATGACCAAAACCCCAAAGCCTCTTTTGATTTTGGTGTGGAGAATGAATGCAATATTCATTCTCAAATTAAGACCTGTAACAGTAAAGGTTCCTGCTCTTTTTTTGCTTTTATTCAAGTTACTTCCTTGGGGACTTCTTGCTCACTCCATACTTGGATTTGTAATATTCAACTCCCTCCTCCCCATCTTAAATGTCATCCTGTTTTCACTGGGTGACTGAAAGATCAAGTCAGAAAGTTTTGTTCCAGAGTGCAGGACTAGTGTCAGTCCCACTGGGAAGAGGTAGAATGGAGCAGAAACCATGGTGCTGTCGTGGCTTGACAGCAGTGAAGGAGAATAACTCCAGTAACAGCAAAGAAAAAAGAAGTGGGCACAGAGCACAACTTTGCCGATAGAGTTTAGATTTGAAGGTAGTGTCTCACTGGATATCTTTGTGAGTTTGGAATTGGAGTCTCTTTCTTTAGTCATAGTTGGAGAGCCCAGTTGGAGGCATTTTTGGAAGAAAATCAGGGATAATACAGTTTTCCAGCCATACTAGGTTGTAGGATCATTATGAAAAATGCATTGTAGCAACACAGAGCTGGATCTTCCTTGAGAAAGGATAAAAAGGCTTGCAAGGTATAGGTCATGTGCCAAATCAAAACTCAGTTTGATTACTGAAGCTTCTACAAAACAGAGTAGACTTGATTTTTGGGATGGAGATGCTTAATAGTTTTTCTTATGGTCTCTAATTACATCTGCAGTTACAAATGCTGACCGCTGCAAGATCTTGTTGTGGCTTAGTATTTTTATTTCTGTCGTGTAGAGGCGACTTGAATGTGTTAGGTGTCCCAAACATTGATCCTCCAAATGGAGGAGATAAAAGGAAAAAACCTAGTAGACTGAGTAGTTATATAATCTATCATATCCTTTCAGTTGGAGTTGGTTCAAGTGATGCTGTCAGAGGCGTGTGAGGAGAATGAAATGTGAACAGCAAGTTATGCATGTCAGAAATAAAAAAAAAAGAGACTTTGTGCCACAGTCTCAGCTGAAAAATATGGTTAGATAATCAGATTAAATAGTATGTCTTGTCCTTCCTGTTGCATATGAAGTTTGCCCATAGAAAAGGGAAGACCATATCTCTTCATCTCCTAGCTACTGGGTGGTTGAAGTCTTCTACATGAAGACATATTAAGAGAACTCCTGCATGGAAAATTCCTTAGTTTTCCAAAGAGCATCCACTGCTCGGAGCACAGATCTTGAGTTTGAGATGTGTGAGAGACTTTGTGGAAGCAGATCACCTGAGACCATGATGTGGTCAACAAACCAACTCTGGAACCATAATTATTCCAGTGTCAGATCCTTTTCTGATCTCATTAGTAGATCATTGTAAACGGTAAATTAAATGTTATATGCTCATGTCTCTTCTACAGCACTGAAGAAAATGCTTGGTAGAACAGTGCTGTAAGGCAAGAAAGAGTATGCAGCCAGTCTGTATTTTCTTGTTCTTATTGGAGCAATTAAGCTACAGCTGGTTTATATTGTATTTAATAACTTTCACAGTTTCTTAGAATCATTTGTTTCTCAGAATCTTGGAAAAATTTGGCTTGGATAGGATTTCTGGAGGTCATGTTGTTTAACCTCTTGCTCAAAGCGGGGGGCTGTCTTCAATGTTAGATGAGGTTTCATGCAGTTTTGTCCAGTTGGGAAAATCCTCAAGGGAGGGAAATCACCAGCTTCTCTATACCACCTGCTTACATGCTTAACTGGTCTTGTGGGGAAGAATTTATTTTCCTAAAGTCTGTGCAGAAATTTGAACAAGCTGCAACTTGCAACTGCTTGGTTTTGTCCTTTCGTTGTGCACCTCTGACAAGAATCTGCTCCAGGCTCTTCTAAATGCCCTTTAGATAGCATATGCCCCCTTAGCTTTCTCCATACCAAATAAGTTCAGTTTCTTTAGTCTCTCCTCATTTGCTGTATGCTTTAGCCCCCTAATTGTCTTAGAGGCCCTCCTGATTTCCCTCTAGTTTGTTGATAGGTGTCTTGTTGTCCTGGTTTCAGCTGGGATGTAGGTAATTGTCTTCCTAGTCGCTGGTACAGTGCTATGTTTTGAGTTCAGTACGGAAGAATGTTGATAACACTGATGTTTTCAGTTGTTGCTAAGTAGTGTTTAGTCTAAAATCAAGGATTTTTCAGCTT
>JAOBAS010000072.1:8659931-8672385 GCA_025311575.1 Elanoides forficatus | reverse complement strand
GGGAGTGGGGGCGGGGAGTTATTCGCCGCTCGGGACTAACGGGGTGTCGATCGGTGGGTGGTGAGCAATTGCACTGCACATCATTTGTATATTCCAATCCTTTTACTGTTACTGTTGTCATTTTATTAGTGTTGTCATTATTATTATTGTTGTCACTTATTATTCAGTGAGTGAGTGGCTGCGTGGTGCTTAGTTGCTGGCTGGGGTTAAACCACAACACTTGTACTGGAGGCCCAGACTGGACTCAGTACTCCAGATTGGGTCTTATGAATACCAAGTAGAGTGGAATAATCACTTCTCTTGATGTCACTGTCCTTGCGCTACTGTGGCCCAGTATGGGTTAACCTTCACTGCCACAAGAATGATTTGCCTTCCTGGTACTCAAATTACTTTATCCTGGTATGTTTCCGTGGTTTTTCTTTGCACAAAATTCATACCTATATCCCCAGTGCCCTTCTTGCATGGGAAAATCAAGTCTAAGTGACAAGAATAATTGAGGTGTGATTGTAAAGGAAATAGGCAAATGAGTACCAGTTTGTTAGCACTGATACCAGTAGCTCTGAAACTTTGTGCTTTGTATTGCTCTCTTACCTCTGCTAGCTGGATTACAGTTAGTACAGCATATCTTAGATGTGTTGTTCTGCCAGATGGGTCATGTAGACCTATTTAATGTTACTCTGAGTATGGACCCTTTTGTGGTATATAAACACCTTGCTGCTGGTTTTCTTTTCTTCTGCAGCTTGGATGAATGTACTTTCCACCTTTTTTTAATGATGGATAATACCTGGAGGAATGGCTGCCCGAAAGCTTCAGGTCTGGATATAGATCAGATACTTATTTTGCAGATAGTTAATAATTTTTTTAATAAAAAAATATTAAGAATATCAAGTCTTGTGCAAAAACATTGGATAAATTTATGCAAATTTTGAAGACCTATTTTGGAATTTTTCTCCTTCTTTTTGTTACAACTTGTTAGAATAATGTGGTGTTTTAAGCAAAGAATTCAAGAACGATTGCAGGTTTTCTGCCTGAGTGCCAGGTGTAATGACTTGTCAGCATAGTTTGAAAACACAGTAATGTGTATACTTTCCTTTCAAATTTAAGTGAGATGTCATTGGCTGAATTTTTTTTTTTTTTTTTTCCTGCTTAATTTTTTTAAGTTGGTACAGGGTCATGCAAAGTATTTATGAAGAGAATTCAGCATTTCTACTTTTTTTTTTTTTTTTAATTGGGAGATTTTTTTCAGATATGTGTAGCTAGTTGACATCTGCCACTTTGAGAACCAGTGAGTTTCTTCTGACAGGACTTGGCTGAGGAATGCATGGGAGAAAGGTTAGGCCATTGTTTCTGCTCTGAACCGCGATCTGCACTCCTGGTAAACTGAAAGAAGAAAATTTCCAGTTTCCGCTAGTTTATCTGGAGTATCACGTGTTCTCCAGCTGTGAACACAAATCTATGGATCAGAGGGCAGAATTAGTTACATGTAGCTAATTTTGACTGCTGATCAGTTTCCAGACAGGGTCAGAATATTACTTTCTCTAACGCAGACAAGGCATAGATAGATTCTTCCTGGAGGCCTTTCAGCTCTTCCATTCCCACATGACATCTGTGTGGAAAGTACAACCATCTGCTCCCTGGCCTTCTCCCTCCTTCAGGCTGTCCCTGGGGGACCTCCACATTTTCTCTCTTCCACTAGTACAGCAGTCCAGCCCAACAAAACAGCTAGACTGTCTTCTCATACAAGTTCCCTTTTGCTCTATTGTTAGTATATAGGTAAGTGTTTATTTATTATAAAAGGGTCTGAGCTTCCCTTACACACAAAGCTGAAACTGAGCAGTGGGCATACCATGTCTTTGCAGACCTCAGGCAGGTGTGTAAGAGCCTGAACAGGAGCTAGATCTCTTCTTCAGAGCCATTAACTTAAATGGTTTCAATTCAGTGATGGGTAAAAAATCCAGGTATGGCCTTCCTGCTTGCAGAAGCAATATGCTTTCTTAGTGTGGTCTGTATTAGATTTTCAGCACGCCTAGTAAATTTCCACAGCAATTCTCAGGCTCATTAAAGAACAGGATTTATGTTTTTGACAGTTCTTGGCAGGTAGAGTTGTGGTAGTAATGTGGGAGGTTAGTTCAAATTGATTTATAACAGATACATGGATGGACTCTCTTTGTCACCATCTCCATTATTTCTTATATAATCATTGGAAACTATGTTTCATAAGCCGATGATGACTTCCATTCAACTTCCTATTTATGCTGTCTATCTATGCTAGTAGAATATCCTTTTATCCATCACCTGGGCAAATGCATTGTTCATGCTTCAGCAGCAGTCCTTGGAACCACTGTGGTTTTTCTGTGGCTGATACATTCTCCAGCATTCAGCTTTGATTTGGGGTTTTCTTTAATCCTGTGAAGAAGTCACAAACTTGAATTCAAGATTCTTTCCAGAACTATGTTGTATGGTAGCCATCTGCTTCTAATTTTTACTTATTTTAACAGCCTCACCTAGGAAACGCTTTCCTTTCTTGGACAAAGCACTAGATGTTTTGCATATGTATGTATAGGATCCAGATAACTTTGAATGTTTTGAGGGCCAGTGGTATTTCAAATATATTAAATGAAGAATGCCTAAGAGATTTTTGCTCAGGCACTGCATAAGGGAAAGGGAGATAATTAAAATGGGTGGGAAGCCTTGTTAAGCCTTGAGCTTGACTATGTTCAAACTGAATTTGGGCTGTTACTTCTGCTGCTAAGGAAGATGTGTCTTTGCATAAGATATACTCTACTGAATTTCTCCATCAGCTTGATTCTAGAATGGGGTTGTAATGGTGAGTTTTAATGACAGTAGGCAGTGATTTGACAGAAGCACAATGGTTATGACTTCACTGCAAGATCTGGTAGGTGGGAAGCGTTTCCAAAAAGATTAGAAGAGAAACAAAGAAAAGTGCGTGGTGCTCAAAAGTTTTTGCTGTTCAAAATGGGAAAGTTTCATGTTCGTGTCAATCAACACAAGTATGATCAGACAACTGAAGCAAGGAGCAATACCTTCACTTCTGAAAGATGTGTAACACAGTGAAGGAGGTGTGGGGTTGTGAGCGGGATAGTAGAAAAGCTGCCATTTAGGACAAGGTGATAGTCCAAAATTCACCATACACATTTGTATTTGAGTTTCAAAACTAATTTTATTTTCAGGTTCTTCTGTCATCTTTTCCTTCACTCTGCCTGTCCAGAATTTTTTGGTGTCTCTTAGCTGTAGTGACTCTCTTCCTATTATTTAAAGTATTGCTAATGTTTATGAAGCTCAACTTTTCTGTCTGCCATCCTATTGTCTTGTGGTGTAGACATTGTTTTACAAGTCCTTTTTAGTAAAAAAGCATGGTAATTTAGGGGGAGTTTTGAGAATCAGTTATCACTATATTAGATGATAATTTAAAATAGTATTAGCTGGTTGATGTAGGTCTTATGGTCAAGTATGAAATTATCTGAAGTATTTCTTTATATGAGCAGATTCAACAGTTTTGCAGGAGGGCATTGTCTTTGTAAAAGTAAGTATTTCAGGATGGACTATAGCTAGCTTGTGGGGAAAATACATCAAAAGCAGATTAAAATGATGATATAATTCCTGGATTACATTTCTGCTTTCTTTTCCAAATAGCTGTATAGATGGGACTCTTAATTTTGACCCTGACATTGCTTCTCTAAGTTAAATCTCTTTTCCCTAAACATCAATTTTATTGTACTTTCCAGAGAACAGCAGTTCTCTGTGTGTTTCTAGTGCGTGTCACATACTGGAAAATTTTGGCACTCAGCTCCTTGCCATGGTTTCAGTAAGGAGCAGTTATAACTGTTTTGCTTTTCTTGCTGCACCGTTTCCTTTTAGCGTGCGGCCGTATTAGCGGGTAGATGTGCCCTTGGCCTGTGCTGCTTGCTGGGGGAGCTCAGGGTGTGATTCCTGCAGCTGTGGCTGCTCCATCCCACAGTCTTCATTTTTGGGTTACATTTTAAAATTCACTTTGGTCTGACCTTGGCCTTGCTCTTACAACCTGCTTCTCATTTCTGTCAGCTCCTTTGTTGTACCAGTGACAGATGCTTATACAGTTCAGTGAAATCATCTATCTGATGTTGGCAATGGTCCTGCTTCAAGTGGAGTGCTGGACAACACGACCTCCAGAGGTCCCTCAGTGATTTCTGCTGTTTTAGACGTGGGATACACGGTTCTACTCTGCTCACTGTGTTAACTGCTGACATTCAAAATCAAATTGTTAAGCAATGAAAATAGGAAAATGTGGAGGTGGAGGGGATGGAAGGGTCAGGCAGTGAAAATCTCTAAGGGGTGAGTCTTCTTGCTGACCAACTACAAATAGTGAAATAAGCTTCTGGCCCTAGGGAGGATTGCAAGAAGACTGTGATACAAGCCTGAGACAAGAGCCAGTGCTCCTAAAGCTTTCTGGTGGCAAGCTTTTGCCACAGTTTCCCTTAGAAATAGTGATCAGAGCTGGCTGCTTTGGTCCTGTCACCATCACCATCTTGTCACTTCATTGTTGCTAAGCCATTTAACCATGCTAAGTCAGCAAAAAGCTATTTTTTTTTTTCCTTCCCCTCACCGTGAATTTTTTCTGTCATAGCATGCTCCAAGTGCTTGATGCAGAGTCAGAAAAGCTCTACAGCCATTGCAGAGGAAGCAGTGGGAATAAGCATCCTGGGATGGGGTGGGGAGAGTGGTACCATGACAGTCAGTAGCTACATTGACGGAGACATTCACAGAACTGCAGCTGCAAAGTAATTGAGAACAGACACAATAATAAGAGCTAGTGCTGTGGTAAATGAGTATTCATCCCCTTGCTATAAAGTATGCTTGTCCAGCTGTACATTATTGTATGAAGTGTAAGACCCCATGTGAGAAGAAAATACAGATTACCCTGTGTGCTGGGAAAGAACACAGATAATTAATATTGTAGTTAGTACTTGGCAAAAACTTGGGCAATACAGAGAGAGGAGATGATCCATTCTTGAGGAAAAAAGGGGGAGAGAGGAGTTCAGAATTCGAAAATGATCCCAAAAGCACAATTTGGTGCTTAGGTGTTTCATGGCCTGTCAGCTAGGTGCAGAGAAAGAGATATTGAGAGGAGTCTTCCACATCTGATTTTAGGATATATAGCATAAATGTGAAGTTTCATTCATTTCTGTTGCCTGTGCATTTTTTACCTTTGTAACTGTATTGCCTGTTTGGGGTTTGAGAAATACTTGCATTTGCTTTTATATTACCTGTCCTTCCTCCTCCCCTAGTTAGAGTTATCATTGGCTTAGCTGCATCAAAGCACCCCATTCATTCAAAATCCTTAATGCTGGCATGCTGGGTTGCTCTGGCAGGATGCAGCAGTTTATCACGTTCTTCTGTATCATAAAAAGATGTTACAAGCTTTACGGGTCATGTTAGGGCCATGTTAGAGTCATGTTAGTGGTGTTCTTTTGGAGAAACTTCTGGTAACTATTAGCCGGTAAACTCTTTGGCGTACTGCTGTGTGCTTGAACCCTGAGTGTTTCAAGGAGTGCACATTAATAGCATGCATCTAGAATTTGTTGAACTGTTCTCTGACAGAAAGGCACCACAGTGAAATCATCTTTCTTATAAAAAAAAAAACTGCGTGCTAATTCTGCTGGAAACTTCCAACCTGAAATTTGTATAACTAATGTCACAAAATTCAGGGCAGAAATAGCCACAGACCAGTTAAACAAGGCCACAAAATATGCCGTGCTGTGGGGGACTTGATGGTGTGCAGAAAGAGGCAAGCCACAGGGGTGATCCCAAGCCATCATGAGCGAATGACTGGATCTACATCTTCACTCTCTCTTCCTTCACACTTTGATTCAGAAAGAGGTATTTTCCATGGTGGGGGTGTAACTGGGGGAGCATTATTTCGCTGATGTTAATGTAATATGGCACATATTAGGCAGGGTATTCCTATATTTTGTTTTGTTGTGGTGGTGTTGCTTTGGGGTTTTTTTGTTTAATTTGAAACCCTGCAAGAAGAGAGATTTTTGCTGCTTGGCATAGTCCTGAATAGAGGAATAGTGGTGCCAGTGGTGATTCTAGGGACAAACTGGTGCAGCTGCTTTATGAAGCTGTCTCTAGCACGTCACTGTTGGGTGCAGGTGGAAGGTAACAATAGAACAAGCACATGGCAGATCAGTCCAGTGTGCTCTCAGTCTCCTGATGAGACCAAATCAGAGTGAGCTGCATCCTTGCAGCTTCATGTTTTATATAGCACCTGCGAAACACAGAGGGAAATACTGCTGGAAGCGTGGAGAAGATACTGTGCTGACTTCTGACAAGCAATTGTATGAGCTGATACACAACTGCATGAGGCACTGAAGATCACTCTAAATAGTGCTGTTCATTGGATATAAACTGTTCTGTGTTGTCATTTCACAGGTAAACTATATGGGCTTTGGATGTTTGATGGAAAGAACTACTACGTTAGAAGTTAGAGCTTCTACTCATTTGTCGCCCCTTCTACTTGTGTGTGTGTTGTTTATTCATCGTACATGATGGAGAGAACTTGTATTTTTTAGGTAATTTCTCCACCATATTTTGAATTCAGGTCTGGTTTTCTAACATTCTTTGCAGTCACTTCAAATTCATACCCTTTCAAGTTGACTGGAGTTGTCCTCTGTTTCATTGTCCAAGTGATAACTGAAGTATTGAGTGCTACCAGATGCAGTATTGAGCTTTATGGAACTCTGGAAAACATGTTCTTTCATTTTGACAGTGAACTCCTGATACCATTATGAGTATTGTTTTCCAGCCAGTGTTGTACCCATTCTGCAATAAGTACTTTCATATAAATCATGCTTCCATAGATCAGTTATGAGAACGTTGTGTGAAATGGTGTAAAATAACCTCACTAAAATCAAGGAAGGATGTAGGAAATCATCTGCTTCCTCTCCGTCTGCAGAATCTGTTCCTCTGCCATTGAAGGAAATTAAATTGATTTGATGGGATTTTCTTTTTCTTGGGAAATCCATGCTGGCTATTACTCATCTTGCTTTCTTCTAGGTGCTTAGAAATTAGCTTCCTAGCAGTTCTTGAGCTTTTCTACTAGGTTTCCATGAAATGAGTGTGGTGTGTCTCATCCCATTCTTCAGATAGGCAGATGGAAGGAGCCTGAAAAAGATTTGTTTGTGTCTGTTTGCAGATGCAGTAGCTGCTAGAGTACAACTCTGTGTGTCTTTTGTCCTGTAGTACCTAACTCTGTTCTCACAGAAGGCATAGTGTGATACAGTGCCTGCACAACCCTCTGCCCTTTGCTTTTCTGATAGCTTCTTTGCTCTACTTCCTCGACAGCTCCTGTCTCTGAGCTCCTAAAACTAGAAGAATGTTTTCTTCAAATTTCTTGGATCCAGACTCTTGGCTTGGTGATACGGTTGGAGGTCTTTTCAGCTGTAGTTCTGCTAAGGTGGCTAGAAGGAAATCGGCATGTATGTGTTGAGAAATGTTGATAGTTTGGATAGTAAAAGGCAAGCAAGGAGTTTTCCCCAAGTTTTTCTGTATCTGTATGTGTGTGTATATATATGTAAAATGTGTGTGTGTGTGTATGTTTTTATGTATGTGTGTATATATAATAAAGTGAGTTGGAGTTGCTTCTAGGCTTCTCAGCAGCTTCTAGCATAAATGGGGGGTTTGGGATGGGACATTAGAAAAGCTGGAGGTCTTGTGGGGTAATGTGTTGTATGTAGTATATTGATAGCATATATGTGGTAATTACTGTTTGGTTATTACAGGCAGCAGTGATTTATATCATTCTGAGAGTGGCAAATACTCAGAGAAGGTGACTGTGCTGTCATTTTCCTTGCAACAACATTGTCTCTATCTCTGGTATCTGAAGGTTGTTCATAGCGAATGTGGGAAAGTAATTTTACTCTGGCAGGAGAAAAAAGCTGTGCTTTAAAAAATGTATGCACTCAGTGCCAAAAGAACAGCTGCTTGGAAATGTCATTGAGGCCTTGCCAGAGAAGCTACTGCAGCTCCACGCCAAGATTTACCAAAAGAGGAAGGATGATTGTTCTTCAGTTCTCACAGACAAGTTCAAACTTATAGCCCCTGAGCAAGAAGCAGTTGTATAACAAAGGTAACACAATGATGACAAATAAAGGAAATGCAATTTCTGCTAAGCATGTTAATAATGGAGGATGACACAGTATGCTTGGATTTCTGAAAGGATTAATGCATTCAAGTTACCGTGCTCTCCGGGGCAGCATGGGCATTTTTTCCCTACAGTGACAGACTGGTCATCCTAGCAGAGTGCACTAAGTACAGAGAAAATAGCAGTTTGAATAAAGTGGATAGGAAAAATTAAATAACAGTTATTTGCACTTTATAAATCTGTGCTTAACATCAGAAATAAAAACTTCTTACTAAATTTTAGGAGCAGAGATCTCCCCTCCCAAGTTCTGCATCATTTATGAACTTGTGTTGTGATACATGGATGTACAGTAGAGTATTGGTGCCTGCACCCCTGCATTTGAATACTCCTAAAGCATGGGCATGGCAGGATAGTAGTTGGAAGGTAAAATTCTGCAGTTATTTGCTTTCTTTAGGAAGGATTCCTGAGCTTTAAAAAAACTTTGTTTGGATGTGTTTGTTTTTCAGGAGGTCTTTATGCACTTTATGCCTGTTTAATTGTGAATTGTAGACAAATAATGGAAGTGACTCCTGTTTTATTCAGCGCACTGCAGTGAGCTCTTGTACTTATATGCAAGCTCATTCTTACAATAAAATATTTTATTATTTTTTTAAATATCTTGAGTCAGTTTCTGTAAATTAGTTTTAAAGTTGTTTTATGTTCTTCTAGCTTCTAGCATTCTTTTTTAGTATTTTTCTTAAGAGGATTTTTTTTCCCCCTAAAATTTATTGATCTCTTTTTAATATTTTTCCTGCAGCACTTGATAAGCAATGAATCTTTAAGTAGATGTATTGGATTGTCAGATAAATAGAGGGATAAAACCCAGCAATGTTGGTCCTTTTTCATTTTCATTTTTAGAGTGACAGATAAATTAGTTCCAGTAGTAACAGAATGATAGAACAGCATAGGTTGGAATGGACTTATTATAATACATTATATACACAAAAGTGTGTGTGTGCCTATGTAAATGTGTGTATTTTAGGATCCCATCCTTTATGCATCTATTTATGGACACATAGGTTTCATATTTGTAACTGTGGCTGATGACCATCTCTTGAAGCAACTTCCATAACTTATCTTGTGAGGAAAGACTGTTCTGCATCAAATCCCAGTGCGTTTGGGGAGCGGGGACTTTTAATGAGGGACACTATAGGTTCATTCGTACCATCAGTTGACAGTCTGAAACCCTGAAACCTCTCTGCTCAATATCCAGTTCAGGGTGGTAGCAGAAGAAGTTGTGCAAAGAAAGTAAGAAACCTTTGAAAGTTGAGTTTTATCATTGATTAACCCTATCAGTGTCATGGGACTATGAGGATTGCTTGTTTTCAGAAGTACTGGAAAAGATATCAGTGAAACACTGGATGAGTTGCACAGTCGTTCATTGTAGATGTTCTGACAAGAATGATGTTTACAAAAGTTGATGGCAAATTGACTTCTGATTGAAATAGGCATTGGTAGCTGGAGAGATAAAGCATCAACATATCATTCTGGCTATAATCAGAAGAATGGCCTGTGGGTGATCATCTGGCTAAGCAAAGGACAGACGTGAAAACCTTATGCAGCAAATTTTGTTTTCATACATCTTGATAAAAATTCAGTTTTTTCCATACATTCAATAGATATCTATAACCTTCTGTTTTTTTTACTTTATCTAGAATATCAAATGCATATTTTCAGATAGCTAAAGTGTCAGATATTTGTTTGATGATCCCATATCTAGAATATAAATATTAAAATATGTGAAGATCTTTACAAATCACTGAGTTGTCTAATTCTAATTTGAACTATTTCCTATCAGTATAGTTGATGATCAAAAGTACTGCTATAAGAAGTCCCTCAAGTTATTTTGATTGTAACTGTCATCTGACAAAGTTTATGCTAAGGAGTTGGATAAATTTGGTTATGAAATGAAAGAAAATCACAAATGCATTAATGAAAATGACAACAATTTTTAACCATTACTGTAAAAACAAGCAGGTGTGGCATGAGTCATCCAGTGAATTACCCCCCAAACCCTCCTGTTTTGACTTTGGTTCTAAAAATTATCTCTGCAGACCTTACTAACCCTTGCTTTTCTGAAGCTGGTGTTACGAAAGCATAAGAAGTAGAAATTAAAAATAAAATCCTGTTTAAAGTAAGTCCCTACTCACACCTGGTCAACAGAAAAGCCCTGCTGCCTTGCAGGACTGATTCAAAGGCTTGTACTCTGCTAACCTCCAGATACCATACAACACATTTTAGAAAGTTTAATGCTGAAGTGGTATTCTTGCAAAAGGCTGTAGTGAGTATACATGCTAATTTAGCAAAATGGATGGAAGTGTTAGAGCAGATTATTAGTGAAGGTTGGAGCAAGTGAAAAACGCAAAGAAGAAAATAGCCGATAGTTATTGGAGGTTGAGGAGCACAGACTAATTGTCTTTTACAGAAATCCGTTAGCTTTAAAAATGTTTGCTCATTCTGAGCAGGGTTGGGGCAGAGGGGAATCCCAGAGAGTATAGAGACTGAAAACTTAATTGGATCATCCAGTGAAAACTAAGGCACTCGAAGTAAGCACAGGATCATCTAGGATGTGCTGAGAGAAGGCAGACCTCCTAGACACAGTTAGTCAGACATGTATTATAGGAAAATAACTCTCATTTTTAAGAGTTGAGCCTCAGAAACATATTGATCCTTTCAGGTGGGAATATGTACAATGTAATGCAGAAAACCTGTCTGCTTGTTTTTTCCTGTGAAGTCGAAAAGCCCTGTGAAAAGGGTATTGATTAATTTCCTTCCTATAATACCTGCACAATCCCTCTCATTGGCATAATTCCAATGTGCTAGAAGTGTTTGATTAATTCACGTCCCATGGTAGTATGAGACTGGATACTCTGAGGCCAAGTAGGTTATCTCTAATAACATCTTTGACAACCTGGACTGCAAAAAGACTGAAAGAAATCAAGCCCTTTTGCTAAAGGTAGAGAAAAGTCTTCAAACAGTTATGAAATAAAGGACAGGAATACTTTTTTTCAGCTGCATATAGGAAAAGATGCAACAGGGTTAATGTTGCACAAGTTGTACATCATAGAACAAAGCCTTTAAAGATAAAGGATAATTAAATATGGTAATAGCATAGGAGAATTGCTTCACTGTTTAATTATTATAAGTCTTTAAGAACAGGTAAGGCAAATACTTGTTATGATTGATGGAAACTTACTTACATCTACCTTGCAGGTATAGTAGACAACCCCTTGAATTCTCTTTTGGGCTTGCTTGCTGTTGCTGTTTGGGTTTTATTTATTTGCACTTTTACAATGGAAAGAAGAAATGTTTAAAAAAAACCACCACACTTAGAAATGTTCTCAACCCACTGAAGTAGCTCATCTCTTCATTCTTTACCCATTCAATTCTTAACAAAGGAAGGATGAAAGAAAGTGCACCTTTGTAACCTACTTAAGTGTTCTTCATGAAGGGAGCGTAGATACTGAAAGTCAATTATTTTTTCTTTGCAGGTTGCGGGATGACAGAATTAGGATAGAAAGGATGGAAAACCTCCATTTTGAATACAGCCATGCTTTCCAGCTGATTACTGATTTTTATGCAAAAGAAGTGCCTGATACTACAGGTATGTCATTCAGAATGTCTTTGAAGCATGCATCCTGTTAGGTTTTACATAGATAAAGGAATACATGTGGGTGCATCCCATCAGGTCTCATGGCCTTGGCTATGTCCAATTTGTTTAAGGAGGGATCTAACTTGATCCTCCTCTGTTAAGGAGAAATCTTCACTGGTCCAGAATTTCCCACTGGTCTGAGAGGCCGTGGATTCCTCAAGGCACATCTTACCAGTAAAGACCAAGACAAAGTTCCTCAGCCTCTTCCGTGTCCTTTGTCACCAGATCTGCTCCCCCATTGAGCAGTGGCCCCACCTTTTCCCTGGTCTTACTTTTGCTGCTGATGTACTTGTAGAAGCTCTTGTTGCCCTTCATGTACCTTGCCAGTCTCAACTGCAGGTGGGCTCTGGTTTTCCTAACCCCATCCCTGCAAGCTCGAACAATGTATCTATATTCTTCCTGCATCACCTGCCCCAGCTTCCACCTGTCGTACTCCTCCTTTTTTATGTTTGAGTTAATCAGGAGCATCTTTGTCATCCATGCAAGCCTTTTGCCACCTTTGCTTAATTTTCTGCACATGGGGATCTTTTTTGAGCTTGGAGGAAGTGAACCTTGAAGGTGTATATTATTTAAATAGAAATGAATACAGGGCTAGCATCCCCCCCCCCTTTTTTTTTCAT
>JAOBAS010000072.1:8636077-8648553 GCA_025311575.1 Elanoides forficatus | reverse complement strand
CCACTATAATGTCACCTGTCCCTGCCCTCCCTTTAATCCTGACCCATAGGCTCTCCATTGGTTCTTCATGCATCCCCAGGCAGAACTCCATGCACTCCATCTGGTCATTGACATAGAGAGATCTCTCCTTGTCTCCCTGCTTGTCCTTCCTAAAGAGCCTATATCCTTCCATCCCAACACTCCAGTCATAGAAGCCATCCCAGCACGTCTCCATGACACCAGTAGATCATAGCCCTGCAGGCATGTGCACATCTCTAACTCCTCTTGTTTATTCCCTATGCTACGTGTGTTTGCAAAGAGGCATTTAAGTTGGGCCCCCAATGAAGCTGACACTGTCTGGAGTGGCTGGAATTCCTTTGTGCTGCTTTTAAGCACCATAGTGTGGTGACGATCCTTTCACTACATCACTGATTGTTCAGTTAAAAATAATTATGCTATTTTTATTGTTTTAGACTGATATGAAAACAAAAGGAAGCCTACTGTGGGTCTTGGATCATACTAAAACTTCCTTTGGACGTCGAAGATTGAAGAAATGGGTAACCCAGCCCCTCATGAAATCCAGGTGAGACAGTTTTTTATCTAGGGCTAAATCTACGTTTTATAATTACCATGTTGAGCATGCCTAATGTATTTATTTTTCCTGAAAACCTGAGATCCATAGTATAGTTTACATAGGAAATTATATGATAGAAGATGTAGATGTTATATATAGATTCAAAAGAGTTAAACCGCTCTGTTTGGCCACAGAACATCTGAGTGGTTCAGAGGAGTAGGTTTGGAGCAAGTTAGAAATTCTTATGCAGAAATCAGATTGGATACCATTCTAATTCAGTATCCTTTTTCAGGCAACGGATGAGGATTACCTGCTGTTGGAGTATGTTTTATTCCTAAACTTGGCAATTAATGTTTGATGTCTTTCTTGCTTCACAAGTATTTACATCCTTAATGTCTTTAATTTGTTCTAAAGTAGCTGTGGATGTTTCTGTTATCCCTGTACACAGTGTATTGCATATGAAAGTATTTATTTTTATTAGTTCTGACATGTGATGATTGTTTGGTCATTTTTGTGTTTTGAGCTATGCTTTATTAATGCTTTAGAAATGCTTTATTTTATAATAGTATCATGCTTGGTTTTACTTGTCTATCTTGAAATGGACTCCTATCTTTTCTGATTTCTCTTTGCAGGCTTTATTGGAGTGTTGTACTTGAATATGTAGTAAATAACAGTATTGAGTCCATGGAATGTTTGTTGCCTGCATTTTAAGTTTTTTGATTTATTCCTTTGAATGTGTATTCCATGAGCATTGTCAATGTAGAGTTTATTCAGTTGTCACTTTGTTCACTTCAGCTATAGCATACAGAAAATCCTTTTGGTTTGGTTATCTAAAATAATTTTTCCCTCTGTTTTCCCTTTGTAAATATATTAAACAATTTTATTTTTTATTAATTTTTAATAGTTTTAAATAGTGAGGTATACCAATGTTTTAGCATCTTGCTATTGTTGGTAATTTACAAATGTTTCTACAAATGCATTTTTCTTCCTTCACCAAATTTAATATATTAAAGTACTATATTTCTGAAGCATCACTGCTAAATTTTCTTATTAGCCTTCTTGTAAGGATCTTTTCTTAGTAGTGTAAGAAAAGCACTTAACTATTTTTTCCCTCCTATTTTGTTAGTTTAGCATATTAGAGACCCTTTTCAATTGTAGAAGCCATACTGGTTTAACTGTTATCACACTGCAGTTTCTGACAGGGATTTAATAAGTTGACGTCGGTATGTCTTTTTTTTTTTTTTTTTTTTTTAATTCTTCTGATAATTTCCTTTATGTATCTCACTTCAAAAAGGCTTTTGATGTCACCATCCAAATAGTATTAGACTTTATGGAAGTTGATTATGTGCCTGGTGTTCACCTTAAAAGCATATGCATAAAATTTCTGGGCCACTTTACAGGAATAAATTGAAATAAATTCGTTTATTTCTTTTACTTCCCTTGAGGCACCTTACTACCTTTTGGGAATTGTTTGTAAAGTTGTCAGTGGGGGGAGCCAGAGCACAGGCCCTGGTCTGGTGTAGTGGCAGCACTGAGGATGGGGATCTGAAAAGGAGCGCCTCTAGCCATTTTGTTCCCAAATGATCACATATGTGATGCAGCAGGTGAAATACCATTCAAAAGTAAAATAGACAGGGTTCTTATCCGGACACAGAGAATAGAAAACTGCTTGCCTGGGGACTTCAGGCCTTTTTTCTTAACCAGTAAATTTAGTTTAGATTCTCCCTTGTCTTAGTGCAGAACCAGCTTTACAAGTGTGCAGTTTGGGTTTCTTCTCTTTCTCCTCTGCTCTTTGCTACTTCTAGAGATTGATACTTCCCTTTTTCAGCCTTCTTTCTCAGTATGGAAGGAAGTTCCATGGTTGGAGATGACAGTACTCCTCAGTTGAAGCTAAAAAAGCTATTTTGTTTCTGTGTATTTCTCCCTTTCTGACTCTTAAGTTGTAATTTCACATACTTAGTGCATCAGACATTTGGCAGTATTGTTTCCAGTAATGCACACAAATGCACTTAGAGAACATTCTGTAATTGTAATTCACCTGTGCCTCCTGGAGTGACATTTTCAGAGGAAGTAAGATTTCTGTACTGCATCTTTTCCAGTCAGTGGGTGAGTGCATTTCCCTTGGTGTATCAAAAAGTGAGAGGGTGTAATTACTGCTTTATGCCTTATAGTTGAAAATCACTTGGGATGATGACTAAATTTCCAGGGGAGAAACCATACACTAGGTTGAATAAAGGTAGAATCAGTGCAGACAGCTCATTTGGGCAAACTTGAAGATATCCATTAGATTATCGGTGATGCAATACATTTAGAGACTTACAAGAAAAGGTTTTAAGCATTAGACATGTGTGATCACTTATTCACCTAGGTATGCAAAGATCATGAGATAGGAACGTATGAGTCATTGAGGACTGATCTTTTTAGGAGAAATCAGGAAAGTCATTGTTTTTTGTAGGTGTTACATCTTTGTGGATTATAGAAGCATTATCTCACCTTGCCTATCATGCCTTTGAAATGTAAGTTCCATCCAGTGCCTTTCTCCCCTAACTTCTGTAAGGGGAGTGGAAAGAAAAGGAAATGGAAAGCTGAGTTGGTTAGAACATTTTTGACTGAATGAAACATGCTGTTTCCCTGTTGGGCAATGGAGTTTCAGCCGGAGAAGGAGTAGAGCTGTGTGTCATTGTAGTCGACAGCAAAAGGGCTAACCACTGGTCTCAGGATACAGTGTTGTAACACAATGTGATCTTTATGTCTTTGTGTGTATGCAGCATTTAAGAATAATTTCTTTCCTAATGCAAAATTAATCTCAGAACCTCTGACGTTGATGTGAAACAGTCATTGCTTTTTTAACAGCTACAGGAAGACAAGAAAGATAAGCTTAACACAGGCCTGGTTAAGCAAACCTGGATCTGGTTTGCATCTTTCTTTTGTTGTTGTTGTTGTATATTATGGTTATGTTGTCCTATGGTGGTAGTATAAAAGAAAGTGCAAGGAAGTTGTTGCCCTGCACGTGGACAATCTAAAGCCTCATATCTGCAAAATGTGCCTTTCCTTGTCTTTCTGTTCTATCCATGATCACTCCCTCCCACCCTCATCTTTGCATCTCCCTTTCCTGTTCACTTAGTGTTGCGACCGGCTCCAAGCTATAGCAATGCTGCTTACCCAGTCTGGAGTCCAAACAAAACAGACAACTGTGGAACAAATACTGCATCTTTTCCTCTTTGAGTATTAATTTGTGTCTGTGCCTTGCTCAGCTGTTCATTCTTGCACAATTTGTAGGAAATTTCTTTCCTTGAGATCAAACAAACACCTTCGTTGACCTTGTCAAGGTTGGCTGGAATTGAACAGAGTTCAAAAGTGAAAAAGGCAGATGAGTAGCACAGTTATATGGAGATTTATTATTTCCATATTAGATCAGGCTGTAAAGCTAATAAAGCTGTGACTAGGTGCTTAAAGTAGAACTTGAGATAGAGGATAGATGTATCGTACTGAGCAATTTATAGCCGCTGTAGGGGAATATGTGTAGAATTCCATTCCTGTGCAGAGAACTCTGTGGCCTGTATGTACAGAAAGCATTGCATAAGAGAGATTGTGGTTTTCCCCCTAGTCTGTTCCTGGAGAGGTAAAATATCTTTTAAATACCAGTGGGTGGACATCATGAAGTGTTGTTTCTAGTGCTGTAGCCAGGGAGAAGGTAGAGACTTTGCTATCTGAAGTGAAGGATAACCTGGAAAGTGCTAGTGTTTGCCTTTGTTGCCAAAATGCTTAGTTTATGAGTTAGAAGAGTATCTAGTGCAAAATTTTAAAAGCTTAGGTGTGGGGGGTGGATAACTGGAAGTGATAAAATGTTTGTTGTGTGTGTGACATGAACATATTACTTTGTACAATGCTCTTTCTCTCATTGGGGTGGTATCTACCATTTTTTGAGGGTATTTGTGGTTTCAAGTAGCTTAAACAGACTGAGTGATCCACAAGTACCTAAACTGTATTTCTTTAATATTATGTTGACTCTCTTAATTTTTATAATATGTTATGTATGATGTGCAGAAGCTAATGTAATGAAGTTAATGATAAGATTATGGAGAGCAGAATGCCATAAACATAGAGTTCAGAAGTCATGCAACTTCCAGCACAGAAAGCTTGCTCAAGCCTTTGGGGTGAATAGACTTTGCCCTTGTCAGCCTATGTTAAATAGGAAAAAAACCAACCCTCTCACCCACATGCACAGCATCACGTCTATGTTTTGGGGATGCACATGTCAGTTCTGCTGTACTGCAAGCCACAGAATATGTTTAGTGTACTGGAGTAAATATAGAGCAAGAAATTAAAAGCTTCGAAGGTAACACAGTGTGCCACAGGAAAAGAATGGTGATCAAAGGTTTCATTAACGTTTTGGGCCTCTGCTGTAACAGAGAACTTGCGAGATAAAAGTGGAACCCCACCTGGAGGCCCAAGGTCCCTCTGCCTGCTTTCTGTGTGGATCCTGAGCTGGTGGCAAGGTGTAGCCAGAGCAAAGCTCAGTGTTTTATGTCAGTGCCTCCCAGTGCACTGCCCCAACCAGCACCCTGCTGGTGTCTCTGGTGCTGGTGCAGTGGAAGAAGGCTGGGGACAGAGAATTCTCTCTTAATTCTTCCAGACCATTAGTGTAAGTTCAGAAGCGTGGAATTAATTAGTTAAAAAGTATTCCAGACCACATCAAATACATAGTGACAAAGCCTCTTTTTGGGTGCCGCAAGCGGTATCAGCAAATCAAACACTTCTGGATGAGATGATGCTTTTATTGAGGCTGAATTGAAGCCTTGTAGGATAGTATTAGTAGCTACTATTAGTCTGAATAGACTTCTGTATGCAGGAGCATAGAATGATTGTAGCTTTAGCAAATTCAGAACTGCACAATTCAGAACTGCAGACAGTTCCTTGTCTACCACTGAGGAAGAGAAAGAGTGTAAACTTGTATTACTAATGCAACGTAACTTTCATTTGAAGGATATGTACTGTAGAATTGAGAAGAAGGTCCCTTTATAGTGACGTTGGCAATGACATGTCTTTCCTAATATAAAAATAACTTGTTCTAAATCCTCTCCTTTGGATGTATTGAGTGCTGGTTTATTTATACTTCTATACACTAAGTACAGTCCTAAAGGAGAGTCTTTCAAGTTTGACTTTATCCTTGTTCCCATAATTAAAGAGATATGGGCACTACAACAAACTACCTAAAGGTCTTTAATGAAACCCATCTTACTTCCGAGTTAAACTGGTTGCCATTTGATATCACCATCATCTAGAGCAGGATTAGAACCTTTTGCAGCAGTGACTTAGGAATAAAATCCATCTATCCTACAGCAGAATTTAATGGGCTAAATTTTCCTCCTAAGAATAAAGATTTTATAGCGTCAGTGCCAATATAAAATGCACAAACGCAGGTTACAGCATATGCCTGAGATCGCAAAACTGTTGTAGTAAAGAAAAAGATTGCACCATCATCACATGCATTCATTCATTTTTGCTAGCTATGTTTTGGTACCATTGAATGCTGTGTCTAACTCCTTATAAATGTAGTAATCAGGCATTCATTCATGTTGTCTAAAGTAGCTAACAGTTCCCTTTTTTGGCACAAATAGCTGAAATATATTGTGTGTGAACATAAACAAAAGTGTTTGATTACCATTTGCATATTTTATACATTCTTTTAACAGATGTGAGGACAGAGTTTGTAGTACTTGTATCTTCCTGTTAAGTATTTGAGATCCATTCAAGAATATTGTCTTCTCATGGCTGTATCTTTATTTAGGGAAACGTTTGACCTCTCTGGAGGGGTATGACATGAGGATTTTTGAGAGTAAATTACCCTGTTTCTCCTGCACATGGAAAAACAAGTGAACAGATCCAGAAATATGTTAATTTTTTTAGGTTTCACTTAAATTTCACTGTAGTAAATATGATACAATTACCCTTGTTTGTACTTTTTCATTGTTGCTAATGCATACAATTACAGCGGTCACAGCACAATTTAACAATTCAGAATTTATCCCATAAAGTTAGCCACATTGTAACTTAGCCACTTAAGTAAAAAAGCCAGCGAAAGACTCATTTTTTTGTTTGCTTGTTCTTTAAAAAGTTATATACAGTTTATTGATTGCATAGTGGTAATTCTACCACAGCTTTGGGTTTTGATGGCATTAATTGCTTGTTATGAAAGAGAGTGGTCTAAAGCAGAAACACTGTGCTATATAACATGGTCTTTAACTTGAACAACTCAAAGTTTATGTTTGTAAACTGTGTTCTGAAGGAAGGTCAAGAAAAATCAAAATGTGTAAGTTAGGCAAAATATAAAGCAACAGAAGTCAGAACAGCATTCACCTTGTCATGTGCTGGAAAGTAGCCAGTACCAAAGGAGAGTATAAGAACAGGGCAAATGGGTGATATTACCTCCTCAGAGCAGTCTCCCTACTTCCACCGGTTTGCGGTTTAGGGACTTCCTCAGGCACAGTTGATACCAATGTGTATCTTGCATTTCCTAATGTTTAAGTAATACATTTTCTTTCTTTGAAATGCTCTAGTTAAGCAGGAGGCTGCTAGGCTTTGATCTAGATAATATAGTTCATGGAGAGCAACATTTGTTGTTTAATACCCTTCATTATATTTTTTCAGGTGTTGAATTCTTGTGACTGGTAGTTTTATATATTGCTATGGTCTCTAAACACATTTAATAAAATTAATTTCAATTTTATACACTCACTGTACTTAAGCTATGTCCTTACCATGATGAATGAACTCATACTTTGTGCATTTATCATAAGTTAAGAGATTAAGTTAAGAGCTTTCTGATAAATTTGTATTTATTTACCTTGTATAAAAAGAAATCCTCATATGACTGAAAATTTTCTGCGGTTCTTATATAGCAGTTATATTATCAATTTCACTTTGCTTTAAATGTAGTGATATATCGTCACGTCTAAAAATGTCAGGTTTGCTTCACTGTACGAGAGATCAGCAGATCTGTTAACACACTAGCAACCAGCAATCCTATTTAGATTGTTAAGATGTTCAGATGTTAATTCAGTGTAGTGTGTTTGTATCTGCAGCCTTCTGCTTTGTCAAAATAATTTTTCGTTCAGGATTCAAATATTTTTGTATTTGCTAATTTTCTGTATTGTTCACATCTCTGGCAGCAGAATAATACAGGGGAGTATCTCATTATTTAATTTAAAGTAGTTCTTTTAAATGACAAATAAAAAATTCTGCAGTTAGATTTTGTTATGTTTAAATTCATTGGAAAGCGATTTTAGTATTGTATTAATGATGCTATTCTTAGATGGAGAGTTCAGCAGAAGTAAACGTATTGCTTTTAGTCAACTGACTTATGTTACGTTATTTCACAGAAGATTATTTGGAAAATTGGATAGAGCTCAGATTGCTAACACGGTTTATACAGATGGGAAAGAATAGGCTAATATTGCATCTAAATAGAGAATGAAGTAGGAGCCAGTTTATAAAATGTGAGACAGTTTCTTAGCATAAGCTGTTGAGTTTCTTTGTATAATGTTAGATTCAAATTTTCTAGTAGTGGAATTTTTTTTCAGATCATGGAGAGCTTAGAAACCCCAAACTGTACATCAAATATGCTGAATAACTGTGCAGTGCAGAACAAATTTCTTTTGAGGTGGTTTAACAACTGATCGATATAACATATTGATGCTCAACAAAATGTTTATTAGTTTAAGTAAAAATATTTGAAGTTTAAAAAGCATACTTTGAAATTAATCATCTGGCTGTTTTTATCATCTCTCTTCCCTGTCCTTCCTTCCTCATACATGTGGAGTTCTACATAATACTTCACTGTACTTTCTGGCTTTAGAAATAGGAATCCCATTATGTTTTGTTTATAGGTGGAAAAAATGGGTCATCTGATACTGGATGCCATTTTCCTGACCCTTTCTTATTTGTAGGATTAAAGCAGAAAAACTGTATGAATGCTTAGTTTTAGATTACTGGAGCTACAGTAACATAGCCATATGTGAGGATGATTAAAGTGCAGATTAAGCTTTGAAGAGAGGAGTTTTTTTAATATCTGCATCTATATTACATATTATTGTATGTTTTCAATTGGCCACATAGATATAATCATGCTGTTTAAATTAAGTGACAGTGTTCTGGAACAGAACTCTGCTGCTTACATGTGCTTTTTATAATAAAAATACAGATTATTTTCTTTTTTAAGGTACATGTGTTTATAATTTAACATTTCAATACTCTTTCATGCAGAGGAGTGTTCCAGGGTCTCAAACACAGCGAATTTTAATAATTCTCCATGAAAATGTAATTGTGACTGATGATACTGACCTGTCAGAATTTCAGTGTAACCGTTCGCTAGCTTCAAAGCTGCGTACACAGGGTATTTTATTACTTTGTCACTGATACTAACACTTTTCAATTTTCTTTCTATTATCCGGCTGTAGTTTAGAGTGCCTCACTAATTAATGTACAAAGCTTAAATCTCTGCTGTCTTGAATACACTGCGAGCATGCCAACAGCTTGCTCTTTGGTTATTCGGTTGCGTAACTTGTGTAGACTGGCAGGGTTACTAAGAGATATGTGATTGCGGCTCTCGAGGATCGGATTTAAAGCTCGGATATGTTCTGTGCTGAAAACAGCCCCTACGGGTCTGAGCAGTTGCACCGATGGTAGCTGCTGTCTGCTGCTGTTGCTTGCAGGTTGCCTGGCTGCCCAGAGGAATGGGAGAAATGTTTAACTTTGTGGATTTGGCATTGCTGGGGGAGTGAAACAGTGATGGGGAAGAAGGTATTCTTGTGACCTGCAACAAGGCTGCTAAGCAGAGCCTGCAAAGTCTGAAAGCAGTCTTTTATGATAGTGGGCTATTTTGGGTCCTGTAGTGTGATCGCAGAGCCTGCTGCCCAATTCAGAGACAACAGAGTGAGTTCCCAAGGTTAAGACAGCAGAGAGTCTGTCCCCAGTTCATACAGTGGCTGTGGAGGAGTGCATCCATCTGCGCTCCAGGTAGATGGTGGCAGGTGGGGCACTGCAAATTCTGGTGATGTACAGCGAGGCTGCTCTGGGAATGAATATGTCACTTGTGGCAGAGGAGAGGATGGTTTTACTGTTTTAGTATAAAGCAGTATGTCACTGAAAAAATCCTGGTACTTAAATGCCATTAGATTTACGTGTATATGAGCGCACATCCAGTCATGATGTTCTCCCTTTCACATGCAGTCTAATAAAATTTCAAGGACTCGTAGATTTAGCTGTCTTCAGGGGCAGAAGCCTCTGGCTGTCAGTCTGTTGTAATGTCTGCAACCTGTGGAGCTGCCTAATTTTCTTGATTTCCTCATGGATAGTATTTGTTAGCAGCTACAGTGCCAAGTGGCATGGCAGTTCTGCAATAAAAGCCATGGGCAAGACAGGCAGTCTTCCCTGAAATCTTATATTTTAATTGCATCCTTACTTTTCATCCTTCTGTGCTGGCTGAGCTCTAAGCATCTCGCTGGTCCGTGAGAACAGACATGGGCTGGGCTGTATTTGCCTTGCACACTCTTGGCTGGTATATGAAGTGTTGGTACCAAAAGACTGCTTTCCTCTTAACCTGGAAGAGTGGATGGACACACACATAGCAGCATGGGGATTTTTGAACTTTCTTGTCTCAGGAGGAGAATGTTGTGATACGGGTTAGTTGTCGTTCTGGGAGAAAACACAAGGATCTTAAAATAAGCACTGGGATGTCTTGAGGATTTTTAAAGTTTCTTGGAACATTATGTTCCAGATTCAGCCTTACTTGCCAGAAACTTTCTGAACGCTGGCTAAAGCCTTCCCATGCACTGGTACCCGCAGAGTGTGCCTGGTGGCATGTTGGTGGGGGACTCTGGGGAAACTTACCTGGAACAGATGTTTTTTGTTGTGAAACCTCAGCAAATCTTAGCGCAGCTTTCACCTAGTTGACTCTATTTTGTAGTGCACACAGTTACCTCAGAGATAAAGCCTGAACATGGAAAAGCTACATTCAGAGGAATCATGCTATTCAGCTTTGACACATCTCTTTCACTGCTGTCTCACAGTGAGCTAGCTACCTTTTGCTGTATTTCCTTTGGGCTGCATGTGCTGACAGTGCTTTGGTTCACTAGCTCATGAAGATAAACTCCTGACCTCTATGTTTTGGATACACCCATGTACTCCTAATCTCAGTCTTTTCCTAGAAAGAAGCATTGAGGCAATTTGGTTGCACAAACAGCAGAAATGGAGTTTAGATCTGCTGTCTACAGCCAGTTCATGGATATACTGGAAGTTGTAGCTATGCCATTAGCAGCAGTGTGGCTCAAGGAGAACCTTGACAGTAGGTTGTCCATTTTAAAGCTCTTTTCTGACAGCAGCTGGAAGAACATGATTGCAGGGAAGGTGCAAATAACTATAGAATTGTTTCTCCACATAAAAAGTGTTTTCTAATTGATTGGCTTCAGTCCTGAAATATGGAGATTAATGTTACAGGGTTTTAAAAAAAAAAAAGAAAGAAAGAAAGAAAGAAAGAAACCGAAAACCCAACATGGTTCTGATTTGTGTAATTACCAATTTCTGGTCTGGATCAAAAGTAGAGGGGCAAAATGGTAACCAATATCTTTACCCTGTTGGAATAATGTATGCTAGAGTTCATACTAGAGTTCAAATGTAAACTCCCCCTGCTCCTTCCCCAGGTACTTGTCCACAAATTTAGGGTTGGATATTCAGGAGTCAGTATTGCTCATATTACGTACCACTAGAATAATGTGTAGACATGGGCACTGAAGTGTATATCTGGCTGTTTTGAGCATAGAGAGGGATCCAGGATCTTGCTTGCATCTTGAATCAAAGCCCAAGTTTCTCTGCATTTCTTAATTCTTCTACTTACCTACTCATGAGAATGTGGCCTTAGTCAAAATTTAAAAAAAAACATAACAAACCCAAAACAAACTAAGGAAAAAGTTCACTAGGTATATGCCTTCCCCTCAGAGAAACACAAGTTTTATTTATTCATCTTATGATTATTCTTTTACAGTGAAATAAATGCCCGGCTTGATGCTGTGTCTGAAATTCTACTGTCAGAATCCAGTGTGTTTGGTCAGATTCGAAATCTTCTTTGCAAGCTGCCAGATATAGAGAGAGGCCTCTGCAGTGTTTTTCACAAAAAGGTATACCCATAATTACCCTAATTTATTGTTTTCTAAATGGCGTCATTCTATCTGAATGTACTTCCATAGTTTTCACATGTTTGTTTAAAAATATTTTCTTCTTAGCAAAACTGAGGCTGACATAATAAAGGGATGCAGGTTTATAAAAATTATTTTTGCCTTATGGTAGAATCTTATTTTATTTGTTATCAGTGATATGTTGATAGAAGAAGTGTCCGAGTAGGGTTCTAGAATACATACATTATATTGCTAATGCTAACAGGAAAAACATCTATGGTACTCATGATTTAGTGGCTGGTTTCAGTGAGAGGGGATGGTGCAATAGGTCCTTGTGCCATAAATTATTTCCCTTTACAACAAAGTGTTGCATTCTGTATGCTTATCTAAAATCACACTTGCAAGTAAAACCACTTGGCTGTAGTTAACTGTTTTCAAATGAATGTTAATTTGTTTATAAATTCTGTAATTTGGATCTCACTTGCACATTTTAATAAGAATTACTTGTAATGAGACACTGACATTTCTTAGTTGAAGCCGATTAATGTTCTAATAGCACCTGTGCAGTACTTCATGTTCTTTTATTTCACTGTTATATTTAGAGATTCTGACAGTTTGGTTTAGATAAAGGGATAGGTGGATAGAGGGAGAGCAAAGTTGTAATTTGTTGACGTGGAAGTCACAGACACTGCACACAATCAATATGATTAAGCAAATGCCAATTTATTGCCCAAATAGCTCGGTTTATGTAT
>JAOBAS010000072.1:8607397-8631173 GCA_025311575.1 Elanoides forficatus | reverse complement strand
GACACTGCCTTGAAATCTAGCTTCCTCCCCTTACTGAAGCCTCCCCTTCACCAGCCTCACCACCCTTACTGAAGAACACCTCAGACAGGTGTTCATATGTGTGCTTCAAATCTTTTCCTTTTCCCACCCTCATATAGATAGTGTACTAATTAAGTCCCTATTTGGTTCCTATTTTTCAAGAACAGTTAAAAAAACCCAAACAACCAAACACCACCTGTTCAACTGATGTATTTCATAGTGTCCATATTTGCTCATTCTTCTTTTTTGGACATTGTTCTTCTATGAATCAGTTGATGCTGTCTGTGAGGGACCTACTTTGCAAGTTCACGTGGCAGGGCTTTCAGCCTTTGCCTCCTTGAGTACATTTTGTAGTCAAGGGAAGTCTTCCAGAATTTTATCCTTTATCTGCATCAAGGTTGATGATGATGCAGTCAGTCATACTGTATTTTACTTTGACTTTGAGTCCAAGCCTGGATTTATCATTTGTTTAGTCTTTCAGAGCTTTCCTTTGTGTTTTGACTTCAAATGCCATTGACAGTTTTACTGCTTTATTGTTTTGTTTTATTTTGTTGTCAGAGCTTTTACAAGATAGAATAAATAAGTTCTGCATTATCAGAAAGATGTTGATAAATTGCAGCAAGTGCAGGGGAGAACTAAAGTTTTCATGAGGCTGAATAATGGATTGTTTATGAAGAAAGATTAAAAGATTATGGTTTGGTTAAGTTGATGATTAAAGGAGAACAGAAGATTTAGAGATACTTGAAAGGTGTTAACAGCAAAGAAGGAGTTGAGTTAGTGTAATACAAAAGAGTAAAACTAGAGATATTAGGATTAAATAATGGAAGGGAAATTTAGGCTATCTTATAAAACTTTTACATGATGATACTTATTGCTTTATGGATTAGTTTCTGAAAGGAAGTGGTAAGCACATAGTTTCTTGGAATATAAGGGCCTGAGAACAGACAAAAAGAAAACTCATGGAGAAAAATTGGGCAGTTGCAGGGAAACCACCTGTCATGGTTTAACCCCAGCCAGCAACTAAGCACCACATAGCCACTTGCTCACTTCCCCCCCCAGTGGGATGGGGGAGAAAATCGGGGGGCAGGGGGGAAAATTAGAGCTCATGGGTTGAGTTAAAGACAGTTTCATAGGACACAAAGGAAGAGAATAATAATAATAAAAAAATTACAATAATAATAATAAAGGAATTGGAATATACAAAACAAGTGCTTCACAATGCAGTTGCTCACTAACTGATGCCCAGTTAGTTCCTGAGCAGCAATCTACCTCCCAGTTTATATACTAGACATGATGTCACACGGCATGGAATACCCTTCTGACCAGTTTGAGTCAGCTGTCCTGGCTGTGTCCCCTCCCAACTTCTTGTGCCCCTCCAGCCTTCTAGCTGGCTGGACATCAGAAGCTGAAAAATCCCTGACTTGGTCTAAACACTTCTTAGCAACAACTGAAAACATCAGTGTGTTATCAACATTCTTCTCACACTGAATACAAAACACAACATTATACCAGCTGCTAGAAAGAAAATTAACTCTATCCCAGCTGAAACCAGGACACCACCTAATGGGTCTCTTCTTCTATCTCTAACTTCCATGGATCTGAAACAAAGAACAACTTAGGTTTTCCAGAAACATTCAGCATGTAATCTCTCTATCCTTCCTGAATGTCATGAAATACCTTGGTTAAATTGCATATTCCTTTAGTCAAATATCTACCAACCTTGCCTGTTTGGTATGACAACTGCAGTTCTTCAGCACACAGCTTTAGGTTAGTTGGAGAGCATCTAACAGATACTGGCTTTAAGATAATTTGAGTTACATTTACTCACTCATGTGATGAAATGCATTTTAAATGGCTAGGAATGATTTTTCTTTGATTTTTGTTTAATATAGCCTTTATAATACAGCAAATCAGTGAACACAGCAATTAACCTTATAAATTATTTTCTTGCTAGCCTTAGTCAGTCAGGTACAACTTCCAGTGTCCATAGTAAATTGCCAAGGCTCCAGGTTTAGATGTATCTTTATTCTGTGTTTATACAGCATGGAGGCCACTCTCCTATCACTGGTCACAGTAGTGACATGTATTTAATGAGAAGAGGGCTAAGGCTGTAACTGGAGTGTACCTTAATTTATTTTTTATGCTTTTCAGAAGGTTGAGTTTAGATGGCCTTCGTGTTCTGAAGGGCTAGTAGGCATTACAGAGCAAACTTACTTTAGGGTTTACATATGTGGGGACAGAGAGAAAATGTTCTTTTCCAGCCCAGCATTTTTGTTAATACTTGCTTCTGTGTTTGGGTACAGAAGTTATTTGAGAGAAATAACTACAGTGTAATAGATGAGATAAATGTCTTAGTTCTTGCATATGGGTGTGGGAAGGAAAGAGAAAGAAAAATTTACCTGTGGGGAGAAATTGAAAGAGAAGGGATGACAAAAATTGTAGACATGTTTTATGAAGTATTGATTCACTGAAGCCTACATGTTCTGTAATCAATGTTGTACTGATCACCACAAAATACTGACCAGAAATTAAATTCTACACTGTATGTTGCCTGGGTAGGAGAGAGAAAAAATGTAGGAAGAGAAGGATGCGGCATACAAAGAATATTAGAGTAGAAGCATTCACTATATCCTACTCCCTTCCTTGCATCCTCAGGTGAGGAAAATAAAGTGTTTTTTTCAGTGGCATCACTTGGCTGATGGGAGAAGTTCAGAAGACCAAAGAAGGAATGTTTCTACAGATCAGTAAAATGTGAAAAAATATCAGCATAATTATTTATGGACAACTTCTTTCAAACCTTCTGAAATGGAAATATCCTGCAGTGCCACTGAATTCAGCAGGGTTTGAAGGCATTAAGTGTCTCATAGGACTGGGTTTCCATTTGGTATGCAAATATGGGGTAGCAAAATGCAAACTTACTTCTCTAAAGACCATTTCAGAATTGGTGTTACCTTCAGGTGGAGTGTGAGTACCTTGGGTAACTGAGAGTTGAATGGGACAACTGAGTGGGCGTGGGATTAGGAGTGTGGCAGGAGGTGAATTGTTTTGTTAGGGTTGTTAACTGCTTGCAAAATCCAGACCCTGACGTCTAATTCTTGAAAATGAGCTGAAGGTAACAAACTATGTTAACACTGAAGAGCCTCTAGAATCTAACAGCAGAATATTTGACCCACATCAGAAGTAATATTAATGGTTAATAAGAGAGGAGTTTTGCTCTTACAAGTCACTGCTTTTGGTGAGAAGCTGCTTTAAGGGAACCAATATGCTCCAACTCTGTGGATATCATGAAGCAAGCTTTGAAAGTGCTGTTTGCTATTGGCTCCAGTCTGGGAGATTCCCTTTTGATGATAACCTGGCTAACTGACTGAAAGAGATAGAAAAATCTCTTTCATAACTCTGGTGAGGAGAGGATAAAAAACAAAGACTGGGTTAGTGTGTTCTTCTTAGTCTTCTCATAACATAGACCTGAGAGTAACCAGCCAGAGGCTGAAACTGGCAAAAGCTATACACACTTTAAACAGTGACTGCTGTTTTTCTCTCTGTGGGTTTGGTTTTTTTTTTCCTTTTCTTTCCTGTGTTCTTGTTCCAAGACTCTCTCTCTCTGCACCTGACCTTGTCTTTCCAAACCCTCTCTTGCAAAACAGCAGCCTAGGGATTCAGATAACAGCACACACAGATGCACAAGCCCTTATGGACAAGTTGTGGTACTCATAAAATTCTCCAACTTGCTTTTTTTCTGTTTGCACATTATTGCCCTATTTTTCTGCTGTTTGTCTACTGCATATGTTATACATCTCCATCCAGCAACAGGACTAACAGAGATCAGCTCTTGACTGATTCCTAACAACAATGGTTGAAACAACTAGTATGCTTTATTAATCTTGTGCATGTGGTAAGATTATGCAGCTGTGTTACAGTACATATATTTTAATTTTATTCTGTCTCATTTTCAAAAACCAAAGAACCTGTAGGATTTAATGAAAACATAATACATTGTAATGATTTAGACATTGCTTCCCTTCTCAGTGCTCAACCCAAGAGTTCTTCTTGATAGTCAGCACCCTGTCTCGTCTGGACTTGGAAATTCAAGCTCTTGTTCCAGTCATACATTCTCATGTGAAAACTCCTCTATTACAAAATGCACTATTGGAAATCCCAGAACTTCTCTCCCCAGTAAAACATTATTTAAAGATCCTTAATGAAGAAGCAGCCAAGTAAGTAGAGAAAATAGATGAATCTTCCATGCCTCATAGGCTTTCTGACTAAATGTATTCACTTATGCGAATTATGCATCTTGTTTTAATATACTGTAGTTTTATATTTTGGGGTTTATATTTACATGTGTACAGGTTGCTTATAATTAAAGCAGAGGTTGTTGTTTTCTGCAGCTTATATTCTTTTTTTAAAGTTAAACTAAGCAAATATTTTGCCTAGTAGGTGTCTGCCTCAGGCTGAATAATTTTTTGAAAGTTTTGGGGGAATGAATTTAGAGTAAAATATGTTTTGCTCATGTTAATTTGTTTAACAACTTTTAAATTATTTTTTTAAATACAGAAGCTATTCCTTTTGAAGAGAGGCTTGACCTTCAGCAGAGTGGCTGCTCTGCTGTCAGGAATATGCCTTTTACTATTTTTGTGAAAATTCATCAGAGCTTTGAGTGCCCCCTATGCTTTTTTAAAAATCTCTTTACATACTCACTAATGACAGAGAATATAAAGTTTAATAGCTCTGAAGATTCCATGTAGCCTGTGTAATTTGTACCTTGTCAGAGCATTTCTGGGGTTAGTGCCCTGTTTGTGGACTCCCTCTAGAGAATGACTAAACAAGCACCTACCTCAGGCTCTGGGTGTGATCAGGCTTTTCCCTGCAGTTGCGTTCCTGCAGTCTTGGAGAGGTGAGCTGGAAGTAAGGAGGCTTTGCCCTTTTGTGTCTTAATTCTGTCCTTCGTTGGTCCAAGGAAAAAAATGATGGACAAAGGAAGAAGATGCTGAATTGGAATGAATATGCATTATAAGGGAGAGTGTCTTTAAAGAATTTGTTGTGTACTGTTTCTTCTGAAGAACTGCTGCCTCCATTGTTACCCCTAGATCCTAGTTTTAACCACAGGAGGAAGGTAGCAGGAGTCTTAAGACGCAGAATAGTAAAGCAAGAACATAAGTTCAGTAAGGGAGAGAAAAAAAACTCTCAGGGGACAGGATTTAGGATAATACCTTGTGACCAGTAAAGGTCACTGTCTTTCAGAGAAAAAAAGCAGTATAAAATCTTCTAAAAAAGGTTCTCTCACGGTACTGGGCACAGAGGCACTCTGTCTGGCTTGCACAAGCAACCTTACTGAGCACTTGACTCTGCAGGTTTTTGGTATCCTTTCAGTGTAGTTTTTGTTTATACAACATGTTGAGAGGACATTCTGAACAAAAAATAGGTATCATCCAGCTTTATATCCAGATCATCCTAAACTTCCCTGCTGTGAGCAAGTATCATTTAACTTTGAACTTCTCCTTATACGTAATATTATGAGATACACTTGACTGTGATATAACTAGAGATTCTTTGATGAAAGATATGGTACATAGTTTAATGTGTATTTATACTGGGGCAGCATAGTCTTGATCTTTTATTTTCAAAACAAACTAAAAATAAACATAAAACTTATTTATACAACTCTTCTTTATAGTTCTCCAACTGAGACTTAAAATTAAAGAAAATTTAAAAATTAAAGCCTGGAACTTAGTTTTATTTGCTTCTGAATTACAGACAGATGCAAGGTGTGTAAATTTAGAAGTTGAGAAGGGTAGCAGGATTTGCTGTGCCCATTGGACAGGTGGGATTATGAGATTTCTACTGATGAACGGTATCCAATTATAGTTGTGACAGGTTATGAGAAAACAGACTGTATCTTAATTGTACCAGATTTACTGTAGATAGGTTTAAAATACAGCTTTTTTTCTGTCACTGTATTGATGATGGCTAGAATAGTATTAAAAAATAAAATACAACAGTGTAAGTAGAAGATACCATCATTGATCTGCAGAATGCATGTATTTTATTTGCATTATTCAAGATGACTAAAATAACTTACCTTTTGGCCGTTATATACCTCAAAGTTGTGTGGCAATATTCTTTGTACTCAAAAACCTTTCCTTCATCAAAATCGTTGTGACTACTCTTATGCATATGTGCACACACACACACTTGCCACACATAAGTATACTGCATCATGTGTTAATTTTATTATGTGGATAAAATCCTGTAGTGGTTTTCAAAACTATCTCCTCCAGGGTTTTTTAGGGGGAGTTCGAGATTCTGGGGTTTGTGGGTTTTCTTAAACTGTCAAGTTTTAAATTTTTGGTAGGTATCACATAGCAGTGACAGTCTTCACAATCAGCTGCTGGCTACTAGCAATCTTTTTTTCCTTGCATTCCCATGGAAACCGGTCTAATCAGCACAAAATCGTTTCTAAAAACTAGTATTGTATTTTAAAATGGTATCTTTACTGTCACTTATATAATAACTGCATTCATGTAATGCAAAATCAAAGCACAGCTTTGTGTTAACTGTCTGGTCACTGGCTCCAGCTGTAGTTTCATTCTCAGGCAAAGCCTTATCGGAGTAGATAGAATATTAGACTTTTATTACTTCTAAGTTTTATTACTTTCAGTTTGCTAATTACTTGCTCTCCAAATATTAGATTTCAGGGTAATTATGTAATTAACTGGTACAGTTTTGTACTTGCTCTGAAATACAAATGCGTATTCCAGTTAACTTAGGGCTGGTTGCACTGCTTTCTATTGTTTGCCTGATACTTATTAGGATATGTTAAATTTTTGTTATTTTTTTATGACAACCATATTTTTAATAGCTTGTTCAGCTTCCCAATTTTAAACATTTGAACAGCATTGTCTGTTTCAGGTTTCAATCCTGAGCTGAGATAGTGCAGCCAAAACAATTCTGTCATTTTCTGACAGTGAGACTAGAAAAGAGCATTGTTTTGCATGTATTAAAAAATGCTCTGGTTAATCTTTTCTTGGGAAAAGAAGAAAGCTACTCTGAGAAATTCCTAATGACATCCTGCTTTGATGAAGGCCTTGTGGGAGGGACTTTTCTTTGCATTCCTCATTAAAATCTGCACAAATTTGGCCAAATTCTAAATATGTCAAAAATCTGTGTTCACGTTATGCAGCAGTTATCTAAAGCTTCACACTTGATCATGACAAAGATGTTGTTGGCACTTGGGATGCTCCAGGTTGGGGCCACAATTGCATGCCAGAATTTTGAACTGAAACAGAAGGGAATGATCTTTCTTGTGCTTCCTTTTCTTGCTCTGCTCAACCAAGGGAGAACAAACAGAAAGCTGCAGGATGCACATTCAGAGATGACAAAAAAAACGAGTCAGCAGGGTTTGGTATGGAAGAAGGAGCATAATATGATAGAGTAGAAAAGAACAGGAATAGATTGGTTTTGAATACATTGAGGGGGTGTAAGTTGGTGTGGCCTCTTAGAGTGCATATACAAAGTGCCTTTCTATTTATGTAGTGTGTATGGCAGCTTTCAGTAAATGTGCTGTACTATGGCCAAGTAACATAAAAGCTGTATTTAGAGGGGAATAAAGCTAGTGTTAAAACAAATGAGAATAACTAATAAAAATATGGATGTAGCCAGTAGAATCGGGGAACGTGTCTTTGATTTTACTTTTATTTGATCTTACGCTTCTTATGGATAGGACTGGAGATAAAACCCAATTGTTCAAGGACCTTACAGATTTTCCGGTCATCAGAAAGAGAAAGGAGGAGATCCTGGATGTGCTTTCTAAAATCCAATTGCATCTGTTGGACATTCGTAAACGGATTAAGAATCCTTCTGCAGAGTATGTTACAGTTTCTGGTCAAGAGGTAATATGCTATCTATTCTGTATGACTGTACCCTTTCTTGTCTAGAAAATAACTTAAAAGTCAGGCTTAACTAGAACTCTCTTCATTTAATATGATACTTGATGAGGTCATTTGACGATAACCTTTTGTACAACTTTAAAGAACAGGTTTGTCACAGTGCCACTTTTTTATTTGTTGTCAATTACTTTAGTGATTTAAATAATAAAGACACATTAGCGCAGTTGAATTTGGTTCAGTAATGCTTTGCTTTTCTGTATATGTAAAAACACTTGCATACGTCCAAGGTTAATTATGTGGCTATTAAGTGCTGAAATATTCTCAGAGAACCAGGAAGCACAGCATTAGGTTAATTTGAAGAATGGTAAAATGATTTGTAAGTACTGATTAAGACTGTAATTTGAAAGATGGGAGAGCAGAGGAACAGTATTAAAGAATGATAAATGTTATTTTACTTTTAATTCTTAGAAATGGTTGTTGCGGACTGGAGCTTTTTTTTTTTTTTTGCTAGATGCTGTGCAAGTGTGGGCAGGCCATGCTCCAGCGAGCTGAGAAGTTCAGTGCAAAAACAAAGAGACTACAGATCCTGCCAGATTTGGGAGGGAACTGAAAGGAGCAGTGAGGTAGCACTGCATTGTCCTTTTGGAACTTAGAGTAGGAAGGCTGGGGAGAACTCCACAGAAAATTGGGAAAAGAAGGGATTTAGGAAACTGAAGGAGAGTTGGGAGTAAAAGAGATGAATCAGTGAGGATAGGGAGGGAAGGAGCTGGAAGCAGCCCCTTGTCACCTAGGAAGGTGAGAAAGGTGAGGACCTAGGAAACTGAGAAAGACCTAAGAGGCAGAGCAGAGAGCAGACAGGCAATACTGAAAGTGAGAGATGTGAGAAGGGCTGAGTTAGAGGTGGCAGTATTTGATAAAGACCTTGGGTGGATATTTCTTTTGATGGTGAAGCTGAGAAGAGGAAACGTGGCTGAAGAGCTGGGTAGGCTGTCAGCGTGGATGCTGAAGTCCAAGAGGAAACGTAGAAGCGTGTGTCTGAGTATTGCGTGAGGAAGGGATGAGCCAGGATTTGAAAGGTTTCTCTCAGAGGGGGTGGGTGAAGAGGTGTATGATGATACATGTGTGAAGGAAAGGCAAAGAGAAGAATTAATCAGAGAGAGGAGAGCATCTGAGGAAGTAATCAGATGTGAACTGGACAGGAGAGTTTCAGAAACCATCAGTCACTATACACACATTTAAGAGAGGAGGACTTTGTAGCAGGGGATGGCTCAGAAACCATTGCAGACAAAGAGATCTGTCTTGGTATATTCATGAAAGGAGCTGCAGAGGTTACGGATAGCTACTTTTTAATTACATCTGGTATGGGTGTTTCATAGACATCAAAAGAGGCAGTAGAGGAAGGATTAGAGAAGGTGGTCAGTGAGGAAAGGGAAGACACTAAAGGAATGGAAGTAATGGAAAAGGAATTGTATGGGAGGAGCAGAACATAGGCATAGCAAGAGTCTCTGTGTTGAGCTCTTTCTTCCTCATATCTATATGGTATATTCTTCTTACATTTTTGTAGCACTCTTACAGATGTAGCATTCAAATGCTTTTTCACAACAGACCTGGGCAGAAGCAGGTTCTGAAAGAGAGAAGCTGCCAGGAAACTTTTTTTATGTATCTCCCTACTCCAAACATCTGTTCACGGAACAGGCCTTCTTGGGGGGTAAGGGGGGGTGCAGGATCTAACTATTTACTCTGCCATGTGTGCCTCCAAACCCGTGATTATGAATACATGGTTAGATTTTCAGTCAGCCCACTATGTTTTAACTTACATTTGTTAAGTTCCTGTTAGAGTTCAGATGAAGATCCAGTTGACACATACCTTTTCCAAGATATGAGGTTACACCTGTATCTATCTTGCCTTTTTGTGTCTAGACCTCTAACGTAATTTGTAGTGTGCACTAAAATGGACAGAAAGCTCTCCAGATAGTGATAGCATTGCTATTTGTTTCAGGCAGGATTTAGAGAGAAATTGCTGCATTTGGCAAGTATTTGCTTCTTTCATTGCATAAGCAGTGCTTTGTTCCCAGTTTATTTAATACTGCAATTATTTATGTAATAGGGCTAAGAATTAAAGGATGAAAAAGCAAATGCTTTTGTTGTTTTGAAGAAGATTGCAACCTCTCTGCTTATTTCTCACTAGCCACACAAACAAACCAGGCAATTGAACTGGCTGTCTTAATTTAGGCTGTTTTGAGTTCCAGTAGGCATCCAGCACAGACATAAATGTGGTACTATTTTCTGTCTTCCTTTCGTAAACACAACATGTTTAATTGTTTTGAGATGAACTTTAGAAAAAACTGTAATACCAGCACATCAGCAATGCCACTAGCGGCAGGAGCAGTTGGCTCATTTTCAAATCTTTGTAGATCTCTGCTTCTACGCATTTTCAGTCTATCTTGTGTGTATTATGCAATTTCAGGGTTCCTACAGTACCAAATATTTTAAAAGTGTCTTAGGTGAATTAAGAACTAGTGCACTACATCTTTGCTGGAGTCTTGTGCTCATGTTAGGATTATTATTCTTGTTTATACTTGAAGATGATTGGCGGCTATTCTGGTGAGGTGTGGAAGCTTTTATCTAAATTGTACGAACTGTAATGGAAAAGCTTTGTCAGATGAGAGTCTCATGGTTTTCTGTAAAGGTGATCAGATTCTGGGTTAATCTAATCTCTGCTAGAAATTAATTTTCCAGCTGAATTCTTTTATTTAAGAATGCCTGAATTCTTTGACATCTAGGACCTCAGGCTAGTGGTACAAAGATAACCGACATGAATCATATAAAATACTGCAATAAACACATTGTGTAAATTTCAGTGCACTGAACCTCTTGCCATTACTACTGGTTTCTCCTATTCCTTCCCTTTCTGACCCCAAGTTGATCCAAACTTGAAGCAAGGTACTGTAGTTACAGTGCTAGCATTTGAGATTTTGAGCTCTTGACTGTGACATGTTGTAGGTAACCGTGGCTCAGTATGAATCACTGATCCCTAGGCAGGAAGGCACACCTCGCTGATAAGGAGTAGCCTCAGTACGGATGGTATATAGTGTAGAGTGCATGTTAATGCTGAATTCTTTACAAAGCCTGGTCAGGATCAGGTAAGCAAGACTTACTAGCTTTAGTCTAGTAAGGTTTTGGCTTAGGCAAGGTTTTGGCTTGATAAGAGGGTGAGGAGAGTGTGTTAGGGGATGGAAGAATAGAAGGGCAGAGATCGGGCAGCAATGTGGTAGGGCACAAGAACAGCTCAGGATGGGAGTTGCGCTTTCAGCAGAAAATGCACATGTTGTAACTCTCACTTTTGGGGGAAAAAGAACTTTAGTTTCTGGTCTGCTCAGTCTCTTCAGGCTGAATATGGTTTGCCTCTGATGCATGCAGATTTCTTGATATATGATGATTATGGTTCTGTAGTTGTCCTAACTTGCCATGATACTACATTTCTGTTTATTTTAGTTTATGATAGAAGTCAAGAATTCCCATAAATCATCTGTGCCATCTGACTGGGTTATGGTTAGTAGGTATGTAAAATGTTTTTGAAGTTTGTTCTATTTTAATATATAAGAAAAGAAAGTGGTATTTTGGTATTACAATTAATTACGTACACATTCTCATTGCTCCATGTGTTTGTTTTCTTTTTTCTCTTTAAACTGAAAACCAACCAAACAAAATTGTTATGTTAATTTATTGCCCATACTAAGTTTTGCTTAAAAGCAAACAAAACTGAAAAAAATGAAGTTATTAAAACGCTTGTTTTTACATGGTAGAACCTTAGTGCACTATATTACTTGCTTAATCTTTCAAAGTGCATGTACTGGTGTCAAAACTATGGTCTTGATTCAGTTGTGCCTGTAGTTTGTACATGCAAATCTTTAATAGAATCTTGATTGTTCTTAGTTTATTCAGAAAGGTAAAGGTAGCTGTGCAAATACCTGTTTGTGCATCTCAATAAACTCAGTGTATTTAAAATGTCATTTTACTTATTCATACAGACAAGCTTTGTGAGCTTTGGTACTTAGTGTTATATAAACATAATTTTAGATAGTTTTGGATACTTTTTTCAGTAGGTGAAACAGAGATGGACTGAATTATGTAGCTGACTTTTTTCTTTTCAGTCATTTGTTTTATTATTTAAACATGTTGAATACCTTAATGTTATGATGTGTAGAGTCCATGTAAATGCTGAATTCTCTACAAGGCCTGGTGTATAATGTGTGTGCACAGACATCTCACACCAGAAATAGGTGTAATCAAGGTGAACTCTAAGTGATGTTCTATTCATTTATGCAAGAATTCAGTATTAAAAGTGCACAGATTAGCCAGAATTAAGATGACGAAGAACAAATTACAGCTAATCTGGATTTTGTGAAAGAATGCCTGGGAATGCCAAAGTGAGTCCTTAAAATAAATGGAAACTAGCAAGACAGTCTGTATTTGCGAAGTTTATTGCAGGCTTATCATGAAGTTTTCATCTGTAAAGTGATATTTTTTTCTTGGAGTTCGTTGTATATGCAGTCAGTCACAGAAGAGTCATCAATTTGTGCAGTGTATTGCTGAACAAAATTTTGTGAAATATATAAACTTCAGTGATACACGCTACATTGTGAAAAACATTTCAAAAGCCTTCTGAATAGGCAGTGGTGCAGTCACCGATCACTTTATTCACAATAAAGATCACTGGAATCAATAGAGTTTAGTACCAAAATAAAAGAATGTGTTTTTTAACATCCATTTTCAAGGCTCACAGAGAATAAGAAAAGTAGTCCAATTTTGGATGTAGATGGTGTAACTGATTGCTTAGTAACCTTGATTTCCTATTTGGCTTTTCCCTCTCTTCCAGTACAAAAGCTGTCAGCCGTTTCCACTCTCCTTTTATTATAGAAAATTACAGACATCTGAATCAGCTCCGGGAGCAGCTAGTCCTTGACTGCAGTGCTGAATGGTTAAATTTTTTAGAGTGAGTTTACAAAACAGAGTCAGTTTTTATCATTGTAATTTATTTTATTTTATTTTTGCTGTAATAACAGAAAAAAAAAGATGTTTTAACTTTTTTTTTTAAAGTTGGTAATTCAATTATGTTGCCCATAACAACTTTAAAGATAGTCAATTAAAACAGTGTTCTTCAATTTAAAGCATTTGAAGGCAAGACCTTTGCAGACTGAGTCCTGAGACCAGCAGTGATGTCTCTAGATTTTAAAATTCTGATGAAAATACACTATTAAATGTATAAGGTGGCTCTGAAAATTTGAAAACTAATATCATAGCATTAAGAACCTGAAAGTACAACTAACTGTAAATGAATGAAACTGAATCTAGTAGGTTTATTATTGAAGTACAGAAGTACAATGTAAGTGAATTGAAAAAATAATTTATTATACAAGCTAACCAAATTCACATTTAATATTAATTGAAATAGACAATGGCTTCACTGTTAAGTGTGCCATTACTAAAAAAAAAAGATAAATTAAGTACAATTGCAGTGTTACTTACAGGTTTTGAGTTAGGAATGTTCAGGGTGTTTGGGCAGTTGCTTGAGCGTGATTCTCCATAGCCCTATATTTTGTATGGTAACCCTGGAACTGACTGTGTGTCTGGGTGCTAGAAAGTAGTGGGAGTGTTACTGTCCCTCACAACTGGCTCGGAACATCTGTTTGTCTCAGATCAGAATTTTGAATGGAGTTATTTGACTGTTTAGCCAAAGGATCTCTAAAATGGGAGCTTAAAAAATATTTCCCAAATTTCTGAATACCTTTAATTTTTCAGGTGTCTGGTTATCACTTATTTTTTTAATTCCATGAGTTACAGACCCACTGAAATTGTCCCTCATGTCATGCAATGATAATTGGCTCACTTTCACTTGTGCTTTTTTCCCCACTGCAAAAACTTAACAAGTTCCTTCTGAAGTTGTCTCACTGGACATAACTGATGCCACGGTTAGCCTTCTAGTAGGAATTCAGCAATTCTGTGAATTTGGTAGATACTAGAAAAACATTCCAATTCATTCTTCTCCAGATGTGTTGCCTTTGCAATACTATAAAAATAGTTATGTTAAATAATTTATTGTCAGTATATTAGCCATGTAAGTTTGAGTAGACCTATTTTAACCTTTCTTTACTTAGACCTGCTGCTTTTCATGTTCACTTTGCTGTTTTCAGTAGTGTTGTATGATAGCAGCATACAACAAGGAAAGACCTGTGTGTAGGAAAGTGCTCTTCTTCCCCATCCCTCCACTTATTTATTTATTTATTTAAAATAAATTTTGTTCCCCTACTGGTTTTATATTCCATGTTGTATCTTTAAGACTAGGAGAGGAAAAAAAGAAATTCTTGAGGATTAAGAGAATGAACTCTACTGAAAACTCTGTTCTTCTGGTAACATCGTTATTGTACTGGGGGAAGCAGTACCATATGTGGAAAATGAATTCTTGAGTTTTCTGTTGTAGATACCATACTTTATTCAAACTGAACTTTACTGAACACCTGGGTTCAGGCAGGTTCAGTTTTAGTTTACTTTTTTTGACTGTAACTTATGGTTGAGGTGAATTGGCAGTTGGGATTCAGCTGCCACTGTGATAACAGTGGCATTTATATAGACGTCATTTAGGCAGCAGGGATCAACTGCAGACCCTTTATATGCTATCTAATGAATTTCATTTTGCTTGCTTTTTTGTGCTTAAAAAGAATTCACTGTTACAATGGGAGCATGAAGTCTGTCTTGATTAAGATTGTGTCCTCATATTGTAACTTAATACACTGCTGGGAGATTTGAATTCAGAGTAATTTAAAGACCATAGGAGCCCTGTGAGAAGCATGCATGGGGTATATTTTGACAGTACATTTATATCTGTATGAAATTATTTTTTTCTCTTTTCTTCCTCCTGTTATTTTTCCCTGTTTTGGTATAGCCATTTTAGTGAACATTATCACCCTGTGTCTAAAGCGATTGGTCACCTAGCAACTGTCGACTGTCTATTCTCATTGGCTCAGGTGGCTAAACAAGGAGACTACTGCAGGTAATCAATTTTTAATTTTTATTTAGGATTTTAGAGGGAATTAGGGTATTTAAAATAAATTTTATTTTAATATGTGTACTACAATAAAATGCATTATTAAAATTGTTTACAGTAGTTTCAACTTAATCTGATTTTGCAAAGCAACACTTCTGGGCTTAATGCAAATCTGTAAACGTTGCAGTTCAAATTTGATATCTTATGTTTGTCTGTCTACTGTTTGACCTGAATCTAGTATATCTAGATATCTCACATAAATATAAATATATGTTGGACTTTGCATGCAAATTTTTTCTTCTTTTTTTTTTTTTTTTTTTTTTTTTTTCAGCAAGGTCTGAATTTATAATGTCTTTCTAATACCTAAGATTCTAAGGTGTATGGGGTATGTTTCAAAGATGTATTTCAGGTAAATAATAGATAAATATTAGTGCCAGCTTCCAGAGCAGTGATGATGCCTCACCTAGGATTGTGTGTTAGATTTGATGAGCTGTGCACCTTCCTCAGCCCAAGACCCACACATGCACATCAGGCACCACAGCCTGGGACTCTGGTAGTGCCAAGGCTGTCGCCCTTGCTCTCTGTGGTGGGGAGACATGAACCCGCAAGTCCTGCTTTGCCAGAGGTTGGTCCAGAGCTGGCTTCTGAGCCTGTACACCCTGCAACTTGGGTTTTCCCCACCACCACAAGCCCACATCTCTCGCACCCACGCAGAGACAGTCAGTCTCACTGGGGTGCCTTCTTCCATACTGTGAGGTCTCTGTCCCCAGAGGCACTGGACACTCACTGAGCCACTGCTTCAGCTGGCTGAGTGCTGTCCTAGAGGTCAGCGCTTACTGTTTCTGAGGTTTACTGTAGACACACCTGCAGGGGCTGTTGGTTTCCAGTCCTCAGCCATTCCCTCTGCCAGACAGTCCACGTACTCTCTCTTGAAAAGTGCTGTGTGTAACTTCTTAAATGTTGTCATTGTGGGGCTGTGCTGCAAGTGCTCAGACAATTGCTTAGGAATAGCCATATGAATTAGTAACATTTGAGACCTGTGGAAAATACAGCAAATCATGTATTTAATGTATGTGGATGAAGGGAAATCAACTTACATATGCTTCTGCTTTTATGCAGCATTAAAGATAATATTGATCACTTCTGGACTCTTGGGATCTTGTGTGCCTCTATGAAAATCTCTTTGAAAGTAATTGTTCACTTATTTCTGTGTACTCAGATGAGAAAACAAACTGAAATCTGATTAATTCACTGTGCAGAGTTTAAATAATTCACTGAATTTTAAAAAGTGGCTTAGAGCTTATAAACTGGCAGGAAGGAGAGTTCTCAGTGAAACTTCAGCTGCAGGGAAGGTGTCAATAATTATTTTTGGAGGGCTACTGAAAGAAAGATGGGACCTCTATATTAACTAATTTAGCAGGAATGTTTTTTGATTAAGTGAGTAGTTTTTCCTATCACCCTACCTGAGGCATGTAAATGAGTCATGAAGTCAGGAGCACAGGTGCTCTGCACAGTTGCCAGAGAAAGGTAAGCACATCTTACAGTTTTGAGGCATCCTGGGACTCCTGCGTTGGGAGACCCATCCTTTACATGGACAATGTACAACATCAGGGGTCTCAGGCAGCAAAGTTAGATACCTGAAGATGATGGCGTATGTAGTCCAGAGAACATCATCTGATGTTTGCTTATCCACTCTGCAGACTGTGAATTTGTTTAAGGAATGCTGTTTAAAAGGTAGTACGTGACTAAAGGACATGTTATGCATTCTAGAGCTATTTTATTTTTCTTTTTTTTCCCCCCTCTCTTACTGCATGACACATGATTGTCTGATTGTGGGAACACAGGGCAGGGCAGACCTTTTGAATAACTGTGGCTGAAGCCTTACTTCTGCAGGCCCCATTGTCTGAAACCAGAACAGGCAGTCATCAAGGCTCATGGCATCGTGAAAACGCATCTTGTCTCCAGTTACGTGGAAGGAGGCTCGAGCACATAAAAAAAGGGAATTATTTCTAAAGGCGAGGGCAGAATTATAAAATGCCAAATGGATCATTTAGCTGTCATCTCCCTCTCTTGAATGCACAGTGGCGAGGTACAAGAGGAAGTGCTTCTAGGTATGTGCTCTTCCCTTTTCAGACCATCACATTACAGCTCCAAATAACTTACCCATGCAGCAAGTGGAGAGTGAAATTTCCTTTCTTTGTCCCCAAAGCCTAAGACTTTGTCTGTAATGGTTTCATCGCCGTACAACTGCTGGAAATATCTTTATGCTAAAAAACTCACACCATTATCAGCTTGCACCTCTTTCGCCAGTGTTTTGTGTTCCTAATATGCCATATATTTTATCTCCATTTTCCTTTCAAATTGCATCATCATTCTTCAGCCCAAGAAAAATCATACTTTCCACATCTTGTCTTCCCTCTAAAGTCCACCTAAAGTGTTAGTTAATTTCCAGTAAAAAAAATCTGTGGCTTTATTCCAGTATTCTCTTTTTCTTAGCTGCTGCCACTTCCTAAATTACTGCTCTTATTTCAGAGTGATTGTACTTCCAGTGTAGGAAAATGTTGCTGAGACCTGAAACCACATTTACCTCTCCATTGAATGCTGCACTTCAGCTTACAATGAAAAAGTAAACCTAGGTTGCAGAGAACAAAAAAGAAATCATAGTCATAATTCAGTGGAACGTGCTTCTTTTGCATTTTTTTATTCTGTGAAGAACACACAACTCTTGGAGACAGAGCTTTTCAGACATGGAGATATGTAACGTAGAATTATAAGTTACATTAGTAGACATGTAGACAAATTTGCAGCTAAAGTGGAAGCATTTGAGACAAAACTTTTTACATGGTTTGAGATGAGAGGAAAAAAGTAATATTAATCTGGTTTGCATATTAATTTCTAAAAAGGTACTGTCATTCCAGTGGTTCAACTTAGTAAGCTTTTTCTATGGACAGTTATTGTTTGATGACTCATACAAGTTTGGGAGTTGCTGCCAGATTATGAGAGCTGCTGATATTTATAGGAGAGTTACAGCTCTGTCATACTGTAGTCTTTGATTTGTATTGTTTAATGTGTTATCAGTCATAATATACATAGTTGGACAATTCTCTTTACTCCCCACCCTCCAGTTAGGACTTAATGCTGTAATAGGCTGGACCAGTTCATCAGCAAGATCATTCTGACAATAGGAAATACATCTGCAAAAGGTGGCACTTTGCAGAAGTTGGTGCAGTGGTGGGAAAAAAGCAGACTGTCCTCCACTTTGGGGGTTTTACTATTGCTTGTTCATTTTGTAGTTCTTACAAGTTTTTTAGAATACACATAAACAACTGAAAACATCCCCTAGGTAATGAAAAAATGAAGGAAATACTCTAAAATTTCTTTATCCAATCTGCTATTATTTTTTTATAACCAGGGTTTCTGTGAAACCAAGGAAGTCTTCAGAAATACTTGATAGCAATAATTAATTTTTGTAATTTGTATTTTTTCACTAAAATTGCATCATAGACGACCCTCCTGCAGGCTTTCGTTAACAGTAGTTATAAATAATCAGTTTCAGTAAACATTGAAATTAATATCTTTTCCTTTTTGCAGACCAACTGTGCAAGATAATCAGCAAGAAATAATTATAAAAAATGGGAGACACCCTGTGATTGATGTACTACTGGGAGAACAGGATCAGTATGTTCCAAATACCACTAACCTTTCAGTAAGTAGCGAGATACTGTTTGAGCTTCAAAATCGTTCAAGGGAAGGAATCTGGGATTTGCTTTTTGGCCAGGAAGTTAAAATAAATAATTTAATCATACAGTTGTCTGCTTGGTTGTATTTCAGAGAGGTATAGCTAGACATGACCACATCTGTTTTGTCCTTTTTCTGATATCTTGTAGTCAGATGCTGTCTTTACAACCTTCTTCAGTCTTAATGGCATAAAGAAAAGAAAGGTGATCTCAAAATGAAAGTTTTAAATGGTTATTTTTTAAAAATGAATAATTACAGGGTTTTTTAACAGTGTCATCAGAAGGAGTCTACATTTTGTCATAACTATCTCAAATTTTTGAGTTTTTTAATATACAAAATAGCAACAAGTTAAGTGTCTGTGTAACGTGTTACAGGCTCAGTTTTCCAAATTAATTCTAAGATAGCTCAGATATTTTTTTTTTGGTATTTCTCTACTATGTTTTTTCCTTTCTTTCTGGAAGTATTAATTTCATACAGCCTTTCTTAATCTGACCAAGCAGAGTTGGAGCTTTGACGCTTCACTACATAGTATCAAGTACACACTCTGTAGACTGCAGATTAGTTGTAAGAAGCCTTTCATATTGACATATGATAAGGTGTGGCTTGCAGGCTGTATGTTACCCATAAGTCTCCCTCTGGCTGTTGTTTTTTGCAATAAAGAATGATGTTGAGAAGCAGTAAGACTATTATTTGCTTGGTGTTGTTATCAATAGGTCAAAGAAAGGGGGAGCTACTTCTTAACATTTTTCTGTGCAATACTACCTAAATTATATGACCTAAATTACCTAAAATTGCTATAAATATACAATTACCACAGGTAGAAAACATTGCCATATTTCATTTCATATATCTGTTTCTGATAAGTGTATTTTAGTTTGTTTCGTTCTTCTTTCTTTCCTGAAAAACGAAAACCTGTGTTTTAAGTTACATGTCCTTTTAACATTTTTGTTAAATATTTACCTGTCTGTATCTTTTTTGAAATACTACATGTCTGTTCTTAAACAATATGAAAGATATGGTTGCAGCTTAACTCTGAATACATAACTGCCTTTTCATAAAACAAATATAGAAAAGGTATGAAACAGATGTCAGTGTGGAGCATTGCTGTGATAAACACCATTCAAATTTGTATGTATTTCTTGGGAAATATTTTTAAATGCTGTTCTATACTGGCCAATGATACAGATATTGTGCAATACTTCAGGGAATGTTTTCAAAATTATTTGTCAACTCCAGACAAGCGACAGACAGCATTTACAAAAAATTCAGCATTTCATTCAGTATTCATCATGCACTTTCCTCTGGTAGTCCCATTCTTGCGTTGGCTTTCTAAATACTGAATATTAGAAAATCAAGTGATCACGGTAGAATCACTCGTGCTCTACTGTTGGTTTGAGTTCTCTCTTTTTTGAGAGAGGTGGGTGGGAACACAGTTTATTAAAATGCCTCTAGTTTTAAACTAATGTGTTTGAATCAGCAGGAAAATGCATCTCCTGTCATGTTTTCAGCTGAAATGTTGTCAAATATCTAACTTTAGGAAAAGCTTTCTTGCAGCACCCTGAAAGAAACATCTTATTCTTCTGTTCCCCCGCTCCTCTCCAAATATTCATGGATTCTTTTAGTACATTTAACTTCAGCCATAAATTCCAATAAGATGTTAGCTTATGGTTGCATGGAATTATAAGGGCAGATGGGTTCTCTGGTCTGATGTTACAGCATATGTTCTTTCTGAAAGATGGCTTTGCAAACCAGCCACCAGTCTCAAAACATGGTTGGAGGAACCCTGGAGGGATACCAAATACATGCGAGAGATGTGTGGATTTTAACAGATGAACTCATTCTGGGTTTACGTATCTATAAGTTCTGTTGTGTTGAGCCAAATGGTGGCCCTGACAAAGTTTTAGTAGAATTATTGAAACTATACCTTGGAGACTAGAATGTTAAGAATTCTGTTCCCATATAGTCATATGCGTTTTATTACATCCATCCTTTAATCCTGATAATGGCATTTTCTGGGATTTGACTTTATTGCAACTTCCTTATGGATGGCGATTTCTTCACAAAATCTGAACAGCTTTTTACATATAATAAATACTGATTGCATGTATCTCCTTTATTATCTGTATTATGACGTAAGTGACAGTTCTATCTGAATTTTATTTGCCTCCCTATTAACAGAATGAAAGCCTGATCAAAAAACAAACCTGTAAAGATCGTGAGGTTTATTCTGTGGGGATTTTTTTGTTGTTGTTGTCACAGTGCCTGATCAGTTCCAAGTTTCTTAAGTAGCGTGGCTAATGTTCATTATGCACAGCTTGTCCTTCCTTCTGTGCCTCTCCATGGGGCAATGGAATATGCTGACTTTTGGTTAGTTTGTCAGTTGTTGGATTTCATTGTATGTTACCAGTAGAAAAGAGTCTAGTTGTCTGAAGTCCTTGCATAACTTAATTTCCTAGACTTGATTCAGGCTATGAGAAAGCTTTATAGATTCACCGATGAGTTTTAATTTTGTATTAGCAATTGTCTTGCACCAGAGGAAGACAGTTTTATTCTGGAGCCATAGACACATACCAGTACTGTAGGGAGTCTTACAGCTGAGATGAGCTCTTGCATCTGATTTCATTTTCCACAGGATTTCAGTGGTAAGATGCACTGATCAGTCAGAAACTGGGTACAGTCTGCTCATAGTATCTTTGTTGCAGTCACATATTGCCAAACTCAGCAATATCTTGATTTCTTGTAGCCAATCTGTTTGAATGTGCCTATGTTGTACCAAGGCAAGCAATTATGAATGGGTATTAAATCTAGGTCAGGTCTTTGTCTGCCAGATCTTCTCCCAGTTTGGCAATGAGATCTCTTAACTAGAGAGGAATCCAGATCACAACCAAATTAGGACAGCAGTAGCTATGCTGAAAGAGTTTCTCTCTTTCTCCAGAGAAAATTGCACAGAAAATTCTTGGAGTGCTTTCTTGGCTCCTTGATGGAGAAGGGGAAGTTTCCCCCTCACTCTGTCCTTTTTGCTCAAGAGTAAAGAAAGTTGATTGTGATGCTTCTTTCTCACCAGCCTGGAGAGGTCTTAGGAAGATTTGTCCATCTGAGACTTCATGGTATTTTGAAAAGTGAATGCAAAAAACTCCAAGAATGAAGCAAGCTGTTCATCTAGAAACAGAATGTTTAATCCTGAGGACTTGTCCTATATCCCTCTAAGCACATACACACACCAGACTTTATTACAAAAGCACCATGTGCAGGACAATATATTTAATCACTGTTTTATATTTCCAGGGAGATGGTGAAAGGGTAATGATAATAACTGGACCCAACATGGGAGGAAAGAGTTCCTATATAAAGCAAGTTGCATTGATCACAGTCATGGCACAGATTGGTTCTTACGTTCCCGCAGAGGAGTCAACAATTGGTGTTGTGGATGGTATTTTTACCAGGTAATCTTTCAAATCTTGCTGTATGTTTATGAAAACGTTATTGTGGCAGGGTGTGTGTGTATACCAAAGTATAATTTCATTTTCATTTAGAACTTCAGAATTAGTACTTGAAGTTTCCTTTTTCATTTTAAAGACATGCGTTTGTTGTTAGGTTTTGATTCTGATTTTCTGGTAAGATATAGTACTTGTTTTGGAATCTTTGAATCTTTAAAGGATAAGAATGTTAATGTGTCTGTCTTGATTAAGATCCAGATATCTAACTTCATCTGCCTGAATTAATATCTCAGCCAAATTTATTCTGCTGGGTGATAGCGAAATGGTGTTTCCCCTAAATATGAATGCTGTCACCTCTAAAAATCATGTCACAGTTTCTGCTGTGCAGTGCAGTTGTGTATAGTCACAATGTTTGAGACTGAGAATTTGCAGCTGCGTATATTCTATGCTTGCTATCCTTCCTGTATTATCAGTCTTGAGCACACATTGCTTGATATCTTTTAAAGAATGAATAATGGCAGTTCATTTTACTCAGTCTCATTTTTAAGGTAGTGCTGAGTAATTTTTCAAGATTATCAGTACAGTCAAAACTTTTGTATTTTATATTCTAGTATTACCATGACTTATTGAGCTGTTTTTTCCCCCTTTTCTTTAATCTATTTTTTAATCAGCAGAAGTTCTGTGTTACTGATGGTATTTGAGATGGATAATTATTTATGGTTACATGATTGTTGTGAAACTTCTATCTGTGGTAGAATTATCTTTCCTGAAATTCTAGTTCTGTGATGGCAATGTGCATTTCAGAGTTGACTTTTAACAGAGAATCTGAAATGCTGCTCATGTGGAATTGCTTCACCATATAAAGATGTTGTGTTATGCCTCACGGTGTCATGACAAAAATGAATAAAACTGCACTTTGATGCACTTCAGTGCTAAGCAGTTGAACAAATTAGAAACCAATTTGTGTTATCTTTCCAAAATTAATTGGAGCTGAAAATCCAAAAGGGTTAACTTTTTTCCCTACCCTCTGTTGAAAGTAATTGACTGCTTGATTGGATGAGCATTTCTTGAGGGGACATGGAGGTACACAAGATCTGATTTACTTTACAGAAAAACATTACATTACTAACAATTTGAAGATTATTTTTGTCTTCCTCTGTGTTTTGTAGGTGAACTTAGAGTACTTTACTTGTGTTCACACTGCCTTTATTTCTAACCATACACACATAAGCCTGTTACTCTTAGGCTTAGTATCTGCTTTCCTCTACTTTTATTTGACTGTCATTGCAACACTATTATTTCTGCAGAAAAATTAAGAAACATGACACAGTCACTGGGAGTGCAATTTTGTTTTGTGCCCACTAGAAAGTGAACAAATTGGTTTTAGTCCTCTATGGTGTGAAAACCTAGAAATGAGTATGTCTGAGTTCCACTTGTTCCGCAGTTTATTTCTCAGATTCCACTTAGCTTTTCTCTACATTATAGATATTTTTCACATCTGTTCTGATAAAGTAGTGTGGTTGAAGGTAAAACTTATGCTTTAAGATTTCAAGCCAAGCAGATGTAGAGTGTGTTACTGGCTGTGAGATTTCAAACCATTTAATCTGGAGGCCAGTCAGATTCTAACACAGGATTATTCCCTGCCCTCCCCC
>JAOBAS010000072.1:8591294-8607297 GCA_025311575.1 Elanoides forficatus | reverse complement strand
TCTGAGAAGTGGCTTCCGCATCTAAATTAGCCTTGAAAGCTCAGCTGGATATACCATTCTCCATTTCATGTGAAATGTGTCAAACACCAGATGAATATACTGAAGAATTACTTAAATTCTTATCATTGCCCTGGCAATTAAGAGTAAGCTAATTGGTGCAATATTAATCAAGAAGTAGAAGATATATTACTGAGATAGAAATAGTCATGGATTAGCTAAAGCTTAACAGGAAGCAAAAATCCCTGAGTTTATGTATTGCATTCCTTCAGAAATCTAGGGTGGTCACTTCAGTTTGTAAAGCTTATCAGTGGAACTGCTTGTATTTGCATCTGTTTAAACTTCCATCTTCTGTGTGGTGTAATTTGAGGGAACTGATTGTACTGTTGGGTCAGGCATTAGCCATTTGCGATGTACTTACTGGATATTAGATCTTGACCCAGTTGTAGCTTTCCTTCAAGTACAAATGTTTAAGACAATACTTGCATTATGATTTTGCTTCAGCCTGTGGAGTATGGGGGCTTTCCTTGCTCTACATATCCAAGTAACAACATCCATGCTCCCCCAGTAGGTGAGTTGTCAGTGCTCTCTTCTGTCCTGCTGTATTTGATTGTCCGTAGCAACCAAAGTGGTCTTTACTGCCCAGTCTGGTCTTTGCCTAACTCCTGCTTCATTTTCACTTTCTCCAAATCATGAACTTCACCCTCTGCAATGAGAAAAGGAGTAACGTACCAGATTCTGCAACTCAGAGGCTCAAAGTGTACAGAGACTGTCCAGGAAGTAGGCACCTCTATTTTGGTTTGTTTTGGTTTTTTGTGGTTGGGGGTTTTTTTGTTGGTTTTTTTCCCAGGGTTCTGGGAAAGGTCTTAAAGTATGTAAGTCTGTAAGGCCAGGTTAATGTGGTGTTATATTCAGGGTATTTCTTAGCCCTAGGAAGTTATCTTTGTAATAGATTTTAATGCCTGGTTGGAGGAGAGAAACAGTAAGTTCAGCTGCCACATGGTATGTCCTACATTGTTTCTTTACACAGCTCTGATTTCTAAAGCCTCTGCTTTTGCGAAGAACTCTCCTCTGGTAGGGAATGAGCTTGAAGAGATCAGAAATTCTCTCTTAACTCTCACCCAATTTTTTTTTTTTCTTCTTCTTCTGTGTTTTGTTTGGGGGGTTGTTTTTGTTTGGGTTTTTGGGGATTTTGGGGGGTTTGAGGGTTTTTTTGTTGTTGTTAAGAAGGAGAACATCTATGCAGACCTCCTTTGTGCACTGCCACTCCAGGCACAAGTGTCTTGCTGGAAAATGCCTTTTTTTTTGTTGATAACTTTGGTATTTTTTTAATCTTTTAAAAACATTCCAGGGGAAGATGTCAGTTTCCAAGTTATTTTCATCACTGCCATGGTGTGTTGTTTTCTAGATGCTGCTATTAGCATAGCATCCCTGCTGTGAGGGATGCTTTCCAGGCTGACTCTATGAGGAGTTCTGTGCATCAGGAGCACCAACAGTTCTGCTGCTTGCTAAAATTTTTTGAATATTGGTGCTTTGTACTGCAGTCTTTTATTTGTTTGTAGACTGCAGCTTCGAAGTGTGAATTTATATAGGTTTAAGGGATTAACATTCATCTAGGATTTGTATCTTGTGTTCTAAGTAGGGTTTCCATGGAAATTGAAAGGTTGCTACTATGGTTATTCCTTTGGATATAATTATTATTTATGTATTATAGGTTCTCTAAACTGACTTTAAATACTGCATTATATTAAACATTTTTAAAGATGCAAAAAGAATTCTGTTGCTTACAGGTGCAGTGAAAATAGGAATGATCCATGTTCATTACTGGGTGTATAGACACAATACATTGCTGAGGCTAGTCCAAACATTTCAGAGTACTGTTGATAATTTCATCCTAAAGAGGGGGGAAAGGGAGAGAATCTTCCACTGAATAATGCCCCTTAGCCCAGATGATACGTTGTTACAAGTCTGTAAATTGAAAACTTGAGGGGAGGGGAAGAGTAATTTCTTACAGCACCCTGCTTGTGTTACTGACTTCTTAAGGAAGTCTCTGAGTGCTCCTATGGACTCTCGCAAATCTCACCATTTCTTATGTGTAAATACAACCGTGCTATTTCCATTGCTATGCTTTTTTCCTAATCCTGGGAAGGGTGTGCTAGGGGTTGTGAAATAAGTAAAAAGTTTGCTTTATTGTTAGGTGGCTCCAGCTTCATAACATCAGACTAAAAAGACACTAAATCATTCTCCATATTTCTGTATTTTTATTTAAAGGTATTTTTAGAATATATTTCTATATTGTATTATTAAAGTGTTTGTATAAATTTATCACTTGAAATTCCATACTGACGTTATTTTTTTTCATGAGTCAATGTCTGTGTAAACCATTTTTGTACAAAAGAGTTACTACTTTTCAGACCCTATGGTATGCCCATTATTTAAGGGATATGTATGTAATATGGAGGGAGTGCACAATATTTTGAGGATGTTTTGCTGGTTGATATTTTCTTTTTTTTTTTTTTCCTTCTCCAATGAAGAATAATGTTTTCATGCAACTTTTGCTTAAAGAATTTAACTTAATCAGTACCATTATATTTAAGAATTATAGAAGAGCTTTGGAAAGGTCAGCACACAATCTGTGTCGCCTTTTAATGGGATTTGAGTATTAAATTCTCTGATGTTTGAAAATTCCCATCCAAGTTTCTCCTTGCAGTAAATGGGTTCAATTTTTGCTCTAAATTAACCTTCAATTTGTGTTAGTTCTTCTAATATAATTATTCAGACATTGAAATTAATATAATGTTACTCTGTGTGTTTTGTGTAGAAAGACAAAGCAAGTGTGGACATGCACATATGGAGAAACTAATAAAAGAACTTCTGTTGACCTAATCATGTGTTCAGAAGAGGTGATGTTTAGCTGCTGAAGAAAGCTGACCTTTAAAGGGGTCCCACTTACGATCAGTTATTGACATAATTTCTTACAGCTGGAAAACTGCAGCCTACTTCCTGTAGGTCCCCAGTAGCTCTTCATGAGGGTCAATTTTCAAAATTGAGAGAGAGAGAATGTTATAACAAGTTGAAGGTAAAATATATTCAAGGAAACAAGCTAATTAATAGTTCACATTACCAAATTCCTTGTATTCTAGATTTTAAGAATCAATTTATTGAAATCACAAGCTGCCATTAGAAAGAACTCCTACCAACTCTAGGTGATGGTAAAGGGACAAAGAATTTCCTTCCTAGAGCACTTACTTGCCTGGGTTTCTCTTGTGTTGAAATAAAAGCTATTTCACTTATTTCAGTGATTAGTCATAAGTATGCACAGTCACACTATGGTGACATACATCTTCCAGTGAAGTTTTATACCATCAGCCAAATTGGGCATACTATTAAAAGTACGGCTTCTCTTGTCTGAACTAATATGATGCACTGCACTTCAGTTGCATTTGAAAACTGCTTCTTGTAGGTTATGTGCTGCATGCTTAAAGGTTGAAGGAATAAACAGAAGCATAATCTACATGCATGTAGATTATCCTCTCATGCATTTTGTCTCTCTCAAAAGAGTTATCTTGCTGTTTAAAGATTCTCAGCATGTCTTTAATCCTCATAATGGCAAAGAAATAGAGTTTGAATTCTCTAAGAAGGTATATTAAGAAAACAGAAGGCTGGAGGAGGTTGGCCATACAGGTTAACAGGTGGTAGTTGTAGATTGCCTAGGTAAGCAGCAGTTTAATTCTTTTGCTTTATGCAGTTGCCTGCACTTCAAGGCATTTGTCTTGGTATACTCTCTGTGCATCACATGATCTGTATTTAGGTGTACAGAACTTTGTTGTACATTTTATCCTTGTAATAGATTATTTAAATGTATTTTTAACACAGAGGGCAGTCCTCTGAGTCTATAGTTAGGAGATACTTAGTTCAAATTCCACTATATATCTGCAAATGTGAAAAGAGATGGTGGTTGCTCACCTTGGCTAGAGAGGGATGGTTTTGTTCTTCTAGCTTGTATTACATGTCTATATACAGGGTCTTTCAGATAGACATGACCACAAGTGGAATCCTGAATCTATCTATTCCAGGGTTCAAGTTACATAGCTGTTTTGGTATTTTCTTGTCTATCTGTTTTCCTTGTATAATGATTTTGAACATGTTGCTCATTCAACTAAAACTGGAGTGCAGAAATCTTCAGGCAGCTGATCCTTACAGGTCTGTTTGACATGACAAAGTTGCACAGCCATATCAATTAGGCCCTCTGACTTTAAGCTGTTGCCATCATACAGTGACCTGATGCTTCTGACCGATTCAGCAGAAGCTGTGTCCTGCTGAGGTACTTACATGCATCCCTAGCATGCATGTGGTCTGCTTGCATTCCCAGATGTGGAAACCGAAAGAGAGTATCAGGTTCAGGCTCTGCTTCGTGAAGGTGTCTTTGAAGGCAGTCTTCAGATCCCAGCGCACAGACATACCTCATTGCCCTTCATACATCAGAAACTGCTTTCAGCTTTTGTGATCTTTGGGTCTATAAGGAGAGGGAGGAGGCAGAGGAAAGGAGAGGATGTTTTCTACATTGGTTGAGGACTGCCAGCCTCATCCAACACTGAAATAATGAGGGAGTTTCATCCCCCTCGCCTCTGGCCTGAGTTGGGTCATTTTATTTCAAGTCCAGCAGCCAAGATCCAGTTGCAGCCACATACCTTGCCAAGGAGTGGCGATTCTGAGTTGATCAATGGGTTCAGTAAAGGGAAGGAATTTTGATCGCTACAAGGGACAACAGTGCTACTGAGAGACTTGCCAACTGAAGATCACCTCCTCCTATTGAAAATTGCATTTGAGAACCTACGAATGTAAGTATCAGCTGTGTCCTCACAGCTGTGGCATGTGGTGACATACTTCACTCTACTCACCCCCTCACCTGCCCAGTCTTTCTAGAGTCTAGCAAAACATCTGTGAACAGGCAGTATCTACCCATGCTCATCCCAGGTGTATGCATTACTCAGTTTGCCATAGGAGTGTCAGTGAGCAAGGTACCTCCAATCAGTCCCAGACCAGCACATCTCTCCAGGCTGGCTTTTTTATCCCAGTGGAGCCTGCTTTCTTGTGACAGAGTGGCACTCTGTCTTAGAGGCACCCCAGTAGTGCCAACCAGATAATCCTTCTTTCTCTGCTAAGAAACAGAATAGGTGCAAGCTCCTTCTGTCTTCTCAGTTCTTTGGACAAAGTGACCATGCATGTTTTCAACCCTTTGCACAACTCAGCCAGTCAACTTATATTATACATTCCAGTTTGAAGAAGTGGCATTATTTATACATATGCCTGGCTTAACATTGGTGGCACTGGTGAGATTTTCTTTTTGTCAGTAGGAAGCTGCTTTAGAGGCCAAGATGTTTCATCACAGAGTCCCTCTAAGTGGATAACTCGATGTGTCGTGCTGTTCTGCCAGCTGGTGGCTGTACTTCCCTTGCAGCCTGTCAGCGCTTGCTCTGCTGCTGCTCGGGTAGTATCTTCAACTGATCCTAAAACCTGCAAAGCCGAGATGTGGACCATTCCACTTAAAACTGTGAACATTGCACACACGCATGGGAGAAAGCTTGATGTTATATTGAAACAAGTATTTGAATGCCTGCTTGACTGATGTGACTGGCACTCCTCATTTCCATCATCCTTTGAGCAGAAAGACCCATGTCAGTCACATGCAATTGCTTCCGTGAAGATGGAAGAGCATTTACATATCCCAAAGTGACACTTCTTGTATGAGTTACTACAGCCATCATGGATCTTCTCATCCATATTATTTCTCTGCTTTGATTGTTGTCACCTAAAAGAGAATGCATGGGCCAGAAAATAGGGGAAAGTTTGTGGCTGGGCCTCTGTAGGCTTGTGCAAGAATGGAGTATGCATGGAGCCCTTGGCCCGTTTCCTGTAACACCTGCAAGGACTGCAGGTATCTCTGTTTCTGCAGGATGTGTGGGAGACATCTGTTCCCGGAGGTGACACTGCTTTTTTTTGTTTTCCATGTGCCAGAAAGATCTCGTGTATTAATGGCATGATCATCAGCTGAAGAGCACAAACTTGAGATGCAGAGGGCTTGGGAGAGTGTACATAACATGGTCTTTCTGTCAAGTCCTCTTACTGTGCACAGCAGAGCGTGGTTATTCCTCTGCTGAGGAGAAGAACCAAACTCAAGTCAGCTTCTGACCAGCATATGCTCTCCCATGCAGGAGCAAATTCTTACATTTGATAAAAGGTACCTCTAGGAACACCTGAAGCTGTTTTAAGGTCCCTAATGCTTACCTTGTTTTGGCATGGTCTAGAAAGATAAGGGTAATCTGGAAAGAAATGCTGTTAAAGCTTAGAGGACAGTTTAGGGAAGAAGGATTTCTTCAAAGTAAACTAAAAAAACCCAAGAAAACTCAGCCCTTATTAATCCACGTTTCTTCAAAGGCTGTGCATCAAACATGTTATGATGCTTTCTTCTGTATGTTTTATTCAAAATGTCTGTTTGTCTGATCTCTGAGTGGTGGAATTGACTTTCAAAAAGGTCAGATCTTACAATAGATACATGAATGTTACCTCCCTAAATACTTTAACAGCTATTTCATTCTGACAACTTGACAAACTCATATTACTGTTTTGTCAAGAGTGTGTGGAGCTGAAAGGAACTAGTAGACAAACCTCACTATTTTCTCTCTAGGCAAACTGTTTTGTTTTGTTTTTTTAACTGGATAAAATGTACATATCTATGACATCATTACAAATTTTAGTAAAATTAAAAGTCATGATGGAAAGCAAATACTGTGTTAACATCTGCAAACATTTGGGTAATCAATTTTGGATGCTTGTGTTTATTTTTTCTTTGCTTCACTGGAATGTCACCATCATTAAAATTTGAAAGATATTTAAAATTGCATGATTTACTTTAACAGATTAAAATGTTCCAAGGCTTGTTAAGAGTACATTTTATAAGAAATCTTGAGAAGATCAGAAAGCACAGGATGGATTGGTATGTCAAGCAGGAAAAAGAGAATGTTTCTATCAGAATGGAGATTGAGTGGAAGATGTTTTCCAAGTGCTTTTCACAATAAATTGAAATCTGAGGTAAATCACTTAAGAATAAAAACAAAATGGTGCTTGTAAGTATTAATGGAAATGAATGTTCCATTGATCTAACTGCTGGTGGCAAAAGACTTCGCAGTATTTTGTAACTATGCAAATAATTTTCCACTTAATTTCATTCCAGTTTTACTACTTGATCTGTGGAAGGGAGCTGCACAGGAGCAGGACAGAAGGGGGAATTTTTTGTATTTAAAATAATAAATAAGTAACAAGCCCCATTATTTCAGAGCTTCACTGCAGAAAGGGTGCTATTTGCACAGCAGTAGGCAAATTAAAGTAGAAAAAGAGCAGTTTATGACCAGGATGCAGCTTGTTACATTCTTTGCTACTTATGCATTGCTCAGTTAACAGATAAGCTGTATCTGCAAAGAGACTGCCCAGGAACTCGCTTGATAATGGTTTAGAAGCATTCTTCATTAGAAGTCTCGTCCTACATAGTGATTTCACTAAACATGATAAAGAAGTGGACATCCTCCATCCAAAGCTACTCTGTGTATTTAACCTTGATTGCTGAGGGGACAGCATGCTGATGACATTTTAAAATGGTTACTAGTCTGCTGGAAAGACTGGCAGAGCTTTTATGTCTTGAATGGACCTGTCCTATCTTATTGGTAGTCCTTTATTCTATGAGTGGAATATGATGATATTGTTTTTCACCCCTTGAGGAGTCTACACTGATTTTGGTTTGTAATATATCATAAACAAAATACACTATACTTGGAGTTATACATGAGAGATTACACAATCATGACTTTTTTTTTTTTTTTTTTTTTTTTAAATCTACTGAAAAATCTTTCCCTGAAATTACTGCGTCATTACCACTTCAGGGCTTCTGTGCCTTTTTCAGAATTCTTGTGCTGGCCACAACCTCCAAAATTAGTCACATCATTGGGCTGGACTGGCATAGGTTTTGTGCATTCACATACTTAGCAATAATAAGATGTCCTTTATGACAAACTCTTCAGTATTTTGCCAGAACAGCATATAGTCTCTCATTTTTATATCACATGCAAACTCTGTTGTTCTTAACTCAAAAGACCAGTTACCAAACTAAAAAATTCCTTGCTTCCATTTATTGCTTTATTAAGCTTTATTGATTTCTTTGCAGCTCACAGGGTAGGATTATGAAGATTAGTTTTCCTGTCTGTCCCAAAAATATCAGTTGAATCACAAAACCTGGCATGAAGATTCAGTTAGCCAGCTTCTTCATACCTTCATCATAAAAATCTAGGCTATGAAATTCTAGTCTTGAGGTGACAGCACTGTTTAGCAGGGCAGTCTGCAGGCGTCCTGTGTAATAGAGAAATCACCAGGAGATTGAGTGCTGAATAGAAACTGTGGAGGAGTTTCTCTCAGCAGAGCAACTTGTCTGTACATTACCTGGTTTTGGTGAGAACTTTGGTTGATGCCTTGTTAGATTCCCCCCACCCCCAGTTATTTATACCCAAAAATAAATGTTAAATTTAAGTAATTCAGATTCTCCTTTGAAAAAAGCCTAGATTCTCTCAGATTGACTGTGCAGTTAGACTTCGAAAGATAAGGGTCAGAAAATTTAAAAGCAAATATACTTTTTCACATCTTTGTTTATTTTATATATATATGTGTATGTAGTATATATATATACTGGTTTTGCTGTACACATTTAATTTATGTATTGTGCAGAACAATAGGGAACTTTTCATACAAAGCAATCCCAAGTGACTGGCATAGTCCATGCGAGAATTTTATATACTGATATGCTAAACAAGTATTGTTTGTATTGCTCTGGAAAGCAACAGCAGTCAAACAAACAGAACTTGTTAGTTGTCAAGAACCCAGAAGTAATTTTCAGAAATGTTACTTCTTTATGGCACAGTAATTTGTTTCATTTTGTTCTTGCTTAATTGTATTTGTGTTTATTGGCAGAATAACAAAAATTACTTAAGTCTTTCATTTATGCTTACAGTCATGTAATTATACCTTTGGGGTAAATTATTCTCAGCTTTCAGGGGAGAAAAAAGGTGGTGTATTAAATTCATTACACCTATTTTTTGTCACGTGGAGATACTCTTTTTGATAAAGAAGAGAGTAAGTAAAAGTTGTAGTTAGTGTTGTTAAATTGAAAATTTTGTTCTGTTTTTCTAGAAAAGTTATGTCTTGGACATATCACAGTACATTTGAACTGTAACTATTTCTGACTGTTCTGTAGCTCTGTAGAAATAAACTAAGCTATGCTATGCATATATTTGTAGCTAATTTAGCTTCATGCCTTTGTTCATTTCATAGTAACATGCATCTACCGTGTTAGGTTTATCTCATATACGTGTAATAATATCATATTTAACAAAACAGTCTTTGATTTATATACATGACATTTGATAAAATCTGTAAATATGAACAACTGTTTTGTTTGCAGGGTTTAAATCAGGCTTGAAAATTCAGTTAAGTCAATAAAAGACAGTTATTTTTGTATACAGTGAGATTTATAAAACAATTTCTGCTGCGTATTGCAGTATTCCTGAAAGGGATTGAAAGGCTTTGCCCATAAGGGGGTGGCGGGGAGGGGAGAAAATTTGCCTGTGAAGCTGACCAGCTGTTTTACAGTAAAGTTGAAACTCTTCATTGAATTGGTGGTATTTACCTTTCTAAAACTCTCCCATGCTATGATGTAACCTAGTCACAATTTGAATTGGATTTTCTGTAGCGTCCGCAGGTTTAAAGGGGAAAAGTTCACTTGCTCTGAATGCTTCAGCTATTGTCCCTAGTCTGTTGCTATAGTTTCTGCTTTTTAATCCCCCTTGGCCTCAATCCTTCAGCTACATATGCACATTAACTTAATTACCTTGAGTTCCCTTGTTGGAATCCAAGAGTAGTGAGGGTAAACATGTGCATGTTTTAGGGTTAAGTTTTTCTTTGTCTTTATTTTTTCAGCTTCTTCAGGCTAATATTGATGGCTCACAAATAAACATCCTAATTTGAGTATCTACACTTGTAATTTATCCTTCAGCAAAATGATTGTACTCTTAATCTGTTCTTTCTCTTGACCGTGAATAACATTTATACAGCATTAATGGTTTCCTGCAGAGAAATCAGGGTAAAAGCATGTGTTTGGAGCTTCAGTTGCTTAATGGAGCCTTCATAAACTTCTCCATGTAGTATTGGCCTTCTGGTATCCACTGCCTGCACCAGCAGATCTCTCAGTCAGAAGGAGAAGCTGCAATAGAAATGTCAGTTTGGTACCTCTGTATAGGAACAAATTACAGCTTTCTCTACTGAGGGCAAGAAAAATAAATGCTTAGTTCTGTGTTTGAATAAATGTAAAAGCTGATGGGCCTGTGAAAAGCAATCCATTGATACATAAGGCATAAAATCCTTTGCATGTTTGAACGTGGAATTTAAGCTATTGCTATTGTGTCCTTGTTCTGCAACCAGACACTCCACTCTTCAGAGAGCTCAGCCCTCATGCCCTGACAGCCAGCTGCTGTAGGGCTGTAAGTAACACGGGATGGGGAAAGGGGAACTTAGGCTCAAGCAAGTCCAGTTTTAAAATACAGTGGAAAATTTTAGAATTAACCAGAAATCTGCTGGATTATTTTAACAGTGAGTGATGTATTTGCCCTAGGTGGTGTAGCAAGTATTTTTAAGGAGTTTTCATGTTATTGAGGGTATCATTGCTGAATTGCAGAAAAAAACTTTCTCAGCTGTTCTTCACTAGGTAAAGTGAAGCTTTTGGAAAGGTAAAAAGGTAAGCTTAAAGGTAAGCTTTTGGAAGAACAGCTGAATTTCTGTTGCCTTATAAAGCATTAGGAAAGAGAGGATATTGGTAACTTATTGTCACTCAGTGACTGTATTGTCTAGACCAGTATTTCGTCTTCTGAACTCAGTCCTACGTGTTCTGTCAGTCAAGGTGAAGCTTTTAAAATACTGAATGTTCACTGCAATCCATGGATGTTTTTCTTTCCTCCGGCTTTTCAGCAAAAAATCAATGCAGTTCACATCTTGAAAGCTAATCCTGTTAGATATTTTTCTTTTAATATACTGGGGTGCCTGTGTGTGCAGCATGCCTCTGTTGGCCAGGTCTATAAGGTAATGAGGATTTAAGTGATTACTTGTTCTGGCTATTTCAATAATGTAGTGATAGAGAAAAGGAGGGAGGGGGAAAGCTAAAAACCACTATGAAACTGAGTATTAAAATTGCCTTGGACTTGCTTTTCTTTCCAGCATAATGCAAAGTACGTATCCCTATTGGTCTTAGGTTTTACTAGTTTCGTAAATTTCTCAGTGACTGAGACTATCATATGTCTACAATAATTTACAGAATAAAAATGTATTTTACATTAAATGTATAATGCCTTCTGTCAGGCTTTTCAACAACTGCTCTTCTAAATTAGGTATCATACTGTTGGTATTTCTTCATTTAAAATTTGCAAATAAACAGTTGTAGAGGTGGTTGAGCATGTGTGTGCACACTGACTGTATATAAGTTAATATCATGAGCATCTTCTCATTTCCTGACATCGTTGTCCATGTAACTTTGCATACATTTACTTCTTAGAAGTTGCCTATGAATAATGCAAAAATAATAACTATCCTGATAACAATGCTCTCTGTCACACTGAGGATAAGAGTTATTTTTTAAAATTCTGTAATTGTAGTTTCTGTAAATTATTTTTCTTATTGTCAGTTTTTGGTTTGCATCAGTAAGAGCTTGATGGAAATTAAGTAAATGATTTACCAGTACACTGTGGGGGAGTGTGAAGCATTAGTTTCTTGCCAGTGAACTGTTATAAATTTGCAGATGCTATCTTCTAAAGAGTTACTTAATAAATTTTCATTGTATGCGGAAAGTACCCAGAAGTTACAATATCCCAGTTGAGCTACTTTTATACTAACAGCTGTGAAATTCTTATTAGCAGTCTTGAGTGTTTCTAAAATACACAGGGTTTCAAATTGCTTTTGTGGGCAAAACTGAGCGATTGTTCTGGTTAAAGGTGTTGGGATTCTTGGACCACAGTAGGAGAGGACAAACAGTAGTCAGCCTGCCAATCCTTCATTTAGGATGCCTGTTTTCATTTTCTTGGCAGACTAATTTGCAAGCTACTTTTGATTTTTAAACTGTGAAGTTTCAGAAAGTGTTGTTTGCTAGGTGCCTGATAGACAGTCAATAACCCGGTTCAATGGGAGAAGACTTACCTAAGTGTTGAAATGAAATTACACTTACATTCTTCCATTAAAGTCAGGATCAATATAAAGTTTTTCTGTTCTCATAAGCATCTTCCTCAGTTAATACTCACACATTTGCAACCATTTGTTTTTGCAGAGACTACATGAAACTTCAACTGGGAAGAGTGTTTTCTGCAAAAAAATAAAAATATACAAAACAGTTGCTATGAGAACTTTTAAAAAACAATATTAACTGTACCATGTTGATCAAAAACATGTTGTAGAGAATGGTCCTATGCAAGAAAAGGGATAAAATGTAGGGCAAAATCCTTTCTTTCTGTACACTAGTTATTTTAATCTAAATAACTCCTGTTCAAATAGTGATCTTTGAAATGACAGTTTGAAGGGTTTTGTGTGAGAGGGAGCAAGTGAAATTGTAAAATCACATTATGATTTTATTTGTATTTTTCTCAGTGTTCTCTTTGAATCACAGAAGGAATGTCTTTGTTGCTGGTGTTAAGAGAACAGCATCCTACACCTTATTTTTAAGATATTCTCAGAGAAAAGAGTAATTTTCTTTTAATGCTAATTATTCTTGATGAATAAATAATTTGACTATGAGTACGTTCTGAGATGAAGTCTGGCTTCAATTCTGATCCCTCAGAAAACAAACCATATCTGGAAACCTGAATGCCTTCTCTTGAAAATGGCAAAGGCAGTGTATAGAGACTCTATGCTAATTAGGTTTATTCTTCTGTAACAGGTACTAGGTTTCATTTCTCCAGTATTTTAGATGAACTTTTAAAGTCAAGTGTATGTTTCTAAAATCAAGATGAAAAACCTTAATTTAAGGGTTTCAGCATTAAGTTCTTTATAAACTAGGAATTAATAAATAGCATCAGGATGTTGACAACTGTATGAAAAGAAAGCTTTAGGGAATGGTTTTGCAATCTTGTTTTCTAGGATTCGTTTGTTGCTATGCAGTTGCTTTTCATTACCACTGCGAGCTCTTGGGCTGCTTGGTCATTTTCACAAGCACTGTGAGGGATTCACACTAACATAAAAGAATAATAAAGTACCTGAGCTCCACACAGTGCTCTTAATTTTATAACCAAACCAACTAACAGCATGTTGGATAACTTCTTTTGAAACGTAGCATGGAAAAAGCCTTAACTAGAAGCTTCTGGATTTCAGATTCATTTTTCTGCTTGAGAAATTTGTTTTTTTCACTGCCTTCTGTCATACTGCAACAATTTCTTTTTTAACCTACATGTTACTTTCACCCCTGGACTGCTGGCGTAGGGCAGCTGCAGTTCTCTGGGGGCATCTCTGCTCCACTCCAAAACAGTGTCTTGGGTTATTCTGTTGTTCTGACGCCACTGTTAGTCATCAAGTCTATCCCCTTCTGCAGGACACTTTGGTTTTTTGAGAGCAGTAATAACAGGTTGCTGAGAGAAGGAGCTCCCAGAAGAGCTCAGTGGCCTCAATTTAAATTTCCTCCTTCCATACAAACTTTTTGTGGATTGCTGTCAGAGCCCTCAGATGTGTCTAGCTGATCAAAACCTTGAAAGCACAAGACTTCAAGGTGACTTTCAGGGCCACACAGTTTAGCAATATTAGTTCGTGCCTGTTGAGAGCAAGTTTAAATAGATACTGACTATATAAAAATTTTTGAGATGCAAGGAAAAAAGTTACAGTATTTAATTCTGGTGGTTTCTGAGTGGTATCATAGCTTGTATCATTAAAAAAATTCCCAACATTTGTAGAGCCTTGTAGGACAAAATATCATAGGATACCTTCCCAGGATGATGAGAACTTAACATTGGGAAAGGTCAGTACTGTGTGCATGTATTGACTCAGGAGAGCAGGTTAAAAGGAACAGCCATTTGAATGCTGCTACTGCAGAATAAGAAATCTGTATCTTTTTCTCCAAGGGATCACATACAGGTTAAGCATATAGTGCTAGCTGGTTTACATAAAGCTAGCTGCATATCATCTAACTTATCCTCCAAAAATTATTTTATGAAAACATTGCCTCCCTGTTGTTTTTTCTGAGGCTATAGACAGGAATCTTTACCACTTGAAACCTAACGCTGAAAAGAGATAATGCCTCCTCTTTTTTTTTTTTTTTTTCCCTTTACATAATAAATGTGTTGAACATTATAAGATGAAGAGCTTTTAATTTTATGGAATTTTGTTTGCTGTCAAAGAGACATTATAACAAGTGGTTTCCAGCCAAATTGTATTTGCTGAGGAGTGATGGATCTCTTGCCAGCACTAAAGAGGCACTCTTCACATTGGATGTCTGCACTGCATGCTTCTCGTGGGCAGAATATTATAGGAAAAAGTTTAATGTTTTGATGTATAAAAACATTTCGGAAGCAAGCTACATTAAAATGTAAATTCAAAGCAACTGAATCTTGTAGAAGTTTAGTGGGATTTATTACAGCTGTTTTAAACTTGAAGAAAAAGAATTGCTTAAGCAATAGGTGTTTTGACTCAAAAGCTTTATTGTATCAGGAATAATGTAGCATACAGTTAGGGAGCAATGCCTTGCTGCATATTAAGTGTTTTATAAATGCAGTAATCCACATTAAAATAGTTATTCTCTACTTGTTTCTGGGATAATATTGCTTATCACATAAGTTTAAAAAACAAGTATGATTCTTTTAGTGTCAAGGACAGAGGCAGAAAGAACAATTTTATTCATTTTCAAAGGATGACATTTAAGAGTTTTTATGTCATTTTAAAATACGCTTTTTTTTTTAATCTGTAGATAAGCCTGAGTCGGATTTGAATGTTTTAAGATGCTGAAAAGAAAGGCTTCTTTTGCAGCTGTTGTTAACAACAAGAGAAAGATAATACTCATTTCTGTTTGCATTGTGAACATTTAGTGAGGAAGTTCTGAAAATTATTTTCGTGAATGCAAATTAGATACAAAATGACTAAATGATTTTGAGGGCTCTATGGAAATGATGCAATCCAAGAGAAAAATCAAACTGAGAGCTCTCAGTGTAGTCCTCATAGGTGCAGGACAGACAGCCTCTCAGATGCTGTCTCTGTAATGAAGAGCCAAATAGAAATGATGAAATAATAATACTAATAATCCTAGGGTCAGAAACTAAGTTAAAGTTGCCCATTATGGAGCTAGAGATTGTTCGGACATAAAAAGTATTTGTCATTCTGGTGAACTTATTTGTAGTTAATAGTGTTAGAAATAAATCTAAGTTATATTGTTCTCTGTAGATCTGTGCAATAGTGCGATAAAGGGGGATTGTTTGATTTTACACTAGTACATGATGGCTGAACAAAATTAGGAAAGGGGCTGGGGGGTGTTGGGGACGCTGTGAGAAATTCAGTAATACATTGATAGTTCTTAACCCAGCATTTAAAAAGATTACAGCAGTAAGTGGCTTTATAAAATGTTAATTTCACAATGCCTGAATATCCTGAAATATATATTTAATTCAGTGAAATTAATATAAAGTTTAATTAGCTTATGTGCAAAATCACCTTTTTCTGGAGTATGTGGGAGTATACCTAATGTATGTGTGTGTAAGCACATACTCAATGAAATAAAAACTCTCAGTTTGCTCATTGTATCATAATGTCCATCTCCAAGTTAAATTAGTTCATTTATAATTGAAGATTTGTGTATTGTGAAGTAACGCGTGCCACCATACCCAATTTACAGGGCAGGAACCGGAGGATATATAGAAATAGTAGTTGTACTGGGTCCAACCTGCTAGTTTTT
>JAOBAS010000072.1:8561400-8591194 GCA_025311575.1 Elanoides forficatus | reverse complement strand
GGTCCAACCTGCTAGTTTTTGGTATTGGTAGTCAATTACTCTTGACAATGATAAAATCCTCATAAAATGATGAGTATCTTGCTAGTGCTTCTGTAGGCAACAGATGCAATTATATTAGAAAAAGATGCAGCAAAAGACTGAGAGAAAAAAAGCTATATTGGAATTCTCTTTAAAGGTTTTGATTGGCTTTAAATACTATTGTGGCCAGCTGCTATATTTGAAAACGTAATACGTTAAGCCCATGAGTCAGTTTTCCTTAAATCAATGTGGCTTGTGTATAACTATATTATTGGCTGATGAGAGTGAACAAATCCATTTTTACAGCCCTACTCAGTGGCTTGCTAGTGATAACCTATCTCAGAAGTGATACTGTAATGTGATTAATGTCATTGGAAAGCATATATGCAAAAAGGAAATATTCTTTCTTCCAGGTAGAAACCATATTAATTGAATATGTAAGGAAAGCTGGAGAAGAAGAGAAAAACAGAGTGAATGACCAACAGGTTTCTGAGATGAAAACTGCTATTTCACAAATTGAGCTAGAATTTGAGGATTGAAGGTTGCATGAATCTGCAACACTGCTAAAAGACTTGTATGAAATGTGAAGGAATTTGTGTGTGTGTGCACGTGTGTATGTGTGTGGAGCAGAGGAGAAGCTCACCTGCATTGTGGCTGGTAAATTCAAGGACAGTTGTATAAAAGGATGAGGAGAGAAATCTTTCGCATAAAATCATGTTTAAGCATGCTGTTAAGATTGTGTACCTGTGTAATTAGGAGAAATAATTGTTATTTTGTTGCTGCCTGAAGGAACTAACTGATGAATCTGGATGCACAAGTACCTGGTCACATGAGTGTCCACTCTACATGGAAATGCTAATACCTGCTATTTTCAGGTGGTGTTAGTGTTTAAAAAACATACAAATTAGATGGTCGAACTAAACAAAAATAGTAAAATTCATTTTCATAGCTACTTTTGCTAGAATCCTTCTTGTGAGCTGACTGGTCTGAATTCCCAGGGTCCTTTTTAAGGGAAGAGCAGGCTACTTTGTTCTGTTTGCCAAGGTGGAAGAATTGCATCCTGAGAAATACCACTTTGTCTACCTCCTCTTTTTCCCCCAATTCCTGTAGCTGACATGGGATGTTGAGATTTCTGTCTGTGGATTTACATTAGGACTAGATTACTGATGGCCCAGAAAAATTCTTTGCTGTCCCTACAGCCTAATCTCCCCCAGGTGCCCATAGGGTCCATATACCTTGTTATCTTGGGGAATGCATGCAAGCATTTATTTAATGGTACATGGGTAGTTCCCTCTGGACCTTTCAGTCTTTTAGAGTATCCTCACATATGCGCCATGAGCTGTTGTTGCTTTTTTTCCTAAGCAGTAGCTTGTTCTAGAAGGTGAATGTTCTGCTCTGCTTGGAGCAGCAAGAGATTTATAGCAAAATGGTTTCATTATCATGATTTTTTTTTTCAGTGTTTTCTGGCATTTATTTTAATTTAATAAATTGATCTGGTTTGTATCCCAATGCAGAATGGGTGCGGCAGACAACATTTACAAAGGCCGAAGTACCTTTATGGAAGAACTGACAGATACTGCTGAGATAATAAGAAAAGCAACTTCAAGATCACTAGTAATTTTGGATGAATTGGGAAGAGGAACTAGCACACACGACGGAATCGCTATTGCTTATGCTACACTTGAACATTTTATTAGAGATGTGAGTGTTCAGTCTGACACATGCTTGTGAATGCTTTTTCAGCCTGTACTGTAGGCTGACTTAGACATGGTATGTATTTCCTTGTAGAAATGTGGCATGTCTAAACTCAGAGCAAAGGGATGTGGAAAAAGGATACCAGTTCTATGTTGCTGTGCTTAAAAAAAATTTAAAGCCAAACCTTCTTATGTGTCTATTTCATTGTTGTAGGTGGAGTCACTGACACTGTTTGTCACTCACTATCCCTCAGTTTGTGAGCTAGAGAAGGTGTATCCAGAAAAAGTTGGTAACTACCACATGGCTTTCTTAGTGAATGAGGAGGAAAGTGCTGAACAAAAAGGTACAGTGTAAATCCATCTGAGATTCTGGCACTATAGGTATAGGCAGAAAATGTAAAATTTTTATGTTAATTTAAACCTCAACATGAAAGTGATAGATCCAAACTCACTAGAATATCAGCCTATACACACATTTTGGGGGGCTTGAAAAGTGAACAACTGTTTGTCTTTAATATAAGGATGACTGAGCTAGGTCAGATAAGCTGGATACTGGGCTGGGTGAATCTTTTTTCACAGTAGCCAAATACGAGGGATTAGGGAGGAGGGATTAGGGATCAAACATATGGCAACTCTTTCTCTAAAAGATCTCACTGTCTGCAAACATTTGGTATTCAGGGGCTTCAAGAGCTAGATGTGTTTTCTGGTTTTAGTATCTTCAATAGATTTCATTTCAACAAGGTTGTCTAGTTTCCCTGAGTATCCTTGTGTACTTTTAGCATCTTCATTCTGCTGTGTCAAGGAGCTCCAAAATTTAAACACTGCATTGTGTGAAGAACCACCTCCTCGTGTTTGTTTGGAAACAACATGTAGCTTCACTTGATAGTCCCAGATCTTGGATTAGAAGAGGCAGAGGAATAATCTCTGTTCATCCTTTCTATGCCATGTGTAATTTTGGACATTGCTTATCATGATTACATTCAGTTCTGGTCTTAGCAAGCAAAAGAGTTACAGCATTTCTTCTTGTCACTGCTGCTCTAAATGAGTTGGTATTTTCAGTAAAGTTTGTCAACTTACTGCTTAGCAATTTTTGTTTGATAATAGTATGTTGAGCAGCTCTGTCTAACTGCAGTGGTGATCACCCTTCATGGTGAGAACTGACTGTTACCATCTGTTTCCTATTTTTTAATCAATTAATTACAAATGCAAAGACCTCCCTTTCAGATTGTGGCTGCTTAGTTTTCAGAAGAGCATTTGATGCAGGACTCTTGTCAAAATACTTTTGAAAATCCCCGTAGGGTTTATCCACTGGATCTCTCCTACTCACATGGCTTCTAAACTTAAACAGATTTAGATGTAGGATTTCCCTCCATACAAACTGCTTTGATTTTTTTCCTTGATGTATAAGGTTTAGTCAGGTGCTTGACAATTCTGCTCTTACTCTGGTTTTCCCACTTTGCCTACTAATGGCCTGTTCTGAATCATTCCTAGAATTTTTTTAAGAATTGGCTTGGTATTTGCCATTAACCTTCCCCCTAATTCACTCTTAATATTGTATTATCTAATAACATTGTAAACTAATCAGGACAGGGCACTTTAACATTTGCCACTAAATAATGTGTTTAAATATATAATCTATCACTTCGAAAATGTGTTTCAGAGAATTAGTTTAAAAATTTAGGGTTTGGCTAGATGGAGATTTTGGCTTTTGTATTCTGTTTAATATTAGAAGCAGGGATCCCTGAAATATGTGTTAACTTTGAGCACAGGTAGTTCAAAGTAATGTGTTTAGGTGAGCACTATCTAGGTGTTTAGGTGAGCACACTGATGTTCCCAGCTAAGAGCATCGCTCTTTTGAGGATCAGCACATCCTTTTCTCACAGAGTTCATTGAACATTGAACTGTTGATCTCTTGATACTTTCAGGCAGTTGAGATGTTACCAACATTCAATACTTACTATTCCTTAACTATTATGCCCATGAAACCCTATATTTTGTGTTTCAGTGTGCTGCTTCAGCATTCCTACTTCCAATGTTAGTTGACCTGAACCCTCAGGCCATATGTAGTCTTCACTGTTTTGCTACAGAAAGCACAGCAGATGTAGTCCTACAGCCTGTGAGCAATAACACCTCTGTTTCTTACTTTGCCTGTATTTTTAGCTCCTTATGTCTTAACATTTTAATTGTTTTATTTAAGGTGAGTTTTATGGCATAGTTTTTTTCCAGTCGTTGGCTTGGATCACTCAGATCAAATCAGCTTGAGTCATCAGCATTTATGGAATTCTCCTTCGTTTCCAAAAACCTGCATTTTTAAGATAGAAGAATGAAGGGCAGTGAATGACCCCATACTTATTCTGCTCTTTACACAAGGCCTGGATTGTGCAGAGATGCAACAAGGATGTATAAAGAGGAAGAGGAAGGAGTCACCAGATTTATAATGATGGCTCTTAATGTTTCCAACTTATTGTCATGGAATAGAAAGACTCTCTAGCAGAAGACCCACTGTCCTAAGCTTTGGTTTTTCCTAAGCATTTTCTATGGCTCCTCACTTCCTGGCAGACAGCAAACTTTTTGTTGTGCTGTAGTTACAGAATTATTAATTGTAGGATGACTGACACTTCCTTTACTCTGTCACTGCTCAGCAGACATGAGATGCAATATCCCAGTTACACCAGTTCTAAGTTTTACACACATAGACCCCCAGGTCTGCTTAATAAGACACCAGGTAAAAGTATAGTAAAGAGTTTTTACAGTCTCACAATAGGTAGGCAAAATGTGTGGTCTCAAGGAAATGTTTTTCTTTCATATTTCTTCAATGGAATATATCACATAGAAAGCAGGAATGATAATGAGAACACACTCTTTGCCATTTCAGTCTTTGGTCTACTACATTTTATTAACATAATAAAGGAAGTTTTGATTTTGGTTTTATTTTTTAGGATCTGAAGATGAAGAGAATCCTGAATTTATCACTTTTCTTTATCAAATAACTAAAGGAGTTTCTGCAAGGAGTTATGGGCTAAATGTTGCCAAACTGGCAGATATTCCTGAAGAAATCTTGAAGAAGGCAGCTCACAAATCAAAGGAGTTGGAGACAATACTGAATATGAAAAGGTCAGAACAATTGTGATTCTCCCCCTCCCCCCCGCCCCGTGAAACTTCAGCAATGAATTGAAGAGCATTTCACAGAATGTGCATTAAAAGGAAGAGTAAGAGCTACTTCAGATATCCTCCTACCCTTCAGGAAAAGACAGTGAAACAAAACTTTGAAAAAAATATTTAGGAAATTGTGCTATCCATTTCAATTCAAGCTTTAAATTTTATAGTTAGCTATTATGTCAGAGGTTAATTGCTGCCCTCTGAAACAAGATTAGAAAAAAACCTAAATGCACATTGAGATAACATTAGGAATAAACTGTTTTTTATTTTCTTATGGCAAATACTAACAAAGTTATTCTTTCAAGTATGTATTGTCACTGTTTTCAGGAAGGCAAATTTGAAATATAACTATCTTCTAATACCTACTTCTGTTCTCACCAGTGATAGTGAAAATATTAATAGATTTAATTTAAAAAGTATATTACTCACTTTGGTAGTTGAAATTGCATTTGCATACTGTAGTGTAGAAGGGAATGTGGCTATTCTTCTGGTTTAACTTAAATATTTTTAATATATTTTGATTGCCCCTCAAACACTCAAAATTTTACTGAAAGTCTGGGGATTTTAATATTTTTCTGATAACCAGTTTTTCATTCAGGGCATATGTACCTTATGTATTAGACTAGTTATGAAAATTCCTATGTGTATCAAATAGCATCATCTTTATAAAACCTTTAACATGTACACAGATATAAATATGTGCTAGAATTCATATTCATTTCCACTGAATTTTTTTGTTGTTATTTTCAGTGACAGTCCTATCAGCAAAATTCAAATAGCGCTTTAGGAATAAAAACATTCTATTGAAGATACACAACAGTTTATGGGAAAAATAATGTGGTAGCTTATGTTAACTGGAAATAATAGTCCATAATTGACAAAAGTAAAACAAAAATTGCTATCAATATCTTAACTTTGTTGTTATAGGCTATGTAGGGTTCTAAAATCAAGAAAAAATTGTTGTTCAGAAAGGTGAGAATATGAGCTGGAAGGCCAGAGTTACTGTGTAATAAAATTAAGATGTGAAATAATATAGTATGTCCCTTTGGTTTGTCTTCCTTTGTTCTGTGAAAATCATGCTAGTGTATTACTTGGACAGAGCACAAACAGAGTTCTAGCATGTCTCCATTGCTAAAAAGAGAGTTAATTGCATACGAAACCTATGAGCAGTAAAAATAGCATGCAATGATGTAGTTAGAAGACTGATTTACAGTGCCTATAGAGGGGTAGAGTGAGGGCTGACTGGGCAATCTTAATTGTGGGACTTAATTCTGTCCAATGTATCAGCTTTTGAATATGTAAGCTACCATCTGTATTTTAGCTTTTGGTATGTAATTTGCTTGTATTCTTAAAGTGAAAAGAATATAAATACTTAATCTAAAGCTGTGATGAGTCCTTTATCCTGACTTACCACTAAGGCTGGAAGCCCCTGCACCCCACGCTCCCCTGCAGACTGCTGCCACCTGAGCTACACGAGGGCACGTACCTGGGAGGACCATCTGGAGCAGGCTCCCCAAGCCCATCTCCTGCAGGTTGGAGGGGTTGCTCCCTGCCCTGTTCTCTGTGGTGCCAGGGCTGGTTTTTGCATGGCCACAAGCAGGCCAGGTCAGCAATCTGATCCAGCTGAAAAGTCATTTTCTCCAGTTGGTATCACGCAAGTTCAGTTTCCTGATGTTGCACGTGAACCGGCATTACTACCCGAAGAAGGAAAGAGTGGGAGCAAGAGGAGGAGGCCCTTGGTTCTGGCAGCAATTGATAGAGTAAATGTAACCTTGAGACTGCAGCCCAGCCTACCCCATCTGGAGTTTGGCACTTTTGCCTCCCTCTTTAATGAGAGACAGTGCTATGTAAGGGGTCAGGGAGAAGGGACATCCACCACACAGCAGTTGCTAATTCACTGGGTTTGACCTGTACCGGGTTATTCCTTCACTGTAGAACTCTTGCATGCATTTTGGAGGGAACTTCATGCATCTACATAAACCTGGAGCTCAAGTCAGCGAAAAATATAAAAATACCAAATGTGTGTGATGATTTTGCAGTGCATAATTTATTGTATTATGTAATTCTTAATTTTTGCAGTTCTCCTATGTAGGTTGTTGTAGAAATATTTTCTTTTGTATATTCCTGTTTATTTTCACTTATCGCCATGATGTGATCTAAATGTCAAAGTATTCTTCTATACCTTCTTCCCAAAAGAGACATTAAAAAATTTAAACATGGATATGGTATATCTGTGGTAGAAAATAAAAATTATCATGGTCTTGGGAATCAAACTCAGACCTGTTCATAACAGTGTAGTTGTGCTGTCAAAATACCCACAGGGCAGCTGCCTTGTCTTATTTTTTTAAATCACTTTCATATTATTTAAGAAAATCCACTGGGTAATTCTATCCAGTCCTGACAACTTTGTTGTCAGGAATGTGTTGACCCATTTTAAATGTCTTCTTGTTATTTGTCACAGTTCTTACAAGTCCTCCTTAAATCAAAAAATATTAGAAAGAAAACAGGAAGTATGTGTGTAGTCACTTATTTTGAAAATGCGTTATCTCTTTATGATTCTACACGTGCAAATTTGTACGAACTGAATGCTGACAATTAAACAGTGCAAACTACAGTATTATTTATTTCCTTTAATGATTTACTCTTGCTCAGAGTTTTATTTCATCTTGTCAATGCTTCCAGTATGTAAGCTAGTTATAAAATTAAATTGTTGACTGTCCTAGAGCTGGAGTACATATACTGGAAAATGTTAACTGATTGTTTGAAGATCACATCACATTTGAGCTATGCAAACTCCTATTTTGGGCTGTGTATAAAATTTTGCAGATGATTGTAGGGCTTTCAAGGTTTGATGTGCTTAAATTAAAAATGTGTCCATATTTTGATTGAATACTTTTTTCCCCCTAGAAAAAAGCTGAAGTCGTTTGCTGAAGTATGGAAGATAAATGACTCTCAGGAACTACAAAAATGGAAAAGTATGTGTGAACATGAAGATGAAAGAAAGGACAGTTTTTAATCCTCAAATCATGCTTAAAGATGGAGAATATTGCAGATACAAAATATAGGTCTGGAGACTAATAGATTCTATCAGGGTGTAGGTCTAGGTGCATTAAGTTGACTTTTCTGTCTTTTGAGAGGTAAGAGATGCTGCGTTGTGATATCATGCCCCACATCCACTTCCTGATTGTATGTAATTTTCTCACTCCACGTTCCTTCCCTGAACTGTTTTCCACCCTTTTCCTTAATTGCAAAATGTCTACTGGCATTGGATTTAGTTTCTAATATGTTTAGAAAACATGCAAAAGTATGTTGGTAACTTACTAAGTAAATCTTTTATAAATAAAATAATGTCTTTTAACTTTATTGTTCTTGGGTTTCTAAAGAAATATTCCATTGTGTTGGGAAAATGTAGCTGTCTTGACTATGCTTTACTGCTGTACAATTGGTGAGAATGAATAACATAAAGACACTTTTTTTTGGTTCTAGTATTAATGCTTTTAAATTTCACTGGTTTTGTAGGGCACCCCCTACATTTTATGTGCATAATGAATTTAAGAAAGTGTGTGTTATGTGGCTGGATTAGGAGAGTTTTATTTCTACTGATGAGATTGATGATAGTCCAGCTAGTAGTTTTCAAAGCAGCAGCACAAAACACACATAGACTGTGTTTCATTTTCCCACTTCTTCATTCTGAAGCACACCTGCTTCCTTTTCAGCCTTAGCTTTCCTCCTGATCTTGGCCCTCTCTGGCATAGTCTGGAGGAAGACGTACTCTAAATAACGTTGGAGTATTGTAAGATGAGGTGAAAGAGGCAGTTCAAACTATGCAACTGGCATCCCCAGTGCCCTTGTCAAATGTAGAGTAAAGCTGGAAAAAACAGAAATGCTTTTTAATTTTTCTATTTGCAGTTATCAAGTCCAAATTTCAAATGGGAATGTGATATCCAAACTAGTTTTCCTTTACAAGTATAACCGGGTGAAATACCTTGCTATGAAAATGGACAATGATGTTGACATACTTAAACCTTGGCAAATAGTTTGTTGTATTGAAAAAAAGTATTTTATTAAGTGGTGTGTTGGGTTTGCATGGCAAGGTTTCAGTAGTGGGGGGCTACAGGGGTGGCTTCAATGAGAAGCTGCTGGAAGCTTCCCCTATGCCTGACAGAGCCAATACCAGCCAGCTCCAAGACGGACCTGCTGCTGGCCAAGGCCAAGCCCATCAGCGATGGTGGTAGTGCCTCTGGGAGAACAGATTTAAGAAAGGGGGGAAAAAAACCCTGCATAAAAGAAAAGCTGCAGCAGGAGAGAGGAGTGAGAACATGTGAGAGCAACAACGCCGCAGACCCCCAGGTCAGTGCAGAAGGAGGGGGAGGAGATGCTCCAGGCACCGGAGCAGAGGTTCCCCTGCAGCCCCTGGTGATGAAGACCTTGGTGAGGCAGGCTGTCCTCCTGCAGCCCAGGGAGGTCCATGGGGGAGCAGATCTCCACCTGCAGCCCAGGGAGAGAGGACCCCACGCCAGAGCAGGGGGATGCCCGAAGGAGGCTGTGATCCCGTGGGAAGCTCCTGCTGGAGCAGGCTCCTGGTGGGAGTTGTGACCCCATGGGGGACCCACGCTGGAGCAGCCTGTGCCTGAAGGACTGCAGCCCGCGGAAGGGACCCGCACTGGAGCAGTTGGTGGAGGACTGTCTGCCGTGGGAGGGACCCCACGCTGGAGCAGGGGACGAGTGAGGAGTCCATCCCTCTGAGGAGGAAGGAGCGGCAGAGACAACGTGTGATGAACTGACCCCAACCCCCATTTCCCATCCCCCTGTGCTGCTGGGAGGGAGGAGGCAGACAAAACCAGGAGTGAAGCTGTGCCTGTGAAGAAGGGAGGGGTGGGGGAAAGTGTTTTAAGATTCAGTTTTATTTCTCATTACCCTACTCTGGTTTGATTGGTAATAGATTAAGTTAATTTTCCCTGAGTTAAGTCTGGTTTACACCTGAGGGTAATTGGTGAGTGATCTCTCCCTGTCCTTATCCCAACCCACAAGCCTGTTGTTAATATTTTCTCTCCACTGTCCAGCTGAGAGGGGCTGGTGATAGAGCAGCTTTGGTGGGTACCTGGCATCCAGCCAGGGTCAGCCCACCACAAATGGAAAGAAGTGAAATAAAGTATCTTGATTTTGCTATAAGGAAAAGAATAAAATTAGGCTTTGTAATCTTTGAGACAGCTGAACCTTTTTAATTTTTTCAGTAAATGAGGGATTTTTTTGCAAAATCATGTGTATCAGATGAATATGAAATAATGTCATTGCAGGTGATTAAATTAACGTTTCCATTATAGAGAACTTCATAGAGAAAAGGTTGTAATTTTTTTACCTGTCTTACCTTCACCTGCTAACATTCACCAAAGACTTTCCAGGTTCTTCAGATGCCAAAGCATCATTTAAACAAATAGTTTGCTACTCAAATAGCAGCGATCAATATGAGCACCTCCTTCCAGAGCGCACAGTGCATTTATTTAAACTAGAAGAGCTGAAGAAGGAAAGTAATCTTTCAAGGTGTGGTTACACGTGTGTTTATCTGTGCCAGACATTGTGAAGCATAATGAATGTAATACTCCATTATTAATGCACACAGATGGTAGTGCATTGGATCTGAAGACCTCTGACCATAGTCTTCAAAGAGAATAAATGAGCCATTACTAAATTCCTGTATGTGCTAAATGTGCTTTTAGTAAAACTCTCTTTGCCCTCAGGGGACCATTCAGAATATGCTCTGACAAGAAAAAAACACCTGGATGCAGTCTGAAAAAAATGAAGAAATACCATTAAGAATGGGGAAATGGACACGGTGTTACTGACTTGCTCATACTATCAAGTACAAAGCAATTACAGCAGGCTTTTCTCTTAATCTCTGTGATCATGTTGGAAATAACTTTTGATTTTAGCCCTGCGTAGTTCAACAACGGAGGTTATCTTGCTATCTCGATAAGGTTTCTTCTAGATATGCAAGCTAATTATTAAAGCTACTGGTTTTTATTCACTGCTGATTATTATAATTCCTAGCAGATACGTAAAAAGTTATGACCATTTGAGAGTGCACCATAAGGAGATGCATGCTATTGTTAGATGTGTTTAATGCTCGTTTTAGAATACATTTGTAAGGAACCACACAGTATGCAGGTTTATCTAGACCTTGTTCTGCTCTCTGTGGAGCAGCCGTGCTGGTTAGGAGAGTGAGTGCCATGTGAGGGTGATTGATTTGGGATGTGATGAGTTCAGAGCTCACTTGGGTACATTTGTGGAGCATGAGATGAGGCGTAGTCTAGACAGGCAACCAGACAGACATTCCATGGCCTTTGGTAGCATAGAGTGCAAGAGGGATACAGAGAAACAAAGACTTGCTGGAAAACAGGGAAAGGCATTAGTTTTTTAGGAGGTTTTTTGTTGGGTCTTTTTGGGGGGTTTTTTTCATTTCTTTTGCTGTGGTAATTGGGACTTCTGTGTCTGTCACAGCAAGAGTCCTTCTAAGAGACAGAAAGATGAGAAGCTGCTCTTGTGTTTTCCTTTTTTTTTTTTTTTTCCTTTTCTTTTCTCTTTTAAATTCCAGCACACTAAGCTTCATCTTAAAGACAATCTGAAGTACTGTTTTGGTAGTGGTATGATCTTGGAGATGTGCCTTATTTTTAAACCAGAGTAATAAAATTTTGTCTGTGCTGAGTCAGCAAGTTTGATCCTGCATGCTGATGGCTGTAGGGTTAAAGAGTGACCCATGCTTAGATGGTCCTTAGTTGTAGTGGGAATTCATGCTAGTCTTGAGTTTGCCTTCAAGAAAAGAATGTCTAAATCTCTTTGTCTAAATATTAATATTTTTTGAAACCTGCATAGAGTATTGGCTCCTATAGCCTGTGCCAGCATGTTATTGACATTGTTAAAATTTAATATTGATGTGAAAAATACAGCTTTGTGCTATACATAAAGATACAGTCTCCTTGAAAGACTTTTGCACTTTATGACTTTCATCCATTTTTTTAAAAGATGGTATTTATCACTTGTGTAAGATTTTTCTTTGTTCTCTCTTCTCTGCTCTTAACATAAAAATTTTAATGCCTTTATGCATCTTGTCTTGAATATATTGCCTTTAGAATTCACAGAGCCACGGGTTAGCAACGAAAATGGGTAGACCGTTTTAATGGAAGAGAAGGAGAGAGAGGGCTGGATACACTGTCACTGCCTTTTTGTATTTGGTTATATAAGAACGTTATTATAGAATATGTGAAATAAAACACACTACCAGTAGCAATTACCTTTCTTACTGGCATACAACATCTATCACTGAAGCAATTCTCAAGAGGATTTTTCTTTTTATTGCAAAGTTTTTCAGAAGTATTTCTAGAAATGACATGAATTTACCTACCACGTAAGTTTACAAAGCGTATAAATGAATTTAAAGATCACTGAAATGTCAGCTGAGTCAGGTATTGCAATAAGTCTGTTCATTGCAATGAAAGTAATGTTTATTTATTGAAATCTATTATAAAGTAAATTATCCAAATATTTCTACTATATGTAAAATTCAGTGAGAATCCAATTATTTTAACTTCTTAGTAGTTCTGATACAAATGCGTGTTTCATAGGGGCATAAAGGTTTGGTAGATTGCATTGCACTGAGATAAGTAGGACTCTGTTCCAGAATCTGGATCACACTTCAGAATGCCTACTGGGTGGGGGGCCTCCCCCTCCACCGAGTCTTACCCCAGGTGGCCATTTAAGTCTCCTCCAAAATCCTGGCACCAATACTGCAAGTCTTGGACAGCAATCTGAAAAGTAAGTCTGAACTGCGTGTCTCTTTTACCTCTTTCAGATTTTAGAGCGTATGAATGGAGTGGATGGTTCTCATCACCTTTTAATTGTTCCTAAACATGAAGGCCATAGCAAGCTGAAATATACCATCTCAGCATAATTTTCCCATCTGTTTTCAAAGCTTTCCTCCCCTTCCCTGCAAAATCTCTGGCAATCAAATCCAGATCAAACATTTGTTAAATCCAAATTCAGTTCTGGGGCACAAATTTGCAGTCTGCTGATCTGAATCAGGAGTTTTAAAAAAGCATATGGCCAGAGCCCAGGAAGGGATTTACGGCTGAACAAGGATGAATTCAGGATTGAAAATCCAGCTGGTAGGTAAACAATGGGATTCAATTCTCAGACCACTTATTCGGGTCTTTGACCTGCGTCAGTCCAGTGCTTTTGATGGTTCTTGTTTTGTGGCCCTGTATAGGGGAAGCCATGGATTTGCCCAGTTTAGTAGAGTCCTGTACTAAAAATACTCTTTGCAAAATTACAGAACTCTGCTTACCTTAATGATGCTACGATTGTCATTGTACATGGCTAAGCACAATTGGTGTGGAAATCCTCCCCTTGCTTGAAATGGTAGCTCAGTTTCTTCTTCCTCAGCTACAGATGCACAAACTCAATGACTTCCTTGAATACATTACAGATTTTTCTCCTTGCCTAGCCATATAGACAAGTAGAAAGCAAAGGGTGTTTTCTTTATTTTTTAAAAATCTCAAACATTTCTGAAGCAGTCATCTTGTTTTGTGTGATGCAAGCTCTTGCAGGCCATGCTGTTAACTGTGAAATGGTGTATTTGTCTGAGACTAAACTGGTTTAAGTCATAAGTGAGCTGAGAGAAAGGGATGACAGTGCCTAAGATGCTATTCAGGGGAAATAAAGGGTGAACAAGGTAAAGCCAGATACAGAAATCTAAGAATAATTAGCTGTTCTAAGAATAATGTCATTAGGAAACAGGATGGTTTCCTCCTACATGGGGTCAGGACTTGTTGAAGAGTAAGCAGGCACCAGTTTGACTGATATTTTGGCTACAGCCTTGCTAGCCAGCAGGTACAGCATGTAAGGTTAAGAGTTTGCCTGAGGCTGAATTCTGCAGTGAGCGCTTGTGCTGTTGCCCTGGATGTCCAGCACTCTGTCTACGTGCGGCATCAAGAGCGTCTTGCCCAAAGTAGTCATCGGGAGATGCCGGTGGTGCCTGGTCGTGGGATTCATGTCATTGCAACCACAGCTTGTGAAGGGTGAACTAAGTCTAGGGCAGGAAGCATTGCTGCTTATTTCGAACAGTAGCCTTTCATCAGTTGGTACTTGCTAGCCAGCACATGAATCCACCTGGTCACCTAACTTGCTCACTGCGTTGTGAGGGAGGGCAGCGAGGTAGGTTCGATGGCCCCATCACATGCAGGACTGGTGTTTTCATCACTCAGGAAGGAGAAGGAGTTCTTGCCCTATCCTCAGCCCCGCACAGGGTCAGCAGAGAACAAAGTTTAACCCTGAAATATAGAAGTTAGCCAGTCTTTTAAATACATACATGTAAAATAATTTTCATTAAGAGACACAGTTTTCGAATATTTATGTTCTTTTGAACTTGCGAGGAATCTGTCGTAACATTCTGACTGCCCTCCTTCCAAGTGTTTGCTTGTAAGTATAAGTATTTTTTCAAGTGTTGTTATAAAATAAGGTGATTTTTATTTAAAATATGCGTAGCTGCATCTAGTAATAATAATGAAAAATACTTCTGATTTTAATGGAATTCTTAACCCTTTTTCTTTCTTTCTGGTTTGTTTGGGTTTGGGGTTTTATAAGCAGTCAGTTTTTATGACTTGACAATATGCTATAAGAAAAAGGGTGATTCCTGGGAAGGAAGGGATCAGAAAACACAATACACAGCAAATTTTAAATACCCAGTCTGCAATAAGGAAGTAGCAATCAATGTTGCTTTTTACTTATAATAATCCAAATATCTAGGGTGACTTAAAACTCCGAATGTCCTGAATACTGGGAAGATTACTAGATATAATTATCTCACTCTTATGTAACACAAAATAAAAGTTTCAGTCAAGTACTGAGCTTTTCCTTCTGCCTACATATTGAAATATTTCTCTTTGCATATTCCTCTCTGCATAAAGCATTATAAATTGACTATCATCTTAGAGCATTTCAGAATCTCTCATGTATTGTATGAGCACATATTTATAGTTCTTCTCATTCGGGGGCGGAGGGAGAAATCACAGCGCCATGATGCTAATCACTAGAGGCGAGTATTGCTGAACTTGCCCTGCGGGACCTCCTTTTGCTGGGAGGTTTGTCAGGGTGGTGGACTGGTGGCAGCTTTTATGTGGCTGTGTTGGACCGTCTCCCTCAACCTCGCCCAGGGCCTTGGTCCTCTGGCTGGACCATGTCACTGCCAGGAGGAGAGGGAGAGCCGGGTCGGGGGGATGCAGCCCCTCCCTGGACGTGAGCACGGTGAGCCCACGGGATCCAGCGGGGCAGAGGGTCCAGGCTCGCACCCTCGGAGGGAGGGTTGGGTTGTTTAGTCAGCTGAGATTCCCACTGCTGGGGAGGAAGGGAGAGGGGAAAGGTCTGTTCTCTGGTGAGATCCACCATGGGGGACAAAATCGCAGATGGGATGCACAGGGCAAATATTTGTTTTGCAGTGAGAAGGCTAAAGATCGTTCCTTAGATCTCTACTTAGATGTGCTAACTTGGGCAGCTTGTCAGCCCCCCTGTGTGCCTGAAACATCTCAATCACTGGAAAAACAAATGCTTCAGTGAGAGCAATCAAAGAGGGGAGTGGGGGAATACTTAAGGAGAAGGCCTTGAAACAGCATTTTTGTCTTGGGTTAAGTCAGCCTACCCAGAAGGTGCATCACCAGGGAGTGATAAGACTTGTAATTTGGATTTTTTTCAAAACTGATCTCAAAGTAAGTAAGTTTTAATAATGCTAAGCACACAACAGCAAGGTACACTGAGCTGGCTTTTCTGTGCAGTCCAAGAACATTCCCAGCTATTAGACTGTCACATTGCAAGCAGCGTGATGTCCAGTAAGACCACCCTCTTCCCAGCTGGTTGGTATCAGTGGTGTTTATATTGTCCTTGGTTATGTTTTATGCACAATTCAAATTAATCTCATTTCATTGTGGCCCACTGTGAAAGTATTTCCGTATAAAGTGAAATACTATGCTCTATTTGCAGTACTTTACTTAAGCAAGGACTGTATTAATGCAGTTAAGTAGCTATATTGAATGAGCTGATCATCTATGCAAGTTTCTATTCTTAATAGCTTCCACATAGGAATGAAAACTGTGCTAATCCTTTAATTAAATTTGTAAACTAAAGCTGTGTAAGCCTTTGACACCTTTTTTTTTGAGGAGCAATTAAGTCTTGAAAGTAAGCTCAAGCCTATGGCCAGTGATACATTTAGTCTGGTATTGTTTTATGTCCAACAGGGCAGCAGGCTGAGAAGCCGCAGCTTTCCTTTCCCCTCTGCCCCCAGCAGTAGGAGAAAAATCTCCACCTCTTTCCCAAGGAATGTGTAGCCTGCAGACAGCATGTATGCAGCTGTGAGCGTGACACTCGGATTTTATCCATTCCCACAGAGTTTCATACAGGAGTGTCTTAATTCCCCTTTGGATCTCTCCAAGGCACATTTGCATCGTAACATCCTCTCTACCCTAATCACATCGCTGTGTGATTTCATTAGGACATAGCTTTACTCCCCTTCTTAATAGTCCTAACAGGCTTCATAGTCTGTTCCTCACATCCACCGGTTGTTTCTCAGCTGGTATGTGCTACAACCATCTCGCCTATCATTGCCTATAATTTTTCCTCCTCCTGATAAAGGTGAAGGGTGTTCAACAAAAAATTTAAAAAGTCCTTGATCCTAAATTTAAACTTTCCTGTACACAGCAGCACTGTGCAACCAATTCATTTTCCATCCAGTAACCAACTGCTGGCATTTCAGCAGAGGCTGCAGCAGTGCTCTGGATTTTAAATTCCCAATGCTTTAATACAAAAATGTTTTAATACATTCCTTCATTGTGCTGTTCTTTAGACCAACACATTCTGCAGTCTCTCTCCTCTCCCCCAATTTCTGTAAAGACCTGTCCACATGCCTCATAATCAGATGCAGGATTGATGAGACCAGTCACACAGTAAACAAGCTGTTTGGCTGCAGGGATCTCTTCCATGCAGATTGGGAAACGCTGGACCACGTGTGTTTTCCTCTAGCCAGTGTAAGTGAGTTTACTGATACCTGCAGTTTCTTAGCAGATCCTCAATTCTAAAAGTTTAATCTTCAGGGCCCCTTAAAAAGGTTCCCAGGGACTTCAGCGAGAGTCGATTTAGATTCAAGGTTAGAAATTGGTTTGTTATTTCCCCTGTGTTTCACAAAATCTCAGCTAGCATTGCCTGCATAACTTTGTTTTTAACTTACACATTTAATAATTTCTTCTTTCTGTATTTTTGAAATGTTGGTAAGAGAATGATAGGGAGAGACATTTTGACTCTTCCTCCACCTTCATACAGTAATCCTTTAATACTTTGCTTATCACCATGGTACTGGAATAAAGGAATATCTGAACTTATATTTTCAAGTCTCAACCTCACTTGGTTTCTCAGTTTTAGATCCACTAAGTTTTGAGGCAAGTTGATAGCAAGTGGCCCAGTGCTGTACATCAGTTTCCCTTCGCTTGCTTGACAGATCCCTCTGTAATCACCATTAAGCATTTAAAAATTTTCCCTTTTATTTACTGTCCCATTATCTTTTGGCATCACAGACAGCTGCCTTGTCAAGCACTTACTGAAAGTAGGTTTTTGTTTGGTTTTTTTTTTTTAATTGTTATTGTGTTTAAGACCTCATTAGCTTCCTATAACAGACTTCACAGTGAAGCTGTCTATTAACATACAAATGTAGCTGCCCGGTGCTAGAGAGGGAATTGTCTAGAGAAAGAGGAGCACAATGCTGTAGTGAAAAAGGAGCAAAGAAACTGAAGTTGGCTGAGCACACCAATATTGTGCATTAGCAAACAGAGAACGCGGCTCCTACAGAGCTTTATATTTAGCACTGAGCAGGTGGGCACTTCACTAGGTTTGGACACAGCCAGGGTCTTGGAGGAGAGGAGAATGTGGCTGTGGTAGCGACATGTAATGCAAATTTGTGCGGTTGCTAAAAACCAATCTCTCCCTTAGGAGATTTACACTAGCTTTATGTGCAATTCATTGCATGTAGAAGATACATTTTCCCCAGTTAAGGCCACATATCCTGATAAAAGATTTATGCATTGTATTTGGACTGGGTTTGCAAATGAGGAAACAATTGCTTATTAAAGGACCCAAGGCGATACAACCTTTTCCTTGCTGGCAACATGAAGCAGAAGTGTCAGAATAGTTTATAGGGTTCCAAACAAGGAGAGATGAATTATTTGCAAGAACAAATACTGGTCCTGCACCAGTGTCAAAGTGGTAAACAGTGTATACGCTGCTGAGTACTTGCCTTAGAAGTTTACAAGCTATTGCAAAGAAAGTTATTGACATACTTAAGCTGCATGGAAAAGTGTGCTTGTTTTGCCTGACTCCATTCTTCTCTTAGTAACAGAGGGCTATACGTTTTTTATGTACCTTTTGACTGTCCCAAGACAAGAACTGTAATTTGGTCAGTGTTGCACTTATGAGCAAACTGATACTTCAGTAAGAGTTCATACTGCTTTGGGGTTAACAGTTTTGTGAGTGGAAATGATTCTCCTGAAATAAATGGGATTATAAATGAACCAAGGATAGAATCGCCTTTAAGGAAGATAAAACATTTTCAACAAGTGCCACCAAAAAGCCATCAAAACAGAATATGTGTGGTTTATCTCTGTTAGACTCTGTAAGTCTCTGCCTTACAGATGAGGCTGGGCAATTTCAGCCTAGGTCAATGCTCTGGCAGTCACACACGCATCATAGACAAGCTACTGTAAGTTATGGCCTCTGTGGTGGTCCCCCACCACTACAGAAGTATGCATGAGTCTACTTTTACTCTGGATGTACTATGGACAAGAGGTGGACACAATCATGTCATCTCTCATGTCTCCCCTACACCTTCCTCTTTCAAGCCTTGAGTATTTTTTGAACTTGTTGGCCAGTTTCAATCTAACTCAAAGACCTGCTCCTCAACAGTGCACAAAGAAGCTTGGTAGTTGGGGAGAGAAGACCCAAATGACTCCAAAAGACCTGCTGGGGAAGAGCAGGCAGGCATCAAGCCTTTCTCCTCTTGTGAGGCTGCAGTCAGTGAGCCCACCAGCACATGCAGGAGTTACTACTTGTGCATGCAAATGCCTCCACCAGGCAAGAGGGAACTGGCTGCCATGTGGAGATTATTTGGGAACAGGGTCAGGAGGCTGGAGGAAGGAAGGCTCTGCTCTTTCCATTGTTAATGGGATGATGTTAGAAATCTTTCCTTGAGGCATGACTATGTTGTCAGATAACAAAAGTTGGTATAAGCCAATTCAGTGTATTGTTCATATGTATATAGACATACATACATACATGTATATATTCTGAAAGCCATGTTCTCACTTGTTAGAAGCAATTATTTTGAAAATACATTGTTCTAATTAAGTTATATTCTTTCCATATGCAACCTTTTAAAAATTCCCATTGGATTTCCTAGCACTACAAATACTATAGCACGTGAGTCTAGTCCAAATTTTTTTAATGACAAATGTCATGCCCCAGTATTGGCAGGTGTAAAGGGCATGAGTCAGCTACCTGAACACAGACGGCTAATGCCACTTGAAATGCTCTGGAATAACTGAGACATCCTCATGAAGCTGGCAGACACAACAAAGCGTATAGGCAGGACCTAAGCTCCTCTGGTGTGGGTCTTGCCCTGGGGCATTTGCAGAGAGATTGGCAACACTATGGTTGCACATATTTGGGCAAGTCAAGCCCAAAGAGAGAGCAGCAAATTTCCTGCCTGTTGCTAGACTGCAGAAGCATTTCCCTGCCTGTGTCTGCAGCTTGTTTCACTGAGCAGCTGATCACTGTTTGCATAGGCACCTTGCTGCACTGTCAACGTGCGAGGCCTCCTTTTATTCACCTTTGACCACCTATCTCTAACCTGCCTCAGATGACTGTACCAGAATGTTGGTACATTGGATCACAACCATCCACAGGCAAAGGACCACTCACAAAGTTTTTTTAAGATTAACTTCTAATGCCTTCACTACCGTGGTTCACTTGTGTTTTAAAAAGTAGATGTTTGTGTGAAAAAGCATTGAACTATATTATACTGCACTAATGGATTTATTTATGCAGTAAAATTCATACTCAGTCCCCAAGACCTGCAAGTTTTGTTTCAGTGATGTGATGTCACAGCAGCCAGAGGTGGCAAGGGTTTAGTCATCCGTGCTTCGCAAGTCCATTCCAGGAAAAGCGCAAGGCTGAAGGGTCCTTTTACCGTCAACAGACCTCCATGTAAGCAAACTTCCTATCGCATTGAGTTTGTCCTTGCCTCTCTAAGCTGCTAAGTAGCTTCAGTGCGTGGCACATTGGTGTACAACATTTTTGAGCACTGCTGCATGCTTTAAGCTGTGTCATGGACAATATCCACTCCTTGGCTTTAGAGGCCCAACATCCCTACTGCTTCTTGAACAAGACCAGCAATTATTCCCACTGACAGGTGGCTTGTCTGTTTTGATTGTTACCAAGGCTGCTTCCCCCCACGCCCCCCGCATTCACCAGGAATTCATATTGCACTATAAACAAAGCACAGTTCAAGGATTTTTTTTTTTTTATCCTAAACGATAAGCAGTCTGTTCCTATGTACAAAGTGAAAGCTTTTAAGAGGGCGCTTTATTATGACCTTCACAGAAAATACAAAACTAATGTATCAAACTCTCATCTGAGGATTGTTTACGTACTGCAGCAGTTAACTGTTGGCAGAAGCCTTCACCTCGCACATAAATAGTAGGTAACAGTATGTCAGTCATCTACTTTAAGAGTAGATATTGTTTGGATAGCACTGGCAGTGATTTCACATTTGTGCAAACTTGTCAGGGTAAATCTCTCCGAGGTGCACAGAATGAGTATTTTAAACATTCATGTAAGCAACAGCATTATCGACTGTTTAGAACCCAAAACCGAAGTTTGCCATCAGAAATCTAGATTGTCTTCTCAGGATTGCTCTTCACTGCTCATTCACCTTGGCTCCATCTCCTCCATCTACAGAAGGGGAGATAGTGCAAGTCTAATTCAGGGTGGCAATGCAATGAATGTTTAGTATATGCTTTCTCGTGACATGCATTGTGAAGTGGAAGGAAGCAGCTTGTAAAGACAGTAGTGTGCATGGATAGAGGTTAAACAGGTAATTTTTTTTGGCTGAGAGCTAGCTTACATAAAAACATGTTATATCACAGAATACTTTGCATCTTTATCTCTTGTCTAATGTTTCCACATCACTTTTCATCTACTGAATGATAAAAAACTGGGACAAGATTCCCATGCCAAAGCATGGTTTAGGCCAAAGAGGCCCCGTTTGCATGAGGGGCAGGAGAACGTGGGAGAAGAAAATGTCCAAACATGCTCGTTTTGTGTCTGTTCTTTCCTGCGTATACGTTACCTTCTCAGGTGTAACTTTTTTCCTTTACCAGCAAGTGCAACAGTGTAGTGTGCTTTGCCCAATCTAACCGTCAAGAGGACCAACAGTCTTCACCAAAAGATTGTTCTCCAAAACCAGTCACAGGTTGGGAGCAAGATAAGTGGCATGTGGCATGTTAGAAGAAACTTGAGGTCATATTCCCTGCCTTTAAGTTATGTCTCTTTTTGAACTTATTTCAAATGAATACCAAGGACTATAAAGGAGAAGGGCACTCAGGGTGTGTGGCCAGCCGTGACTGGCACAGGCAAGTCCCAAATTCTTCCATCAGGCTGGTTCTGCTGATGGGTCAGGATTCTCCCCATGGTGTAGTGCTTTTGATAAGAGTTGATATTACGCAGCAAGTAATTTTTGTGCTGAGTAATTTTTGTGCCAGTAGAAATGCGTCAACATAGACAAAGGAATATAGGAGGAAAACCTGGACTAGGTGAGACTTGAAACCAAGTGTCCCGTTGTAACACAGTCATGGGCTTAGTGTGGTCCCACTGAGAAGGTGGGGTGGGACTGGCTGATCTCACTATTCTTGCTGAAGCGTCTTTTCTGGTATCACGTGGTGTGTTGCCCACCTGAGCATAGCTTGTTTCCTTTCCTGCTAAGCTGTGTTCTAGCCTATTTACTTGCAATGAAAATCAAGATTTAATCATGATTCATATCCAAGAGCTCCTAAGTGACATTGTGGGTGCTTTGCTCATGTCACATCTGGAGAGGTGGTGCTTAAGAAGGACCCAAGGTAAAGTCCAGGTTGCTCTGGGAGGTGGTTCAGGGCGGCCCCAAATCATGCAGTGGTGGGGAAACAAGGAATTCAGAGTACTGCTTAAAGGGTCCTGCTGACATCCATGTTTGCTGTACAGCAGCTCTGTCCTGCTGGAAAGAAATTAATGTTAAGCTCATTATCTCATTTCTTTACATGAGGAAAAAAGTCCCATTGTTTACAGATAAGAATAAGGGATACTTTGCTAGGTTTCTAATCTACATAATTAGAGTTATGATCTGTTTTGCTCTCAGTAATCTTGAGATCCTTTCTCTTATTTATACTGTTATATGTATGAATGAAAGAAAGCCTGTTTCTGCTCTCACACATTAAAAAAAATGTCATTTTTGCATCCTGGGAATGAAGTAACTTCTCTGGATTTGTGGAGCAGTCATGACATAAAGCAGCAGCTTTTCAAGGCAATAGCTAATAATAACACGTCGCTTCTCCCTACCCCTCAATCATGAATTGTGGTAAGTGCTGTGTAAATCAGGAAATAGACAGCTGCTGTCATGGAGAGGAAATAACTGCAGGCTGAGCTAGCCTGAGCCCGCAGTGAAAAACACCGTTTCTAAACGAGCTGTTTCAGGAAGTCCTATGTGACAAAACTTCCAAGGAAAGAAACAGCATTCATGAGAGGGCAATCAGCTTTCTTCAACACTCAGGACAACGACTAAGGAGTGCAATGGGAAAGGTTTGTCCAGGATGAGCTAGGAAGTACAGTCCCCTTCTTCCCAGCACTAATGCTAAACCATGGTATCAAAGCAGTGCTTGAAAAGGAAACTTGTAACATTTATTTTCTTCATGCTTCTGTCTCCACTTGTCATGCATTTAGAGGAGCAAGTATTGTCTCTGCTGATAGGTTCAGGAGATTTGACTTTCTTGTGCAGTCCTATCTCCTTCAAGGCTTGTACTGCTTATACTGTGCTTACGCATGCCAGCTGCAGACCAGAAATCGCTGATACGTGCCTAGGCTTGGATAAGAGGCAAAGGTAAAATCAGTCACTGGAAGTTAAACAATTTGGGCTGATGCCGGCTATATTTTCCCAAACAATGAGGATGAGAAGCAAGAGGAGTTGTTAACAGTCCTGGGGGATTCTCTGTTGCTGCATATTTTTTACATGTGAGTGGATGCTCTTGTAGAAGAGATGGCAATTAAGTCAAGGTAGTGTTCTGGATTGTGATATTTAAAAAAGCATACTGCTTTTTCTGCAGAACTGTAACTGTGATTCAAAAATACAGATAAAATCAGTGATAAGGGAAACATACAATTACTAAAGAAGGGGTGGGCTGGAAGCTACACATGGGCAAAAGTAGGTGAGATTAAGTTTAGTTTAAATAGTTCACAGCCCTCATGGAGGAAAACTTATGTAGCAATTGAAAGATGAAAATAAACTTTCACAATACAGTATAAGCTCTGCTGGAAGAATATATGCTGACATTTTTGTTTTTTCACTTTTCTGGATTTTTCCTTTTGCACAGCTTTAGTTCTCAGATTGTCAGACACCGAAACCACATTCCCCCAATTAACAAATCAGCTTGTGTAACTTGCTCAGAAGATCTACAGATGGATTATTTCAACAAAAGACACAACAAAGAGATTCATTATAAAGGTCACAAATGAAAAAATTACTCTCTGTTTCTCCTGGTTTCAAAGCAGAATCTTACCACCTCAGTTAGCAAAGTGTAAGCAGGGCACATCAAGATTACTAGGTATTACTGAGTTGGGGGGGAAGAAGTGGGGTAGTTTTCACAACAAATAAATGGATATTAACTTTTTTTCAGCATATGGAAACCACAGCATCTTATAACTCAGCTAAATTTGTTAAGAACTGAAATCAACTGATGTGATACCATCTCAAGGGTTTCAAGATGGGTTTTTAATGCATTCTGCAAATAGAATCATGTTGATTTCTTTCAGAAACAATGAAAAAAATCCATCTACTCTTGCTAATAAAACCACAGTATATCTCACTACAGTTAAGGGCTGCAAATTAAATTTATTTTTCACAAAATCAATTATGTTATGTCAAGTTGCTAGAGTGAACAATAGTTATTTTCGGGAAATAGGTTCAGATAAGTTGTACAAACAACACTTCCTCCCTTAGACTTTCCCAAATTGAAACTGCAGATTGTGGCCTGGGGACAAAGCGTACCCTGAGCTCTCAAAGCAACAGGAGATTCAGTTCTGGCTCATTTCCTTGGGGTCTCAAAGGGTGTGAAACTGCCCTCAGCAGACCAAGCCCACAAATGTTCCTGCTCGCTTTTGTCCTGAGCCAGTCCTGCAGGAAATCAGTCATTGTTTTTAGTGATGCTACCCACAGTACTTTGCTGTTCTTCAGACAAGGTGTCTGCACAGAAGCAATTATAGCATCGGTTACACAAAATCATCTCCTCTACACTGTCTCCTTGCTGCAGAGCTCCTGAGAGGGGGACTATGCCCACCAAAGCCCTGATAGAGCACCTCTTAGCTTCACTTCAACGGCACGAAGGACTCGGGTCTTTTTTTGTGTGGTTGTCAGCACAGAAACAGCCATGGAAATACTGTCAGCTGCACAAAGCAAAACGTCTTCTGATCAGGCTGTGTTGACTAAGAGCATAAAGCATAAACCAGCAACACTGCTCTCCAGTTGCATCACCTTCTGGTTTCCATGTGGTGAGGGACCCTCTGGCTGACAGTAACTCTAGCCTCTGCAAACCTCTTCTCTGAATTCACTGATATAAAAACAAATAATTAGCACAGTAGCACAATTCTTTTCTTATTTCATTAACAAAGCATATCAGTAATTAGATTTTCCCTTCTCTCCATACGGCTAAGCCAGTACAGCAAGCGTAACAGAAAGCAGTTTTGCACAGGCGGGATAAAATACAATTTCTAATGAACATCCAATGTGCAAAAGTGTTGGTTGGTCAGTTGGAGGGATATGACTGGAGGAAGAGTCCAGCCACGAGGGACTGTCTAGTTTTCTAGATCAGTTATGCAGAACTTGGTGGTGCATTTAGGGAATTTCCCACAGGGAATGAGGAAGAGGAAGAGAAGCTGTTGGAGAGGGTGGGCTGCTTCTGCCTGTTGCCTCTCGCCATCAGGTTTCCTGCTGGCATGAGTGTTGGAATGTCTCAGCACTGCCGCCGGGCTGCAAGGAGGAGACGGATACCATTATTCAGGTTCCTTGAATCGGTTTTTGGAGATTATTTTATTTACGTAAACCCTCTGTGTGTCCATCTCCCATCTACTGCCAGAAACACGCTGGAGAAAAGATGGCACAAGCCACAATACCATCATCCTCCAATTCTTTAGATGCCCGAGGTCTCTTTCATCTTCTCAGGCAGGTAACTAGCTGAACAAAAATTAGTAAGTGCAATGTTTTCTCCTGCAGATATTTACCAAAGTTTCTGTAGAATTGTATGTAGCATTAGTTGGTCATTAGCCATTGCCCTGTAGTTCCAAGAAGGCATTTTAATCAGTTAATAAATAAATATATTTCCTTAAGTAATAGTTATTGTCTAAAACAAACACCTATGCACAGATTATTCTTGCTCTTCTGGCTTAACCCTTAAAGTTATTGGCAACACCCTCTCGCTCCAGCTGTAATTTGACTGTTTCATGCTCTCAGGTCTAGGCGAGAAGGAAGCACTGAAGTGACGTTATAGAAACTTACACCAGCTTTCTTCCAGACGAGTTATTATTAAGTCTAAGTTATGTCTTGTTAGCTGAATTCACTGGGTTTCAGAACAAAAGCATACGTTTGAAGATTAAGGCGGTGCAGCTAATCACGTTCAAACACCAGTAAGACAAGAAGGAAGAGAGACAATAAGGTCAGCTCTGGAACTGCGGGAGAAGTCACCCAGTCCTGTATATGCTCTGCAGCCAGAGAGTGCCAAGTCTTCCAGTGTTTTTAAAGTTTAATTTTGGCAGTGGGGTTTTGTTGGCAATTTATGCAGATAAGGGTTTCATTTCATTAAATGCAATTGTGTCCCCTCGAGAAACCTACTGCTCTCACCTCAGAAAAGGTACAGTTTCACAGTTGGCTTAAAGTGCTCTAAGACAGCTTGGTACTGATAGAACATGGTGTCACCTTCCCACACCAAGCCCTGGACTATGTCTTTTTTGCATCAGTGTGAGCAATTGAGTGACTGCAAGGCAAAAACTACTAATAGTTTTATTGCTTGTTTAATTTTCAGGCAAATTTCGGGCAAAACTGGACCAACTTACCATACAACCATGGGACTGCTATTGCCTAAATAAAGCAATTCGTAAAAATGTGTAGCTGGGCTAGGGGAAAGGAAATGGGCTAAAATGAGGGTAAAACAACTCTTAAATAACAATGCAGTATTATATCATGTTATGCTGAATGAAATATTGCATCTTAAGTGATCTGCAAACTGAGGTGGCCTCAGGCTCCAGTTCCACAAGCATGTTTTGCCCGAAAAAGATCTGTGCTGCCAAGAAAACTGATCCTACTCTCGTCTGTGCTGTTCCCTCCCTTGCAATGGCCAAACATTTGTTTGAATTTTGGGGACATGAATTGCATGTCCCCAAAACTGAACAGTTTGGAAGTTGGGTGTTGGGGTTCTTTTTCCTTCTAACACTACAGCAATGGTTTACCCTATAATCTGGTTTAGGTGGCAGTTTGCAGGAAAAAAAGATCTAGAGCTAGTCATCGATCATAAACTGAATATGAGTCAACAGTACCATGCTGTTGTGAAAGAGGCAGACGTTAGATGAAGCTCTGTAAGCAGGAGCGTATCCTGCAAGACAGGTGACGTCACCCTCCTGCTCTCCTCAGAGCGAACGCCTTGTCCAGCTGTGGGCACCACCGTATCAAGAAAGACGTGGACCTACCGGAGTGAGACCAGCAAAGGGGCACGGTAGGGATGAGTTATCTGGAAACAGGGCCAAGGAAAGACTGCGGAGCTATTTAACCTGGAGGGAGGAAGAGACGGCAACAGTCTTCTGAAAGGTGAAAGGCAGCTGCGAACAAAGACCAGCCTGTTCTCCATGGTCCGTGGGGGTGTGGAGGGACAGAGACTTAACATTGCGGGAAAGAAGATTTAAGTTGTACGTTAAGGGAAAACTCCTACAGGTAAGGTTAGCTAATCACTTGAATAGATGGTGTGGAGCATCTGGGAAAAAAATCCAAAGCCCTGGAGACCTCTGCAGCTGGGGAGATAAACATCAGTCAGGGATGATGCTGGCTTTGCTGAGTCTGCCCAGGGAAGGCAGGGAATTAGCTTTTTAAGTCCTTCCAAGCTCTGTGAGTTAATGGTATCCTAGTTAGTGTGTACATGTGGATTTTTATACATGCATGAATGAATAATGTATTCCTACATCATGTACTAGTATCTCTGTGTTTTTGCAATTATTGTAACAAGCCCTATGATTTCAGTAGTCAGGGAAGGCTGGCTTCCTGCAAAAACCTTTCTCAAAGGCTGGAGTGTATAAGCGATTTTTTTTTTTTTTTTTTTTTTTGTCACAATAGGAAAAAATTTTTGGAACTGCTTAAGGACAAAAAGATCAGAGGGTGTTCATGCTTGTAGGACACAAATTTGATTATACATACCCTTTCTGTTTCTTACAACATTAGCTAAAGGAAAAAACTGTCTTCTGAACTAAGCTACCTGAGTCTTTTCAGCACAAGCTTCACCTCCCTTCAAGAATTTGAAGCAGCGAGGTTGAGGGGAGAGCCGTATGCTCTATTTTTTCTAGTGAATTTTATGCTTTTTTGAAAGATAGCAAAGAGAGGAAGATGAGGAGAGCACTGAAAACTGAATGCTTCAAGTCAGGACTAGCAGTTAGTCACAGACAGCATCACATCATTAATATGCACTCAGCCTGTGAGCACTACAGCAATAGCAAGTCCTCATCAAAGGGGCTCGACAAATACAGTTCAGAATGGACACAGCATCAGCTAACCCTTTTCGCAAGGTTGGTGAATAGGTCTGTTTCGGGCTGCACGTACAGAGTATTTATGGCCAAGCAGCATAAGCCATGGCAGGGTCATGCTTGCAGAACTCGTGCAAGTTTGTAACGTGCAGAACTGAAGGAGATGCCACTGAAGATGCTGTTTTTGTAAAAGAGGGGTGGCAGAGCTGCCACTTGCAGTGAGTGCCTTTGCCAGCTGGGTTACCTCCTCAGACACGGATGAAGAAACAGCACTGCCTTCCACCCCAAGGATGACTACGGTCTGGCTTTTCTATGCAACCCTGTAAATAGGCTATATCAAAAAGAGGATTTTGTTCTCCAGGCCCTTTGAATCTTTATGGTCTCTTTTAAAAAAAAAAAAAAACAAAACAACCACAAACGAAACTTTCAAGGTAGAGGAAAATGAGATATCAAGTTTGTACACATGTTTTGTGGACATGTGCCTAAATGCAACTATATACCGACTGATTCATTAGGCTTGGGGTGGGGTGGGGGCGGGGCAGGAAGCAGTTGTAAGTCTTCTGTGCATATGTGACATGCTTTGCTGCATTATGACACTACATCTCCACCGGCTTCATTTTTTTTTTTTAAATCGTTCTTATTTTGAGTATATGTTTGTCTTTACCACAAACTGTGCCTGCCCAAAACTTTCAATGTAATTGATTATAATGAAAAATGGGTTTGGGGAATAAACTCTTGTATCTAATGCAAATAGATTCATATTTCTGCTCATTTTTTCTGGATAGATGAGCACTGCAGGAAATCTGTGCATAGCTGTATTTTTGTTTGATTAATTAAGAAGATTAGCTCAGAAAAGGGTTTTTTAGAGGCAGCAGAATAAACGGGCACTTCAAGACTTTATTATCTTTCCTGAATGTTTTCTTTATGAAGTGTTTTGCTGTATCTGGGAAGAAAACAGCAGAGAGAATGACAGCAGTGAATATTACTAAGAAGTCCAAATGAAACCAGCATGCTGTTACTTGATAATTTTGTTTCATCCTTGCCTACCAAACTCCTTTACCTAACCCCTTTTCTTGTCTGTTCCTCAGTTGTGCTGCTACTTCTAATTTTAACAGCTATTCTGATGCATATATGTTAATAGACTTATATAATTTATACATTACATCCCAGTAAGGCTGACAATGTACAGCTCACAGCTCAATTCAAGCTACAGCAATAATTCAAGAAAGCACAGTATAAAAATGGTGTGCAGAGAAATGAAATCAGAACAATACTTTTCATATAAATTATATACATTTCATTTATATTTCATATCCATTTTTATGTAATAGCTTACTTCTTGTCCTATCTGATGGCTCTAATTTTAGGCAATTAATATCTTCTAACTGTTATGGAAGAAGGGAATTTTGATGAAAAAAGACAGAGTGGCATAGAACAATAAAACCACCGTCTTTATATATAACTATCTGTATATATATGTGACATATCCAAATGTGAGTCAATCATTTACCACAGCTATAAAGTATTCTCACAGCCATAGATGAACAGGCAATTGCAACGTGATAAAATGAGTCCAACTGTGATGGTTGCCTAAAGCTCCTGCAAGCATGTAGGTAGGATTAATCATGTAGGATTCATTTCATTCCTACCTACAGAGAAAGGAGCAAAAATCAGCAGGAAAACGCTTAGCACATTTTGCTTTAAAAAATGCTATCTTCTGATCGTTTTAGTACTGTCACTAGTACCATAGATAGGCTAGAACAGGGACAATGAGTCGCTAAATGCACCAGCCTAAGCCTGTTCCCACTTGGAGGATTCCC
>JAOBAS010000072.1:8512184-8532421 GCA_025311575.1 Elanoides forficatus | reverse complement strand
TTTCCAGCCACTCTGCCCCAAGCCTGTAGCGCTGCCTGGGGTTGTTGTGACCCAAGTGCAGGACCCAGCACTTGGCCGTGTTGAACTTCATGCAGTTGGCCTCAGCCCATCGATCCAGCCTGTCCAGATCCCTCTGCAGAGCCTCCCTACCCTCAAGCAGATGGACCCTGCCTCCCAACTTGGTGTCATCTGTGAACTTGCTGAGGGTGCACTCAATCCCTTCATCCAAATCATTGGTAAAGATATTAAACAGAACGGGGCCCAACACCAAGCCCTGGGGAACACCACTTGTGACCCGCTGCCAACTGGATTTCACCTCATTCACCACAACCCTCTGGGCTCATCCAGCCATCCAGTTTTTCACCCAACAAAGAGTACACTTGTCCAAGCCATGAGACACCAGCTTCTTAAAGAGTATGTCATGAGAGGCAGTGTCAAAGGCCTTGCTGAAGTTGGGGTATATAACATCCGCTGCCTTCCCCTCATCCAATAGGCAGGTCACCTGGTCATAGAAGGAGATCAGGTTGGTCAAGCAGGACCTGCCTTTCATAAGGCTGACTGGGCCTGATCCCCTGCTTGTCCTGGACTAGCTTGAGTGCTCTCAAGACAAACCGTTCCATAATTTTCCCCGGTACCGAGGTCAGGCTGACAGGCCTGTAGTTCCCTGGATCTTCCCTTCTACCCTTCTTGTAAATGGGAGTCACATTGGCAAGCGTCCAGTCCTCTGGGACCTCCCCTGTTGACCAGGACCGCTGACAGATGGTGGACAGTACCGTCATCCTGTAACAAGTCTTGTACAATCCGAAAATGCTCTTCCCTGCTCCCCATAACAAGTGTGCTACTCCTATAGCCACCATTCTCAGCCTGAAAGGTGATCTGGAAAGCCTTTTCACTGACTCATCTGCATGGGTTTCTCACAGTAGGCTCTCTCATCTTTTCCCCCTTCACTTTCTGCCAGACTGAAGAATCCCAGCATGTATAACCATAATCATACACAGGAACCATTCGACACCTTTCCGTTTGTTTCATTGCCGTTCTCTGTAACTTAAAGCTCTGCCCTGTCCTTTCTGAGATGAGAATCATAGAATCACAGAATGGTTTGGGTTGGAAAGGACCTTTGAAGATCACCTAGTCCAAACTCCCCGCAGGGACATCTTTCACTAGATCAGGTCACTCAAAGCCCCATCCAACCTGACCTTGAACACTTCAAACAGTGAGTATCCACAGCCTCTCTGGGCAACGTATTCCAGTGTCTCACAACCCTCATCGTAAAAAATTTCTTCCTCATGTCCAATCTAAATCGACGCTCTTTCAGTTTAAAGTTGTTGCCCCTTGTCCTGTCACTACAGGCGTTGGTAAAAAGTCTTTCTCCATCTTTCTTTTAAGCCTCCCTTATATATTGGAAGGCCACAATAAGGTCTCCCCAGAGCTTTCTCTTCTTGAGACTGAACAACCCAACTCTCTCAGCCTTTCCTCATAAGAGCGGTGTTCCATCACTGATCATTTTTGTGACCCTCCTCTGGACCTGCTCCAACAGGTCCATGTTCTTCTTATGTTGGGGACTCCAGAGCTGGACGCAGTACTGCAGGTGGGGTCTCACCGGAGCAGAGTAGAAGGGCAGAATACTATCCCTCGACCTGCTAGCCACACTTCTTTTGATGCAGCCCAGGATGCAGTTGGCTTTCTGCATGGCAAGCACACATTGGCAGCTCATGTCCAGCTTTTCATCCACCAGTACCCCCAAGTCCTTCTCCATAGGGCTGCTCTGAATCCATTCATCCCCCAGCCTGTATTGATATTGGGGGTTGCCCCAACCCGTGTGCAGGACCTTCCACTTGGCCTTGTTGAACTTAATGACATTTGTGTGGGCCCACTCCTCCAGCCTGTCAAGGTCCCTCTGGATGGCATCCCTTCCCTCTAGAAAATCAACTACACCACTCGACTTGGTGGCATCAAGGCAGGACGTACCTAGCACTGAAAATGTAGGTTGGCCATTTATATACATTATGGCAGAGGGCCATTTTCTGTTTTGCTCCCATGCTGTCCCCAGAATGTCTTTCTGATCAGTACCAAGCCACAGACCTGAGGTTTTCCGTTACAGTCCCAAGGCCTGATTAGTGCATAGTCAGCTCAGGGCTTATTATCATGCATGTAGAGTACAGATTGTCTTTCACCATATACTTATTTTCCTATTTATTTACATTGAATTTCAGCTGCAGTTTTAACACTCAACTGGTTGATGCTGTAAAGCTTTGCTATAGGTATTCAGAGACAGTCTTGTTCTATGCTACCTTGAATAATTTACTGTGGCAAGAAAACTTTGTTTGTTTTGGACATAAGGTGCTTTCTTTGGTTTTTTTTTTTTGTTTGTTTGGTTTTTTTTGTTTTTTTGTTGTTTTTTTGTTTTTTTTGTAGAGGAAAGGTGACTTAGATGTTAAGAAAATATGTTGCAGTGTAATTAAAATGTAGTTACTATTTTTACTATATATTTGCCTGCTGCTAACATAACTTATGATACATCTACATTTCAATCACATGACTGAAGTTCAGTATGTCAAATTGGTCTTAAAGTAATTCTAGGTCAGGTAGCAATCTAGTCATAAAATTGCTAGATTTTGTGTGACTAACTGCCTGGGCATTCATTCATTGTCAGTATATGCTTATTTACCTTTATTATAGATGGCTATTCTCAGTATTTTCTATTTTTTGAACAAAATTTGGCAGAAGTCCACTGTGAAAATTTCTTGAACCACAAAGTAAAAATCTCACTGCTAAATGGAAAAAGCTTCTAGCATGTAATTTTCTTTGTATTTTTAAATAAAAGAAAAGTAAAATGCATCTTATGCACATACAGGAAAATGTATTTACCTTAAAAATTAATGCCCCTTTTGTTATGCAACTTTTGTATGTTTAAGTCATAGTGGAGGAAAATAATTGTAAAACTGACATATTTCAATTTTATGCCATGCATGTGATCCACATAATTGACGGGAAAAATCTTTTGTGTGTCATTGCAGTTCTGAATAACAGTCCTATGTGTGCAAACAAACATTGAAGTGATGGTGATCCTGTGTCAAAAATAGTTCATTATAAGTCTTAATACTAGTCATTACTAGTCTGACAAATGATATAACATAAGTTTAGCAACATGAGCCCAGAGCCTCAGGTCATTGTTAGTGTGTATCTAATACATGAGCAGCAAAGTGCTTTTTTTGAGGGGAATAGCAAGGAACACGGGAAATTTGGAGCAATGCTAGTTGAAAGTGTAAGACAGTTAAGTAGCCTCCTCAGGACCAGATTCTTGTTGTTGTTGTTTCAGTTAACCTGCTGTAAGAATTTTATGCTCTGCTCACCTGAAGTGAGCTCTTTTTCACAATGCCTTTGGGGTCAAGGCTGTGTCAGTGAAGGAGAAGTTTTTGCCATACCAGTGTGTTATAAACTGTGCCTATGCCCCATAAACAATTGTTGGTTTTTCCAACTTCTGGTGTTCTGCACATCAGAGTGGAATGGTGTGCCCTTCTGCATGAGGGTGTGCGGAAGTGTTTTAGTCTACTCTGTCTTAATTATGCCCAGTACCTGTTCAGCTACTGCATTTGGTATTCCTCCCATGCTTTAGCAATACTGACCTGTGGGGGCTGTAATGGGCTAGGAGTGGCTAAGCAAGATGCTAGCAGCTTCTGGCTCCACAAGCGGCCCATAAGTTGTCCTGTGGAGGCTGGATTGTGTGAATAGCAAAGCCCTGTTGGTCTGGGAAGTGCTGAGTAATATGGCCCCAAACCGATAGAAGGAGATGAAGTTGCAGAAGTTGCTGAGACCACCGCTGTTGATTGCTTTATGACTTGGCGTCTGTGGTGAACCCAGTTGTGCGTCTCAGTTGGGCATGAAATGTCTGATGCTTAGCCTCTTCAGATATTCTGGCTTACTTATCACCTACTAGCCAGTGCTGGAGGTGGGTTACTGACCTAGATGAATGCTTGCTTTGTACCAGTATGGCCGTTTAATTACTAAATTGACTGGCACTTTGCTGACTCGACTGGCACTTTGCTGACTTTTAGGAACTTCCCCTATTAAAAAAAAAAAAAAAAAGTTATGTGTCTATAAAAAGCTTCATAACCTGATACCAAATGAGGGTTTTTTTTTTTAATTTCTTTGATCTGTTCTATGAGTCAGCCTAATATGCAGCATATAGTATTTATTTTCTCTAATTTTCAAGGATGGAAAAAATGATTATAGCAGGTGTAAGATACAAAGTCTCTTTAAGGTATATGTATATTGCATCATAATTATAAAACATGTCTATTGATCTGTGTTTGCACTTGTTTTATGTTTTGTGGTTTCTTTTTTCCAGAGGTAATAAATACCTTTGAATAATATTTTTTTTTTCTGTCACTGAATAAATAATGAATGTCAAGTTTGGGCAATTTCTCTTTAGTTACTGCAATTGAGCATGCGATGCGAGCCACTAGCTCTGGGCCTGCTCTTCAAATCTGCATGCAGGTCATTTTAAAACCTTTTAGATGAGGGCAACATAGAGTGGAGGTGGTATGTGGAAGGGGTTGAGGAAAGAGGACAATTATTTTGTGTGCTGGAACCTTTAGCAAGTGATGGATTTTCAGTGTCTAGAAACTTGTTTGAGAGGTAATGCAGGAAGTGAGAAGACAGAAGAAATAATGGGTGATGCTAATTGGAATTGCATCATTTTAACCTCAGTGTAAGTGAAATCAGGGTCAGATCTAGAGACTCCAGATTCCTCTGCATTTAGTTGAAGTTTTGCCATTTATTTCAGTGATGGTAAGATTTCAGCCCAGCAGTCATAATTTAGCCAGCTAAATAAGAGGACAGGTTGTTAGCTAAACACCCACTATTCTCAATTTCCAGTAGAGCCAATAGTGCTGTATCGTCTGTGTTTTACAGAGGCTTTTTGAGTATCTTCATCCCAACTGTCTGTCTAGCTATGTAAATAGTTGTATTTGTATTACTGACCTCCTTAGCGGGACATGGTGTTTTCCTGTATGCAAGTCCCAAATTATGCTGGGACATCTGTCACCTTGTTATATTGCAAACCAGCCTTTAGCTTGTTTGGTTAGAACTCTGCTTTATAACTACTTTAGCTTAATGACATTATGGTGTACTGTAGAAGAACAGAAATAAATTGCTCTTTGGTGTTTCAAATCTAAATGACAGTTGTTTAGCTGGAGCAATCGTATAGATTGGTACCTATGTTGTGGAAGTTTAAAAAATGATTTGATATGAATATTTACAAGAGAGAGGTCTCAGTGGTAACTTGAAATATCTAAAACGCAAACCTTTAAAAATTTAGAGAGCTGTGACACTGCTTTTAATGTTAACATTTGTTCAGCAATTCAAGCTGCTATTGTAATAGAAGAACATTGCCTTTTTAATGATTGAGAAGTAAACATGATTAGTTGTGGTACAAGAAAAAATTAGGTACATACCTCTTAAAAAAAGAATCGTCTCTTTGCAGCACTGGTGGTGCAAGTAAAGCATTTATGTACCATGTTTTGTAATAGCACATGCCTTTCTTTTAAAATTATTAGAAGGAAAGTGACTCTTGCATCTCAGTCATAGAGCAGGCACTGACCGCAGCCACTGAGTTGTGTTTTGGTAATTTTACTGCCCATTTTTGGGAGCAGTTTGTTCCTCACACTTTCTCTAAATCATTTAAGAACTAACAAGAGGCTATGGTCACAGATAGGATAATAGATAGGTGGCTAATTTGAGCCAGGATGGCAAAACCTATAACCACAACATGTGACTGCCTGCCATGCTCACTTGCTGTATTCTGTTTTTGCAGAACTTATTTTATAATGCTGTTATGCCTTTGCTTTGGGTATTTGTCACGGTTTAACCCCAGCCAGTAACCAAGCACCACGCAGCTGCTCACTCAATTCCTCCCAGCCCCCAGTGGGATGGGGGAGAAAATTGGAAGGAAAAAGGTAAAATTCAAGGGTTGAGATAAGAACAGTTTAATAGAACAGGAGGGAAGAAACTAATAATGGTAGTAGTAGCAATAATAAAATGACAATAATAATAATAATAATAAAGGGATTGGAATATACAAATGATGCACAATGGAATTGCTCACCACCCGCTGATCAACGCCCAGTTTGTCACCGAGCGGCGATTCCCCCCACCCCCACTTCCCTCAGTTTATATACTGGGCCTGAAGTCACACAGTATGGAATACCCTGTTGGCCCGTTTGGGTCAGTTCCTGGCTGTGTCCCCTCCCAACTTCTTTTGCCCCTCCAGCCTTCTTGCTGGCTGGGAGTGAGAAGCTGAAAAACCCTTGACGTAGTCCAAACACTACTTAGCAACAACTGAAAACATCAGTGTGTTATCAACATTCTTCGCATACTAAATGCAAAACATAGCACTATACCAACTACTACTACTAGGAAGAAAACTAACTCTATCCCAGCTGAAACGAGGACAGTAGTATTGTTCCAGGTCAGTTCTCTATGGCTGGATCCCACGGAACCTCCTCACAAAATTCTTAATGGAAATTTGTGTCTATATGATGATGGTGATAGGAATGTCACTTTGAAGCTGTAATTTTGTTGAACAGTATTCTCCCTCTTCTCATTTTTCTCCCTTACTGCAGCTGGCTACATCATTCATGTTTCTGCAGGAGGCAAATAAATTCACATGATTCTTATGCCACGTATTTTTTTATGTGGGAATACAGAATTTTAATGCTACAAGACAGTACATACAAGAATGCACTGTAAACATCTCTAGAAAAACAAATGTTTCCACAGTTGTGTTCAAAATGTGAACTTTGAAACTTCTAGCTTTAGTTATCAAAAGCACTGTAGCTACTTTTGCATTTTTTTATCATCAGAAATGATAATTTTAAGGGCTTGACAGGGATTATTTTGTGGGTTTCTTTCTTCTCTTTAAGAAATCTGAATGAGGTTACCTTTCTGACACCATGTCAGGCAGTAGGATGGCAATCTTCATAATTACTACAACTTCAACAGTAGAAGTAGTATCCCATTTTTATGCAATTGGTAGAACAAAGAAGGTTCTTAATTTTTTACATTACAAAAGTTAGAGAGGAGGTGTCAGAAATAGAAGTGTAAGAATGAAAACAAGGAGGATGGGAATCCACGGAGGGTTTCTGTGGAAGCTGGTCTTCAACTTTTTGTTAGAATTATTTTGTGTGGAAAAAGTAGTTTCAAAAAACCTGAAAAACCCTCGTTCAGTTTACTGCATTTTTTCCCTATGTGATTGAGTACATAGTTTTTGGCTGGTTTGATTTTGTAAATCAAATTGTCCGCTGACCCACAGTGAAATATTTGGCTTTGAACTGAGTGCCATTAAACTTCATTGGTGTGTAGTGCTATGGTATCTCAAAGAAGCTGGGTGTGGTGCCTCTCTCCTGTTCTTGCATATCTTGACTGCCCACTGCTTCCGCTGCAGCTGAGAGCCATGTGTCCTGGAAGAGACCATAGACCTATCATGGAAGTATAGCTTGGATGAGGAGTACACCTGTACGAGGCAGGAGCTGCATCACAGTTCCCTTTAGGCACGTATGCGTTGATGTGGAACAGGCTTCAAACCAAGTGTTTTTTGGTTAGTCCATCACAATTGGTTGGTTCAACCCAAAGTGCTAAAAGCTTTTGTTTTGTTTTGATTTTATGTTTCTAAGTAATTATTGATATGATAAAACATTAGAATTTCCTGTAAGGTAGAAAGGTGGCTTTTTGCCCTGTTACTACCCTCCATGTGTCCCTTGCCCAACCCTGGTGTAAATGGAAGCAGAAGATGTAGGCAGTATTTTTCCTCTTATTAGAAATATTCATCAAGAAAAGATGACCTAAGGAATATTTTGTCTGTTGCTACAGAAAAAACGTGTTTTCAGTAAGAAAGTGGGTGAGGCTTTTAAGTGACCTGAAAGCTGTAGCTGATTTCCTACTGTATTTTGACATGCCTTCTATGCCTGTTAGTGCAGAAAATTTTGTTCTTTTATGGTTTCCTCAGTACAAGAAATGCCTATTTTCTTGTTATCGGTGGCAAAACTGGACAGCTTTTCAGTCCTTACATGCTGCTGTATGTTTCTGTGCCTTTGAAAAGAATAATATTCATGTGGGCTACAAAGCTCCAAACATGAGAGAATTGTGAGAACAGAAATTGAATTTCTGGCATAGTCTTCCCACAATGCATTCCAGTAAGTTAAAAACACAAAACAACGGAAACTGTTTGTATTTAGATGCAGCTATTGGTGCTAAACTGCTTCTCACACGTTTTGGTTGAAACTGATGGCTTAAAGATGTGGTGGTATTTTCTGTGTGTATCTTATTTTAAAAAGGATCAATTTTGATTAAGATTAAAAGAAAAAAGAGGCAATTTATAATTTATTTGAGAGAAAAAAGAATTCCCATTAAAAATGAGACATCTATGTGCAAATGGAAAAAAGAAATGTAAAGCAAATTGAATTTCAGCATTTGCCATGTGAATATTTCTTTGATCATTCAGGCTTTACTATTACATTACATAAAAAATGTGAATCATGAATATAATTTTGAGAAACTCCAGTAGAATAACAGAGATCATAAATTATAAAACCTGATATTGGCAGCACTAAAAGAAAGTGCAGTAGCATCCTTTGAAATGACTGTTTGTATTCAAGCTGAAGCTTGGTTGTTCTTCTTTATTTGCCATCCTAGATTTTTCAGCAATTTATTATGAAAAATGTTGTGAAACAAACATGCTAGAAAGCAGAGCTTTACTTAAAAGTTTCTTTGATTGTATGGCAAGTTCAAGACCTAATGAACTGCACACTTCTGTCAAACTGCCAAGAAATCAATAACGTTTGGCCATTAGCCTGCTGCAAAGGAAAGATCAGGATCCTGTTTTGCACTTCTCAAGCCAAGGCTTCATAGGATTTGTTGTGGAATAGCAACAAGACCACCATCATGGGAAGGTTTTCCTGTTCAGAGATGATCTCCCTCAGGAACTCAAAATCTCTTTGTTTATTCAGGTTAGCTTGAGAAAGCTATTGCTACTGGGGATGCGGCTTGACATACAAAGCAAAATTTGAGGTTGCATAAGAAGGAGGAACATAAAATATTCTCTTTGTGGAAAATGAACAGAAAATCCTGTTGTTCTGCATATAATTTATTCTCTTCTGGGAGAGTGAAAGTGATGCCTGTACTTTCTGCCCCCTCTTTCTCAACCATTTTGTGACTCTGTCTTCTCCAAAATGATGATGCCACCTTAGAATTGCTCCTGGTTCTCACTGTCGCCTGCTCCTTGCAGGGAAGTGACGTTTGACCAGCGGTCCTGTGTATGCTTTGAAATTCTCAAATCCCATGTCTGTGGACAGCAAGATCAGGCTTTACTGCTACCCAGAGTGTCTGCAGGACAGCCTGATAGTGAAGTGGCTGGACTGAGGTGACGTGGCCATGGTCACTGAGCCTGAGCAGCACTCATGACTCCGAAACAGAGTTCTGCTTTGCCCTTGGCAGTTTTGTTACAAGTCTGCACTGATAGTTACTGACTTCCTGCAGAAAGTATTTATTTCAGAAAGTCTGCAAGAGGAAATGGTATTAATTTAAATGTATGTAGTACAAAATGCCCTAACAAACTGCATTGTTTAGAGAATGAAACCATGCTGCATGCACCATGATCTCTGAAGAGGTAGTGGTGACACTGCTCAAATGCTGATGCGATCCAGGAGTTGTGGAACATATGGAAATATCTCAGTTACCAGAAGGGTGCTTCCAAAGGTCAGTATTAACCAACACAGTGCCACATTACTCTCATCAGGTGTAAAGGAAACTCATGCCTAGCATGAATAAAAAGGTTTTTCAACTTTTCTGTCATAAATCCTTTGGTAAACACACTGAAAAAAGAGCATCACGCCTGTTTGCCTGATACCCAGAAGTGTAATAGATCCAGGGGAAAAAAGAGTTAATGAAAGTGAATTAACAGTAAATGGATTTTTGAAAGTGGTTCTGTAACTCCTTTTGATGTATTTGCTTTAAGCCCATTTTATTTCTACACAAGCTAAAAATTAGCACACAAGATAGTTTTAGTTCACACTTAGAGCTTTGTTCATGTCATCTCTGAAGGGAGGAGATGCCTGCCATCATATTACACAGCTGGATAAAGACACTATTTATTAGGGTAAGTTGTACAGGCTCTGTTTCCCCAAAGAGGTGGATTTGGTAATGAAATGATAAAAAATGATATCTGTAGCCAAAGAGGGGCAGTGGGAAAAATGTTTGTGCCTCTTGAAGGGGTTTTGCCAGGATGCATGTATCTTGCCATGCTTTTATGCAGTTAAGGACATGACAACTCTAGCATCTTTCTCTCTCAAAAGATTTTGGTGAGCCTTTCTCCTCCATGCAAACTCTCCTCGAAGAAAGCTGTGGGTAATATGACCCCTGCATTAATGAACCTAGCGAGATTTGGGCATGAACTGCCTTGTTGGAGGAAACTCATAGCTCCAAAGAGTGAGAACAGCTAGGGATCAGTTGAGAAAATGTTTGCTTCCTCGTTTCCCTTGTTAAGGCAGTCCTTTATGGTGGTGTCTTTGAAACACTTGACTTTGGAGTGAAGGAGAGGATACACTTTCTGACACTCAGAGGTTCAATTAAGGTGTTCTTGGTGTTTGAATGGGTACGAGGTCCTGCCAGTGGATGTTAACAGTGGTCCAGCAAAATCTGTGGCCATGTGTGAATAGAAATTTGGGTACCCTGCCCCTGCCAGTACAGTTTAAAGAGTAAGAAATAGATTATGGTTACAACCCTAAGTAACTTCCTATTGCTGTCTTTATACACACCTTGTTGTTTGATTAATAGTGGTGGAATGACAAGTGTGGTTAAAACCAGAGCATTCACAACCAACTTTCAGGGGAACCAAAACCCAGACATTCTGTAAAAGATGTGAAATGTTTCTATCCTGTTATAAGAGAATGTGAATAATTGTTGAATTACTTAAAAAGGAAATTTCAACATGTCCTTTGCTATATGCATGACACTCATTTGGGTGAAAAATCACGTGTAACGTCTGAGTGTTTAAAATACTTCACATTGCATAAACTGCAAAATCTTTGTTACTAACAATCTGTTGGATGTATAGCAGCTAATGTGATTTGAGAGATACTAGTAAAAACCTAAAAAGAAAACATGTACTATAATTGCAGTTGGGTAAATTGTTGAAAACTGCATGTATGCTTAAGTGGGTCTTTGACAGTAAATATTATAAAATGTGGATTCCATCTCTAATGCTATTGGTTTTACAGCCCCAAAATAATTTTATTTTACACAAGCCATGAACACATTTCAGCTACGTCCAGCCCAATTTTGAAAACCAGTTTTTGGCTCACCACTTCTATAGTACAATTCAGTTCTTCATATAAAATGTTAGTGGATGTGACACTCTTGTCAGTGTGAAGTGTTTGTTTATATATGCAAGGCGGGTTAGTTGATTGGATTATTTTTGGTTTACTGGTACAGCGTGTCTAAACAGCTTCATCAGTTAAGGAAATTTCAGTGAATCCTTGTACAAAACCAGGGGCTGACAGTGGATAGCCAGAAGTTGAAATAATACTACTGAGGATTAGGGAAGGATTGTCTTACAGACTGAATCATCCTAATTGTTGCTTGGCAGGGTGAGGTGCATTGGATTTTTCTTTCTTTTTTTTTTTTTTTTTTTTTTGTCATTGATGAGAACTTACAGAATAGCAGTTACAAGAATGTGTATGAAAATGTCACAGAAATTTGATCCAAATATTTCTTAGTGGGTGAGATATGACAGGACTCAACCACTGGATCTTTGATGTCCTGAGATGGGGTAAATGTTGTCTTCCTCTGTGTATTTGAGTGTACCCCATATACTCATGTGATTGTAAGACAGAGCAATCCAAACCATTGCCTGGTCCTTGAATGTCCAGGTGCACTAATAGGCTTAGTTATAGTTCCCTCCAGGTGGGTAAGCACTACTTTTCTACTTACAGTCTTTAGGGACGAGATAAGTTAATGAAGAACTTGTTTCTATGTGAGTTATCGTTAGAGAAGCACTGTTTTCAGCTCTGTAGAGTTCATGGACTTGAATTCTTTTCCTGAGTTTGGTCCAGTTGGGTAGACCAATCAGCACTCCTTTTGGTGGAATATGAATAAATAGAAGGTGGAGGTCTAGGCAGGAGAACATGCTTCTGGTGTTGGAATAACCTTCTCTTGCTTAAAACTACATTCTGTCACTTTTCTTCCCAAGTTTTTTACTAGGTTATATCCTGGCTCCAGCCCCTAGGGCTAGTTAACCACAGAGTAGGGCTCTCAGTGAACATGGTGGCAACAAAAAGACATTTTTTCATGTCATAAAATCATTCAGGTTTGATAGGTAGTTTTGAAAACATTGCATGTGGCTCTTTGCATTGGTCTTTTATTTTCCACCAGAGCCCTGGCAATCTCTAGTGCTGGCAAGTAGACTGTACTAGTCTCGTCCCTCATCTCACAGAATACTGTAGTTACTTGAAATTTTGAGTGTTTGTTTTTTTCTGAAACTGTTTATAGATAGAAATGAATATATATAACAGAGATGTAACAAGGTCTAGGATGTGCTGACTTCTTATTCTTGCTTCCCTGTCATTTGTTGGCTCACTTCAGGGAGAGAAGCTCTGTTTATAGCAATCTCGAGTTCAACTCATTTACAGCAGAACTATATTTGGGCATCTTTGCACATATCCTTGTGTCTAAAATGGGCACCATAATTCTTACCTTGTAGAGGAGTTAGAAGATTAGTTACTGTCTGTAAAGAGCTTTAAAAATGACAAATCCTGTGTTTGCATATCTTCAGAATAATTAAGAAGTCAGCCAATTAATCTGCTTCCTAGAATTTAATACTTCAAAATTACTTGCTCTGTAAAATTGTTTATGTGCATGATTTGGAGTAGGTATACCGTTTTTCTTTTTTTTTTTTGCGTATGTCATGATGGTGTTTACTGAGAAACCCAGGCTCCACTCTCACAGTACACACTGTATGGATGCAATCTTCAAAACTGAGGCCCATTATATAATTTCATTTTTTACTTGTTTACTCATTATTTAAAATGAAGCTGCATGTTTTTAGTAGTGAGAGTTAAGTTAATACCTACAACAATTGAACATGGGCTTAGGTGGGGTTTTCATTACTTTTTATGTTAGGATTGATTAAGGAGGCTCTGTGTCTCACGTTGATCCTATATGTTTGATGCAGGAGCTGTCTAGTGAGATTTTTCTGGCCTATATTACACAAGTCGTCAGACTAGAATGTTATAAATGTCCCTTCTGGCCTTTAAAGTCTGATCTTTTAATTAAAATACAGGGATGTCTTTTGCAGGGCAAAACGAATACTAAGATTCTAGCTGAATTCATGTGGAGGAGCTCTGCATCATTATCAGATTTCAGACAAGAAAGTTGGATAGCAGGTGCTCCAGTGGTCTTTTGGACAAGGAGGGAAAGGCTGTCAATACATGGAGAAAGGTTAGGGTTGCTAAGAATGGTGATGGAATGAGACAGAATAAAAAGAGAACAAAACACAAAAAGTCTAATTCCTGAAAAATATATAAAACCGCCACTGGTTATGGTATTCCCTGTTGTCTCTTTCTGTTTCCCCGATCTGTCCTTTCTTTGTCAGTTTGAATAGCACAGTTTTCTACTAATATGGCTGTGTTGTGCTTAGTTAAGTGGTAGGGCTGTAATCTTTATTCCCTTTAGCCGTGACATGCTTGAGGAGGGACCAGAACTTGGATTAACTTGACGGTTCATTCCCTCCTCTTTGGCCCCAATGGAAAGGCAGCTAATGAATGACACACAGGAGAAGTGTGGGTATAGACAAGAAGTGAGGAGCTGTGCCCCCAGCCTTCATGCTGGAATAGGTCATCAGTAAGAATAATGGGATTTCCATGCTCCTTTTCCATCATTTGCACTGCAAACATTTCACTACAGGAGATCGTGGTCCCAACAGGTACCTGACCATTTGTTGAACCCTCCACATACAGGTTGAATGTTGTGCATGTCCTGAAAATGTCTCAAACTATGATTTAATCTAACTCTTTCAAAGGAAGTGATTTTCCCTTTGCAAGCATAAGGAATATATTATAAAGAAACTGAAGACTGGAAGGGATCTGAGGCAACAAGTGGTAGCTAAAAATTAGAGATTTTACTGATAAGTGGGATATGCAGACCTGAGTGCCATGTCCTTTTTCCAGTGCTTGGGAAGGTAAGAATGCTAGGAATGGGATTGAGGGCGTACAGTGGTGAGCAGAAGGATACCTACACCATTAGGTATTGAGAGAAATTTTGTCTGTCTGTAGGTTTAGGCAGGTTTGATTTTGCTGTGGTTTATAGAAAATACTTTGCATTTTATAGAATTTTGGTCTATGGAAAGTATCTTCAGGGCACAGCTACTCCATCGGTCACCTAAGGTAGTTAGATGTAGAGATGTATCAGTGTCAGTCCCAGAAGAACTTACAGGTGGGAGGAGAGGCTAAGGATATGCAGGAAGGCAGCAGTTCTGGGAATGCTGTGAATGTTTACTAGCAAATATACTGGCATCGGGATGCAGCCTTTCAGGTCACTAAATGTTAAATGAGGGGCTTTGCGGATTGTTCTGCCAGACTCAAGCATGGTGAGCCTGCACATCCCAGGCTGGTTGCCAAAAAGCCTTTAGGAGACCTGTCTCATATACAGAGTTCCCAACAAAATGAGACACTTAACCTGACTGTCCTGAATGCCAGTCCCATACCTTCATTATAGGCCTTATTTCTGTGCAAGGCACTGGAGAGAGCAGCAATAATGAATGCTGCAAGAAGAGGGAAGATGTCCTGCAGCTAGGTAATGCACAGCCTTCTAGGCAAGCAGCTTGTGGTTTCTGGCGGAACATTCCCACTGGACAGTGTCAAATGCATTTTGAGATGATGGTACCCATGTTCAGTTTATTACTAGTGAATAATTTAGCTGAGCTTACTGTGTTGTATCAGTTCCTGTAGGCTTTGCTTGTGACATTTCCTTTTGTGTGGCAGATTTTTTCCCGGTTGATAAACTGCTGCTGAAGTACAAATGGTCTGCGTTGAAAATATAGCAAATGGGGCCGTATTAGTCTGATTGTCTCATCCATGAAACAAATGCTATGACCATTGTAGTTTGGCCTAATTTTAATGCAAGCCAACAGAGTTGCCGGAGATTTAAGGTCTGCAGTGACCCTTGTGTATTCCTTGATTTCTATTTTGCATGCAAGCTGGATATGGTATTTTTTTATCAATATAGCAAGAGTTTATAAAACAGGGTACATTTGTGTATAATCTCCCTAATTCCAGAACTGTTGATTGCATATTTGAATGTAATGACCTCAGAATGCAGTTGCTCTTGGCCCAGACAATACTTGCAGAATGGCTCAGGAAGGTGATTCACTGTCAGATGCCAGAATGGCTTTTGTGCAGCAGTTCGTAACTTGATTAATCTAATATTGGTTGAAGAGAGAAGACATCAAGCTATCTCATCTACCATACAATATAGGGTACGTGTGTGTGTGTGTGTATATATATATGTATATTATATATTTAGCAAGTGTTAAACCAAACCCAGAACAAATACTACAGCCCATCTCTGAATCTCCTCAGTGTTGCAGATGGAGATCCCAAACAATGCCTTCTAATGTGTTCTTGAGCCAGTGGCTTGGCAGGTAAAAGCCCTATTCTCATTTACCTCTGGAAGTTTTTTCCTCTGTAGTTCTGTTCAATACCAGATTTCTATCTACCAGGGACGATGAAGCAACATTAACATGATAAAAAAACCCCAAAAACTTAATCCCTGGGTGCCACCACAAAGAAACACTGAAGAAGCTGAAAGACTGCAGTGGCTCTCTACTCATTTTGCAAATTACCTCTTTATTTTTTTAAAGAATCAAAATCAAGACCAAAGTATGCACGAAAAAACCCAGACAATTAGTAAGAGCCAGCACTTCATGAAAATGCCTGTGTATCTTGAAGGATTTAGAAGACCCACATACCATCAAATGAAGTTTTAATTAGCTCCTGTAAGAGTATGAGAAAGGCTTTATTTGAGTGGACAAAAGGTCCAACTAGTCTGATATCCTATCTCATATTGTGGCCATGAGGACATGCCAGGGAAGGCATCAACTTAGGCACATTTTTTACTTTTCCTTTCCCTCTCCTCTGACATGACTTTAAGCTGCCAGTTATTTTCAGCTTCAGGACTGTTTGAATTCTGAATATATGAAATCTGTGTGCTCAGTAGCCCACAATTTCTGTACAGTGAACTCTCTAGTCTCCCTGCAACTTATCAACACTTACTGCATTTTCTTCTTCCTTTGTCAAGGAGAAACACCAGTTTACTACCAGTTGCATGAAGAACCACTTTCTTCTGTTTGTTTTGAAGCTGGTTTCTATGACATTCATTTAATAGATTTTTTTTTATTGGAAGAGAAATAGAGCAGTGGATCCCTATCCATCCATTCCATATCTCTTGCGATTTTGTAGATCCATGTTGTACTACCAAAGTTGTTCCTTTCTTTGTATTGAAGAGTCTCAGCTTAAGTTTTTACTTATATGGATATCTGTTTTGGACATATGCAACCCTTTCCATACCACTTTTATCTTTTTCTGAACCTTTCCCATTTTATGTTGCCCCTTCTGTGATGGGAGGTCCAAAGCTACTCACAGTATTCAAGATGTTTCTTAGCGTAATAGCCTTGTCTACTTTGTTCTGTTTCTTTCCCAATCATTCCCAGCACTCTAGTTTGCTTTTTTTGGCAGCTGCTAAGCATCGGGCTGGTGTTTTTGTGGAACTTATTCCAGGATCTTACTCATGAGTGGTAGTACCAAGCACAGAGCCCATCTTTTCACATATGAACCTTGGAATGTTTTTCCTCACATATGTCACTGTACATTTGTGTACAATGAATTTCACCTGCCATTTTACTTCCCAGTAACTCAGGCGTGTTGAGTTTGCAGTTCTTTATAATAGGCTCTCATCATTACTATATTGAATAATTAACAAACTTTGTCATCCTTTGTAATGCCTATCCCATTGTTCAACACAATTCCCTGAGGAGGTCCTTTGATGACCTTGTTCCATTATACAAACTGACAGATGGTCCAATATTCCAGCTCTGTTTCCTAGCTTTTGATCAGATTTTTTTTTCTTTTTATCCATGGAGGGATGTTTTTCTTGTAAGTCGTAGATGCTTAAGTGTTTCCCTACAAATCTGTCAAAAGCATTTTGAAAACCATATCATCGTAATCCAAATGCTTGCTGACCCCTTCGGCAAACTCCACTGTGTTTAGAAGAGTTGACATCCTTTTAAAAAGCCATACTGACTCATCCCAAGTACATCATATTAATTCTGATATCCGCTAATCCTGTTCTCATTATAGCTTCTACTAATTGGTGTGATACAAACATGAAGTGTTTTGGCTTCATAGATCTCCCCGGAAACTTCTAAAAAAATTGCCATGGTTTTCACCCTCCTGTCATTATTCCACTCTCATGCTAATTTAACAACAATGGACTATGAATTTCCTGCCAGCGCTAACAGCACAGCAAGTCTCAGGATGTGGCATAACCTAACCCTGGCATTTGTCTTCCCTTGACTCAAGGCACAATATTCTCCTTTCCACTAACATGCTGCTGATCCATTGATGGGGAGGGATTGTTGTCTTCTCCCCCAAACATTTCACTGAACTCCCTACACTCATACTTTTGCACTTGTTCCTTTCTAGGGTTGCTGCCTTCTTCCAAACATATTCCCTTCTTTTCCTTCTGTTTCCCCGGGATGTAAGAAATACAGAATATATGTAACGTTTTGTATTTGAGAAGCTGGGCAAAATACTGTCAGTGGAACACATCTGAAAACTTCATGAGTTAACTTGTCCTTGAATAGTACAAGCTGCTTTGATTCAGGCTGCAGTTTGCTGCTTTTCCTTCAAGGATTATTGATGAGTCTTCAGTTGCTGCAGTGATTGTCCTCTTCTGCCCAATAATATACTAGTGTTTGAGACTGCATACAGGTTTCCAGATTCTGAAATGAAAATGTCTTTAGAAGTCAAGAATGAGAAATACTTTTAGCTTATCTTAAATTTTAATTAATTGCCTCTCCCACCTTTGTTTGCCTCAAAGTTTTTTTAACATGCCCTTACAAACATCGGATAGTGAATATAAGCCTTAAAGATGCAGCAAATGGTTAAGCTTCCTCATGCCTCACATTGAAGACAGACTCTTGTTAAGGCTCTTACTTTTTGGTGGCAGTCTTGGTACACAGACTAACTTTTCACAGTTGTTTTGCATTTATAGTCTTCATTCTTATCAATATTGACAGCTGGAATTTTCTTTTTAAATTATTCTCAAAGTCCTGGCTTGAATGTTTAAACCACAACTGTACAATAAGTCACTGAAGGGTCAGGAAATAGCATCTAACAAGGTCACGCCACATTTAAGCTTTAAAAATGGTATTTTTATAGTATATTATGAAGAGAATTAAATTTGGTTTATGTTTAGCAAGAAAAGTTTAGGGAAAAGCAGTTCATAGGCAAGTAGCTATTACCACACTATAATCATTTACAAGCCCACAATACAACAAAATTTCGTAGTTGCCTTGGAGTCCTTTGAAGCACAATTCAAATTTTTATATGCTGTGCTCATGGAAGGATAAGATAACAAACACTGTTCACACATGCATCATTTCTCCAGTATGAGTTTTTCCACACGGACTTTCAAAGCTGACCAAATTTACGAGGAGCTGAAGGCAGGAGCTTGCAGTAGGAATTGTCAAGCAGTGTTATTATCTAGGGCAGCAGCTTTTCTGCCTGTGACAGGTAGCGGCACCACCATGATGAGTGCTCATTCTTCTTGGTCCTTCAGTGTTTCAGTAACTGAATTTTTGCAGGCATCACCACTAATTTAGAAATGGAAAAGTCATGTCGTGTTACTGCAGCTATCATAGGATGAAAAGGAGTAACTGATGAAACAGATGTAGTGGTAAGTTATCAGGGGATAGGAGATAAGAGATAGGATAGGAGATGTCCTTTGATGTTTCCATGTGAGGTGGAGGGAAGAGAATGAGTTGTGGGACTGTCCCTGTGCATCAGAGAGTGCGGCACCTGTATTGGTGTGACTCTCACTTCATAAACAGCAAAAGCTCTTGTCAGTCACAAGGAGATCAGCATTCTGCTCTTGGGAAATTTACTCTCGGGGATGTCTGTATTGCTGGAAGCTCTACCTCAGTATGCCTTAGAAGTAGTCTTCCTGTTACTGGGCATATATTATTTGGGTTGGTTTTTTGGGTTTGGGAGGGGGTTTTTTTGGTTGGTTGGTTTGGGTTTTGTTTTGTTTTGGTTTTTTACCAGAACGATGCTTGTTTTTCCCCTTGGAAAGCATGGCAACTTCAGAGCTTTTACTGTTTTATTTTGAATATGGCCATTATTTGGACAGTTTTATAAGGACAAAGTTATGGTGTGAACTGTTGCCAGTGGGGAGCCCAGCACAATAGTTAGTATACTCCAGTATGGGACTTCTTTCACTCAGGTCTTAACCTTGTTTCAGTCTTGTCTCTGAAGCAGAGGTCCCTGTCAGCTCATTCCTTAGTCTTTCCTTTTCACCATAGGAAGAAACTCTAGCAATAGATACAAGTCAGAGAAATGACACACAACAACATTCTTGATGCATCTTAATCCCATTGTTTTTTCCTTGACTGTCAGTCAAGATAGTGCCTTCATACCTATGCAAGGTTTATGAAACTTTCCTTCCCTTTTTTTCCAAGCTTTACTTTGGAGAACTCTGCCAAAGATTTTTTTATTAAAATGAAGACTAACCATTTTGCTTGTGCATACCTGAATACTGAAAAGACACCTTAAAATGAAATCACTGAATTTGTTTTATATCAAAATACAGAATGCTCATTTTATCCTCTATGAATCTGACAATTTTCAGAATAAACAATAATAAAAAACCTGTCCAACCGAACCATGGGCTTAACTTGAAACATGAGTGCCTGCCTGCTAGTCCAACAGACATGGTGAATGATGATGAGGGTAGTTAGAATCATAGAATCATAGAATCATTTAGGTTGGAAGAGACCTAAAAGATCATTGAGTCCAACAATCATCCATGCCCACTAGACCATGGCACAGAGTACCTCATCTATGCGCTTTTTGAATACCTCCAGGGATGGCGACTCAACCACTTCCCTGGGCAGCCTATTCCAATGTCTG
>JAOBAS010000072.1:8462657-8512084 GCA_025311575.1 Elanoides forficatus | reverse complement strand
TAGCGCTGCCTGGGGTTGTTGTGACCCAAGTGCAGGACCCAGCACTCGGCCTTGTTGAACTTCATACAATTGGCCTCAGCCCATTGATCCAGCCTGTCCAGATCCCTCTGCAGAGCCTCCCTACCCTCAAGCAGATCCACCCTGGCTAGTTGATGTAAATGTGTCCTATAGTTCTTAAACACTTACTGTCATCACTTCAGGAAACTAATAGTGTATATGCAGAAGGGTGGATGCATCACATGTACCATCTTACTTTCTTGTAGTAAATTAGTTTTGTAAACGAACAACATTTATTTTAAAAAGAGAGTTCAAGGATGACTTAGAGATTCTTTTTAGAGGCATGTTATGATATTTTGCTTGCACTTTGCTTCTTTAGAGTTGGCTACTTCTGGGTAAATGATGTGATAGTTGATGCTGATGCTTGAGTGCAATATGCATGTTTGAGAGGGGTGGAGGATGTAGATGATTTTTTAAGTTTTAATCTTTGCTTTTTGTCGGTCTAACTAAGCCTTTAGATCATGCCTATCACCATAGTAACTGCACACCTTTAAGTCTAAATTCTGCGACATGAGATCACTGCAAGTCTTCCTCAAAAGAGGTCTGAGTTACCTCACTTTAAAAGAAGTAGGGAGGACTGTAATAGTGTCTCTCCCTTTAATGTGAATCCCTACACAATGGGATTAAATCCAGTGCTTGTCTACACTTGTGTCTTCTTTATTCTAATTTTATATGTAGCAGCTTTATGAAACACAAATAGCTTGTTACATAAAATGCAGCTCTGAACAGTGTGATTTATCTTTAAATATACTTTTTAAAATAGATTATTCCAGTCCATAAACAGAGCACATTTGTGTGTAATCTTGCTACACTTTTTACTGTCCTGTAGGTTGTTTTCAACTGCACTGTATTGTTATAAAAGTTTTTATCTATCACTGAGTTGATCTATCACTGATTAAATGTTTCTTTCTATTCATGGCATTCAGGTTTAAGTGATACGCACTATTAAAAAACCACAGTATTACAGAATGGTCCTTTTAATGATTTATTGATCCTCGGTGCCCTGGAGTTGTTTTGTTTCTGAAACTCAACAGATCAGAGCCTGGACTTTCTTTGTACAGCCTGTTAAATGTGAATACTGCTTCTTATTTTGCCATGTTTCTGTTTTGTTGGTCTGTTCCTAATCCTGCAGTGCTTGTGGTCTTCTGTATGAAAGGGTTTTGTATACATGTAACAATGTTTAGTAAATTAATATAATGCACAAATGAATAGTTTTCTCTATATGGAATGCCATCATATGTACTCATGTTACCTGAAAAGAAACCAAACATGTGAGTGTACTCAGATGCACAGAGGCAGCTGGGTTTTGTAAATGTGAGATCCCCAGGCACAAACCTCGATGCAAATACAGGTGCACAGACAGTGCGGGAGCCAGTGTAGTGAATCTGGTGTATCTGGGGTGTATTGCACCCGCTCTGTGCACACCGCGCAGCTGGCTTGTGTGTTGTATGTGCACAGCAGGCTGTCAGACGTTTCAGAAGGGGCCAATAGATGGCTGAAATAATCTCTTTTTTTGTATGGGCGAAATCCATTATCAGTGTTGACAGTATCTGCAGCCAATTCTCCATAAGTAAAATTTCATCCCTTCTGTTTCTGTTTCTGTTTCTGCTTGTGTTCCTCCTGCCTTGAAATGGCTTTTAATTCTGAGGTGTTTTATATTTGCTTGATCTCCAGCATGGTGTTTGGCTCAGAGGGGCTTTTTCAGCTGAGCTGTGGGTTTGACAACGAAAGTAGAATGTTTGTTGAGATCACTTCACATTTCTTACTGCTGTAAACAATGGCTAATGGCATTGGAGAGCACAAGTTACATACTTCACTTGCTGACTGGAGTGAGTTTGGAATTTGCTGTTAGACCCTAGAAAGTAATTGCTGCCACATGTGGTTATACTCAGTTCGTTGTTAGCTGGGATGAAGGTGGAAGAGGGATTGAGAAGTTCTAGGTAGCGAAGAGAACTGAGTTATCTGGTGCAGAGGTGTTTAGTTGTAAGAGCTCCTGCATCACATCAGACCTAATAACCAGATGGTTTTATGTATGGGCAGGTCCCTCACTGGTTGCTCTGCCTGTGAAACAGCTGGCTTACTAACTGGTGCATTTAAGGCACCTATGGAAATTACAGGTGTGTGTTTAGGTAGAATTTTCTCACCTATTTTCATCTAAGTTGGAAGAATTCTGTTTGCTATGTGGCTGTAAGTTAGTATGCAAGCTATGCAAAATAAGGTTGTAAATGACCAACCACATGAAATGGGTTTTAATGTAGATGACTGGGGGTTCTTCTCTCCCCACTAGATAATTACTATTACTACTATATTCTGAAAGTGATGAAAACTTTCCTTAATTTCTGTGTTCTGTGAAACATACCATGGCCAACGTCTTTCATGTAAGAAACGCCATCAAAGAATATAACACTTCTCATGTGAGTAGCATTTTCTTGTGAAAACAAAAAGTTGTTGCAATGACAATTATGGGTGATGCTTCTTGAAAGAAAGCCAAAAATGTTTTGGGAGTGTGATGAATGAGAAGGGACACTTTTCTTGTTTTGGAAAGGTGAGGAAATAAGCTAAAGCCAATGCACAGTCCACATTCTTGTGAGGAAGCAGGGACAGTTCCACATTTGGTGTCCTGTGCCGACATCTAAGAAAAATTTTAGGTGAAAAAATGCAAGGGAAAAAGAACTGCAGGCACCCCAGTACAGTCACACTATTGTATTCAATTGTGGAAGCTGTTTAGGTAGTTATATTCTGTTGTCTTGTATGTGGGAGCTTAAGAACAATAACTTATAGTAAGTACCATGAAAGCTATTGCCTTCATACAGAGGGGAATCTGTTAAGGATACAGTTTCAACTTCAATCCATGTTTCATGACTTAATAGCTTACAACACATCTTCCTAGGCTGGCAATGATTTGGGCTGTGTTTAAAAAGTTGTTTTGTTTTGTTTTAGTTTTATATATCTATTTTATTTAAAAGAGTTGCTGAATATTTTTTGTCTTGTTCTAATTTGCAGCATTACTTTACTGTTCTTTTTGGCCATGAAGGGCAGAAGCCACTGGAGCTCCGTTGCGAGGATGAAGTTGATGGGGATGAGTGGGTAGAAGCAATTCACCAAGCTAGGTATGAAGCCTGATTTTTAATACTTTGCTCCATTTTACTGTAAATAAATTGGTAATAATTTGAAAATCTAAATTCACTCCCTAAACAGAAATAAATGTTGCAGTGCATTGGTTGTGTATTGCTTGCGATGCATGGGTATGTTATAGGAAAAAATGCCTTTATCATTCATGGTTATATCACTGTGTTTTATCATTCACAAGTGATTGTGTTCCGGTTGAAATTAGTTCAAGAAGAATACTCTTTTATTGGAAACAAGCCTTAGGATTAGTCCTCTGTTAGAGGCAAAGTGTGTTACATGAATGAAGAAATAAGTGATATGCTAAATGAATAAATGAGTGTTTATTAAAAAGCTCTTATATAGTACTAAAAGTAAGAAAGAGGAGGTCAAACCATTACGATGATAAAGTGCAACAAATAAAATTTTGACTTCAAAACTGAAGTCTTGAACAACGATCAGTCTTGTGAAAAGGGATGTGGTAGGACTTCCAGCCGTCCAGTAATCTTTCCCTGAGAAAAGGTCTGCACAGTGAATGAGCAAGGTTTACAGTATAATCTAAATGAAAATCATTTAACTGAAGTTTTGTGAAATGGTTTGCGGAGGCAAATGTCTTTGCTGAAATGCACTTTCTCTAGCCTCCTCTCATAGACACTCACCTCAGCTTATCTACAGTGCCATGGTAACGCACAAGGAACCAGGCAATTTCTGAGTTGCTTAGGACATGAGCCATGTAAACAGAAGTGATTTTGCTTTATAACTAAAAATGAACATCACCAGCTAGTAGTTTTTAATGTAGAACTTGTGAAATGAGGCCTTGAAGCTGCAGGTCTTGTTTTACCTGGGCATCTAATCTTTGGATCTGCATCCTCTTCTTAGCATTGGTACCTAACTGAACAGGGTCTTGTCCTTTCTTGGAAAGCGTCTGCTGGGTTGTGGCATTAGGTGAACCACATTTTGTGTAGTAGCCCTCTGAGTGAACACATTAGTTCAGGTTTTGAAGGGCTATGAGGCTTTGAACTCTCAGCCCATCCCAGGAGAGCACGTCCACCAGTGGACACTCCTGTATTGCTGAGGGAGGAGGAGGTGGGGGAGATCTTCACCTTGTCTCTGGATCTGGGTCAGTTTCTTTGTGGAGTACAACTGAAAGCAAGTGAAGAAAGGAGCATGACTTTTTGCCTTCTGGTAAGGGTATTCAGGGGAAGCAGGATCCTAGAGTTCCCTGTTCTCAGGATAATTTTTTTCTTTTCCATTGCCTGGTGTAAAAGGCACATAAGCAAGAAGAACTTCATAACACTGAGTTAAAATTTGTCTCTGGGTAGTTCAGTCCATAAATAGATCACGCATGAATATTCAAGGCAGAACTTAGCAGAAAATTAAGTGAATGTTAAACACACAGTTTAAAATATTGAGAACTTAAACTTGCTAAGAAGTTAGTTGTGAAGTGCAAGGTTGGAGTGGTTGAATTTTGACTCCACCAGAAAGATAATCACTGCAGCCTTCAGAAGACAACTGGGTCTCTGTTGTAAGCAAGATCAGTCTTTTTATCTCTGTCCCTTTTGCTATTTGAATTTTTTCCCTTTATTTGTGCCTATCTGAAATGATAGTCCTAGTAATATGAAACTTTGGACACCACTGTGAGGGATATTCTCAGGACCCTATGTCATTTGGGGGATTTTCTTAATCTACTTTTCTGCATAGGTCTCTAAATTTCTTGGGAAAATTTTACAGGAACATGGACGTGGCTCTTCTTGTTCTAGTATTCTTTTCTTGAACAAAATATCAACAAGTGACAAAAAAGGTTCTGAAATTTAGTTGCTAAACATCCTACGCTGCTGTGGTTACCTCATTGTTCTGATACTTTTCTTCTTCACTGGAAGCAGCTTTTATTTGCTTTACATTGTGTCTAGTTGCATCATTATTTACTTAACCATTGGGTCTCTTACCAAAGATACATAACAAAGAAGTGAAAATAACAGTTTTAGACTATTTGTATTGGGTTTGTGTGGCTGGGTTTTGGTAGTGGGCGAGGGGCTGCAGGGCTGGCTCCTGTGAGAAGCTGCTAGAAGCTTCCCTGGTGCCGGCGGGGGGAGGAGGGAGAGAGAACCGGGAGTGGGGTTGAGGCAGGAGGGAGGAAGGGGTGGGGGAAGGTGTTCTCAGGTTCGGTTTTACTTCTCAGTACCCTTGTTTGATTGGTAGCAAATGAAATTGATTCTCTTTCTTCCCCAAGTTGAGCCTGTCTTTTGCCTGCGACCATAAGTGGTGAGTGATCCCTCCCTGTCCTTGTCTCGAGCCACAAGTGTTTCTTTATATTATCCCCTCCCCGTCCCACTGTGGGGAGAAGTGAGCGAGCAGCTTCATGGTGCTTTGCTGCCAGTTGGGCTTAAACCATGACATTATTGCATAAGATTTTTCTTGCCAAATTAATAAAACAAAATAGAACAGATTTGTGTCAGGGATTAAATTTTGCCTGTATCATGATTTAGACTTTTTTCCTTGAGTTCGTCTGTATGTTTGACAAATGGGACAAGCTTTGGCAACTTCTTCAGTGTCACTGTTCATTTGAGGCTAGCTTAATACATTTCTGACCCTTCTCTCAGGTTTTTGTTTTGAATTCCTAAATAACATTTTGTGTAGCCCTTTGAAGATACTTCTTTGTAGTATCTCAAGTGTCTTAAATAAAAATTCTAGGAGGTATTGAGAACATTCCCCCTACCCTTAAATTGAAAACAGGCCTGGGAACATCCTGTTTTGTGTGAAGAGGTTAACATTTGTGAAATGGAAATATTTAATTGTTTTCCAGAGGGTCTCATCCTTGTGAATAGTTATGGTAATCTACGTTTTAGCTGAGACAAAAAGTAGTTGATTTTTCTTTTTTTTTTCTTTCTTTCTTTTCTTAGACTGATGTATACAAAATCAAATTTTGCATTGCGTTTCATGACTTTTTGGCAAATACATGTTTGCAGCCATCAAAATCTCCTCCATGTTTTATTTATTTTGCAAGTTATAAACAGACTGTTGAAAAAATAACATGATCTCGCTGCACCCTGTGTCCCACTCTGGATAAATAGGTATTTTATTTGCATGCAGATTCATAATTAAAGGATTTTCTGCTGTGGCATTGTCCATTGTTTCTTGGAAGATTTCACTGTGGGTGGGATGCTACTGCTTATCATTTGGGGGGCAGCAGCATGCACACCCTGCGAGAGCTGACCAGCTTTTGCATGCTGCAGCTACATGCTGCATTGCTTATGTTCCTGTCTGTAGTGCCCTTTCCTCATTTGAGAGACATTGTTTGGTTTGTGGGCTTGCAATGGGACATGCAAATCAGTATATTTTGATGCGACTCCATTATGAGCTCTACATGCGTTCCTACTTTTTGTATCTTTTCATTTTATTTGAATTCTCAGTGTTTTGAGTTCTCAGTAATATCCAGGGTGGCAGAGTAAGGTTTGCTGCTTCTGAGTTAAATTTCTGGGATGGAGGATTTATTCCTGGCAAATCCTAATTCCTCTGTCAGTGACTGCATGTGGAAGTCCTTTTTTGGGCTTTGTTCCAGAACTCAGTCTCTTACGAAAAAATCTGTTTCACCCTCAATACACTTAGGTGGACTTTCCACCCTCTCTTACAAATTCTATGGTTTTAATTTTTTCTTTTTTTTGCATTTAACTCAAAAACTTTTATGGTTCTTTTTTAAGTGGATGCAGTACTTGTTAAATTTCTCAGCCTTTTCTATGTTAACTTATTGGAATGTCTTACATTAAGTGTTTCAGCCTGTAGTTTCATGTGTGCTTTAGTCCTTCATAAGCCCACATTGCTGCTGAAGGAAGCAGCTGTCATTCTCGTAAGTTAGCCATTCATTCCCACACCTTTACCAACCCTTCTCTTATGCAGGCAGAAGTGAGAACTTAATTGGGAAACTGATCTGCACTAAAAGGAATTATGTTTTGTTTATTTTTTGCCAGCTTAGTTTTAATCTGTCTCATTCCTCCAGGTCTGTTCACTGCACATCTGTGCAGCACACCTGTGTTCACTGCACAAGGGAGAGGGAGGTGCATGGGTGGGATGTGAGAGAGCATGAGTTGCTATGCGGGGGGGAAAGTGGGAGTGCTTCTTTCAGCTACGTTGCTGTCTAAAGCATATGAGGAACTACTGCCCTCTAACAGGCAATTTAAAAAAAAGTAGAAAAAAAAAGCTTGGTGTCAGATTTGTTGGCACACTTCACTTGCTAATGCAGGGTATATTTTACATACTATTTTGCAGGCACTTGTAAGCTCACTATGGTAGCTCAGAGCTGCCTGGAAGCTCAGAGCAAATGTCTTGCGTGTCTTGCTACTAATGCCTTGCCGTTAGAGAAACCATATTAGCTGAAGCTTGGTGCTATAATAACCACAATTTTGTAGATTCCAGTTGGCTGAGAATGAGGCAGAGAGAATTTGAGTAATACTCGAAACACGGGCAAAACAATCTCATATCTGCCTTCCAAATAATGTGTAGCTAGATCCACAGAACAAAGTGGTAGAGGTTGCCAGAGCTGGCAGCTTGATAGAAGTAAAGCTGCTGCTGCTCCCTATATCCAGGTTGAACCAGAAGTGGGCCTAGGCATGTAGTTCCAATGCAAACAAACACACATATGTGTGTACAAACACAGCTGGCCACACAGATCAGCACAGACTGAAACATTCAGCACTCACGTGGGCACAGACAACACTAGAAGCCTCATTCTGTTCCCATCTCTGACTGATCAGGATGAAGGTACGTTAGTGGAAAAATGCATACAATACATATATACACTATGGTTCCCCCCAGTAAACAGCCTAACCGTACTGTCCAGGAGCAGGTCCTGGATTCTCCATCTCCCCAGTTGCTGGCACCTGGAAGTACAAGCCCAGCGTTAACATAGACCATTTCCAGTTGCTGGTACTGAGTCTCCATCACTCACAGATACATATGCATTCCCTGCCTTCCCAGCACACTATGGATCCCCCAGTAACTGGTCTAAAAGAGACTTAGTCTACCCCAGTAACTGGCCCTGGACCCAATGTACTTCCCGTTACCTCACACACCCACACCACACACGCATGCGCTGTGGATCCACCATTAATTGGTGCATGGGTCCCCCCAACCCTCTGCACATGAACACATGTAGAGACCCAAACGCTATGGATCTCTCCTGCAGTTGCCTTGCACACTCAGTTTAGCTGGTAACAAGCCCTTGCATGTTCTCGTCTCCAGCTGCCACAGGCACACATGCACGTCTGCAGATGAGCTTCTCAGTCAGCCACTCAACCTCATGGTCTTCCTGGTAGCTGGGTTGGATCTCCTGTGCTCTCCAGTAGCCAAATCACAGAGTCTGCGATGATCCAACCTAGACTTACTGCATCTTCAACACCTGGCTTCCCAGTGACTAATCCTACTCGCCAGCTAGCCAGGCTGGTGATCACGCACTGATATGCACACCCAGACGATGCATGCATACTCCCACCTCTCCAGTGAGTTACTGGCACTGCAGATGCACAAGGACCTATGGCCCTTGGGTCCCAACTCCAGTAGCTGGCACTTAGAGCTCTGTGGATGCATATACAGAGTCCCCTCATCCAGAAAAGTAGTTAGAAATGGAGTTTATTGAGAAGACGGGATAGACCATGCTGATCACGTGCAGAGTATGGCCAGACAAGTGTACTGATCAGCCTGGTTACTTGTGACCCTTTATCCCCTTTTATTCCCTTATCTCTGCGTTTTCCCAAGCGTGCTCCTCCCCAAACCTCCTTGAACCCTCCCTTTTGCTGCCTTTGGTTCTTCCCTTAGACATCCCATAACAAGCCTTGTACAATCCCCAAATGCTCTTCCCTGTATCTCTTAATAAGTTTCGCCCCTCTATAGTTGGTAACCCTTCTCAGCCTGAAAGGTGATCTGGAGAGCCTTTCCACTGACTCATCTTGGTGGGTTTCACCTGCCAGCTGATGAGGCTAGTGGCTTTCCTGTCACAGCCCTGGGAGGAGCTGGGGTGGGTTGGGGGGCTTGTTACTCTGACTAGGTTATTGGGGTTCCCTGCCTGGCATTGTGGCCCTTCCTGTTCGTGGAGATGGGCCTTTCATGGGCTGATCTTGTGATAGCCTTGGCAGCAGCCAGGTCAGGGGGCTGGTTTCTCTCGGTTAGGTTATTTAGGTTAGAGCAGCTGCCATTCATTGTTCCTCTGTGCTCCCTTATGTTGGCCAAGATCAGCCTTTTATCACACACCCTGACACTGCCTAACAGAGGTGACCGTACCTCCCGTACTCCTTGCACAGCACTTCACAGAAATCTGTTGTGTCGCCTAGAAGGGCTATGTTCCCGGAGCAGACATCTCAGTGCTGCTGCAAGGGGCTCCTTATGCCCTGCAAGGGGGCTTGTAGTTCTTGGCAGACAGCACTTTAGATGGCTTAGACACAAACTTCAGAAGCAGTGATGGTTATACCGGTAATTATGGCTGTCCAGGAGATTGGTGTGGTGGTTGTTTTCTAAGGGAACATTTGAAATCCCACCAATCACGCTCTCTGGAGGTAGCAGCTATAAGATCATAACAGCTCTGTGAAGCCTCAGCTCGCACAGAGAGGAATGTCCCTTCCATTGTATTTGGTCTGGACTTCATGGTTGCTATTGAATTCTGTCTCAGTTTTGCATAATGGGGTAAGGTGCCTTTCTGCTCCAGTTTGTTTGTAACGGAATTCCTACAGTCAGATTTTCCTGGATAAAGGAGTGCTAGGACAGTTGGAACAGCTGGTTTTAGTATGAGTCGTGAGTCTGATGAGATGTGTTTTCAGCATTGTCTCATTCTCGCACAAGAGGATAGCATTCCCCTTGCCACATACCAATGCTCCTAGAGTAAGCCATTCCTCAACGGACATAGTTTGGGTGCACAAAACCTCCTGTGGTTGTTGGGGCCACCCTTCCAAAAGACTCTCTGTTCCAGTTTGTATTTCCCCATCTCAATTAAAAGGATCTTGTGGTAAAAATCATTTGGGATGTGGACTTATCATGCTTCCCCATGTATCACACAGTCCTACACTCACCCACCCACCCTCCAGTCCTGGTCGCTGCAGTTGTTCGCCAGCCCAAGTGCCATTCCCCACCTGTTTGACTGGAAATCAGCAGACACCTCTTTTACAGCCTTTCCAAACAGTTGTCCATGTGCGTCTGAAAGCCCGTCTTAATTTTGTATCTTCTGATAAGCTTCAGCCCCGTAACCCTTGCAGCCATAGGTGTCCTTTGATATCCCATATCATACAGGAGTTCATTAAAGGTACCACTTGTGTACAGGTGGTCTCCTAAGTCACCTTGGTTAGAGTCGTAAGGATGGACTGCATAAGTTCTGTTGCAACTTCTGCTGTTTCCATCCCTAGTGCGGCTGTTAACGTGCCATTAGACGTCAAAACCTGTCTGGAGGCTACTCCTCCTCTGTTAAGGAGTCCTATAGCTGCTTGAAGGTGGTTAATATGGGCAGATGTAGGCAATTGCTTTTGCCTTCCAGGCCCCCAGAGCCATATTGCCTGATTTTTGTAAAGGGTTAATTAGGTTGTGCATTTTGCATTTCAAAAGGGTGATTTGATATGACCATAAATAGTTCTGGCCAGGTCCAATGCCTGGTTCTTCCAGCTGCCTGAGCAGCTTTAGTACAATTAGTGTAGAGTGATCCAATGAACCATAACTCTGGTCTGAATTCAATACAAAAATCAATTACATTTGCTGGTAGCACTACTGGAGCCTTTATTTTGGTCTGCTACCATAACAAGGAGACCCTAATAATGAGGCATTGGTTAAACTTTCTCCAGTTTTCCTGCATTTTCTGAGCATGTCAGCTCTCACGGGGCCTAAATGATGCGTCATTTTTCTCAGGACTTTCTTCGCTGCTTCCTGTCTCCATGTGGCAGGTAGTGGTCAGTCAGAGCTTAAGGTTCTTGAAGTACCTGTTTTGAGTCCTGCCTCTACAGATGGTAGTAGGAAATAGGTATGGCCTCAGCTTTAAGGATGCTCTGAGTCTTAGTACGTATTATTATAAATGTATAGAATTGCTTCTCTCAATAAAATGTTAATACTAATTCGTAGAAAGCCGTAGTTCACAGCAGTTGCTTCTTCCTATTAAATGATACCCAAGCCAGAGAACTAGATTTAGGCTGACTGGTTACAAGTTGTTTTATGAATTTCTCATCTTCCTTTGACATTTGAACAGTTTGGTACAATTTTCTTTAACAAAGGACTTTGTATACATGTGTAATCAAGTCAGACTTGAAACCCTGCCCTCTTGGAAGGCTCCTGGCATTATGCTGGGTATACAGGTTAGCACTTTAGGTGTGATGATCTTTGACTCAAACATACGGAGAGATGGATGAAAAGGTCTGTTAGAAGTACGTGAAATTTATTCCAAAATCCTATGATTTTCCTTTCCCAGAACAAGTAGCAGTTTTGAGAAGGAAAATGGATAGCCTATTCTAAGTTAGCGTAGGTGTACATAGGATTTTCTAATTAACTCCTCTTCATACTGCTAATTATGGGAGTGAAGGAAATGTTGTTTAGTTCCCAGGCTGAGACTGACATTTTAGACAGCCAAAGCCACTAACTAGGCAAAATACTCTAAGTACGTCTCAAAAGAACAGAAACTTTTCAGTCTTCCATAGCAAAGTAAGACTCTGGAAGTCTGGCTTAATGCATGTAAAAAAGCTGAAAAATCTAAGTGAAGCTTCTTCCCCTAAAGGAGGAAAACAAAAAAAAAGTGGAAGAAAAACATTGTATGAAATAGTATTTTGAGTCTTACATCAGCTCTGACTGCAGCTGCTGTTCACCCTTTGTGATTCTGTGTCCTGCTATTTTCCTCAGTCTTGAATAAAAGCAAAGCCAAATCTGTCAAATTCTGTATTGGAAACACTTGGTAGCAAAAGTGTAAGAACATTTTGAAAAGGTTAAATAGAACAAAAGGTCTCGTCACCTATCTGGATCTGGTTTTAGGTAGAAAAGACTACTCTTTATATTAAATGTAAATCAAGGTGGTGCTGCAGGCACTAAGGAATGCATTTTCTCAAATATGTTACATGTCTTTTTATCTTCATAACATCTCATCATTGTAAAACAACTAGTGCTAACTGCGTTTCTAACTCAGACACTTTTTATCACGTGCAAATGCCTTTAGAGTGCAGAGGTTAAGTAAGTACTACGATTTCTGAAAAAAAAAATAGGATTCTTGCAAAACAGAAAATACTATTGAAAAATTTTAAATAATTAAATCTCATACTTTTTTACTGTTTATTGCATAGTTAGGATACAGGGATTGCTTCATGACAGATTTTTTTATGTATGTTGTTTTACTTGTTGGAAGAGATGCCCTGAGCTTTTTTTTTTTTAAATTTATTGTTTACTATTGCAGTAGTTAAAATACAACAATAAATGCGATAGAACTAAATGAAATTCTTATTCTTTTTATAATCTATTCAAGGATGAAAAACTTTTGCTTTGTGATAGCTGTGGGAACTCATTCTGATTATTTTAAATCTAAGCTTGCTTTCCAGGTTAGGTGTTGAATTTAATAGCTATACTCAATATTAGCCCCCTCCAGTATATAACTGCACTAATACTGATTGAAATGGCAGTAAATATATAAAAAAAAAATTAACTGGAGAGGATGCACATTATTACATTTTTAAAAGCCTCACAGTATTTAATAGCAAGTGTTCATTTTTTTTATGAGTGCTGCAACAAGTAGAAAGAAATTTAAAAGGAAAAGATGTGTAATCCAGAAATTCCTTCCATCAAATCCTGTGCTAACTTGACAGTAGAAACAGATACAATAGTCAGCATTTTCAATGATATGTCATAAAATAGTAGGAGACCCCTTGTGAAAGATTTAGGGCTTTGTTCTGCTGTGTTTTGTGGAGTTTGGTCTTTATCTTGTAAAATTATTATACTCTCGGAGGAACAAGCTTCCTGAAACCTAAGTAAAGAGGCAGTATGGGTCTGTAGATTTTGCTGAAACAGGGCCAGAAAATTAGCATGTTGCAGGACTGTGTGTTTTCTGCACATTGGAATTATCTACGTGAGAAAGACTGCATCATGTGAACAAACAGTCTGATGAAGATGTTGCGTAGGAAGAAACTGATTTCTCCCTTGCCTGAAGTTGGGAACAGTACTTCCAATATGATGCTTGTCACTGCTCTGATGGTGACATCTAATTGCACTAGGGATACTGTCCCTTTTCAAGAAAAGACAAATCAATGGCAGTTTGCCACCTGAGAGCTGAAAGAAAGACTGATATCATAGCTTCTGTTACTAATTAGAATAAATGCATTTATTTGAGTAATCTCAAACTGGCCTAAACAATAAAATAGGTGTTAGCAAACCAAAATAACAGTTATGATGAGAATTCTTCCATAAAGAGATCTGACAGATGGAGAGAAATAGAAATAGTTCTGATGAAGTGCCAGATGCTCCCCCCAAGTCCTCCCAAAAGATGGAAAAAAAGCAGCCCTTAAAATAAATAAAATAAATTGAATTAATAGAATTCTTGGCTTAGCCTGAGAATTAGAAGCTCATAAAAAGATCAGTACAATTATCTTGCTCTTGGTAACTGGATACTGGGAAACTGGGTACTGCTAGCACCTTTGTCTAAAAATGATATTGGAACACTCTTAAGTTTGGATGATTTATGATCAAGCTATTCATGATACATTAAGCCAAAGAAACATGGTTTTGCAGGTTTCTTGTCATTGGTGCAATGTTTATTCTGTCAATATCTCATAACGGGATACGGAAGACAATAATTTGGTATTTTTACTAATATAAATGTTTTCCCTTTTAGTTATTCAGATATTCTGATTGAAAGGGAGGTGTTAATGCAGAAGTACATTCATCTCGTCCAGATTGTAGAGACTGAAAAGATTGCAGCCAATCAGCTTCGACATCAGCTTGAAGATCAAGACACAGAAATTGAAAGACTTAAATCTGAGGTATGTGCCAGAGCCATCAAGCAATCACTGAATTACATTTTGCTGTGTGCATTGCAGTAATATTCAATATTTCTGTAATATTGTGAAAATAGGAGAACCCAGTAAGGTTAATATATAATAGCCCTGTAGTAGTCCCCCTATGGACCCTTGGCTAAATATTTTTCTTAGAAATATTGGGTACTGTTAAACTGATTGGATTACTTCTTTGTCAGAGTCTTTAAGATGACACATTGCTTTGCAGTATGGGTGCCATTGATTGCATTATTTCCTACCTGTCTTCACAGGAGGAGTTTGATCCTTGTCACATTGTCTTTGGTTGTGACAGTATTGAGAACTATTCCAAATGGTTCTATTTCACTGAATGTTAAAAATTTTGTTCCAGTCCCAAGCTGATGAAGTCTGAAAGGCACACTTGGTTTTGAGAGGAGAACCAGCTCTCTTCTGGTCCTTCCTCCGTCTGGATCAAGAGCCTTGCTGGTTTTCAGAGAACTGTGTTCATGTGCCTGTGACCAAATACATGTTTGTCATTCTGTGCAGCTTTAACAGGCTTGAAGAAGGGGAACATATTTTTTCTCTTAGTTCTGCAACCAAGACTTTCATTAACTTGAGAAAGCATTTAATGAATGGTTGTTTTTTGTCAGATTATAGCTCTCAATAAAACAAAAGAAAGAATGAGACCTTATCAAGGCAACCAGGAAGATGAGGATCCAGATATTAAAAAAATTAAAAAGGTAAACATGCAACCTTCTGTGCTTAAGAGGAGCATGGGATGGGGGGTGTACTTCTGTATTTTAGTCTGTCTAGTTTTGTATTAATTTGTTTTCATTAAGTACAGTCAAATAGCAAGATTCCTTTGCCCTGCCCCTACTTAAACCTCTTAAATTACAATAGCTTCCTATGTTTCAGTGCCACATTTATCCCATGGTATATTTGTTACTTAAGTATACATTTTTACTTGCAAGGTATATATTCAGTTTCTTAAAGAAGCTTGCACATTGCGTTCAACAGCTTGTAAAGACTGAAATTAAGTTATGGGCTACATCCTGTGGGAATCAAGCGTATAGTCACTTTATACTCCTTTCTTATAAAAATGCTTATAAAGATATAAGAATATGACTTATATTCCGTCACTGCAGCTGGAATACAAATACTGAAATTGCAGCGAGCAGTCTTGTTTTAGGTTGTCAGCAGGTCTGTTTGATGGTGATTGTTCCAGGATGCTATGACCAGTGGTTTTAATAACAGGGACAGAATTGTCCCAGTCTGTATGGTATTTACATGTGCAGCTTTTGGTAATATTGCTTAAGGCTGGATATAACCAGCCTCCAGAACTGTGGCTATAGCTGACTCCCACAAATCCTAATGCATGAGCATGAATTGAATTCATGCTTGAAGATGTGGTCACGTATGTGTCACCCTTATTCTCACAGAGGTCAGTCTCTTAAATTGCATAATACCCTTTATGGCATGTGGTCTTACTTTCTGACTTTTTCTGGGTCATGCAGTCTGAGTCAGGGTCAGCACTGAGCTGATACCTTTGTGTGAATTTTCCTTTTCAAGTAGATTAAACATTGTACTAGAAGCTGGAAATGTGTCTTTTAGTAGAAGGAGAGCTCTGATTCTGTATATAATTCACTGCATTCTACATCTTGATTGTTTAGACAATTGGACCCTTTTTTTAAAGTTGTTTATTCAGAGTAAACTGCTACCAGTGAGATTTTGCATTTCTTTTCCAAGGTGAATGTTCTTCACATTAAGATCAGGGCAAAGACATACTGAAATTTTCTGTGACCAGATGTAGACCTTTTCTGTAATCTTTAATCCACTTGTAACTTCAATGGATTATTATGCTTAAGTAAATATTTCCATGATAGAGATACTTTTTAAGAATGCCAAAAACCTGCCTTTTCTGGATAATAGTATTGCTGGTCTAGGTGTCTGATACTAGGCAGTATATCGACACTTAGCTTTAAATACACATGCTAAGTGGTATCTATTAAAAACAGAAAGCTGAGTTGAACAACTATTTCAGGATTATGTCACTAATGATATCGATTGTCTCTTGAAATGTCTTACCTAGAAGTGTTGCACAATACTTTTGGAGGTATAAGAGAAATGTGTAAGGGAAGGTAAAAGGAGTTAAAAGCCTGCCCAGTGTGTAGCACAATTGTGCTGATAGGAAGAGTATATACAAAGGTACCACATTTGAGCTTGCAGTAAAAGGTACCTTGATATGTATGTGGTATATTTTCAATCTGTTTTCTGGCAACAAATATAACTAAGTGATTGTGGGAATTTCATTAACAAGCAGAGATCTAAAAAAAAATATAAATCAGGAGCAGTTATAGATCAGTAAGGGCAGCATACTTTTTTTTTTTTTAAACAGAGGTATTTCATTTATTTCTACAGTGAACTGCTCATGATAAGTTCTGTAATGTTTTTTCTCATTCTTCCTTTCTGCTTGGTCCATTTTTAGGTCCAGAGCTTTATGCGGGGCTGGTTATGTAGAAGAAAATGGAAGACTATTGTCCAAGATTATATTTGTTCTCCCCATGCAGAAAGTATGAGAAAAAGGAATCAGATAGTTTTTAACATGGTGGAGGCTGAATCTGAATATGTGCATCAACTTTATGTTCTTGTGAACTGTTTTCTGCGGCCCTTAAGGATGGCTGCAAGTTCAAAGAAGCCGCCTATCAGTCACGATGATGTTAGTAGCATTTTCCTCAACAGGTATGGGGCTTTTTGTTTGCCTTTTGGGGGTTTCACTGACCGCTTCTTCCCATTCTGCTTCACTTTACAGTAGCGAGGTCTGGCACTTGTTTTTTTGCTCTGATGTAAGTAATGTCACTGAGGTAGACCATGTTTCCAGGAGTAAAAGGCAAGGTGCTGTCAGTGATGCTGTTTGAAACCAGCTGGACCTCTTTGCCTCGTCACATTCTATTTCTGCCTCTGCTAGAGGAAGGAAAGGACAAATCATACCTCTTGGGGCAGTTCTTGTAATTTTCTGTCACCTTTCCTGTTTTCTTTTGTCTTAAGAGAGCAAAATTGGACTTAGTGGCCTCATATGATCCAGATAAGACCCTGAGGATGAATATGTCAAATTTTCTATTTTCTGTTGTTCTGCCTAAGGAGCTCCTTCCCTCTTGCTTGTCTTTTCGTGTCCTACAAAAAAGAATTGTAGCTTGCATTAAGCATCCAAGTACTATCATAATGAGTATGTACAAATAAGCCAGCAGGCATCTAAAATTTGATCCAAGATTGGGAACGCATCTAAGTCTGCCTGAAACCTCTAAGAAGTAGAACATGTTCCTTTAGTTATGAGACAGGATTCCCTTTCATAGATCATTCATGATCACTGTACTCTTTATGGTTTTTCTTACAAACTGGGATGTCGCCTTCTTTTGTTGACCTTGTGAGCTAAAGTACAATATTAAGGTTCATGTTATAGAAGAGTTGAAAGCTTCAAATGTTAAACAGCAGCAAGGGAGAATGTAGATGACTACCACTGGCTTGAGGTTTTCTGCATCTTTTTAATCCCCTTAGACTACTGAATGCATTGTCAGAGATATTCTTGGAAAACCTATTCATTAAACTGGAACGTATTATTTAATAGATGCTTTTGTTTAAAAGAATTAAACAGAATATATCTTTTGCACCAAATACTATATATTTTGTAGAGATACCACACCAAAAATTTTAAACAATGCCATAAAAGGAAATCACACTAATACAGTAATAACCAGGAAGAGATGTTTCTCTATGAATTATTAAGCAGAAAATAAAACCTAAATTTTCTTTTTGTATGTTTAAATACTTGTTTTTCAGTGAAACAATCATGTTCCTTCATGAGATATTTCACCAAGGCTTAAAAGCAAGAATAGCTAATTGGCCTACTTTAATCCTAGGTAAGTTACTGTATTTTTCTCTGGGGTACAGTTTTCATATTTATTTTTGAAATGACAGTGAGGTCTTTTTTTTTTTTAAAGAAAGAACTTTTTAAAAGTCCCTTTAGAATGGAACATGTTTCCAGAACTGACACCGTGAGATCTGGTGGAGTGGAGTCCCACATGGGCAGTAATGACTGTCTTGCAGTCTGTATATGAGAATGCGTCTGCCCTAAACATTGATTAGACACAGGCCCCTGAATTTTCAGTAGTATTGTCTGATTATTAACTAATTGGAACAACCATGTTTTGACAGGTGAAAAGAACTGAGTTTAATGTTTCTAAAATCTCCATATATTGGAAACAACTGATTATAGTAATTCCCTTCCATAGAGCATAGTAGTTTCTTTAAAAATATATTCTGAGAGATGGATAGCTGGGAAAAAAAAGCATTTCTTGACTTTTTCTAGCTGACTTATTTGACATTCTGCTGCCAATGCTGAACATATATCAAGAATTTGTTCGGAATCATCAATATAGTCTACAAGTACTGGCAAACTGTAAGCAAAACAGAGATTTTGACAAACTCTTGAAGCAATATGAAGCCAACCCAGCATGTGAGGGGCGAATGCTGGAAACTTTCCTTACTTACCCCATGTTTCAGGTAGTCTCTGTATATTTTTTGTGGCTATTGGTTTCTAATGTTTGTTTGATTCATTTTCCGTTACTGACATTACAATTGATTGAAGGTTCTTCTTGCTTAACTAAAAATACACTGATGCAAATTAATTTAGTTTTAATTTGTTTTGTTATTATACTGAAACTCTGCCTGTAGAGATCTTTTCTCCCAACTATAGTCCTTCATCTCTATTCAGAATCTTATGTAGTTGAAGCAGAATGTGGGATGAGGACTAGCACTAAAAGAAAAAAAAAGCTGAGAAACAATTACTCAGCTTCTGCCTACTGCAGGATTATGAAGCAGTCCAGAGATGGATAATGTACCTGGTATAGCAAGTGAGAGCACCCACAAGCATTTTACTAGGAATACATTTTGAAACTTTACTCCCACTTTGTTCTTCAGTGGCCTGGTCTTTAGAAAATGAAAAATATATTGCAAAAGTTTTGAAAACCTTATTATCATTCTGATATTTTGTCTTGATCTGCCTGGATTAATTATTTGCGGCTGTTTTAAGGGGTCTGTTGAAACACTGGCCTGATGATTTTGTGACTTTTATGTTTACCCTAACATTTCAGTCATCAAGAGAGTAATGAACCCCCTCAGTTTGTTCTGTTACTGGCAAAGCAAGTAGAGTCAAAAGGGGGCATCAGTGACACTTGTGTAAGTGCTAGTTATTCATAATAGCCTAAAGAGCCATTAGCACCTGTAACAATACATTGTTTTTAGCTTTGAGTGTGTATATTGTAAAGGTTTGGGATTTTTTGGTTGAGCTGAAACAAGGTCATGGGATCTTAGAAGGGAAAGAGAGGGTCCTATTCATATGTGATGGAGGATGTCATTGCTGATGACTTTTCAATTCAGCATAGTAAGAAGTCATGTCTCCATTTCCTAAGTAACTTTTATTCTGTGAAGACAAGTTATACTGCAGTATCACTTGGTTCTGGTTAAAAGCCCTGAAACTACTTTAAGTAATAGTAAATGGATCAGGGTCCTTGTGCTACCCTGTGGCCTTTAATAGTCAAATACTGCATATTCTTCAATGTCTATTAGTGCAATGTGAATTTTTTCTAAATGCAAACTGGTCAGCTGGGATTTTCAAAGTCACGAGAAATTTAGATGCATTTATCCTATTAAAATTGAGGGAAGGTATGTATGAATATCCCAGGGAGTTTTGAAGGTGTTCTCTATTGGCACTTGGATAGTAGCATGAAAAAAAGAAATTTATTGCCATATTTGTGTCTGCCTCTGATCTGATATTTTCCTTAAAATGTAATAAATGGATCTTGTGCTTCCTCAAACTAAAAACATACATATGCATATGTAGCCTCTATCACACAAAAGTTCAGTATTTTTGACAGTAGTTATATTTAGAATTTATGTATAATCATTTAGCTGTGGATATAATTTAAAAAAGGCTATGTTTGCAAAACTTTTCTGACCAAGGTGATAGCTAATATTTAACAAAAAGCTGTATTGGAATTATTCCTTTAAGGATTTACTGATTTTATACCTTATTTGTTTTAAGATTCCTAGATATATTATAACACTTCATGAACTTCTGGCTCACACACCACATGAACATGTTGAGCGAAAAAGCCTTGAATTTGCTAAGTCTAAACTGGAAGAACTTTCAAGGTAAGATTTTTTTACCTTATGTTCAATAATCTTGAGTCAAAGGTTTTGAAATGAAAAACCTATTTTCTTTATTTTGGTTTGATTTTGTGCTTTTTAAAAAAATTCTTTTAAAGTCAAGGATCAAAACCAAACCAAACCAAAGATAATGATAAACCCCCAAAATACCATAATCTAATATCTTGGCTCTTCTTGGGTTTTTTGGCTAACTTAAGTCTTCAAGTGTCTCCTTGTATTTTGGGTAGGGGAGAATAGTGGTTTCTATAGGAACTACCTACCCCTGGGTTATGAGCAAAGCAATTTTCTTTATGTAGAGAAATAGATTTTTATTTCACAGTTTAAAGAAGAAGGTCATTTCTGATACTCTGTGACAACGGGAATCGATCAGGGTCTCGAAAAGTACTGAGTACTGAGTTCACAGCCTGTGTTATACTCTATGTGCATTAATGAAATAACTGATTTTTCACATACACTTCAAATAATACCAGATAAACAGGAACTAAAGGTATATTTTGAGAACTGGTGCTCCCTGTAGAAACCTGCAAAATGAAGCTCTTCCCTGAACTCCCAAACCATTCTCAGATGTTCCCCTTTGTCAGTCCAGTAAGAAATTTGGTTATCATCTCTGGGAAACACAGTTTTCTGCTGTAAACAGAGAAATGCTGCGTGAACTCCAAGATATAAATCTTGAGTATCTGGAGTATTTACTGAAGATATACTTGGAGAATATTTAGTTGTAACAGAGGGATCACTTTACAGCTTTTGTTAATTGCATGCTCTTGACGGGTCAGTTTTCTTTTTCTGTTAAGACAAAGTTGCTACCTTGTGCAAACTGCCCATTAATTTGGAGCTTATTATTTTTTCCTTTTTGTCCCACTGTGTCTTTACCAGAGGCACCTTTCTGAGTAGGGTCATGCTGTGCCACCTATTCAAGCTCTAACGTCTTGAAGAGCTGGGCAGGCAATATCTTTTACAGAAATGTCTGTGTTTGACTCCTGCAGTGTTCAGCAAGTTCTGCCCTGTTGAGGCCATCTGAAGCAGAAAGAAGTAATGTCTCCTTTCCACTCAAGCAAAGCAGAGAATTTCTCTGGTCAGGGTTATGCGCAGAAGCAGATCAATCAGCTTTGACTTGGCTTCATCTCATAAGTCAGAGTTCATTGATGATCCAACTAATTTGTCACTCAACATTCTGAACTGGAGGCTGAGACTGATTGATCCTCCTCTGCTCATAAGGCAGACAGTATAGACCATAAATATAAAACTTTGTGACTCATTTCCATCTCCTTAATGTAATTCTGAGGGAGGAAGAGCTTTCAGATAGTGCAGTCTGGTCCTAGTTTAGGAAAATATTATACATCACAACACCATATAAACTTCTGGGTTGGTTTCAGCCTTGAAAAAATCCATATTTCTCTTTGTAAGGGGGGGGGGGTGCCTATGAAAAAAAGTGAGAGAAAGTAAGCGGTGACCCGTCAAGGTTGTGGTTGTTATAGGAAGCAAGGGGGAAGTGAGTGGTACATCGAGATGTAAACTGAAGCAGAGCACAGTGGGAACCTAAAGTCATGGGCAGGGACTCTACAATGTGTTACAGCTTCCAGGTTTGTGGCAGCCTGGTCTATTAAGGATCAAGAAGTACTATTGTATTAGCTGTGAAGGGTTTTTAGCTTGGTGGCATGTCAGATGTATTTGGGAATAGCCTAAAAACAAGTTTGGCAAAATTGGTTCCACTGCTGAAAAAACTAAATGATTGCAAGAATTATTTGAAAGGGAGGAGAAAAAAGGCAAGAAACTTGATCTAGAGTGATCATGTACTGCATGGATATATCTGTTTTGTAGCGGGTGGCAAAGGACATCAACTACCTTCTGTGTCTACACTGTGTAAGTGCAAGTGAAGACAGACACAAGTGCGAGATATATTTCAGGGAACTTAAAGTACGTTTTGTATTTTGTCTAACAGGGTGATGCATGATGAAGTGAGTGACACAGAAAACATCCGGAAGAATCTAGCTATAGAAAGAACAATAGTAGAAGGCTGTGATATATTACTAGATACCAGCCAAACTTTTATACGCCAAGGTAAGGCATTCTTCTTTAAAGCTATCTGTATAATCATGAAAAAATTGCATTAAAACCAGCAGGGTTCATGTTGCGATCATTGGGCAGGTCACTGCACTGCGCACAGCTAACATCCTAAGACTGCTCATGGTCTGTAGAGGTAAGTCACAAGATGCCTTGATGACAACTAATTTTGGGCTGTAGTTGAACCCCACTTCTGTGCTGTTTTCTTCAGCACATGGGACAGTAATATACATTCTGCCTGGACTGTGATCTTCAAAGGGATGGAATTACCTACAGCTCCACAGAGACCAGCGCTGCCTGGTCAGTTAACATGACAGTCCCAGCTGGTACCAACATTTGGGCAGAAGTGCAGGAGAAACTTGAAGCTTTGTCAGTGGTAAAGTGATTGCTAGGAAAGAAAAGAGCTGTCAGTTCCCATTTTCTTGGTGCTTTGGAAACATCTCAAATTGATAGTGCAAGCACAGATTTAATACCTGAACGTACTCACTTTGCCTCTTCAGAGATGCATTTTTGGGCTTTCGTAGAAGTTCAGCATAGATATAAAAGCAATTCTGCAAGAAGAAGTCATGAAGAAAAGGCATCCTGTTTTGCCAGGAATGTAGGACTACTGATATAACAGTTAGCAAAATAAGAGGGGAAGAGCCCTACTATATTCTTTTCTGTCTATTCTCGGTGGTTTTGGAAACTCTTTCTATTGAAACTTAGTTATAGCAGAGGTGGAATTTATTGTTAAGTTCTACAAAATTGTGATAAAATAACTTTTCCATTTAAAATGTGTCACTTTTTACCAGGAACTGCAAACTGGTTGCGGTTTTTATTTGGTGGAGTTTACTTTAATGTTAAACAGGCAAATGTGAAAACTTCATAACTGAAGTTTATTTTTTCTCCCATTTATATGATAATTTACTTCTGGATCTTTTAGAACAAGTTAGTGGGTTTGTATACAGTAACTACAAATCTGTAGTGTAGGGTTTTGTCTGGGCAAAAGCTTCTTTGTGTCTGAAATGTGTTAAATGTTTTTAGGAAAGGTCAGGAATGTAATTTAGGTGAATCCCTTCATGAGACCTTTTCTAGGTAGCCTCAGCAGAACACTTGTTATTTAATAGAACCATATACACAGCTGGTAATTAATACGCTTTGTATACATTTTGAAATCCATTCTGTGGTGTTTCTGTAGTTATGTGGCCAAACTATGAAACTTCCTGTAATAAATTCCAAGATTGTTTGTACAACAGTCACTGTTAAATTACTTGATGCTTCCTTAAATATGTGCGTTTGCTATAACTGAGGTATTTAAAGAGTTATGAATATGTCTTTGAGAAGTGTTGCATCCACAGCCAAAATGTTATAGGTCTCCTAGATTCACTTGTACTATGCAATTTAATTACATTTAAGAATTTTTTTTCAAGATGATCACAACATTTTATATTTTTATATCTGTTGGGTTTTTTCCCCTTAAGATTGGCTGGTATTATTTTGTCTGTGTACCCAGTGTTTCATCAGCAAAAACTCATTATTTTTTCTGTGGGAATCAGTCTGAAAAAGATTACTGTTGGAGTGTTAGACCCAGGTCAAACCCATAGTTTAAGTAAATTAAATTCAGATTTATTTGTGGGCATACAGTCAAAGGACAGTGGACAAGACTGTATGTTACAGAAGGGTGTATCACAGTTTAACTTTTGGAACATCCACTACGTGTGATTTTGTGTAAGTGCAGAAATCTGAATAGAGCTAATGAAGTAACACAGAGCCCATTTTCCTTTCACATCTGACAGTAGGGTCACTTTGACAGTGATGTTCATCTCCTCTAATTTCATTTAGGCTCCTATTCTTTGTGTTGATCAGAGTAGGGCACAGGAAACCTCTTTTCAGTTTAAAAAAGGAGTGAGGTGTCTTTACCTTTGTTCAAGCTTTTTCTGTGAAGATTAATTACAACTTTGCCGTATGTTATTACTTTACTTTTCTAAGAGATTGATTCTCTTGGGGTATACAAGCTGAGACCTTAGGACCTATCTCTGGCAGAGCTTTGCAGTCTGGATTGTGGATTGCCCTTCATGTTTCTTGGGGTCTGCTTTTCTCTGTCTCTTACTTAGATGCCGACTTTATTGTCAAGCACACTATAAGTCATGGCAGACAATTCAGGAACTTTTTCTTTAAGAGTCTAAAGGAAGCATGGGGAATCTCAGTCTGCAGTCCAATACTGGCTGACACCCAGACAACGGGGCATCTCTAGGCCCATTAGATGCTTCCAAGATGTTCCTGCCATCAGCTGCTATGAATTTACCTCTACTGATAAATACATCACAACTACAAAATCATGGAATAGCTGAAGTTGGAAGGGACTACTGGAAATTATCCAGTCCAATCTCACCTGCTCAAAGCAGCATCAGCTGGAGCAGGTTGCCCTGTACCACATCCAGTCAGGTTTTGGTTGTTTCCAAGGATGGAAACTCCACAGCCTCTCTGAATGAGCAATGTATTCCAGTGTTTGACCATCCTTACAGTAAAATTAAAAGACCGCCAGAATGGAGAAAGCCAAACTGAATTTGTATACCAGGCGCTTACCTGTAGACTAAAAATTTTTTTTTTTTTAAACACAACCTTTTATATTTCTTGGATTGAACAAAGGCTAATAGAGTGCTATTTTGCTCTTCTGGCAGTGTTGAAGTACTGAAAGTTCTTAGGTCTGTAGCTGGATAAAAATTCCTAAGCTTACACCTATCGTCCAAACTATACTATTAACGAATGTTCTAAAATTAGCCTCACTTGCTCACTGCAACTGTACGTTGGCCAATTGTGACCATTTTTTTCCTTAAGAGGAAATCTGTACTAGAATGCACGGTGGGCAGATGCCCAGTTTCATTAATCACAAAAGCTTGATGGTAATGCATGAGGTCCTTGCTTGATGTCAGCCATGCAGCATGTATAGGAGATGTGTTTGTCTCTGTAAATATTGAATATCAAAGAGAGAAAATGCAGTCTCTCCTTTTTGCATTTAAAAAATGTCCTTTATTTTGATTTACCTTATTAAACGGTAATATTTCAGCTCTATACAAGAACATCATTTAACCTCCAGCCCATTTTAGCAGAACAGAATATGGTATTCCTGAAAGCATTCTAATGAAAATTAAAATAATAAAATAGAAGCTACCTGTAAAGCTGTATCTGTAAGGATATAATATTTTAAGATACTGTTATTCTAAGAAGCAAAGCAGAAACAAAATGTACAAGTTGAATATTGTGACCCTAAATGCGTAGAGGGAATTTCAGGAGAAAAATGACCCTGGGAATTTTGTGGTGGGAAGTTACTTGGGAATTGTTTTGTACACACTCCTTGGCCTTGTAATGGGACATAGAGGGCAGTCAGTGTAACATGGGAAGTCACTGATCCAACACACAGGAATGGTCTACTTCCTGTCTTTCACAGTTGAGGCAGGTAGGCTGTTTTGTCCAGTACAACTAATAAGTATTTATTGGGTTTGGTCAGAATTTAAGTGTACTGAAAGAATGTTCCAGACCTTTGCAGATTTCTAGAGTATAACTTCACTGTTTTGTTGCAGTGACACAAATCACGTAGTGCTCATTTAGTTTAAATGTGAATTGGCTGTCAAAGAACACTGTTCTGTTGCAGATTTACTGGTGTGTATTTTGCTATGCCAGACAGCATAAGTTTCAAATATATTAACAACTTAAGGCTAATTAAATATACAGAGGGAACTAAGTGTAGAAAAATGTAGATAAACAGTAGCCTTCTCAGTTACCTTAATTTCTCTGTTAGTTTAAGATTATGTATGTGAACTTCGAACAAGGTAATTTTTTTGACAATGCAGAGTAGGAAATGCTAGTCCAGTATTTAATGGATAATTCTTTCAGGCTTGCATTGTGTCAAAACACTGCCTCTAGTTGAAGCTTTGATATAGCTATGCTAGTCCAATATCTTGTTGCCTCTGAAAGAGGCAAGCCAATGTCTAGCCTCTCATGCTTGTTCTGCTGCTGTTACTTCCTTTGCATCATCACTGGTGCTTTTTTGACCTTGCATTGAGGCGTATCAGGGAGCTAAGTCAGCTACTTCTTTGTAGCATTAGTTTCCTGCTGGTTTAGCTCTATTAGCTAGCTAATGTTGGAATAAGATGAGAGCCAGTCTAAGGGTGATAGTAAGGATAGATGTGTGGGAATAAGATTAGGAGGTCTCTTGGCTGCCCTATCCGGTAACAGCAAGTTGTGTCATAAAATCTTTCCCTTCGATATATAGAGGAATTGCACTTCACTACCAAATTTAACTCCAGATCCAAATTTGGAAGTGATACACATGGTGATATCAATCTGGAAAAGTTGGTCAGAGACTGGTTTTGAGGTATGAAACAGTACAGAAGCAAAGCTGTCCCCAGTCTGGAGTTCTGCAGAGCGCAAATTCAGACTTATGTAATGAGGTTCAATTTAGTTCAGAAGTGTTTTACTGGTAACACATTTTAGATGAGCTGTGGAGCACTGAAAATTATGCAGTATGAGATAAGAAGAAGCAATGTGCTTCATTTCCATCTCTCTTGCACACAGGCACACACACATACACAAACTCCTTTCCTTCAAAACCTGTTCTTTTCATCTTCTGTCTCTTTGGCTTGGAAGTAATTATCTTTTCCAAGTCTAGCAGCTGTCAAAAGTGCAGTTTGCTAGTCGGCTTCATTTTCTGATCAATGTGCTATTAGTGTGTTTAAAATGCAACAGCATTTGCCCCAGATCTAATCCTACCAGGTACATAAGTATTAGTCTAGACTGTACTTGCTTGACTCTATTTATTGTAAAAAAATGAAGCAAACTTGTGCAAAAAATGATTATCAACTTCTGCTTAAAACAGATGCTGATGTATATTGATACTTACTAGAATGAAAAGTTGTATTAATTAATGTTATAATTTTCAATACATTAACACTTTAAACAGTGCCTACTAAATATTACTATAGAACAGTAAATTTTGCATCTTTATTATCAGGTTCCCTTATTCAAGTCCCTTCAGTTGAGAGGGGGAAGCTTAGTAAAGTTCGTCTGGGATCATTATCTTTGAAGAAAGAAGGAGAAAGGCAGTGCTTCTTATTTACAAAACATTTTTTAATTTGTACAAGAAGTTCAGGAGGAAAACTGCATCTTCTCAAGGTATATATTTTAAATTATGGCTAAATTTACAAAATGAAAACGCAGCTTCAGTGAATTTTCAATATTTTATTATTATTTTATGGCTTTAACCTGAGATTTGCATGTGTTGTTTTAAACAGAAGTGAGGTGATGCACAGAAGTTAACTGCTTTGTCTTCTCATTACTAACTACAACTTTTTTTCTAGAACCGTGTAATTGTAATAAGCTGGGAGTTAAAAACTAGACATCAGCGTGTGTATTTGTATAAGCTAGTACTGAATATAAGTCAGTTTTCAGTCCATAAATCAGCCAGTACAACCCCATGGAATTACCAAAGAATATTTTCCAGAGCTGTAATAAAATTAATTTTAAAAGTAAATTCTGTTTTCCTGAACAGCACATTCTCTTAAACTGAAACCTCTTCTAAGAACACTCTAGTTATATTTGTTGAGAATCAGGCTTTCATACTGTTGGCTTGTGATTAAAAAGATGTTGGTAGTTTACAGAGTGGATTATGTTGAATAGAATTTTAATTTGACAAAGACATGTCTGAGAGGTTATTGAAACTGTTTGTATGCTTTCTCACTTTGCACCCCTTACATCATTCAAGTATTTTGCAAAGTAAATAGAGTATAACTGAACCTTTAAAAAAAATCTTGTATGTATTTGATTTAAATTCAGGAGAAGATGAAATTCTAGTTACCTTTTTTGAAAATTGTGAACAAGCCTGTATGTGAGATAAATTATAGTCTGGTAAAAATGAAAGGGATTAGGAAAAATGCTATATTTTATCTATCTGGGTTTAGTTCTTGAGGAAAAATGTGCATAATGAAATTGATGTATCTTCCTAAGAGCTCTGAGTAATGTAAAACCTTAGAGTAAGGTATAACAAAGTTTAAAAATAACTGTAATGACAAGTGGGAACAAATGTCAAAATTTGTGAAAAATGTGCTTTGTTTTCATAGACAGGAGGTGTTCTGTCTTTAATAGAGTGCACATTGATTGAGGAGACAGACACGAGTGATGATGATTGTAAGTTAATTCCAGCTGTTTGTAGTAATTACAGTTTCTAGTTTCTTAAAATTGGTACCCTTTGTTTATTTTTCATAAGAGCAAATTGGTATGTTCTTGCCTTTCATGAAGCCAGAGGATTACAGCATTGAACTGATACAGAAGAATAGATGTTTTAATAGTGGGCATGCTGACTTTGATAAGGGTTTGCTTTGTTATTTCTTGCTGTTGACGTCTCACATAGGATTTTCAAGTAGACTGGCTGAAGGAATGCAACAAAGTATTTGCTGACTTTTGTATACAACTTCACCCAAAGGATCTCAGAAAGAAAAAAAAATGCCTTAAAAGAAGAAGCAGATAATTGGGTTTCTTAAATACATGGGGGTTGAGTGAATTGGCAGAATTAATGGAAAGTTTTTGTCTTGGATTCCCTACAGATCTTGACTGCAAGCTTGTTCAAGTGAAATAACAAAATACATTCCCAAGCTGATTTTATTATTACTCATTTTGGCTTCCATCCTGCAGTTTTTGGCAAGTTTTGCACTTGAATTGTGAAAGTAGTTTCATTAATTTCAGTGATACTTTTAGTATGCTGAGAGTATATCAGCATAGATGTATTAAAAGGACTTTAGCCTTATCTGGTATCTTTAAAAGTAATGTATAGCAATTCCTACTATTGCACATTTGCAACTTTTTTTGTATTTGGTGTATGTGAAAAACAAAATGAGTTTTGGATCCCAAGTTGGATTTGCTCTTTGTCAGAGAGATGTTTTAAAGTAACTTCTATTTTAAATGAAACCATTATTCACTTTGCCTTATAGTCTGAAGTCTCACATCTTGACTTTTTTTCCCCTCTTTGGCTGTAAAGCAAAAGGTACTGGACAAGTGTTTGGACACCTTGATTTCAAGCTTGTGGTTGAACCTCCGGATGCTCCTCCTTTTACTGTTGTCCTTTTAGCCCCATCACGACAGGAGAAAGCTGCATGGACAAGTGATATAAGTCAGGTAGCTTAATGCATTCTTTATCTTGTTTGTATTGAGATCTTAGTTTATTCTGTATTTCTGAAAACTAATCCAGGAGAGGGATATTGATTTCTTGAGGGCTGATTTGCTGTGATACATATGACAAACTCTTAGTGTTACCTGTTTTCCTCAAAATTCTGTCTTTGCATTTGAGTCATCAGTGATTGATTTCTAAAGATGCTACTGTTGCTGGCAACATCTCCACATTAATTGTCATCATGAGTAGAAATTGCTTAAAAATAAGTATTCTGAGTTACTTTCTTGTGGACTAACTTTTTTAAAGGAACAAAAATACGAAGATAAAAATCTCAAAATATAGTATGAGCTGCAACTCGGTGCATACACATCTTACAGACAGACCTGATTGGAGAATTTTTTACAAAATGGATTTTCAGTGAATTGTTCCACTGTTGTTCCACTGACAAGTATTGCAATTATTTGTTGGAGAGGAAATTTCTAGGCCATTTAAGAACTGGTCTGGAACATGGGACACTCAGGAATAAGTCCATTCTTAGCATAAATAATAATAAATTTAAATGAGAAAGTCATCTGCAGTCCATGTAGACTAGAGATCAGAGTTTGGGTCTGCCTCCAAAGATCAGGTCTTCTCCTCCAAACCACTCAAACAACACTACTGTGGTTTTAGGGGAAGAGCTGAAAAGCTCCACAGCTGAATTGAGAGCTGCATGCCTACAAAGCTTGGAGGTGTCTTAGGAAGGCAGCATTAAACACAACTAGCTGTGTACGGCTGGGAGAGCAAAAGGTTGGTCAGATTGCCAGGGAAACAGTTAGAGGGGTTTCTCCCTTGATCCCTCTTTGAGGAAGGGGAGATCTCCCAGCTTTTGAAAACAGGGGTATTCTGAAGAGATACAGGGCCAACAATTAACAGAAGCTTTTAAGTGAAAGCCTGAGAAAACTGAGACCTATTAGCATTGCGAGGCTGAAAAAGCTTCTCCATCCTTACAAAGGAAGGGAAGCAAGAGATGCTGAGGGGATAAGCAGCAGCTTAAAAGAGAAGGAGTAAGAATGGGCACAAGATGCTGTGCAGACTGCAGACATTTGGGGCATGAATTGGTACCGTTGTTTACAAATGGCAATCAAGTCAGTTGGCTCAGTGCTTATACTCTATCTGGAGAGCAATAAAGGAGAAAATAACTCTGGAGAAAGAAAATTTGGGGTGAAAATTTGGATAACGTATAACTTCTAAACAATTGAGATCACTGGTCTCTTGAAAACCAGATTGTGTTTCTGAATGAGCCCATTGCCAGCAGAAACGTTGCCATAAGAAATCACTGAATTGCCTGTCCAGAAGCATTTTTTTCTTTTAACCATGGCCACAACCCTCAAGGAGAACATACAAACTACGCTAACAAAAAGGGCCTATAAAAAGTATTTTTTCAGTAAATATGTGTTCTCCTGTGTTTGCAAATAAAAGTATACATGTGGTTGCTGTTCACTCACAACATTAGTCTTAGTGTCCAGAATTCTGCATCTTATTAAATTATATATGCATAAGACATATAAGTCATATTTGTCTATATGTTCCTAGTGAGACTTCTTGAGTTTATATTCCTTTCATGCAAACCATACACTTGTTATGGAAAATGCATGGGATTTGTTGATGCTGAAGAAGCCTCTCCTCTTGTAGTTTGAGCTTATTGTCCTTCAGCTCTAGATACTCATTATACTCATTCCTTAGCTAGAATGCTAGTATCTGTTGGGGGGTAGTAAATGCTGGGCCTATGCAGACTGAGGATAACAGTGGTGGATTACCTCAGGCAGTTTTATAATTGGTGCTAAGGGCTTCTTTGCAACATTTAGAATTAATACAGGGGAAATGATGTATTTTTATTAGATTTTTTTTCTCAGTGCTTTTAGGTAGCAATTTGATAAAATCATAATGTGAATTGTTACAACTGCACTTCTCAAAAAATCTTAATACCTGAATTTAAGAACACATATAGCTAAATAGATCATATTTTAAATGTATAGCTATGTAGATATATTTTAAACCTGAAGAGGCTTCTGATTATCTTGTTTGACCAATCTGACATCAATCATTATTTTGCTATGAGACCTTCCAAAGCCAGCAGGCTATTTTTATTCTTGAAGACAAGGTAAATGTATATGATAATTTTGTAAACTCCTTTTTACTGATGTAAAGAAACAATGTTTTTATATATAAGTATGTATGATACTTGATGAATAAAACTAGAAAGCATTATAAAGATGAGTCCTGTAGTGTTAGGTGGCAGATACTTGTTGCAGACCATATAATCCTGATCCACTGGCCGACTCTGTGCTGACTTCCAAGAGCAAGGCTTGTGGTGCTGTCTTACAGTAACTACATAAAAGTACAAACCAGAAGATAATGGTGTGCAAATGGCTTCAAGCTGCTCCTATGCACTGCCAGCACTGAGCTGCTTTGAGGCTTGAAGAACAGCTTATACACCCCTAGTCTGTAGAGTTCTACTGGCCACAGGACAGCCTGTAGTTTCTAAAGCAGTATGTGCTGTGACCATGCCCCAGAAGTGTCTTTCCAGCTTCTAATACCTAGCTGAAAACATTTATATAAGAGTTTGCAAGGAGCTCCTTGGACAGCATCTTCATAGCTATGTTTCACAATAAGAGCACCACTTGAATTTGTTTTTACAAGTGTGTTCCTAGCAACTGTTTATATTTCTCTTTGGTCTTTTTGCACGGTGTAAAGGTTAAAGTATTAGTATATCCGTTTGTGTATAAAGTATTCTAACTTTCTTGCAGTGTTGATTTTTCAAGCTTAACTCTTATTCAGGAAATGCTAGAGATATTTAATTTTATTCAGTTTTAAAGGAACTTCAAACTTAAAATACTTAATCATGTGGGAGGAAGGATGCTGAGCTGAATACCCTGCATGTGCTAGTAAAGACGCATGGACTTGCAGATGTGCAAATCAAAGGCAGAAGGGTAAAGAAGCATGTCCACTATAATTCTTGCATCTCTGCTTTTCATTTATGAAAATAACTTGTACCAATCAGTCCGTACCCTGTAAAATCTATGCTTTAAGCCTACAGAGATATGAAGAGTGTGAAAGTAAGTCTCCTTACCCTGTGTTTTGATTTCAACAGTTCTCAATATTTATTTTCACAGTGCATTGATAATATAAGGTGCAATGGTTTAATGACCATAGTGTTTGAAGAAAACTCTAAAGTCACAGTGCCACATATGATCAAGTAAGTGTATCATTTTTTTCCCTAGTGAACAAAATAGCTTGTTGGTTTTTTGTAATAAAAGTTTTAACAAAAGAAAATGTGTATTTGGAAAATACATTATTTTCCCCTGTTTTTGTTCAATGGATTTAATTCTACATCCCAAAATGTATCTTTTCAAATCTCTTTCTGGGTATGGTAGGGATGACTCAAAATGGTAAATTGTCCATTCACACTATTGGACTGTATGGGATCACAGCTCAGATTTATCTATTATTTTGAAATTGCCTTCAATTATGCTTCAGATAGATAATTTTATTCTCCGTTAGTTTTTCTCTGTCATACCACTCATAATTTTATTGAATGTGTTTTTAAATGTCTTCACAATTTAGATGACTGCAGACAAGTATCATTTTCCAAGGTATTTTATTGTATTGGCCAAAAATCTTTCTTCTCTTCATTGCTCTTATTTCTGAGAAAAAATTATTTTCTCTCATAATTTTAACTGATCACTTCAAGGTGACATCATTATTCATAAACCTGCTTCCTTCACCCTTGGATTCTTTCAATCATTTATTGTAATAAGTAATTTTTATTTGTAGACAGCAATTTTCAATACATTATTCCAATTTCTAACACAATTTTACCTCTTGGATCCTCTACAGATCTGTATTTGCATGAGTTTTACCTACTATTATCCAGTATAAATATTAAGAAATAGAACGTAGGGATAGAAATAGAAGTATTTGCTTTCTTACTGTTATCTGTCACTAGACCATTTCTCTCTCTTGGATGTACTCCATACATGAAGCTTTCTCAAATGCCTGTTTTGTAGTTGTTGCCTCTCCTCTCTTTGTATATGTTTAGAGATGAAAAAGAGATAAAATCTGTGAATACACTGTTAGTGCATATAACTTTAATCCCAGGAAAGAAGGCATTTTATTGTCTTCACTTTTATGCCAGGAACTCTCCAGTGTGTAAACACTTCTGTTACCTGCTGAATGTTAAAAGTATGTTCATCTATTTTCAAATTGTAGAGTACAGCAAGGTCTTAATCCTAATGTCAAGAGAAAGAAATCTTAATTCTAAAAAGCATACAGGATCTTAACAATAGGCACACATTTGTTGTTCTCTTTCTGAGATTTTACTCATCTGATTTTTAGCACACATTGACTTTTAGAGTCACATGTCTTTGGATGAAATAAAAAAAAATTGACATTTTTCTGAGGACCCAACTTAAGAAAGAAGAATTTTTTTGTTGTTTCTTTTATGTAATGAAGTGTAAAAGTGTGTGGAATATCTTGATGGTGTATTCTAAGAAAATCCAATCATTTTTAGTGAAAAGAACAGGTAGTATTGAAAGATGCTTTACTTAGTATCTATCCCCTTTTTTTACAAACTAAGCCTTCAACTAGATAAAACTAAGCAAAATGAATTTGGAAAAAAAACATCATGAGCAGCGTTAAGTAAATGATTCATTTTTGTTTTGATATCCAAACAAAAATTAGTCCTTTTTTTTTTTTTTCACTGAAACAAAGCCTCTCCATGGTTTCTGCTTTGAAATTTGAAATGTTTCATGCTGTTCCCTTTTTCTTTAAAAAAAAAAAAAAAAAGGCAATTCTTGCAGCCTGAGGGCAGGTGTTAACTTGCAGGTGAGCCTTAAGCTTGTTAAGGGGTTAATTTTGCTGTCTTTGCTAGGGTCCGTTAGTTTATTTTAGATAGAGCTAGATCCCAGCAGAAAAAATTGCAATCAGTCTATTATTCTATTGTTAGCTTCTAGTAAGATTGGACTACATGCCACAACAGTCTGAAAGAGACAAGAAGGGACGATTCTGCCTCCTGTTCCATTTCAGAAATTTAAGCATCATTAATGATTTCTTAGACTTTGAAATGTAAATTAATTATTTGCCAAAAATAAAATTTAAATTCCCTTAGTTATGGCATAAAATATAACTGAATGGAAGCAGGTATCACCACAGATTAAGAGTTTTCTTGTGTTGATGAAATACAAGAATGCATATATATTTACTGATTGTATGTTGACAGGAGCAGCTAAAGTGATATCACTACTGTACCATAATCACTCTTCCTCTTTGGTAAAATACTCTAAATTTAACTTTTGTGTAGATCTGATGCTCGTCTTCATAGAGATGACATTGATATCTGCTTCAGCAAAACACTGAATTCCTGCAAAGTACCCCAAATCCGTTATGCAAGCGTCGAGCGCCTTTTGGAGCGGCTAACAGACTTGAGATTTCTAAGTATTGATTTCCTGAATACTTTCCTACATACTTACCGCATATTTACTACTGCAGCTGTTGTACTGGAAAAACTTTCAGACATATACAGGCGGCCTTTCACTTCCATTCCTGTCAGGTGAGCTCTGGGGTTTTTCCCATCTATCATAGGTTTCTTACAGAATTACCATGGTGGCATTTGTTGTTAGGTTTTTTTACCATGATTTTCTGTTATATAAATAATCTAAGAAGAAAGTTCTTCCTTTGTAAATAGGACGTAACTCCTTAGGTAAGTCTCTCTCAACTTTCTGGCCAGGCTTTGAGGACTAAGCGTTATACAGATTTTGTAGTGCCATACATATTTGCACAAAATTTGTTTGTAAGTGTTTTCACTTAAATCTGCTAGGCTTTTGTTATGATCTGTGGCTTTTTTTTGTTTCTTACTCTCAGGTCTTTGGAGTTATTCTTTGCTACCAGTCAAAACAACAGAGGAGAGTACCTGGCTGATGGAAAGTCACCACATCTCTGTCGCAAGTTTTCTTCTCCTCCTCCATTGTCACTCTCCAGAACTTCGTCACCTGTCAGAACCCGAAAACTGTCGTTGACCTCACCACTGAATTCAAGGATTGGTGCCCTTGACCTCTCTACTTCATCTGTGGTGAGCAGTCCTACCTCGACCTACAGCCCAGCCACCTCCCCGCCGCCAACGGGTAGTAAAGTACCCCTGGACCTCAGCAAAGGGCCCTCCTCTCCAGAGCAAAGCCCTGGCTCCATTGAGGACAGCTTGGAGAACCCTCGTGTTGACCTCTGTAACAAGCTAAGGAGAAGCATTCGAAGAGGTATTACATACCCACAAAATACTGAATGTTACTTTTGATGAATAGAGTAGTCTCTAAGGTAGGCTTGACTTCTATCAGATTACTGCTGAGAAGGTGTTTCTCACATCTTTCTTCTTCCTCTTGATCACCGTCAGTTGTGTTGTGAAACCAAATACTCCGCTTTTTGTTTCATCTCTAGTAGAGGCTGCGATGATATTCGTGTAGGAATAGCAGTGTGGCAGAATGGCCTTGTGTGTTTTCCCTTCAGCAGAGTGTGAAGGAGAAAGGCCAAAAGAAATACTTGATGCCAGTTGTGTTTCCTGAGGTGGAAGTTTTTTGAGTTGTACCATTACTACAGGAAGCAAAATATTAAGTTGAAAGAAGTAGGGATGTAAAGACCTAGTAGCTTTAACATGTTTACATAACAGGGCTAGTTTTCCAGGAGGATTTCATCACTAATCCAGACAGATAATTTATGTGATACACTTGGTACATTGGTGAGATTCATACCACCTGGTTGTTAGCCATCCAGAAGGTAGATGTCTAGTATAGATTAATTGCTCCTGTGCAAATGCCTGCTTTCCTCTACGGATTGGGTAAGGCACCTTGGAATAGGTACTGCTTCCAGAAGCCTAAAGTTAGTTGGTATAAACCTCAATGTGGGCATCTAGAATGGGATCATTCTATTTATAGATGGCAAAGCAAGAATGTATCTCTAATCTCATAGGATGCATAAGTGTGCGCTTATTTCTCATTGCTCTTTGAGGATGGGGAGATGGTCTTCTGAACTAGAATAGAAGTATACAGTTATTTTTTGTATTGTTGTTACATTAAACAGAACAGGAGGAAATAAAAAAATGCTATTTTTCCCCTGAAATTCATGTTTAGAAATGGTCTTGCATGGCCTGACTTACAGTCTGAGGAATTTGAACTGTTAATCTGAGCAATATGTAGCTCAGTTTTACTTGCAAGTACTGTAACAGTGAAAATTGATATAACCCAAGAGGAAAGAAGAAAAAGATTACCAAACATAAACTAACAAAAATATGATTGAAGCATTATGTCTCCTGCTTACTGATGAATTGAAATAAGAATTTGATGTTGTGTTATACAGAGGGATTGTTTTTACAGAATGTAGTCTCTTGTTTAACAAAAACTTAGCCACCTTAGCATTATAGGAGTCTGTGCTTGCCCATGCTTTACGCTTTCATAAAATGCTTGTTGGCTGTTATACTTAATCATTATATTTCTGTATGCTGGATGTTTTTAAATGAATAGCATTACAGACCATTTATATACATAAAATATAGTATTTTACTATGTAGAGTTGGGGAAATTCTTCTTGTGCACTAGTGTAAACACATTCAAATCCATGAGCACAGCATGTCCCAAAATAGAGGCCGTGCATTAGAAATAATTGTACACAAGTAACTGCAGTCTTACGTGTAATGTTTTTTGCTATATACCGTAAAGTAAACTGGTAAAGAATAGGTTATTCTGACCTAGTGTTAGCACTAGGCATTGTTGCAGAGGTATTAAGATTTTGCATTCCAGTCTGTCAAAGCTGGAAGTGTCATCTGGGCAGCATGAGGAACATTTGGAAATGGCAGGAACCTCATATAAATGCTAAATTGCTGTCTGTGCAGTGTCTCCAGTCCCTTTGGGGATCTCCTGCTGAACAGTTTGCACTCAGTTCAGAGGAATTTGCAGCTATATAGCTCTGTTCTGTGGGGGAAAGTCCTTTTGTCACCCAGCTGCATATAGCATGTCGAGGAAGAGGAGTGAGTTAAAAAAAAAAAAAGTCACAAGGAGAATGGAAACGGATAGTAGGAGAACTACAAAATGTTAATCTGCACATTTCCTGTCATACATAATGTGTTTTTTTGTTTTTTAAATTTTCTGGGTAAGGATGCCAGTTCTACTTAATCAGGAGCCACCACCCCATTATGATTAATACTGTTGCTCTGGTACTGTCAGATTTCCAAGAAGACAGCTATGGCTTACTCTAAATCCAATATAACCATACAAATTCTGTTCAGTAGGAGATATTATAGTGGTTGTTGTTCTCCTTGAATGTTGTCCATTACATCCTGGAATTTCCACCTTCTTCACCCACTTCCAAAGTTGTTGTTTGCTTTCAAAGTTTTTGTTTTCCAAAGTTTTTGTTTATATTTTTATATATACAATGCTTATGCTGCTGGCACAGCTGTCATTCATATCACATGTAGGATATATTTTATCAGCTTGTTTTCCCTCATTTTGGAAGTAGTATTTCTGCCATTCCTTTTTTATTGTTTTGATAGAAGAACTCCTCCATGGAGCAATCTGCTCTCCAGTACTGTTTAGCCATTTTATTGGGCAGTTTTTGATTACACATAGTTATCCACCAAGGATTATTTTCCCTAGCTCATACAAAACCTGTGAGATCAAGTATCCTTAATACATGTGTATTTCACTGCATATTCTGCTGACTTAAAGTGCAGTCTTATCCAAGCTACTTTTAAAACTGACAGCTTGCTGCTTTTCACCAAGTTCCTTATTTATGAGTTTTTGTGTGGATATGTCATTGGTACAAAACTTTCCCAGTCCTTAACTCCATCCAGAGGATAATTATTGCTGAGTATTCTTAACGCAGAAGTTTCACGGAAACTTCTAGAAGCAGCACTGTTTAAAAAACTATAAAACACAGATTAAATGGAGACAACTTTGTGTTAGATGGTATTTAGTGGTATTAGGTTGGTATTGAAACACTGGTAATAAGTGCTATTAATTAATGGCCATTTTTAAAACATTACCAGTTTTGGTAATAACCAAATGGCTATCACCATCAGTGAAGCCCCCTTTGATGTACATACTCTTTTTTATCATGCAGTACAGTTCAGATTGTTCAAAGTTGATCATTTGCAGTCTTCCTATCTCTTGGTGTTTGTAAACTGAGTCCTGAATCACTCACATACTCTAAAATCTCTGCAGAAGCACTCCATATCTAAGACAAACTAACCTGACACTCTTTACTTTACACTTTAAAAAAGCGTACCTAAAAGCCCCATACCGTAGTTCTGTATGACCTCTTGATATTTTCAAAGAACATTTATACTTTATAAATACATTAATTTAATTTAATATAATATAACACAGTATAACATAATACAATGCAATAATTGATACATTAATTAATATAGCTTGTTATAAATTTATTTTAATAAAATGTAATGTAATATAATATAGTACAATATAATTATAATATAAAAAAGTTGTAATAAAGAGTTGCAAGTTATGAATGATAATCCCAGTATTAACATTTATTCTCTTTTAAAGCAGCAGTTCTAGAATCTGTGTCAGTGGACCGGACAATTCCTGAAAGCACCTCAGCAGTAGATACCGCAGAGCTTTCACCGTGTAGGTCCCCTTCAACACCACGTCATCTCCGCTATCGTCAACCAGGAGGTAAGAACCTGATGTTTCTTGCCTCTGTGAGTCACTTTAAAGAGTTTACATACTAGAACTGTAATCTTTGCAGGTTATTAGAAAGAATAATGTTTGAATAATGTGTTTTGCTTAGATTTTCCTTATTTCTCAGGTATTTAAAAAAAGCCGTTAGAATGTGAATTACACCAGTTAATTTGTATAGTAATAGCAAGAGACTTGGAAGCATATTGGGACTGGTAGGATGAAATGTTCTATATAGCTGGAGCAGGATGTTCCCAAGTTCAAGACTAATATTGAATCAGTACTATTCTCACAAAACTCTCAACACCTTGACTGATTTTCTTCAGGTACTAGGAGGACATGCTTTGGGCACCATATGTAATCATGAAATACACAACACCTGTTACTGTCAATAGGGAGTGACTGTGTCTGTTTCTTCGTATGACACTGAACATTTACAGATAGTGTCACATTATTCATTCCAAAATTTGAATAAACTGCTCAATTGAAGAGGAAAAGTGAGAGCTGGAGCTCCTTAAACAGCTCTCACATGACTCTTTGAAATCATTAGCAGAGCTGTGAACTACGTCCATGAACGCTTAAAATGCTGCCATCTCATGTAAGCCAGATTTCTAGGCAGTTATTTCATGCCTGTGATTAAAACAACAAAAACAGAGCCGAGTCTTCTCAACTGTTAATAAGTTGCTGAGACACTTTAATTTTAAACCAATAGTAATCTTCTGTTACTGGGCATGTTTATGGTGGGATGGCAAGATCTGGGAGTTGGAAACTGGGGAACAATGCCATATTATCTGAGTACAATTCAGAAGCAAGGTTCACAGCGCTCCCTATAAAGTTTGATAAATTGTGCAGAACGGGACTCATCCTAGGCAGTGACCTGGGAAAATATGTGAATCTAGTTATCAGAAGTTGGTTAATATGCTTAGCTCTCTAACATGATTCTTTGGTTAGGTTAATTTTCTACACCATTGGTTTTACCTTTTTTTTTAATCCTTTTTCTGTTTGGTTACTTGTTGGTTCTGTTGGTTGCTTGTTCCTCACCTTGGCAGTGTCTTAGACACTTTTTTTCCATAGCAACATTAATTATACCGACCTGGATATGAAACTTAAATCGCAAATAAGATTATGAAGTTTTTATTTCCCTTTATATAAAGTCCTCTGGCAGTGAAAACATAACATGTTCACAAAGTATAAACATTAGTGAGGATTTTAAGGTTTATTGTTGCTTAACTCGAAAAATATGAAAAGTCCGTATACTTTTCTCTGTCTATTCCCTTTACAGTACAAACTGCTGACAACAGCCACTGTTCAGTTTCTCCCGCTTCTGCTTTTGCTATTGCTACAGCTGCAGCAGGGCACGGGAGTCCACCAGGTGAGAGAAACGTGCTGTACCAAAGAAAGATAATAATAAGATACCTAGGTCTCAAAAGGTAAATATTTCTTAAGAACATACTTATCTGAATCCTAAATAGCCTCTGATTTGTTACTTGAATCTGCTGTTGTTTTGAGTCTGGAATCCTGCCCTTTGTGTGGACATTGCAGTACAGCATTCACAGATAATTGGAGCCTTGGCTTCCAGTTATGTGGCCATTATGAAAGTATTTGTAATGTAACACATTTAACTGAAAGTGAAATTGACTCATAAGAATGACTAAAACAGCTTAAGGCAGGGTGTTCAGGTACATCCACCCTGTTGCATTTCCTGCTGTGGCAGTCTGGAAATTTTGGCTGATGAAGCAATTTATGTCACCTAAGAGTAAAATCATCTTTTAGCCTGTTTATATACCACTCTGTCCTGGGGACTTGCCAGCAACCATCACTGTATCTGTTTGAAGGAAGTAAAGGATGAGAATGTATTCAGAAATATCTTTTAGAACAAAACATGAAACCTAACAAATAAGGACTGCATACTATACCACATACCTTCAAGAAACTCATTAGAGCTTTGTGCCTTTGTTTTGTGGACTCTAAGGAGATTGCCGTACTATTCAGTGAGATTTTGAACTATCATGGTATAAACCAATGATAGCTTTTCTTGCCGATTTAAATCAGAATTATATTTGGCACTCCACATTTCCAGTTCATCTATCAGTTGAATTCTTGTATTCTGTCCTTAATATTAGTCCAGCCTATTACTGAAAGATTAATATTTTACATATATGTAATCTGCCAAACACCTTGATCGTATCTTTCTTGGTTTTATTTTTTTTTTTAATTCACTTACAATTTTATTTTGAAAATGAGCTTTTTTATGCCCAAGGTTGGTATATAGAACAGCAGTTGTACTTAAGTAAATTATTGCAAGTGTGTACTGTATATTCCTTGGAAAGCAGCTATGTTTTCTATTGACTGGAGGCAATTAGTGCAACTTACAATACTTAAGTTTTGAATTCACTTGTTGTCTTGCTGTGTACTCTTTGACATATTAGTATTTTCCACTGAGTACTGTCCTAGGCCATGGTACAAATAAAAAGCAACTTTTTTAAGGTCCACAAAATTACTTGCACTTTGCATTGACATACTCAAACCCCACAGTTCATTTTGATTATGTATAACAAAGCATAGTCCAACTGTAAATTAACACCTGCCTCTTTTCCATCTTAACTGTTGGAATGTCAAGAAACTGCTTTGAAGACCCTAGTATCAAAATCACTCATGAAATTCTATGCAAGTCAGTAAATCATCGCCATTTTTTTCAGTAGATTTTGTATCCACTCTGTCTAAAGTTGTGGTCATTCACTTGAGTGAGTAGGCGTCATGAGAAAATAATTTCTGGATAAACCTGGACGAGCACTCCTATTACTCTTGTGTATTTCCTGTGATCTTTAGATGATAACAAGAGAGTAAAATTTAGTTTTAGGAACTTCATGAACCTGTCACAAACATGTAGTTAGTAATTTTTTTTGAAATTATGAGTATCCTCTGCCTTCAGAATCAGACACTGTCAAGGAATCAGCAACATTTTGCTTTATGAATTAATTCCAGTATGTTTACAGATTGTTCAAAAAACACAGTAAGAATAAAAAAAATACTGGTTTTCCCCACTAGGACCAATTCAATTAAAAATTACTGCTTTTATATTGCTAAAAGCACAGCTTTTCAATATTTGCAGTATTGAAGTATGAGAGAAAATAAAATCTGCAGGTATGCAATCAATTGAAGGAATATCAAAGCATGGGGCTGTTGAAAAAGGAAAAAACAACATCCCTAATATTCTTAAGTACTTTTTTGTATTGCTGTTTAAGCTTGTTCTGCATAAAAGGTCATTCTCCTGGGTGATGTAAAAAACCAATAAGAAGGTTCTGCAGCAAATCTGACAAGAAAAGTGTGTGGTGGGGAGTCTCAGGAGACTGAGCTGGAGGAAGGCTGGCCACGTGTAATCAATATGAAAATTCAAGGGTACAAACCACAGCTCAAACAGCTGAATTACCTATTTTGTAACTTGGTGCAATTCATCATGGTAGAGACAGTATTAAAGCTGCAGAGTCATGCAGTTCAAATTTGGGTAATTCAAATAATTGTATTTCTTCCCCATGTATATGTTATCATAATCATGTATGTTTGTAAAATAATGCCTTTTTCCTCAGTGCGCTCCTGTCTCATTCACTGCATAGGATGGACATGATCCCTCAGTGAATCAGGTTTGGGTAGAGAATGAGATCTATGGCTTCTTTTCTTTTTTCAGTTGGTCCTTGGCCTCACTGCCGCAGACATTGTGATGTGTGCCATTTAATATACTCCTACATGGAACAAAAATAGAATGGCAGGTGAAATTCAGTGTTGATAAATACTAAGTGATGCACATGAGGAAAACCAGTCTGAGTTCTACACCTGAAAGGATGGGCTCTGTGCTGGACATTATCGCTCAGGACCAAGATCTGAGGATTACAATGGATAGTTCCCTTAAACGATCTTAGTGCTCAGCAGGAGCCAAAAAGGTAAAGAAAACATCAGGAATTATTAGCAAAGGAATAAAGGACAAAGCAGAGAAGACCAGTAGAAATCCAGAATTTGCATGCATATTGAAGACTATGTACAGTTGCGGTATGTCCTGTTTGAGAGGAGGGGATGAGAACTAGAGGAGACTGAGAGTTTGCAATCAAGGATGACTGGAATTATAAAATGGCTTCTGTGCATTTGAAGTTTAGAGAAGAGATAACCTGGAGGGTTGATGGGAAAGTTCTGCAAAATCATGGGTGTCATAGGGAGGGTTAGGCATTTGTTGCTTTTTCTGATGCAAGAGGTAGGAGGCATCAGATGAATTTCATGAGGCCAAGGTTCAAAGCAAACATGAGTTTCTGGTTCTTTGTGCAATGAATAGAAGTCCTGTGAGATTCTGCTGAGTGACACTGGGAAATGAAGAGACCCAGTTTCAAAAAGTGGACAGCTGCCTGCAAGTGAGAGTCTTTAGTAGTTACTAGACTGGCAAACTAGAACAGATCAGGAGTTGAAGTCAGTTGGAGGTTGTGGGAGAGTATTAGGAGGTAAGAGTCATCTGTGTGTCTTCTGTTCTCAGTGTTCCCTGAAGCCATCTGGCTTCTAGCCATTTTGTTTTGTTTTGCTTTGTTTTCCCAGGGTATGATCCCTTAGCTCTTCTCAACTTTCCATCTTCCAGTTCTGACTGTTCAGGGATGCATTGAGGCAAGCAGGTTAACAGACTCATTGGAAAGTCCTGTAGTCAGCCTACCAGAACCAGACATGGAGAGTATTTAATCATCTCCTGTGGAGAGTGCTGGCCATAACATTTTATAATTGCTGTCACCATGCAATGATAAGTGTATATACTGATAAGTACGCAAAGCTCTGAACAGCTCTCCTAGGGCATATGATGGCTTTGTGTATCTTCAGATAAGCACCTAGGGCAACACTGCCTATGTTGGTCCTGTCTGCGGGCTGCATGACAGCAAGTGGCTTGATGGAAAGCCAAAGTTGAAAGACTTTTGAGTACTTTGGTCTGCTTTAGGTACTGGTGCACTTCCCCTTTGGATGCAGCCTGATTGCAGCGCATGTTGGCAGTGTTCTCAGTCTGCTCCATCCCCACTCTGTGGGGATCAGTGTGGATTCATTTGTTACCTGGGTGCACAGGAGGTACATGTGTAGGGCTAGCAGATCCCTAAGAACAGCTAATGTTTGGGTTGCCCCACCACACCGTATGCTGCATTTGCTTATGAGCTGCTGAAAAGGAGGTGCTGGGCACCACGGCATTGCTCTGCAGCATGCAGAGCTTCCTGCAGTATATGGAACCTTTCTCTGAACCAGGATGATTCAGGTTCTTATGCCTTTCAGCAGTTTTTTTTAACTTAACGTTTTTGTCGCCATTAATTTCAGTTCTTTTACAAAGTAGCTGTTTTTATGATGCCAAGCTGTACTACTTGTGCTATTGTGTAGTGCATCTGTCTAGTTAAATATTAATCTTTACATATCTTAAACGTGTTTTTGTCTATTCTCTTCCAGAAAATTTGCCTATTATTACCTGTATATTTTAACAACATGATAAAGATAAATAGAAGTACAAAGTGAAAACACAGAAAGTTAAATAAGACACCCTAGGTGCACAGCTTGGTTCCTGCATGAATGATAATATGCACAGTAGGGATAAATGGAGCATGTTGTGTCTTTTACATGTCTTTTCTCTTTTGAGGGATGTGAAGGATGGCTGGATGGCTTATGGCTTGCTGTAGTTGTAGTGCTCTGTCACCATTAACAGTTTGCTGCACACTTTCATTCTTTTCCCAATTTGTAAGAATAGGATAATAATACTAACACATTCTAAAATAGAAATGGACAGGTCAAATCATCTTTATTCTCCAGTCTTCTACAGCTTTCTTTCATGGCAATAAAGCTCATTCTCCAGCAAGGGAAGAAGACAAAGTTATGCAAGCATCCTTGTCCAGAACAGTGAAAGATACCCTGTTTTCGTGACTGGATGTAAACTAGTATAAATTCAAATTGTAGATACAGGGACACATAATCTTCAGTTATTCTGAATTACTATCTCCCTTCTCATGACTCTATCATTGCTCCTAGCACTTCTGTTTACCTACATGCTTCTCAGAGTGGTGGATAAGCCCTGAGTAATCACAAACATATGCCTGCTCAGAGGCATCAGTTACTTGAGCTGTTCCTTTCCCCTCTGTTCATATACCTCGAGAAAATTGGTTCTTGATTTTTGCTTGGATCAGTGACAGCTTCCAAAAGCAACACAGAAGTTATCTAGCGTCTCTGCTCTGATGTCTGTCTTATAATATGGAAAAGTTCCCACAGAAATTTTAATGCTAATGTTCTCATCCTAACAAATGTCCTGCTAATCTCTTCTTTTGGCTTTGGAGTGAGAGTTATGTAGTCCTTAAGTGGAACTCCAGGGAGCTGCAGTGAGCCCCATCTCTTCAGGAGTGATTTGCTTCTCTTCTCTGAGAGTCTGTCACACAGCCAGTGTCAAAAAAAGGAGTGAGACTGGTAATGTGGGAGAGGAACCTCCTGCCAAAATTCTCACCAATCATTTGTAGTTTTGCTGCAAAAATCCTACAGATGTTACAGGAATTAAGTAACAGCAGTATAATCTATATAGCACCCACAGAAACCCTAGCACTAGATAAAAACAATTTATATGGAGAAGTATTTCTTTCATCTGTGGCTTATAGAAGTTGTAAATTTCCCTGGCTTATGTTTGTACAGTTCTTTCAAACATGTTATTGGGTTTTTTTCTCCTTCACTTTTTATGTCATGCACAGAATCGGAGCACTATGTCAGGATGAGTAAGATACCAGGCACTGATTTTTAAAGAAAAAACATCTTTTGGTGTTCACTTACTGAAACTACTTGCTCTGTGTGCAGGTCCTCATAGGTGTTAATCCTCATAAACTATGAAGGTGCTCTGTGTGACTAGAAGAGATTTGAGCTTTACTTAAAATCTCTGAATAGTTGTAGGGATGAAGCCAAATTAGCAAAATAATCCTATGTTGTTTTTGTAAATAATGAATAAAGTAAAAAGTACTTAAGCTTACTTATAAGTAAGTACTTAAGTACTTATAAGCTTAGCAAATGTACAAATGTCTTCTCCGCTAAGAATGTCTAACACAACTTGAAGAAAAATAGTTAAATTGATCAGTTTATTTTGAAACAGTTCTGCTGAACATGGGCTTCAAGGAGATTGTTTTGACAAAAGCTTAAATTCAAGATCTAAACTGATCTTACATAGTTTTAATATATTTTATTTCTTCCTCAGCTGAAGCTAGAGACCAAAAATCTCCCAACATGGAAAATAAATGTTAGACAAGAAGCAAATACTTGAACCCAAACAAATGGGTTGTTCCCTAATGAACATAGCAGCTTTATTTCAACAGCTCTGTCATCTGATTTTGAGCTGAGTACGTCAGTATTTCCAGCGTGCCGCACGCTTCAAAGCTGCCTTCCTCCTCCTACAGCATGCCGATTGGCGCTGTAGAGAATGTACCATTTTTCACAAGAACAAGGTGACATATTATGGGAGAGGATGGGAGTGGGATGGGAGCTTGTGGTTGGCAGGAGGGCCTGGCTTCTTTAGTATAAGCATTTGTTTTTTAAAACACATGTGAAAGGAAGAGGAGAGAGTGAGAAAGAAGTAGGGAAAGAAGAGTCTTTGGGGGAGTATCTCTGACAAATAGGATTTGCACATAGGAAAATCTGCCCCATGCTAGCAAGGAGGAAAGATGGTTTTAATCTCTCTGATTTCAGTGATTTAAAAGAGCAATTAAAATAACAGCTTGAAGCTTTGAAGCATATACACAAAAATGAATTGCTTATATACTATCCCTTTCAATTAATTGCCTGCACATCTCTCTGGTGCTAAATTACCTTTGACTTGAGTTATTTACCTGAGTATGATTCAGGAGAGAGAATTTTTCCTGAAGTTTCTACGTTTTGCAACTTGTACCCTATCAAAGAACATCTTAAAAATCTCTCAAACAATCAGCTTGCAAATCTTTTCTTATGCAGAGAAAGTATAACCAGCTCTTTCTCTTTTCACAAATCCATTCTGGTAGTTTGGAGAAGCAATCTTAATCTAAATTGCCCTTGGTTTTAGGCTAGCAAAACTGATCAACCTGTTCACCAGACCATTTTCTGGTATCATCTGCTTTTCAATAGTTCTTACAATCTGTCTGCAGAAGTGATCAGATAGTCCTTTGCAGCTGCAGCAGATTCTCAAAAAAGCAAGCACAAAGCCTGCCCCATTAATCTGCTAGCTGCAGCTACTAAATACAAGCAGTATCTTCCTTCAAAGCAATTTACTGTGCCTTCGCATTCAAAAGTACCTCCTGGTGCCACTTCTGCACACTGCCACCGAGTAGCTTCCACTGTTGACAATGCATCTAACACATTCTGTGAGTTCTGGATCAACGGTCCTGTGATCATGTCACTGTCTGTGGAGGGATCAAGTTCCTTTCTTAATCTTAAACTTCTTATACAAAGTTAGTTATATGCTACTTTCTGCTGATAATCAGTTATGCATTAGTGTATTAATTATATACATGAGTTATGCATTAGTGATGGAAAAGATGTACAGAGGGAAGTGTGTCATCCTTTTACAGTATAAATGTCCGATTTATTTTGACTTGGCTATTTTTGTATTCTTGATCACTGCCTGGGATAAAACATTGTAAGGCCTTTCAGAACTTGTTTGACCACTTCTCATAAAGCTGCCAAACCTCGGGTTTTAGAGCAATTGAATGTGGTTGAGGATAAACTGTGGAAATACTTATGCAAAAGTGTCAACTTTAAGAGCCAGTAATTGATATGAAAGTGTCAACTTCAGGAGCCACTGAAATGAATACAGAAAGTCCTTATCTCCTCAGAGGTGCTGTAGGAGTTTGTCTGCCATAACATACCCCAACTGTAACAGCAATAACAAATATAAATGGACTTTTGTAAATTACAACTATAGTTTCTAGAACGGCATATCTCTTGAAAGCTGCATAAGTACTGAAGTTGAGCCAGATGAGTCCTGTGAGCTCTCAGTATGACACACTTTATCCACACTTTATCCCTGCTTGATTACTGTCATGATATTAGTTGATAAAAATTAGCTAAAAGTAGTAATTCATGTTTAATAGAGATCCAGATTACAGAGTGGGTCATGTGTAGGCCTTTTCATTGTGATAAATCAGGCACAGATTGATTAAGCCTGAGGACTTATTTTAGAAGGCCAAAACTAGCATCAGAAAGTTTCACAAAAGTTTTTAGCGAGAGCTGTATAGCTTATTTTAGGTTGTGACCAATGGTGCTATTCTACAGTCATTGAAACCACTTGCCAGCTCCCAGTGTGACAATATTTTTGTTTTGTTTGTTCTGGCATAAGCACTAATTAGAGTAATGGAATGACACAGCTTGCGCCAAATGGTACAAGGGAGATCAGATCCTGTGTGCACGTTTGTGTGTCCATGTGTCTGTAGTTATACGTGTGGCTGTGCCAAGAGGAGGCACTGTAGCTGTACGTACTGCCACCAGGTGCATTCAGCACTTAAGCTGAATAATGTGACTTGGAGATGTACCATGCAAAATAATGAAGGCATACACTCCCAGTGGGATCCCCTTGATCCCGGAAATGGAAAAGCACATAGAAACATACATTATGCTTTAAACAGATACAGTACTTCTTTGGTTGTTACCATGTCGCACACAGGTTGATGTGAGTATATAGTTCCACATACTCAGTTCAAGGATATCAGCTGTACTGTTCAGGGTGTGCTTCCCTAATTCTGAACAAAGGAATAATAATGTGGCATTACACTTGTGGCATTACATTTCCTGAGACAGAGATTCTGGAGTAGGCAGCTGAGTTAGTATGGAATTTGGTAAAGATAGAATTAAGCGAGGTTTGTGTCGTGGTTTAACCCCAGCCAATAACTAAGCACCGTGCAGCTGCTCACTCACTCCCCCCCCCGCACCTCATGGGATGAGGGAGATAATCGGGAAAAAGAAGTAAAACTCGTGGGTTGAGATAAGAACAGTTTCATAGAATATAAAAAGAAGACACTAATAATGATAATGGTAACACTAATAAAATGACAACAGTAATAATATAAGGATTGGAATGTACAAATGATGCACAGTGTAATTGCTCACCACCAGCCGATCGATGCCCAGTTAGTCCTGGAGCGGCAATTCCCCCAGCGCCCACTCCCC